>JAXCMG010000011.1:34873886-34992155 GCA_034642415.1 Podarcis siculus
CTTCCTTCCTTCCTTCCTTCCTTCCTTCCTTCCTTCCTTCCTTCCTTCCTTCCTTCCTTCCTTCCTTCCTTCCTGAGATCAGGTACTCCCTGCACGTTATTGTCATTGCACAATAAATGTGGATGGGTGTTAAAGACTCTCTACCAAATGACAAATGAGAAAAAGGTTAGAACTTTGCAAAGAGGTGCAGGTATGTTTCCTGCTGTGCAGACGCTGACGTCTGGACACTCATCAAGAATTCAAGGTATATAGTTAACTTTAAACACAATGGGGCACATGTCTATTCAGAAGTAAGCCTCTTTGTATTTAATGGAGCTTACTCCTAGGTGAGTTAGGGTTACCATATGTCTGGAATTTCCCGGACATACCCTGAATACTGCAGTCAGAAGCAGTGTCTGGGTGGAAATCAGCAACATGTCTGTGAAAACCTGTGTTGCTTTTGCTACTTTCCCTTAAAAATAACTAAAAATGGCAAATTTCGCCCCCAAAAGCTTAAAACTAAAAAACAACAACACTCAGCAATTTTTGTGTCCGGATTTTCACATTTTGAAATATGGCAACCCTAAGGTGAGTGAATTCAGGATTGCAGCTGAGGCTTTCTTGGAAGGTATGGTAGGGTATATAGTCATATAATATCAACAAGTGTAGCACATGGCATTTATGAAAAAGTTAAGTCACAAACTTAGGACTGCCCCTCTTTGAAAAGCTTTCGCATTTTGCATTTGTCACTTGGTGGGGATTCTGTAACATCCACCTGTATTTATTGTGCAACAATGTTTGCAGAAAATAATTTATCCGGAGTACCTGATCTCAGATGAACCCCTTCTTAATCAAGGTAGGCAATAAATAAAAGTTTATCTGAGAGTTGTGAATCTGCACATGCTCAGAGTCCTTTTGTTTGTTTGTTTTTGTTCATGAAAACTTGTTGTTGTTGCTTAGTCGGTTAGTCGTGTCTGACTCTTCGTGACCCCATGGACCAGAGCACGCCAGGCACTCCTGTCTTCCACTGCTTCTCGCAGTTTGGTCAAACTCTTGCTGGTAGCTTCGAGAACACTGTCCAGCCATCTCGTCCTCTCTCGTCCACTTCTCCCTTCTCCTTGTGCCCTCAATCTTTCCCAACATCAGGGTCTTTTCCAGGGAGTCACATTTCCAGGGAAAACTAAAAAGGTAAAGGTAAAGGGACCCCTGACCATTAGGTTAAAGGTAAAGGTAAATGGACCCCTGACCATTAGGTCCATTCGTGGCTGACTCTGGGGTTTCAGTGCTCATCTCGCTTTACTGGCCGAGGGAGCCGGCGTACAGCTTCCGAGTCCCGTGGCCAGCATGACTAAGCCGCTCCTGGCGAACCAGAGCAGTACACGGAAACGCCGTTTACCTTCCCGCCAGAGTGGTACCTATTTATCTACTTGCACTTTGACATGCTTTCGAACTGCTAGGTTGGCAGGAGCAGGGACCAAGCAACGGGAGCTCACCCCGTTGCGGGGATTCGAACCACCAACCTTCTAATCGGCAAGTCCTAGGCTCTGTGGTTTAATCCACAGCGCCACCCACATCCTGACCATTAGGTTACGTCATGTTAAATTTGTTAGTCTTTAACAAGACTTCTTTTGTCGTGCTTTATTTCATGCGTTCCTTTGCAGGGGAAGGGGCCACCCAACCACCTTACTCTAGCCTTGGCTATAGCCTAGTGGTGTCTCAGCCACTGTCTGGCATCTCTGGCTGAAAGGACCTTGGGTTCGATCCCTGTGTGAGACCTTAGAAACACAGAAAGCTGTCTTGGTATATTTAGCTCATCATTATCAACACTGACTGCTCTCCCTTGTTTCAGGTAGCGGGTCTGTCCCTGAAGATGGCAAGAATTGAACCAGGTTAGCCCTTCCAACCTTAATGAGCTGGTGGGGAAAGGAGATGGCAGTAGGCTGCATAGACCCAGCTCAGGTACCATGCCCATATTTGTTATACATTTCCGGAAGATGACTGAGTTGTCCTCTTGCATCACACTGGTATATCTTGAAGTAGTAAAAGTGTGAGAAAGATTATCTGATCTGAAGTTGAGTTACAGCTCTTGCCTGGGTGTTGAGGAAGGGCACTTTGAGCAGAGATAAACAGATTTGTCATTGCCCAAAGAATTAAAATAGTCAGGGGGTGGAAAGCGTACACTCACACTTGGCCTAGGCACTCTTTGCACAACACACCTGGGGTTTGGATCTGGGCCCATGGATCTAGAGCAACAAGTTTGTCCGTAGAGAATCCCAGGCCCGAGTGAGGCTCCTTTTAAGAAGCCCTCTCTGCCTGACATCTCACATATCTTTGCCCAAAACTTCATCTTAATTTTGGAATCTTAGCGAACCATTTGAAATCACCCCAGAAAGTTTACTTGGTTGTTGTTGTTTTGTTATTTGGTTTGGTTAAAAGATAAAATACTGAGTATAATAAAAGGAAGAATTCCCTGGATGCCTAAGATCCAGGATTGGGGCAAGTACTTGCTAGTACTCTTTTATACTCTGGGTATAGGGTGGTATATAAAGTCTAATAATAATAATAATAATAATAATAATAATAATAATAATAAAGTCCCAGCAGAGATTTAAAATCACAAAGCATGCAGCAAAGCATGGAAATAAAGGCTGTTAGGCCTTTAAAATATCCCCTTCTAAATTGCTTCCAAAGTTCCCCACTTCCCTTAGCAGAGAAAGAGACCCCATGTCTGATAAGTTAAAAAATGGTTTACTTACAAACTCTTCAAAGGTCAGATTCAGTTGCTTTTCCATATTACAGAAGAAAAGATAGGCAGTACAACTTAGGTTTCAAAACAGTAGATGTTTCTAAATCATTTCCATAAAAACACCAAGTTGGCTTGCTTAAGCCACACACTCTGGGCTAGGAGTGATCAGACCTCTTTAGCGATGGGGTTCACATGGTGGAAGAAGAGAGAACAAAGATTTCACAACCTTTCCTGCCAAGGTGCAAGAGAGTGACCTCGCTAAACCTGGCAGGACACCTTACTCTATGGTCTTAACCCCTTCATGCATTAATTAAAGCATGTTGGTTATATGAGGCTGGAAACTTGACAAGCTGATGCTATGGGGAAGTTCCATAACTCAGTGGTAGAGCAGGTTCAGTTCCTGGCATCTCCAGGCAGGGCTGGGAGCGATCCCCATCTGAAACCCTGGCTAGATGGACCAATGACCTGACTTGGCAGAAGGCAGTTTCCTGTGTTCTTGCTTCTTACTTCCTGTATTCCTCCTCTAGATACTAAGATGTACTTTGATGAAGGAGTTGAGAATTATTGGTTGGAGATTTCAAGTCTCTTCCCCAAAGTACAGTTCCCAGATTCCTCCTGAGGAAGAGAAATGGCTAGGGAACCAAGTGTCAGTGTCCAGTGTGAATATATGCCAAAAGTTTGAGGGTTTGCGTCCAAGGCTCAGCAGCCCAAAGCATAAGGAGGCTGAAGAGAAGAAGAAGAAGAAGAAGAAGAAGGAAGGAAGGAAGGAAGAAGAAGGGGTCCCTGGAATTCCCTCAGAAGAGCTTCATGTGATAGGAAGTAGCAATCTCCCTTAACTTAACATGCAAGAGACGTCTGCAGGAATCAATATGCAAACTCCACCCACATCACTGTTGCAGCTGCCCTCCATGTAGACAGGAGGCTCCTTGCTTCAAAGGTCACCCTCCGCGAATTGGATGGGTCTGGAAACCAAGCCTTATGAGAACCGCTTGAGGGAATTGGGTATGTTTAGCCTGGCAAAGAGGAGACATGATCAGTGGCGTAGCATGGGGGGGGGCAGGGGGCACAAAATTATGAGGGGGTGCAACCAGGCACCCACACGCAGGTGTCAGCTTCTGTGGGGATCCCCGCCCTGGAAAGGTGGCAGAGCAGTCCGGTGGGGAGGGCGCTCTGGCACTCATGCTACACCACTGGAGATGAGAGTCATCTTCAAATAGCTAAAGGAGGATGGAGCAAGCTTATTTTCTCTTGCTCCAGATGCTAGGACCCAGTGGGGTCAAATTATAAGAAAGGAAACTCCAACTAAGCATTAAGAAGAACTTTCTGGTGGTAAGAGCTGTTCAGCAGTGGAACAGACTCCCACGAGAGGTGGTGCTTCCTTGAAGGCTTGTAGGCAGAGGTTGGAGGGCCGTCTGTCATGGATGATCTAGCTGAGGTTCCTGCATTGCAGGGAGTTGAACTAGATGACCCTCACAGTCCCTTCAAACCACAGGCGCCAAGCTGTGCCTAGCATTAGGGTGGGTGGGTGGCTGTGTGGGATGTTATGTGCATGAACTTCGCATTAGGAGAGGCCAGCCAGGACGCCTCCCAGTGTTGTAGTGGTTAAGAGCGGTAGACTCGTAATCTGGTGAACCGGGTTCGCTTCCCCACTCCTCCACATGCAGCTGCTGGGTGACCTTGGGCTGGTCACACTTCTCTGAAGTCTCTCAGCCCCACTCACCTCACAGAGTGTTTGTTGTGGGGGAGGAAGGGAAAGGAGAACGTTAGCTGCTTTGAGAATCCTTCGGGTAGTGATAAAGCGGGATATCAAATCCAAACTCTTCTTCTTCCTCTTCTACATTTGCGCACCAGGCCGCACTGGTCAGCCTGGGGCACCTTCCCACCAGACCACATTGCGTTGGGGTGCGCCTGCTTCCAACTCTAAAGTTCTGCACTTCCATGAAGCTGCTGATGTGGGAGGTGTCCTTCCCCATTGAACTATTAGTCTTGATTAACAGATTGAACGAGTATTTTGCTGTGAGTCACCATGTGATCAATGCAATTATCCATTGATCAGGGCCGTGGTTACGTGGATTATAATCACCAATTCAGAGAATGCCATCAAGGTACATACATAAGAGTGTTAGATCCTTCTGGATCAGGCCAATGGCCCATCTAGTCAAACATCCTGTCCTCACTGGTCTTAACCAGATGCCTGTGGGAAATGTACAAGCAGGATTCAAGCACAAGAGCCCTCTCCCTTCCTGTTCACGCCATGGTCGTGCAAGAGTCAAAGGTAAGACAGGGTCAATGTGAGCCAGTCACGGGAGTCTTTAGCATATGTGCCGCTGGGGTACAAAAATCGGCCCAGTGCCCCCAAATCGTTGAGTCTGACAAGCGCCACCGTTGTGAATGACAAGCGCCGCTGCTGGTGCAGTGCGTCTTTGGTAAATAAGCGCACAAAGTCAAGACATTTCATAGGTATATATGTACAGTGGTACCTCGGGTTAAGTACTTAATTCATTCTGGAGGTCCGTTCTTAACCTGAAACTGTTCTTAACCTGAACCACCACTTTAGCTAATGGGACCTCCTGCTGCTGCCACGCTGCCGGAGCACGATTTCTGTTCTCACCCTGAAGCAAAGTTCTTAACCCGAGGTACTATTTCTGGGTTAGCAGAGTCTGTAACCTGAAGCGTATGTAACCTGAAGTGTATGTAACCCGAGGTACCACTGTATTTCGTTTTTCAAGCCTGATCAAAATTATTTATTATTTCATAACAATTAAACTTCCTTCCGCAGGGCCTGTAAGACAGAGCTATTCCGCCTGGCTTTCAATTTGAACTTAGCCTGATCTTTTATTCCCCTTCATTCCCCCTCCTCCCCTTTTTATGAAGATTACCCGCTCTGGGATCCCACACCTAATTCTCCCCTGGTCTCCTCGCTGGCCCAAATAGGACTAATTTAGCCAGCTAGCCCTGGTTGGATCAATTTCCTCCCTATATTGATTTTTCAATTCGGAATTTATTGCTATTCACTTTTTATACTGTATTTTTTGCTGTTTTTTGTTGCATCATTTAAGTGTTTTAAATTTGTTGTTAGCAGGCCTGAGCCCAGTTTTCTGAACCGGGAAGGGCGGGGTATAAATAAAGAATTAATATTATTTATTATAACAGGTAGTTAAGAGCTTAAGCGGCTTCAGCGCCGGGCGCCCCTCAGAATTCAACACCCAGGTGCCCTACACCCCTTGCACCCTGGGTAAAGATGGCCCTGGAGCCATTTAGACTGACACAAACCATGTTTCAGCTAGGAACGAACCCTAATGCTACCCGTAATGCAACCCGGAGAAGTTAGACTTTGTGTGGAGGGATTGGAGCAGAGCAGGTAGCGTGACTACCTGAATCCATGAGCAATCACTGCTCAGACATTTTATAATCTGCAGCAGATAACAAGGATGGTGATGCGGAGCCAGAGGCCAGCTCGTAAATCATCTAGATGGGGTGGAAGAAGGGCCAATAATAGCAGTGGTGGAGTCAGCGAGACGTCTTCCATTTGTTGACCCAGCTTCTTCACCGACTTAATCCTGGCTTTGGTTCAGCAAAGATGGCCTACAACCCATTTCCTTGCTCCCTCCCTAATCCGGGCAACTCTCTTTAATCTAGGTTAGAAGCAAACGCAACTACTAATTAAAGAGTCTTCCATGGAGCTGGCAGTTGCCAGAAAGTGCTCTTCGTTCCCCGAAGACCACAAATTGCTACCATTAACATATTGGCTGATAAGCATCTCCCATGCAAGGAAGAGATCGTGATGCAACTGCCTGGAGAAAATGCACCTCCTCCTCCTCTTCCTCCTTGTTTTCTTCTGCTACTTCTGGGTTTCTGGGATCCGGGGCCGAGAATGTAGAGGTGCCACTTCAATGAAAGAGGAAGTGAGGGATGTCTCGACTTTAGGAAGGGCTATGGTTCTGTGGCGGTGCATCTGCCATGCATGCAGGGCCGGCCCTATGATGATGTAGAGTGAGACAGTTGCTGAGGTGCAGGCAGTAGCCAGAAATATGAGGGCCATGTTCCCAGCCTGCGCACCTGGTCCTTCAGGGGCACAGGGGCACAGTTACTCCATTCAGCGCACTAGGTTGATGAAAGCTACTATAAGGCATCTATATCCCGCGGGATATAAAATCCAAACTCTCTTTTTCTTCTTCCCTGAGCTATTCAAGGCAGCAGAGCCAGTGTGGTGTAGTGGTTAAGAGCGGTGGACTCGTAATCTGGGGAACCGGGTTCACGTCTCTGCTCCTCCACCTGCAGCTGCTGGGTGACCTTGGGCTAGTCACACTTTTCTGAAGTCTCTCAGCCCCACTGTGGGCATGTAGCATATGAGATGTTCTGATCTGTGCTAATTGTACACCAGGCCCTGCCCCAAGAACACAACGTACAGTATCACTCTTCCAGTTGGCGCTTCTCTCACTTTCTTCTCTCTGTGTGAACATACGGATTGCGTGTGTGTAATGTAGATGTGTATCTTTCTATATATATACAAATGTAAGGCTGTCATCACACAGCCCCCGTTGGAGGATCTGCAGCACCACAACAATAATTCTGCGTTTGCATGAAGTCAGAGTGAAGCCCGGATTGGAGGACCTGTAGAGCCACATGACAATCCTGGATCTGCATGAAATCCGGCTGCCATTTTCCTTGCAGTTCTCCGCCCCCCTCCCTGCTTTATTCAAATATCTGCTGTTGTTTCAAACCACCACTTCTCCTCCTCAGTGCCTGCCCTTCTCACTTCCATGGCCACGGATGTCGTGCAACTTGCCTCCTCTTTTGCTTCCCGACTCGCCATGGTTGGGTTAGACTAATGATGCCGTATCTAGTCCAGCATCCTTTTCTCACAGTGGCCAACCAGATACTTATGGGAAGCATGAAAGCCGGACCTGGGTGCAAGAGCACTCTCCCCGCTAGCAGCTACCTCTGGTAGAACATGCCCATTGTTACTGTTGTTGTTGTTTAGTCATTTAGTCGTGTCCGACTCTTCGTGACCCCATGGTCAAATTTGCAAGTAAGGGTTTGCTCAGTTGATCAATTGCTTGCTCATACTGCTCACAATGCAGTAGGATATGGTTCATGCAATCGACATCCTGAGAACATAAACAAATCCTATTCTGGTAAGGGATGCCTCTCAGTCTACCATTTAAAACTTCTGAAGGAAAGTTTTAGATGGTAGACTGAGAGTTCCATAGTTTAACCATGCGCTGTGTTGAAGAAGTATTTTCTTCTGTCTGTCCTGAATCTTCTAACATTGGATGTCAATAATAATAATAATTTATTATTTATACCCTGCCCATCTGGCTGGGTTTCCCCAGCCACTCTGGGCGGCTTCCAACAGAATATTAAAATACAATAGTCTATTAAACATTAAAAGCTTCCCTAAACAGGGCTGCCTTCAGATGTCTTCTAAAAGTCTGGTAATTGTTTTTCTCTTTGACATCTGGTGGGAGGGCGTTCCACAGGGCGGGCGCCACTACCGAGAAGGCCCTCTGCCTGGTTCCCTGTAACTTCACTTCTCACAGTGAGGGAACTGCCAGAAGGCCCTTGGCGCTGGACCTCAGTGTCCGGGCTGGACAATGGGGGTGGAGACACTCCTTCAGGTTTACTGGGACGAGACCGTTTATACTGGGCCCTACTTTGTTGGCTACCACCCTCTGCTCTCCTCGCTTTTTCCATGCCACGAATCCTTTTTTAAAAGCTGCATGGGGAATTGGGGATCCTTTTAGAAGCCATTGGACTATCTATACCTCTGTTGTGAACCGCCCTGTGATCTTCGGATGAAGGGCGGCATGCAAATTTAATAAATAAAAATGAAATCCATGGTCACTGGCCATGCTGGCTGGAAGGTCTGGCCCTTCCACCTGTCAAAGTGGGCAGAGTTCTGGGTGCCACCCCAACAGTCTCACATCCCATAAACTAGCCTGCTGCTCTTGTGTGTATTTGCAGGAGAATGCCCCATCGCTAGTGTCAAAGGAAGGGTGAGCTACCAGTCTGGGCTGCTTTTGTCCACGGAACTGGAAGAAGAAGCACATTCTTGTTCTTTGCCTTAGATGGCAAAATGCCCTGATTCCAATGCCATCTGGTTCCCCATTCCTGCTGCAAAGGGGGGAAAGCGGTCATCTGAACCCACCATAAGATCACGGGGAGAAGGCCACAAACTTCTCCATCGCAACTTTTCCATGGAGAGGCATTTGTGGAGAGGTGAGCGTCAGGCACTTAACCCGAAGGTGTAACACAGGCATTCTTTTGCAGAGATAATCTTCCTTTGGAACAGTCTGTAGAGCTGAGAATATAATTTCTGTGGGTGACAAAGTGTTTTCTTTCTCTTCTCCCTCCCCCCCAAAAAACCCCCGCTCTGGAAGGTGTCTGCCACTAAGTACAGTGGGGATCTTTATCATCCCCTGCCTGATTTGTGATTCCAAATGTCCTGGGGAGAAAAGAGAATCGGAGAGTATCAGAACCTCCCCAGTTTGCCCGAGCTTTCGAGAGATAAAATATAGTGCATTACCCTTCTGTATCACCTAAACCTCTTTTGTTCCCTTTTGAATAGGACGATTAAACAAAGGCCGACTAACCAAATTAAAGTATAAAATGAACGCTGAGATATGGAGACCTTGCCAGCAAGAATGTTAATGAATGAAGTTCACTGAAGCCATGCTGGCTAAGTTTTCAATACTAATAGTTTTATGTGCAATCTTTAGATCGCCGTGGGGTATTTTCCCTCCCTCCCTCCCTCTCTCTCTGTTCAGAAGTTTTTAAAAGTCTAAAAGTGGATGCATTTCCGTGCCTGCAGAACGAAGCAGATAATGTTCTGAATAACGTCTCTCTCTCTCTCTCTCTTAACAAATGGTGTCAGTCACTCTCTCTCTCTTTAGGAAACGATCTTGATTTAATGCAATTGTGGGGGTAGGGAGCCTTGGGTCTGTTTGCCATCTCCAAGGCATGAAGCAACTGTTGAGCCATGTGCTCAGCAAATCAGATGTCGTAAAGTGCAGCCTGGCAGATTGCTAGCCAGATGGGTGCGAGGTGGAGCCTTGAAAAGACCATCACAATTCTTCACTCGGCTCTCGGCATCCAATATTTCCTTGATTAGTAGTATCTATAACCTGTTCCTCTGCCCACAAGCTCTCATGGCAGCACACAACTCGTTAAAATGCAGCCACCACCTTGGACGGCTTTAGAATTAGACAAATTTTTGGAGGAGAAGACTTTTAATGGTTACTAGTCATGATGGGCCTGTTGTTTCTGTCCATGGAATTTTCTTAGCAAGGTTACTGGAGTGGCTTGCCGGTTCCTGCTCCAGGTGGATCACGTTTAGTCAAAACTCTCCACTATGACCTGTCCGTCTTGGGTGGCCCTGCACGGCATAGCTCATAGCTTCTCTGAGTTATTTAAGCCCCTTCACCACGACAAGGCAGTGATCCTTGCCGACAAAGGTCTGTATAGTTAAAGCTATGGTTTTCCCAGTAGTGATGTATGGAAGTCAGAGCTGGACCATAAAGAAGGCTGATCGCCGAAGAATTGATGCTTTTGAATTATGGTGCTGGAGGAGACTCTTGAGAGTCCCATGGACTGCAAGAAGATCAAGCCTATCCATTCTGAAGGAAATCAGCCCTGAGTGCTCACTGGAAGGACAGATCCTGAAGCTGAGGCTCCAATACTTTGGCCACCTCATGAGAAGAGAAGACTCCCTGGAAAAGACCCTGATGTTGGGAAAGATGGAGGGCACAAGGAGAAGGGGACAACAGAGGACAAGATGGTTGGACAGTGTTCTCGAAGCTACCAGCATGAGTTTGACCAAACTGCAGGAGGCAGTGGAAGACAGGAGTGCCGGCGTGCTGTGGTCCATGGGGTCACAAAGAGTCGGACACGACTAAACAACAACATAGCCAAGGAAGGGGAGAGGAGAAATTGGCTGTGGCATGTTGAGAGGTCTATCCCCACCCTGATAAAGCATTAGGTGCTTCCCTAATGGATGAGGGGCAATAAACTGTGCTTGAATCCCAGGAAGACAGAGGCTCTTTGGGTGGGTGGTTCTCGTGTTCAGGAAATAGACAAGTTACCTACTCTAGATGGGGTTGCACTCCCTCTGAAGGTGCAAGTGCACAGCTTGAGGATATTCCTGGAGATTCCTTGGCCAATAGAGGCCCAAGTGTCCTCTGTGGCTACAAGTGCTTTTGACCAGCTGCATCTGGTTCACCAATTATGGTAGTTCCTGGGCAAGGTTAGGTTGACGACTGTAGTCCATGGGCTGGTAACCTTGAGGCTGGATTACTGTAATGTGCTCCACATGGGGCTGCCCTTGGGTGTGATTCGGAAGCTCCAGATGGTTGCTGATGGAGGCATCTGGTCAAAAATGTGTGACACCAATTTTTTAAAATTAGGAATTGTAGGTGCTGAAATTCCAAGGAAGCAGAAAAGACCTTTTATGTATGGAACGACAGCTGCACAGATATTGTTAGCCCAGAGATGGAAGGAAGATAAAGTCCCTACCAGAGAAGAATGGCAAATCAAGTTGGTGGACTATGCCGAAATGGCAAAAATGACCAGAAAACCCAGGAACCAGAAAGACAAAAACTTTAATAAGGAATGGGGGAAATTAATAATTTACCTTAAAGACCACTGTAAGCAGTTGAAAACATTAGCAGGACTGCAATAACGCTTTTAATGTAATGAGAAATATGGTCATAGCGGAGTTA
The DNA here is from genome assembly GCA_034642415.1 of Podarcis siculus. Classification (NCBI taxonomy): domain Eukaryota; kingdom Metazoa; phylum Chordata; class Lepidosauria; order Squamata; family Lacertidae; genus Podarcis; species Podarcis siculus. The sequence continues at coordinate 34,885,332 of JAXCMG010000011.1, forward strand.
GAAAAAACATGAATTATTGAAAAAAGATGCAGTAGAAAAAGGTTTAATGACAGAATCTATGGAGGGGAAGGTGGGAAGTCCAGAGATTAGGAGGAATCTTTTAACTGTGGGTATGTTCTGCCCAGACGCTGAGGTCCAGCTCCGAGGGCCTTCTGGCGGTTCCCTCATTGCGAGAAGCAAAGCTACAGGGAACCAGGCAGAGGGCCTTCTCGGTAGTGGCACCCGCCCTGTGGAATGCCCTCCCATCAGATGTCAAAGCGATAAACAACTACCTGACATTCAGAAGACATCTTAAGGCAGCCCTGTTCAGGGAAGTTTTTAATGTATGACATCTTAGTGTATTTTGGTCTTTGTGGAAGCCACCCAGAGTGGCTGGGGAAACCCAGCCAGATGGGTGGGGTACAAATAATAAATTATTATTATTATTATTATTATTATTATTATTATGTTGTGGTGGGATTATAATTTTAAATATGTAAAACAAAACAAAAATTTTTTAAAGAAAATATGTGACGCCATTGTTAAAACAGCTGCCCACTTCCTACTGAGACGGGTTCGAGGTTCCTGATTTAATTTACAAAGCCCTGAAGAACTTAGGTCCAGGGTATTTTAGGGATCGCCTGAACCCTTATATCCCAGCTTGATCACTGAGATTATGTGCAGGAACACCACTGGTCATTTCCCAAGTTGGAAAGGCTCATTTGACAACAAGAAGAATCCGAGTCTTTAGTGTCATCAGCCCAGTCCTATGGACTACTCTGCCAACACAGATTCAGCAGGTGTCTTCTGTACTAACTTTCAAACACTGCTGAAATTTGTTCTATTCCGCCAGGCCTGTACAGGCAATTAAGAAGACATGCTCCAAACAATGGCTAACCTGCATTTAACTTTTTATGGCTTTTATTGTATGGTTTTGTTTCATTGTTGTAAACCACTGATAATATAGTGGCATACAAATAATACCGCTCAGTGTAACTTTCCTGCTAAACGTAACAAAAATATATTTGCAAATGTTGCCACAATAATCTGTTCCTTCCCCAATGTTTGCTTGTGTCCAACGGAGGTGAAATTTTGCGTCTGAATGGCATTCCCCCTTGAATTTACAGGTGTTGCCCCCGTGCATCTAGTATTAGGGCCTTTGCATTCATCCGAGTTTGTTCTGCAAACCTAGCAGTTCGAAAGCACGCCAGTGCAAGTAGATAAATAGGTACTGCTGTGGCGGGAAGGTAAACGGCATTTCCGTGTGCCCTGGCTTCCATCACCGTGTCCCGTTGCACCAGAAGCAGTTTAGTCATGCTGGCCACATGACCCGGAAAGCTGTCTGTGGACAAACGCTGGCTCCCTCGACCTGAAAGCAAGATGAGTGCCCAAACCCCATAGTTGCCTTTGACTAGACTGAACCGTCCAGGGGTCCTTTACCGTTTTTCTTTTTCCCATCTGAGTTTAAACCCTCTGCACCATTTTGGGGCCATACATTTGTTGAAATTTCTCCTTGGGCTGTATGCAAAGGTTCCCTTCCTGCAATGGAAGGGATTTTTTCCAAAGAAAGGAATCCCTCCATCAGAAATAGGGGACCTACAGACCCAAAATCTGCACCTGGTCTCTAATGACTGAGGCTACCCAGTCCTCGACTCTACCCACTTTTTGTGGCAGCCACAACACTTGAAGCGACAAGAAGTGATGGTAATGGAGTCTGCCAACCAAAGTGGAACTTATTTATTTACTTTTCATGGTGGAGCTGGACCAATGCCAAGTGATATTGAATGAACCAAGATTCCCAACCCAGAGAGAAGCTAGATTCTTATAGAAAAACAACACAGTTAAGTTATAAACATTCCCTTTTAAGTTTCCTTAAATGCAATGCAGGAGGTAGGGTTCACATTTTTTACAATAGTTTATTTACCTCTTCAAGAAATGCAGTGAGATGTCCAGTAACGTTTACAAGTTTTATGGAAACCTTAGTTTTTCTGCTCTCCGACAATGGACACAGATAACATACACCTCATGAACACTCTGCATTTGCCTTAAAAAAAAAAAGGATCAATGTAAAAAGGCTCACAAAACAACTACAGCTCCAAAGGAGGAAAAGTTGTGGCTGCAGTGCTGACTCAAGCAAATATGAATGCGGTCAAGCCTGATGACTTACACAACAATTTGGAAATAGGGAGGTGATCCCAGCTCAAAATTCTTTTGGTACAATTAAATTTGGTAAACTCTCCTTTTGTACAGCTGGTGAACTTTCTGGCATTTGGGCTTTATATACAGGAAACTGGCAGACCGTATTTGAAAACTGCAGGTGTCAACTTTTTTAAAGAGAGATGTGCTAATATGTCAGAGCTTGGGCAGCAGATGCCGTTCAGAGAGAAGCAGCACGCTGAAGGCCTCACGCACAGTGGATCCGCCACAGCATGTGGCATTCAGCTTTCCGGGTTGGAGAGGAAGCTGAGAGGTTGCTGGAACAACCTCCTGGCATTGCAGGGCTATGGGCAGATGGTTGGTAGCAACTGTACACTTTGATCTCTCTCCCCACCCACTGAAGGCAACCCTATAAAGATTGCAGATATAGAAGGTGCAGGAGGTTGAGATAAGCAGTGGGGAGTCTTCACCCAGAGACACATTTCAAGCCATGCCAGTGGTGGTGACCCCTGATTTATCCTGGAAAATGGGGACCTGCACAGTGGCACGTAAAGTTGGCTGGAAGAAGACCGGTCTTCCCCTGGGAAGCGTTTCATGGAAAAGAGATGGACCTCCTCAGATCCTCAGTTTCTTCTTCATCCTAAACCGTATCTTCTGCATGCACCATTTCGTTCTTTCGCACCTCACTCTTTTGAACTGCGGTGGAGCTATTGCATGGCATTTACCCATTGCAAATGTTGCATGTGTGCTTAAATGACCGTGTTCAAATGACCATGTTTCCCAGAATACGCAAGGAAGTGTTAGGCCTAGTCATTTTGAAAGCATTGGCTCCAAGGTCACTGAAAGCATGCAGGCACCACTCAGAATTGTCAACACTGAGCATGCATTCTGCTGTTCAAACCCAAAGGTCATTCTTACATCTGCAAGTATCTTCAGGTATGGGAATAACCCAGAAGGTTGCATCTTTAAAGCACTGAAAACTAGGTGCATCGGGGTAAGCATTTTCTAAGCTCCGCCCCACGCCCCATCAGTATATTATTGGGGAATTCTAGAAAATGCTACGCTGTACCTTAAAAATAATGAAAACCGTCCTGCTCAATCTTTGAAAATAACAGAACCTCAAGAGTATCTGCCTGAGGAAAAATCTGTTTATGCAAATAACTTGGACACGCCTGTGAAATGTGCAAGCGACAAAGAGGACAGTATAAACTCCAATGGGAGGGAGGAGGGGGCAAGAGTCTATATCACATTATTAGAGGCTCAAGGAGCGCAAAAACGCACACACGAAAAAGAAGGAAGTTGGCCACCATAGAAACTTTCCCATCTTTTAAAAAAATAGAAGTTATTTCACAAAAAGCTCAAGCATGTTTATTAAGGTTAGGTCTTAAAAATCAAGGAGGGGCAGGAGGAGGAGGAGGAGCGAGAAGAAAAGAGGTTTCATATATTCTTGTCAGAAAAATATTTACCAGCAAGCTACCCCACCCTGTGTCTTTAATGATTATCTGGCTATGCGGAAGAGGAAGCTGCGGGAAAATCATTTGAGTGGCTCCCAAGGGACAGCCGCCCACAGATCTGGGAAGACTTTCCTGTTTCTGAAAGGACAGAACTCTGAAGAGGTGGAGGTGGTGGAGGGGAAGCAGCTGGAAGAAGGGCAGCAATATGTACAAGTGTCAGCAAAGCCGTGGCGGATCAACACAGCTCTCTTTGGCCATAGACTCTCTTGGCTCTTCAGCCGGTGAGTTCGTGGCAGAGAATTCCTGATCTAGGCCAACACCGTTTGACGAAGGAGCATCAGGGAGGGAAGGACAAGCAGCCAGCTCAAGGAGGACAGTGGGCGTTTGTCCCCAATTCTCTCAAGAATCACACGTCCTCAAAACTTGATGGCGACGAAAGGAGTCAGGGCTGAAGTGCTGCAGCGACAGTCCAACCGGTCTCCCCAGCGGCTTCAGTGTGCTCTGTGTTTCCCCTTCTTGTGTTTTTTATCTTTCTTTTTGCTGGCACACCTGGAGCAGAACCACTGCATTTCTTCCGGGGGAGCAGCCGTGATGCCGACGCAAAGCCTGCGCGTTGGAGAACACAAGAGGCAAATGTAAGAAAATGAACGAGGGTTCCCGATAAGTGAAACACCAGCTGTCGTTTTTAACTAGGGCTGGAATGGAAGAGTTGGACGGGACCCTGTGGGTCATCTAGTTCAAACCCTTGCAATGAAGGAATTGACAGAAGCTTGTTTTGCAGATCTGACCCACTTATATCACTAATCTAAAACGGGGGTCAGACAGACAAATTAAATTACAGATAATCAAAAACCCAATGACATAAATAACTCCTGTTATTTAAAACCTCTGGGCAGTGCATTATGCATTATTTTGCTTATGGTAAAGGGATGATATCTGGGTTCCATAATAACTATCTTAATTTCTCACATACACCTAATAACTCATGAACTATTATTCCCTTTCCTTTTAAACCCTTCTTGGCTATGAATAAAGTAAGATACCGAATGGGTAAAATTAAGGTCAGCCCAAGTTACTCCCTTATAAAAAAGGTTATTTAAATGGCACAGTGTCACTGTATTAATGCATTAAGTTTATGGCACCTTGTTTGAATTGTAGTTTATGAGTAGTTCTGTAGCTGTCCTTTATAACAACTATGCTATATTCAAAATGTGTGCCTGCAATTAAATAATGTAATTTTCTTTAGGACATTATGTTTTGGCCATTCAGACCCCAAATTCATTGGTTGTGCTGTGTTGCACTTCTCTCTCTCCCTTCAACCCACTCCCCAGAATTCACTTGAACTCTTTTAAAAATCCCGCCCACTTTGGAGCAGCTGATACTCTTATTTTAGGATGATGCAGGTTAGTGAAAAAAAACATTTCGGGTTTCTTTTGTACCCTTTGTGTGGATCAGTTCTAACTCTAAATGCACAAGATGATTAAGAATATCAGTTAACTGATCCAGTCCCCCAACTTGTGCAGCGGGTCTAATTTTGCGGAAAAAACCTCGTTAAGATTTGGCTAAGCGGAGAATTAAGTTCAGATAGCTTCATATCCCGACTTCAGTGCCGTGTGAAGGGAGTTCAGTACTGCACACAGGGCAAACAGCCAGCACACAACTCTCGTCTCTGTCACTACTGACAATCTGGTCTCTTTAAAAGTCAACCAGCAGTTGGTTGGGACATTGGAGCCATCACACTGATGGCCTCTGCTGCCTCAGGAATGGCCGGATTCAGAAGCAGGTGAAAATATTGCCTGCTTCATATAAGGCATGGAAGACTGTAAAAGAGAGAGGTAGCCAAGGACAGATAAAAGTTATTCTCCAGCTTGGCTTTAAGTGGCAGGCACTCACCAGTGGTACCAGTCGTCACAGTCGTCGCAGCCTATCATCGCACTGCCGTCATCTGGCTTCTCGCAGCCAGGGCAGATCCAGATCTTGTTCCCCCATTCGTCTCGGATCTGGGATAAAAAGGCAGGGAAAAGTTGATGGCTTAGGGGTGTGTGTGTGTTTTTAAAGGCACTTCATGCAGCCAATTACTTCCCAAAGCTATTCAGTAGAGAGAAGATTATGTGCCACCACACTCTATTTACATAGACTCAATTTATGAATGTGTACACACACACACACACACACACACACACACACACACACACACACCTCCACTATAAACTGTTTCTATATATACATATGCCTGTTGTTTTTGTCAACAGAATTTTCTTGGTGGGGATACTAGAGTGGCTTGCCGGTTCCTGCTCCAGAGATTGAGGTCACAAGAAGAAGGGGACGACAGAGGACGAGATGGTTGTACAGCATTTTTGAAGTTACCAACATGAGTTTGACCAAACTGTGGGAGGCAGTGGAAGAGAGGAGTGCCTGGCGTGCTCTGGTCCAGGGGGTCACGAAGAGTCGGACATGACTAAACGACTAAACAACAATATATACATATACGTAACGGCTTTGCACTTCCACATGACTCAGGAAGCAGAAATCTGGTACCCGTGCAGACCTCCTGAATACTAGAAAGTACCCCAAAATAGTTGCAGTATTTCCATGTCACTTCCAGGAAGGTAGAAACCCAGTGCACACACAGCCCAAGATATCCTGATTATTAGAAGTCTAAAAACGGGACTTTCACTTCCCAAATCTAATGGTAGAAACTTGTGACGTGCCATTTTGTCTCATAATCCAGGCCAGCAGAGACTGCTAAGCTGCCCACGAGATGTAATGAATGCTGTGCAGGGGAACGTTGCCTTTTCGCACACAAGAAAGAGAAAGAAGGTCTTGGTGGTGGATCTTCTGTAAGTCAGGGAGTGGCTCTTCTTTACCCATAAAAGATCACGACCCATATATGCCCGCATCTCTGCCTGCGTGTCGATATGTGTGCAAAACATTTCTGACTGGTGGGTGGGGTAGAGGCACCACTAACTGTTTTGGGGTATACCTTTGATATTTGCTTGCAGCAATGAATGAAAAAATCTCCATTTGTTTATTCCAGTGGTTCAGGCGCTGCACAAACAGGGATTGGTGCCGGTGTGGGAAGTAAGATGCTTTTACTTTCATGCTGCACAGGGCCAAATCATCACCCCTCCCTCCCACTGCAGAAGACAATCTTGGTGACGTGTCCCTAATATATACAGTCTGGGGTGCAGGTATTGCTGTGTTATTACTTATTAGCCAAACTCTTCCAGCTCAACTAACTGATAAGATCAAGGGTATAAAAATTGTTACTGAGTAACTTTCCATTCCTTTGACATTTGTGCCGAGGCTCCGTTTACTGAAGGGTAAATGGAAAAAAGAGAGAGAGACGTAGGTTTACAGCATTCAGAAACAGGCTGGTGGAATCTGCCTATTCCATTCAATATGGAAGCATATTCAGAATAGGACAAAATAACGTTTCTAGCCATGCCGTACATTGCAGCTGTCTCCATAGCAAGCTGCTTCGGGTAATTTCTATAGCATGTGTAATTTCTATAGCATGTACAACGAGCTTCTCATGTCATCGCTCTTTAAAAGTTTGTTTTTACAAAATAAATAAAATAAACAAAGCTCTATAAAGATAAATCTGATAAATGAAATTATAGGGTAAGTTTACAAAACAGTTGACAAAGCAAGTATTAACTGAATAAATATCTGATAGAAATCATGAAATTCGCCCCTTTTTAGACTTAGATGACTTCATAACTTAGGTGAAAAGCTTCACGTGCGAGAAAGGATACAGATAATTATGAACACACGCAGAGATTTGTGCCGTCCTTTTTGCTACACAGCCAACCCTTCCTCGTGGCTGCTTTATTTTATAACTTGGGGGGTTTAAAATGCTTCTATGGATGCAAATGCAAAAGGTGTTGAGTGCTCTCACTGGAAAAAGAAAACCCCACGGCTTGGGTCTCTGAGTGCTGGACTAGGGGCTGGGGAGACACAAATTTAAATCCACACTCCTACGCAAAGATTGATGGATGACCTTGGGCTAGTTGCTCACCTCTCACCCTACCCCGAACCGCAGAGTTGCTGCGGAAGTAAAAAGGGGGCAGAATCAAGTGGGCTGCCTCAAGTTCCTTAGAGGAAAGGCAGGATGTAAACGTAAGCACAGGAAGCGACCACTATGTCTGCCTTAGGTCTGTACCAGGAAGCTTTTATTGTCCGATGTGTTGTCGTTGTTAACAGTCTGCTGGAAGCCACCCAGTTGGATGGGCGAGTTACAAGTAATAAATTATTCTTATTCTTATTCTAGGTCTGGTCACTGCCCAGATGGGAGACCCCAATGCATGGCACCTTGGGCTCCATGATGGAAAGGAGGCGAGACATAAAATAAAATGAATGAATGAATGAATGAACCCTCGCCCGAAATCAAGTTGCCTTATACTGAAGTAGGCCACTGGTTACTCTAGTGCAGTGATGGAGTGCCTCCAAGTCCCATCAGCCCTAGCTAGCATGCCTAATGATCAGAGGATGATGAGAGTTGTAGGTCCATAGATCCCCCATCCGTGATCTAGCCCAATATTGTTTCCTCCAACTGGAATGGCATAATACCTTCCTTCTCCTTCTTCCTCAGAGCCTTTTACCTAGGATTGTGCAGCCTCTACCTTCAGCCTATGGTCCCTCCTCAACCAATATCCATCTTAAGGAACTTTGATTGTATGGAATGGGTACCTACGATGAGTTTTCTCAAAGGCAAAAGGTCCCCCGGTGAAGCATATTACTGCAAGTTTACTGGATCACGTGCAGAAATTACACAGCAGTTTGCTAGTGAAGGAGGAAAGCCTCACATGCTGGAAAGCATAAAACTGCAGGTGCGGAATGACTGTAGTCCGCAGGAGTGCCGGGGAAGTGTCTAACCTGCTTGGCCAGTTGTGTTACGGAAACACTGGGTAAAATGGGCCTTTCTGGCCAAGGGCAAACAAGGATCAATTACAAGCAACTGATTTGCAAGGTTTTCCTTCCTGCTTCACAGACTGAGAAGGCTTAGAAAGTGGGCCTTGAGTCCCTCTACCGTAGTTCTCACTGACGGAGATGGTGGCTTTGTGATTAAGTCATGAACTGGAGCTAAATCCCTACCCTAGACTTCCTGTTAGGCTACAAGATCAGTAACTCCTCCTGTGGTTCAGTTGTTCACCTGTGACATGGGGAGGGCATTTCCTTTCTCTTTCACACTCCTATTTTCTATTTCCTTCCTCTCTGAATCTCTTTGCCCAGACCTCATTTTGAGGTCTGATATTTTCTGAGCCAGATTTATATGGCACCCAGCAAAAAGAGCTGTGGTCGTTTGCTAAAACCTCATGAAATCCTAAAAGTCACGCATTCAGGTTTCGTTTTATGGATCGCTTAGTCTTTAGTATTTCTGCTGTTGTGTGTTTAAGTGATGTGTTTATGTGTTTCTAAGTTGGAACCAGAGCAGGTTAGCTGCACTTAAGTCCTACTGAAACCAATGTAAAAAGTTATTCATAACTAACATATCTTCAATGGGTGCAACTAGCTTGCCCTGGCTCTAATCCTGAGTGTATAACCCGGAGGGCTAAACATTTGTTCTTAAACACATCACAGCAATTATGTTTACATGTGAAATGTGAATATTACGCAAACACAGGCAGTCAATCAGGACTCCCAGCACATGCCTACTCTGTTTAGAGCTACAGATCTGCTTTTCACCCTTTATGTGCTTATTATGAGAAATGCCAATGACTGCTGCAAAAAGGGAGTGAGAGAGTATGGTGCTAAAAGCTGGAAATGCAGAGATCTGAATTCTCTTACAGGTACTGAAAAGAGCAAAGTAATAAAAAATGAGATCCCGCAAGCCTTGCATTACTTAAAAGTTCATAACTATGAAAAGGATTTCACAATCAAACAGGTGCATTAATATTTTGGGCATATAAATCTTCATCCTCTGTCATACAGCTGTGTACTTTTCCTTGTTTATATCTGCTCTACCATTCAGTTTTAAATGGCACACACACGTAGGTTTATACACAAGCATGCATATAGACATCTGATAAATGTCCAAATCTGTGAATGATCATATCTGCTATGAGTTCTTAAGGTTTTTAAGGAGGCAGGTGCCAAGTGCCCCAAACCTGGATATTCAATGGCTATTTTAATGCCAACCAAGTGCCTCTGGTAAATAAGCAGATTTAATTTCTGTCATAACTGGCACTGACCGAAGAGCAGGTGTAAATGCTGAAAACAAGATGGAAAAATAAATAAATCTGGTTTGGGTAATATGGTGAATCAATTATGGAAAATGCTGGACTTCCACCTGAATAAGGCTGAAATCTGGTTATTGGCCAAAGGTGCTTCAGCCTTCAGATTTATCAGTAAACATCAGCAATGCACATCTCATGTAGCTTGTTTTGGACATTCACCAACAGGCCTCAGTAAAGTTTCCTGTTTCACAATACAGTGGTACCTCGCAAGACGAAAAACTCGCAAGACGAAAGAGTTTTCCGTTTTTTGAGTCGCTTCGCAAGACGAATTTCCCTATGGGCTTGCTGCGCAAGATGAAAACGTCTTGCGAGTTCTTGCGAGTTTGTTTCCTTTTTCTTAAAGCCGCTAAGTTAATAGCGAGTTTGTTTCCTTTTTCTTAATTGCGAGTTTGTTTCCTTTTTCTTAAAGCCGCTTTTTCTTAAAGCCGCTAAGTACCGTTAATAGCCGTTAATAGCTGTGCTTCGCAAGACGAAAAATCTGCAAGGCAGAGAAACTCGTAGAACGAATTAATTTCGTCTTGCGAGGCACCACTGTAAACATTCACAATAAATATTCTTGTTGACTCTTTGTTGACGCTGTCCTTAAGCAAAGATTACTACCATCTTTTCAATGCACATAAAATTCTTTTATTCAGAAGGCGAAATGGGCTATTGCTTAACACTCAAAAGCCAAATAAAGTGGGATAAAGAGTGTATCCCTTCTAAAGCCTAGGAAGTGCTTCAAAGCAAAATAGCACTTTAAGTTTTATTCACAAGGTTACAAACATGAAAACAAGGATGTTTAATAAACTTGGCATAAATCGTTTTGAAGGAGGTCATCAAAGCCTGAACACGTAGGTCTCATAACAAATAAGTTAAATTTAGCATGGGCTATTTGAGTTCAGTTTGCTATAAAAATTAATAGCAAGTCTCATTTCCACAACTATTTATGTGATATTGAAATGATTTGTTGGAAACAGGTGGACTTATGGACATGCTATCAAAGAGTCCCCCAACTGTAGTAATAATAATAATAATAATAATAATAATAATAATAATAAACAACTCATATAGCAACGTATACCTGTAGATCTCAGGGCAGCCCACAGCATAAAATTATAATATAAACAGCACAAAATACATTAAAAAACAACAACAAAGACAACCCAAAAATCCCTCCCGTGTTTTGTTAGCCCCAAAATGGAAAACGAGCGAGATCCCAACTAAAGAAGAATGGCAACTTAAACTGATGGAATATGCGCAGCTTGCAGACCTAACGTATCGAATAAGAGAACAAGAAGAACATACGTTTAAAGAAGATTGGAAAATATTTATTGAATATACCCGGGGGGGGGGGGGGTAATTGTGTACACTCGAAAACACTGGCGGCATTAAGATAAATTCAACAGTGTAAATAAGTTTTGATGGATGTAATAATGGAACACTGAATGGTTTAGTTTATGGGAAATATGCGGGGATTTATGTTATGCAAAATGAACCATGGGAAGAGAAGAAGGGAAGTCTTTGATATTTTAAGGTTATTTAAATGAATACTCTAAATTGTAAAAGAGAAAATTTAATAAAAATTGTGTGTGTGTGTGTGTACACACACACACACACACACACACATATACACACACATACACATATGTATATACACATATACACACAATATGTGTGTGCGTGCGCATGTGTGATATAGATATAGATATAGATGGCACCGGATGTCAATCAACCAAAGGCCTGGTTGAAGAGGAACATATTCGCTGGGCTCCTAAAGGTGTTTAATGAAGGTGCCTGGTGAGCTTCCCTGGGGAGAGCATTCCGCAAGAGGGAAATCGACACGCATTTTGTATTGAAACACATCCATGTACATACCACGTAATTACTGACAGTCTCCGTCACCACACTCCTAACGGGACCCTTGGAGCCTCCCACAGCAGGCATTGCAGGAGACGGTGGTGGAATCGCAGCTGGGGAAATGATAGCAGGAGGCATAGGAAGAACCACCGGAGGAGGAGGAGGCGTCACGTGGACAGGAGCTGGTGCCGGGGATGGTGGAGGTGGTGGCGTCTTGGGCCGAGCCATGACCGATGGTTTAGCCTCCGGTGCCGACACCACTTTGCTGATGACGCTGTTGGACAAAAGGGGGGAAAAGAACGGATGTAACAGTGCACTACGATGATGCCCAGAAAAAAACAGAGGAAAACCCACCACAGATTTTTATCAAGGCAAGATAGCCCTTGAATAGTTTTCCTTCCCATTCATGAACCATATAGTGCTAAAACCAAATTTTGAAAATTTGCTTGCCTAAATCTTGCTGATTTTTAAAACTGCATTTTATTGCTTTTTCACACTGCTTTGAGGGTCTTTTTGAATGGAAAAGCTGCTCCTAAAACAGGGGAACAGGCTGGAGAACTCACTCTTTGTGCTCTATATCCAAATGTCCCAAAAGTCACATGATAAATAAAATTTGAAAAATCTGCATTATGGCTTTCATCAGATGACTACGAAAGCAGCCATATCTGTTTAGGATCAATAATGTATATATGCAATATATAATCAGCACCCAGATATTAATTGCTGCCTTTGCTAGAATCCATCACAGGGTGTTGTCATGGTAAATACATGCTAGAAGTAAAACACTGCGCTGGCAAAGGATTGAGGCAATCAATATTTATTTATAGACACCTGTTTCCTACACGGCAACAGGCAGACAAGTTATCAAATGGAAGAGAAAACCACAACTGATGAGGGAGAGGAGAGAACCCACAAGATTAGTCTAGGGTGGAGCTTACAGAACCAGCAAGACAAAGGCCATATCAAAAGATTACAACTGAACAGTCAACTTGTTTAGCTGATCAGAATGAGCTTATGTCAAGAACCCAATCCTGTCTCGATTCCGAAAGCTTAGCTAGCAGGGCAACGATGCTGATTTTGCAACGTTTGCCTACGAACGGAAATAAAAAGATCCCAAGCATGAACTGAAGGAAGACAGGAAGCAGATTGGAGTTGCCATTTCACATACAAACCAGCATTTCCAGTCAACATGGGTTGCCCAAAGGACAAATAAATACAAGATTATTTCCAGCTAAATTAGATTAATTGGCCTAAGTCATGCCTATCAATGTCAATGGGTCTAATAGCATTTGATACATCCCAATATCAATAAATACTACTACTACTGGTAGCTGTGCATAAAAATAGCAGAGGAGATGCTGAACTAACTCAACTTTTGATTTTCAATACGACTCAAAATCCCACTTTTGTTTTGCCAGGAAGTAAACAGAACAATGCCTACCAACGCACATGGAATATTTTCATTAAAAGGGGATAAGGGATCCTTTAATGACACAACTAACTCTTGCTGACAACACTACACTGCAGCTATTCTGTGCGGCTTAAAGTACAGTGGGGCTAAAAGCTTCAGCCATAGACCTGCATCCAAGGGGAAAAAATATTATTTATTAAATTTGAATACCGCCCTTCATCTGAAGACCACAAGGTGGTTCACAGCATAAAAATTCAAAATGAGAACACGAAATGTATAATAAAACAAGAACAAACCCATCACCCCCTACCCACAAACATATTTAAAAGGCCATGGAATGTTAGATCAGCCAAAGGCCTGGTTATAGAGAAATGTTTTTGCCTGTCATCTAAAGGTATAAAGATGGTTGCCCAGCTCTGGCATTTGCACACATATCTTCCCACCATAAAAAGTTATGGTTATGCTGCTGTCAAGTTTTGGAAGCAGAAGGCATTTTGTGCTCCCCGCTGCCCTGCTGAAACAGCAGCAGAAAGAAACACAAGAGTTCTGCAAATTCTAGGCTGAGGAGGAAGAGTGTCATTCACAGGTATGAACAATTCTAGAACAAGCAAAGAGAAGGAGGAGGACTTTTCTCTCCCAAAAAGCGCCAACGGAGACCATCATCTTTAGTAGACAAGACAGCATGACTCCCTTTGGGTGGGGGGAAGTGGAGATTCCAAGCTGTATACTTATTAAGAGTGTGTGAGAGCGTCAGCGTTGGTTGCTATGATGTGCCTACCTCGAGAGGGAAAGCGGGATATAAATTATATAGACAGATAAATTAGCAATTAAGAAGATATAGAAGAGACAGAGGAGATGCCAAATCAGGTATGACACAGAGCAAATCACATTTAACGGGTATCCTGTCCTTCTGGGATTCCTGGTGTCTATAGTGAGCAGCCAGTGTCTATAGTGAACTTCATGCTCAAGGTCCAAGATTGGTCCTCAGCACCTGGTAAGTTTGAATAGAGTACGGAAAAACATTTTGAACAGTCATTAGTATGCACACTAGTTGGCTGTGCAGGACATTTTCGGCCTTGTATAACTTGCAAGCAACAGTCTGGAGAACAGTGAAACAGGGTGGTGCATCTGATGTGGAAGACCGACATGCAGTACTCACTTACGAAACCAAATGAGTGGATAGAGATTGGGCAATTCAACCTAATGCAATCTACGAAGCTGCCTGATAGGATACATGACGGTAAGATTTCAGTGAAATCTGCCTGAGCTGTTGGGTACAGAAAGATCTAAATATGTATGGGAAAAAGGTAGAAGCCCAGCTTAGGCTTAATCACGTCTTGGTTACAGAAATGTAAATTACATAGTCAGGTGTCAATGAACGCAACTTACAAAACTGATAATGCTAAGTGCTGATCAATCAATATTACAACTGTGTGAAAGAGTTCTGCCGCATATGCCAAAGTACTTGATGTGCGCAACTGAGTGCATATGCTATGTATCTACACCAGCCTCCCTCAGCCATCCAAAGGTCTTCTGCTGCCTGAAACAGCTCCACCCATCTTCCCATCTTCTGCCTGTACCTGCCTCTCAAAATACCTCTGGTCAACCACTTGCCTCAATTCCTTCAAGCCTCTCCTCAAAACTCACATTTCCCAGCACGATTGTAGATTGTCCCCTTGGTCCCTATGACTTATTGTAACTAAGCCATATACAGTGGTACCTCGGGTTAAGAACTTAATTTGTTCCGGAGGTCCATTCTTAACCTGAAACTGTTCTTAACCTGAGGTACCACTTTAGCTAATGGGGTCTCCTGCTGCCGCCGCCATGCGATTTCTGTTCTCATCCTGAAGCAAAGTTCTTAACCCGAGGTACTATTTCTGGGTTAGCGGAGTCTGTAACCTGAAGCGTTTGTAACCCGAGGTACCACTGTAACTGACATGATCACACAGGGCGGTAGTCAACACTACTAGTACTACTCAGAGAAGACCCTCTGAAGTTAAGGGGCATGGCTAACTGAAGTTCATTCATTTTAGTGTGTCTACTTTGAGAAGGACTTAGTCAAACACCATCCTTTCCCCCACCCCCCACCGCAATGTATCCCTGGGTCTATTTTAGATTGAAAGCTCCTTAGGGGTTAGGGATTGCTGCCTGCTGTTTGTAAAGTGCAAATGCATATAAACAAATAATATTTGCACCAAACTGCTTCTAACACTCAGCCGTGGGCAAATTCAGTTGAAAACAATGCAGTGGAGATGGTTAGCACCTGCACTCTGATGTGCAGTGTTGATTAAGTGTCAGCACTGCATTGTTTGCAATTGACTGTGTGCTTGGAGGTGCATCTGAGAGCACACCATGTCCTAAATTATCTGCAGAGCGTGGAAGTGAACCCAATTTGCCTTTTAGAACACAAACGAGGTGAAATAATTTTAGGAAGGTGCATGTTCTTTGAGGCCCATTCCTCCCCACCCCTGATCCGAAAGATGGCAAGGAATCTTTTCCCCTTTGCAGTTTAAAGGAGCTTATTAATGGAGGCGTGTGGGCTGGATGAGTGCGCACCTGAGGCTGCACCTGCTTCCAGCCCAATCCCTCCCTAGTGCAGGTCCCAGGCTAAAGGTAAGCAAGTAGCACCCAGTTTGCTTCCCTGTCGTCTGTTAAGCTCCCAACTCAGCCAACAAGAGAGCTTGAACCTCCTTGCTCTTTGCTGGAAGAGTTCTTTGGCAGCAGGAAGGCAACATGCATGCACAGCTGTCGGTCTTAGTCACTTTTCTGGGGTGTGGTGGAAGTCAAGGGGTTCTATGACATTTTCCTGCACACCTGCTCACTTCTCCCCATGTGCAGGGACCTACTTCTGTGCTCTCCCATGCCCAACTTTTGATTTGCATGTCCGCAAGGTTCAAATCCCAATTTTACTAACAGGGAAGTGATTGACTGGCTCTGTTTGAAGTGCAGGCTTCAAACGTGTGTACAACAACAGGCCTGGCCTGTTTATCTCGGGTATCACATCCAAGATCTGCGGTACGAAGAGCACCCAATGCAGCCTGGCCACCACTCCCTTCAGCTAATGAAGCTCTGGCACAGCAGGCAGAGAAATGGTTTTGGCTTACGCCATTTGATTGCGATGGGGCAATCTCAGAGGGGGATGGTGACTCTCGTCGTCCTATTGAAGGCAGAGGATGCGAGTGTGGCAACATGCAGGAGGAGACAGAGCCAAGTCTAATGATGATTAATAAGGTTCCTTTGATCATGCCTTGAGTGCCATGGGACTGAGCCGCCCTGGGGCTCCCTGACAGATGACCTCGCTCCTGCTACTTGATCTATCCACAGTTTTTCGATGCCATTGACCATGCAATCCTCCTGGCTCAGGTCCGTGGAATGGTAATTGGGGCACTGTGTTACACCAGATTTGGTCCTACCTGCAGGACAGAGTCCAAAAATGCAGAATTGGGAGAGTGCTTTTCAGCCCCCTGGCAGTTACATCATGGGGTGCTGTGGGGTGCTATTTTATACCCAGTGCTGTTTAATAGTTGCATGAAGCCAGAGGGAGCAGTCATTAGAAGCTTTATGGCAAGGCGCAATCCGTGTGCTGACGAAACTTGGCTCTGATCCTCCGTAACACCTGAATCAGGAGAGGCCGTGCAGGGCCTGGACTGGCGCACGGATGCAGTGGTGAGATGGAAGAAAGGAAAATAAGCTGATCTAGAATCCTTACAAAACAGGGGCACTGTGGGTGAATGGGTCCTGTGTCTCGAGAAATTAGTTGCCAGCTTTGGACAGGTCTGCACTCCCCACCCCACCCCGAAGGAGCACTTTCAGTTCACAGTATGGGGGTGCTTTTGGACCCAGTTCTGCCACCGGAGGCCAAGATGGCCTCTGGGGCTAGAAGAGCCTTTTACCAGCTGCGCCTGGTATGACAGCTGCAACAGATCCTGGACCAGGAGAGCCTGACACAGTAGATCAGGCACGGGTGACTTCCAGACTGGATTACTGAAATGAGCTGTGTTCTGTGCACTTCATCTGGGAGCTGCAGCCAGTGCAGAATGCTGCAGCAAAGTTGGTGACAGAAGTGAGATCCTGACAGCTTTTTTTAATATATAATACACAAAGAAAAAGGAAAAACACCCATTGTACCTATACCATACAAAAACAAATAGACTTAATACAAACCGACTCAAAGACACAAACGACTTCCCGTCTACTCCTTAATTCAAGTACACAAACTTGTTGCCAATACAAACTATTATAATTTAACTGCATCTTAATTTATCTTAGGGCTCACTTAATTCTTAAAGCTACTACTGAAGTTAATGAAATGCAGCGACAGAGTTTAAGCTACTGTAATTATTTTTCAAATATATTTTGAAGACTTCTCATTTGGATACAAATACCTGTTTTGGTTTTTGTTTTTTTTTCAGACAAACTGTCTAGTTCCGCGTATTCAATCAATCTTTGAATACATTCCTGAATAGATGGAAGTTTATCAAATTTCCAATTTGCAGCAATTAGGACTCTTGCTGCCATTGTAGCGTATAAAAATATATCCTTTGGTGTGTTTTTTTAGGAAAGTTCAAGTCCGTAATTCCCAGAAGATAAGCTTCTGGTTTTTTATTGAAAGAGATTTTTAACAGTTTTTGCAATTCTAAATGGATGCCCTCCTAAAACACCTCAATTTTCTTGCATTGCCACCACATATGGTAAAAAGTGCCTGATTTTTCTCCACATCTCCAGCAATCGCCTAGAATACCTTTATACATCTTGGAAAGTTTCCAAGGTGTTAAGTACTATCTATGTTGCATTTTTTTAAAGTTCTCTCTTACTGTAGATCCTGACAGCACTGGACACTTCCACTTAGAGAACTGCACTGTTTGCCAATTTGGTCTATAAATCCTTACTATTGGTCTATAAATCCTTTATTTATTTATCTATTTGTTCATTATATTCATAAGCCACCTTTATTTTGCATGGATCACAAGGTAGTGTACATGGTTCTCCTCCTCCCCATTTCATCCTCACTACAACCCTGTGAGGCTCATGAAAAAGAGGAGGAGGAGAGGGAACTATATGAGGCTGAGGCTCATTCTTGCAGCTGAAAACCATAGCTTCCTGCTACATCTGAACCAGGCCTCAGTCTTAGGGCTTATACTCACAGAATTTATACACAATTATTCCCCCCTTTTAAAAACTATCTTAATTCATCATAATGATGCATCCTATCTGTCACAGAGTTTCTGAAATAAACGTAATAAATATTACAGCAAACTCAATAATGTCCTAGCCTGTGGATTGCAGCTCCCATACATGGCAAGAATACTCCCGTTTTTCTGTGGAGATTATTCCGCTGCTCATTTTATATGTAGTAGAAAGCTCTCACACACCGACAGCAGAGATGGTTTGTAGATAAAAACGGCTTCTAGTCAGAAACCCTAAGCTGCACCACATCCCCAAACATGGGTGTACAATACATATCGTCCAACACAAATACAAAGAACAAAAAATTATGCAGAGTGCTCATGTGCACCATTTTAATTGTTGCTGCTTATTTCACGTTGCTTTTCTTTTTGTTTGCAAGAATTATGGTAATAACTGGAAATGGAAGACCTTTGGCTGGCTAAAGACCAGAGGGAGGGACTGAGATCTGGACAAGGGCTAAAATGCTACATGCTCTACTTCAAACTTATAAAACTCTTCCACAAACTACCCTTGCTTCCAGAGCCTTCAGCAGATGACATCCACACGCGTAGTTTGCAGTCATGAGGACCATGGCCTTTTTCATTTTTAAAGTAAAACCCCGAGAAAGCGTAATTGTGCGTCAGGTTCCATAGTGCGTGGCGAAGGTGGAGACTCCCTCCAACCCAATTAAAAACACTGTTGCTTTCCCAACATGTCACCATGCCACATTCTTTCTGAACCAGTAGGAGTGAGCATGGGAATCTCTCAATGTGTAGTTAGTGACAATTCCTTTAAAAACAACAACAACAGAAGCAAACCCTCCCCCCAAAAAACCCCAAAACCAACCAGGCCCACACAGAATCTGCCCAAAGCACTGGGATCACAGATTAGCTCCTCAATGGGTTGCTTTACCAGGCAGGGTTTATTCTGACACAACGATACCCTTCATTAAGAGATAAAAAGTAAATTAACAACAACAAAAATCACCACCCCAGAACGAAGGAGGTGTATGTGAGAAAAGCCTTGAAGCCTTCTTGGGATGAGTCTCCCAAGCAACCACATCAACCCAAAGTTAACAAGGTACCACACACACCACTCCCTTCCCCTGTGATGTGGGAATGGGAGAAAGGCTTTGGCAAGGAGACGGTCTTGCTCTAAGTACGCTTCTCATCGTTTTTCTTGAAAAAGGGGGTACTGGAACACAAACAGCACAGTTCCCAACGCTGCAACGGAGCATGGATATTTCTTTCATACATTTCCACTGTGGTATCAGACAAAACGCTTTATGGTCACTGGGAACTACTGAAAGCTCTATGTACGCAAGGGCGTTCCCACCGCCATCTTGGGGGATTCCCCCTCTGTGCATGCAAATCATTGCCACGCTCATCAAAGAGGGCACCCAGCATGGGAGGGCACCCTTTCTGTGTGCATCACGACTGCTGCATTGAGGTGCTCTCTTATCCTCCCCAACAAATTCACAAGATAATAGCTCAATATCCCAAACAAAGTGGATGGTTTTCCTTATGGCTACCTTGGGCAGTGCTGCAACGATTGGGTGTGTGTGTGTGTGTGTGTGTTGGTTGGTTGTTGTTGTTGTTTTTCCTCCAGGGGGGCGCCATTGAAGCTCCCAGTAAGCAAATGAGTGTGAGGTGTGTGCCAATCTGGGTCTTGGACCCGGGTGAATTAAAGCCCAGTTTCGCCCCTGCCTTAGGCTGACATTTGTCTTGTGCTGCCTGGCTCCAGAGCCATAAAACACTACCCGTCATGGCAAACCAAATCTGAGCGCAGTCTTTTTCCAAAGTAGCCGAGGGCAAATCGTTATTATCATATTCAGCTTGGACTTGGAACTTTTCATTCCATTCTACAGGACGGAGCTCCCCACACGACACATTCCCAGGGAAGGCAAAGCCTTAAACCTGCAAGGGCAGAGCGAGTTCTACCAGTCATTATGATGCCACAGGTAGGCAGGCAGGCAGGCAGGCAGATTGTTTGGGATGTAATTGGCTTGCACAGACGCAAGCCGTGACATGCTGCATCTGAGGCACAGCAAGACTCTTGAGATGTGAAATAATTTCCTATCTTTGGAAGCAATTTATTTGATTTCAATCTCATCCTTTGCAGGCCCAAAGCATCATGACTGATGAAAATAAACGGGGGTGGGGAGAGTGTCACCCCACAAACGCTAAAAAGGAAGCAGCTTTTGAAAGTCAGATTTGATTCCCAGGCCTCAAAGGCTGCTGTGCCAAGTGATCCACAGGCGCAAGTGTGAGGCATTACCGAAAAGGCGTAAACGATGTTTCCCCCCCCCTTTGAGAAATATTAAAGATGTGCATCTAAAGATCTGCATCTGAAGAAGTGTGCATGCACACGAAAGCTAATACCAAGAACAAACTTAGTTGGTCTCTAAGGTGCTACTGGATAATATTTTTTTCTTTTTTTATATATATTTCGACTGCATCTAAATAAGTAAATAAATCTAAATTCTGTGCAAAGAACTGTGGCAGTTTTGTAAATTTACTCATCTTCTGTTATTATTTCTGTTCTGTGGTCATTATTTGGATTAAGTAGAAACCCATGTAACTTTGTAAATGTGTGCTTGTGGGCAAGGCCTTCCCTATATCCATTCTGCCCTCAATGTCTTACACACACCCATGCAATAATTGTATTTATAAATACACACAAACGCAGGCTAGCAGCTGACCAACAATACTGCTCCAATACTGCTGACCTCCTTTCTCATCAACAGCCCCAAACCCCTTCTAACCCTAGCCTAGAATACTATCTTCTGAAAAGTTTGAATGTTTGTAATATTCCTTAACACCGCAGCTATGAAAGTCTCATTTCAATCAACTGATGCTGGAATTCAAAGATGCATTTACCTTAGTTTTATTACTGAGTTTATCTGATTGCGGGGATAAATTGCAAAACCACTATGTTTTTCAAAATCTCAGTGTTCTTGCTTAAATATGATACCTCAGCTCTCTACAACCACAGAAAGCGCCCTAAAAGATTACCCAAAGCTGGCGCTGATTTAATATATAACTTACATGTGCATAGATTGAAAAGCTATATAGATTAGGGCAAACAGGAGATAAATAGTGGTCTCGTGTACTTAGCCACACTAGTAAGCCACATACCTTAGTAAGCGAGGGGTTCTCAAAACTCTTACAGTCTTTCAAAAAATGAGTTCACTGCACAATAAACATGTATTTGTTTCTCACACTGCTCACAATTCTCAAGAGTATGATTTTGTTCCATGGACACTGCACTTTCTGAGTGCTCTGCAAGTAAACAGCTTCTACATGGGAAAATGCAGCTACTACTGTGACTGAAAAGGTGACTGGTGGGAGTCTTGTGCAAAGGGGAAAAAATGGGTATGGGACGTGCTTTGAAAGACTCAGAGAAATGAGTGCTCGAGGACCTATTTCGATAGTTATCAACACCAAATACACAAAAAGAATTAGCTGTGCATGTCTGCCTTTGTGGATAGTGACATTATATAGTTTACTGCAGCAGCAGCAGGGAACCTCAAACCCATACTCCTAATTAGGTCTGATAAGTCACTAAGTTTGGCCTGTGAGGGCATTTTGGCCAAACCACACCAACATATTAGTCCCTTGACATAATATATAATGTGTGGAGACCTGTTATCTCTGATCAAAGCAATAAGGTAAGAGATAAGGAATATCTTCTCTCCGGTGAAAGCACTAAGCACCACAGCACTAAGACTTACCTTACTTAGCACTGTGGTGCTTAGCGCTAAGACTGAAGATAAGCCTATGCAACCACCTAAGATCATACGAGGTCCCGTACACCCGTTAAAATGGCCCAAAGAATCCATTTTGTTTCACACCTCTGGTTTTGTCACTAGGTGGCAGCGGCCAATTTCCTGAATAGCACCAGAAGTTTCCTGTTATTTCCACTTCTTGTTGAAGAGAGGTGATAAAGTTCTTCTCTAGCATCCTGACTAATGTGTCTTCTAGCCTTCTATGACATGACTATGCCAGAAGTGTACTGGAAGAAGCAAAGATCACCAGTGTTGAAGCAATGATTCTTCAACATCAACTTCATTGGACTGGTCATGTTGTGTGGATGCCTGATTATCGTCTTACAAAGCAGCTACTCTATTCTGAACTTTAAAATGGAAAGCGTATTGCTGGTGGTCAACAAAAGATGTTTAAAGACTGTCTCAAGGCAAATCTAAAAAAATGTAGTATAAACACCAACAATTGGAAACCACTTGCCTGTGAGCGCTCCAATTGGAGAACAGCCTTTACCAAAGATGTCATGGGCTTTGAAGACACTCGAACTCAGGACGCAAGGGAGAAACATGCTAAGAGGAAGGCAGGCTTGGCAAATCCACACCGTGATCAACTCCCACCCGGAAACCAATGTCCCCAATGTGGAAGGACGTGTGAATCCAGAATTAGCCTCCACAGTCACTTACGGACTCACTGTTACAACCTTGTTTATAGAAGACAATCTTACTTGGCTATGAGTGATCGCCAAAGAAGAAGAAGAAGAAGCCAGAAGTCCAAGTTTTGAACCAACGGATTTCTAATAAGACTAAGAGAAAATGGCACGGTGTCTTTCTCCGCAGAGGCACAATCACTAAACCTGTCACTGAAATCTAGCATGTCTACCAAAGAAGGCTCCCTTTACAAAGAAAAAGGAAACGAGGTTTAATACCTCAGTCTTAGCTTTATGATGCAAACAATTCCCACAATGGTTACTGCTGAAGCAAGCAGCTACAAAGTGAAATTCTACTTTTTGTGCAATTTTCAGAATGAAGACAGAACTGAGCATTCTGAGCCAGAACTGTTATTAAAGCAGAAAAGCACAAAACGTAACTTGAAAAGGGGTATCTTCCTAGGCTGTGGGCAAGTGAAGCCTTCTACAGATACCAATGCAATGTATCTTCTTGAAGACTCTTCACAGTCCAAGAATCCTTGTTGACCTTGATTAAGGGAAAGATCTGGACCAAGCACAATTACAGTACTAATGTGCCTTCTAATAAGAAAGAAGCTGGTCATTAACGGACACCTCATCACACACTTGCACAATGCAAATAGACATAAGTCAAAGGAGGACATTGAGGTTTCACGGAGGCCCAGAACTTCAATAAATCTTACTCTGTGTCATATCAGGATACTTCAGCAATGCTTCAGAGATGACTAGAAAGTACTTTGCTAACCATGGACTAATGAATGAATTAAAGGCTCTATCTATCTATCTATCTATCTACTTAGGAACATAAGGAAATCATATTGATGTGTCACAGTCTATGAAGGAAATCCAAGTCCTTATCTAAGCCAAGCAGAAAGTATGGGGGGCTGATACTGGAAATGACATAGAGAACAAAATCTTATCTTGAGATTACTGCCGAAGAAATAGATCAACACAGACAAAAGGAACCTTTAATCACCACACTGTTACCCAACAGGCCTTGTAAAAAGCCAACAGCTGGCCATTGCGCATCCGGGATGCCAATACTATTCAGCTGTTATTGATTTACTATTCAATGCAGATTGATATACGCCCTTTTCTTGGAATTACCTGCTGTACTGTTGTTGCTCAACTGAAAAATACTTTTGTTTGCTTTGGTGCTCCGGATGAACTTGTGATGGACCATGCAACCCTATTATAGGATCAGAATTCCAGACGTTCCAGATACCCTACAATTTTCACCACATTACCACTGGCCTTTACTACTGAACTCAAACAAAAGGTGAGCTATAGAGCGCTGGACAGACTTCAGAGAGACAGAAAGACCCATGCATTTCTCATGTAAGTTCCAGGTCAACCCTACTGATAGCAATTCTGCTGGGCTATATCCAGTAGCTAATGAGAGAATAAATACAAATACAGCTTCCGATTCCACAGAAGAATCTCATTCCAAAGTGGCTTGACCTAAGGGGAAAATGCTGTTTCAGATTAGGCAGGAGGGGTAACGAACATTTCTACAACTGCTGTAATTTAGTGTCGGAACTACAATATTCGGAGCATAGCAAGCTCCAAGTACATGGAAGAAATGAGGAAACACACAGATAATATTATGTAGGGAGATCAACACAGTGAAACCCAACACCATCATCTTATTCCTGAAAAGGTACAATCACCAAAAGCACGAGTAGTTTCCCAAACTCCAAGATTATTTACTGAGATTCTGCCAGAGCCATCCTGAAGGACCGGACAGCAATGTTACTACTCAGAAGGTCACTCACTCCTGCTGAGTTATTCAGAAACCTTTGAGTTTTTTAGATATGAGTGACTGAATGGGTGAACCACCAGATGTTTCAACTTGCTTTTCTTTAAATCTAAAGGGAGAGACATGTAGAAAGTGTCATTATACAGTTTAGCCACGAGGCGGTAATGAACTTAGTTGAATCTGGGTGAAGGGCTGGAGCTTCCTGTTGCTGTTCTGTTCTTCTTTAAGACACAATAAAGCTCTTGTCCTGCTTTCTGATTGATATGACCTCTGAGACTTGCATGGCACTATCTCACATCCAACTAGAGAGGGGACTGCTTCATGCTTCGGGAACTGAACTTTAAGTCAAAAGCAGAAAGCCATTCTGAAAAAGTACCTAGCACCTGTAACTGAACGCCATCAGTTCTAGAAGTATGCTTCCAAAAGTCAAAGTGGAGCTCCAAAATAGCAGCTATCTACAACATGGATGCTTGTTCACACAAGTCAAGTGTTTGGGATATGACATTCTCTCTCCACATGGGTTTGGGGTGAAGTAGGCTGACAATAAGAGGGTGGCAGGTGGTATAAGACCATGAGTCCTTGGAGAAGGGTGGTAACTCAATGGTGGAGCATTTGGTTCAATCTCTGATCATCTCCATGTGCAGCTGGGAATGTCCCCAACCATCTGAAACATTGGGCAGCCCCTGGCAGTCAGTGAACTGAATGGATGAACCAAGGGTAGACAGCAACTTCCAACATTCCTATGGTTCAAGGGAGGTGTAAGAAAACCAACCCCCCAACTGATTTGCTACCACCACCAAATCTGTACCAACCTATAAGCAGGGCAATAACTACGGAGACTGCCTTATTTTCTATCAACAGAAGTACAAATGAAGGGGGCCCATAGATACTCTTTTGCACAGCTCAGGAAGAGGCAGGGGATGATGATGATTAGAATTTGTAAGTTGCTTTATCTTTCGCAGGGTAACCTGAAGCAACTTACAACCAAACAAATAAACAAGACAACCCCCTGCTGCCGCCTAGATACCTTAAAATCAAGAGGAAAAAGAAATGCATTAAAAGCATCCCACCCACTTTAAAAGGCCACAGATACTTAAAGGCCAAAGATATGGTTACAGAGGAAAGTTTTTTGTCTGACGCCTAAAGAAATACAATATAGGCACCAGTGTACCTGGAGATGGCCCAGCAGCTCACCTGCAAGCTAAAAACAGCAACACATACCCAAATCAAGGTACACAAATCGACGAGGAAGGTTGGGTCAACTGAGAGACACCACTCTCCTGCAAGTGTCTGCCAGGTCTTCATGTGAAGACCAGCCGCACACACTGAAAACCACAATCCTGTACCCCTACAAAGTGAAATAAAATACCCCTGCTGCGTGATGCCCTTTCAAAAATAAAACTGTGCTTGAATGCAAACTCTGCACAACAGGTTCTGGGTGTTTCTCTGAAGCAAGCGCAAGAATGTTGCCCACACCTCTGCATCTGCGGCTAGGGGCCTTGGCACAATTCTGGTTCCCAGACATATGTAACTAAGGAGCCAAAGATGTGCGCCTATGTTTGTCTGTTGCCCACACTGCGTTTGCCCTGCAGGAAACACTGATGTGTACCAGCAAACATGTTTCAAGCTGTTCTCGAGCACCCTTGGCCACACCATATTGGTAGGTGTAAGTAACATTAACTACATTTGAGGGAGGAATGTTAGGAGAGCTCTTCCCTGTGCCACCAAGCTTGTAATGAAGAAATCCTGCAGGCATCCACCTTCAGCTCTGTGGCCTTGGCATGGTAAGTGTTTGGTTGGCTCCGACTCGTTTGTGCATGGAGCTCTGCTCAGGCAGGTATATGTCTCAACTTGCCTGAAGCTCTCTCATTTATTATTATTTTTTATAATTGAGATGTACACATCACACACAAGCGCGCCTCCGTCACTCTTGTGCAACAGAGAGCAGAATCAAAGAATCTTGCATCCAAGTAATTGGCCTTTTCTTCCCAATGACTCAAACGTCTTTATGGATTCACTTTGGGAGTCACTGCTTGAGTGCGGCCCAACAACAAAATGAAAATAATTTTGCACCTGCTCCCCCACCTAAACACAACCCAGCGGCATAATTGGTGCGGTGGCTTCTGTAATTAAAAGGAGGGAAGAGGACCTAAATCAACACTGGGACATGTTCTCACGCTTAAAATCCAGGTTGCCTTCAGGAGAAAGCTAAAAGGGTGATTATTTAAACCTTCTGGAAATGGCAACGTTATCTACAACAGCATAATTTACTGCAAACATCTACTCGGAAAGAAAAGATGGCCTGGTTCTCTTGGTCACGAGGCCATAATATGCAGACTTCTGCAACCATAATATGCAGGCCTTGCAACCATCTCACCTGCTACCTGAGCAGCCTCTGTGCAATCCTCACACTTTACCATTGTGTGAGGAGGACAGAGAAAACTACTGCATGAAGCACAGCTTGCCCTTGTCAGAAGTGGCAGGCCCTATCAGTTCTGAGGCTGCCTTTCCCAACCCAGATTCAACCCAGAGTTTGAGCAACTCTAGACCTAAGCCTGCTGGGAAGGGACTTTGGGGATGTTCACACCTTTATGGGTTCCTCAGTAATCTAAACATGCAAACAAGGAATGCCTTCCTTAACCGAAACACCCACCCCCACTGGACATCATTTGATCATGGATTTGTGGGGAGCATCCCTGTCACATTTAGTTTAAGAATAAAGTAATAATCAGTGTTAGAAATCAAGATATGAAAGCTAGGAGCTAAATGGCACCTTAAACCCAAGGTTATGGGCGCAACAATGGAACGCCTAGGCACATTTCTTTAATAATAAGAATGCAAAGCTGAAAATGAATGAACCGCAGCTAAAATTTTACGTTCGTTTTTCACATAGAATCATAGAGTTGGAAGAGGCCACAAGGGCCATCGAGTCCAACCCCCTGCCAAGCAGGAAACACCATCAGAGCACTCCTGACATATGGTTGTCAAGCCTCTGCTTAAAGACCTCCAAAGAAGGAGACTCCACCACACTCCTTGGCAGCAAATTCCACTGTCGAACAGCTCTTACTGTCAGGAAGTTCTTCCTAATGTTTAGGTGGAATCTTCTTTCCTGCAGTTTGGATCCATTGCTCCGTGTCCGCTTCTCTGGAGCAGCAGAAAACAACCTTTCTCCCTCCTCTATGTGACATCCTTTTATATATTTGAACATGGCTATCATATCACCCCTTAACCTCCTCTTCTCCAGGCTAAACATGCCCAGCTCCCTTAGCCGTTCCTCATAAGGCATCGTCTAGTCCTTCCCCTGCCCACCCACTTAATATTCTTAAGAAGGTCTCTTCTGCAGTCTTCAGAGAGTGACTGGAAGTGAGGAGGCAGAAAATGGTCCTCCTTTCCTTCCACTCTGCAGTTTTAATCTGAAATCCTAGGCACAGAACTGCACCAAGAGCTCAGAAACAGCTTGTGCTAATGAAATTCCCAGCTGCAAAATGAGCCTAGAACAATGGGAGTTTCGAACACTGGTAATAATGGATGCTGATGACAAGCTACATATACAAAAATAATTTCCCTATCTTGCCCAAGCTTTGGATATGAATGCATTACCACAAATATAGGTAAAGGTAAAGGGCCCCCCGACCATTAGGTCCAGTCGTGGCCGACTCTGGGGTTGCGGCGCTCATCTCGCTTTACTGGCCAAGGAAGCTGGCGTGCAGCTTCCGGGTCATGTGGCCAGCATGACTAAGCCGCTTCTGGCGAACCAGAGCAGCGCACGGAAACGCCGTTTACCTTCCCTCTGGAGCGGTACCTATTTATCTACTTGCACTTTGATGTGCTTTCGAACTGCTAGGTTGGCAGGAGCAGGGACCGAGCAACGGGAGCTCACCCTGCTGCGGGGATTCGAACCGCTGTTCTTCTGATCAGCAAGTCCTAGGCTCTGTGGTTTAATCCACAGCGCCACCCGCGTCCCACCACAAATATAGAATGCGGTTATTTCTATACTGGGATTAATATGGAAAGAAAATCACCCATTGTATAATTTGCCCCCACTCATGCCTTCGCTTTCACAGTACATCCTTTATTTCCAAATGCTGCATCTGAATGTATGTGCTACTTGACATACATTCTGAGATAACAGAACCACAGAATCTGCAGAGTTGGACGGCACCACGAGGGTCAGCCCCCTGCAATGCAGGAACATTTTTGCCCAATGTGGGGTCAAACCCATGACCCTGAGATTAAGCGTCGATAATGTCCTGGAGTAAAGTAACCACCTCTACTGGGAAATTTTATTTGATAAACAAAAGTGTGGTGGAGGTGAGTGAAAGAGTTATACTTTACACCTTTTTGCCATTGTTCTATAATAATTAAATAATAATTTATTATTTAAACCCTGCCCATCTGGCTGAGTTTCCCCAGCCACTCTGGGCGGCTCCTAAACGAAAGTTAAAAACAATACAGCATTAAATATTAAAAACTTCCCTAAACAGGGCTGCCTTCAGGTGTCTTTTAAAAATAGGATAGCTGCTTATTTCCTTGACATCTGATGGGAGGGCGTTCCACAGGGCGGGTGCCACTACCGAGAAGGCCCTCTGGCTGGTTCCCTGTAAGCTCACTTTTCGCAATGAGGGGACCGCCAGAAGGCCCTCGGCGCTGGATCTCAGTGTCCGGGCTGAACGATGGGGGTGGAGACGCTCCTTCAGGTATACAGGACCGAGGCTGTTTAGGGCTTTAAAGGTCAGCACCAACACTTTGAATAGTGCTCGGAAATGTACTGGGAGCCAATGCAGATCTCTCAGGACCGGTGTTATATGGTCCCAGCGGCCACTCCCAGTCACCAGTTTAGCACTCAATAGCATCTCCCCTCCCTCCGTAGGATACATGTAAAGTAAAGGTAAAGGGACCCCTGACCATTAGGTCCAGTCGTGGCCGACTCTGGGGTTGCGGCGCTCATCTCGCTTTACTGGCTGAGGGAGCCAGCGTACAGCTTCCGGGTCATGTGGCCAGCATGACTAAGCCGCTTCTGGCGAACCAGAGCAGCGCACGGAAACGCCGATTACCTTCCCACCGGAGCGTTACCTATTTATCTACTTGCATTTTGACGTGCTTTCAAACTGCTAGGTTGGCAGGAGCAGGGACCGAGAAACGGGAGCTCACCCCATCGCGGGATTCGTACTGCCGACTTTCTGATTGGCAAGTCCTAGGCTCTGTGATTTAACCCACAGCGCCACCTGAGTCCCTAGGATACATGTAGATAGCTATAATTCTGAGGATAAGGTTCAAATCCTCTTGTCTACAAGTCATGGAGAGCTGCCCTTCCTGTTCTGAGAAATGGGTATCCCTGGAGTCCCTTGGAATAA
Organism: Podarcis siculus; assembly: GCA_034642415.1. Classification (NCBI taxonomy): domain Eukaryota; kingdom Metazoa; phylum Chordata; class Lepidosauria; order Squamata; family Lacertidae; genus Podarcis; species Podarcis siculus. The sequence goes on from JAXCMG010000011.1 coordinate 34,915,139, forward strand.
GGCATCCACTTTTCTCCAGAACTGAAAGAAGCTCCCACCTGCATATAGGCTAACCTGATCTCAAGGGTAATGGTTTGAATGAGAGAAGTTAGGCAGAAACCCTCTTTTTAGACATCACAGGGACAGAGCTGGCCATTGACCAGCAGCCAGAGATGTCTATTTGAACTTTCCATATACTGATGAGATAGGACAGACTTTGATAATACCCTCAGCACAGCACCTACAATGAGGAGCATTCACTCCCACTGTGCACTGAAAAGGCCAGACAAAAGGAACGGGATCCAAGTCTGCTGCCTCTTTCTATTCACTTAAGTGCATGTTTTTAGGAAAGGAAGGGGGGGGAAGGTCCACACATGAGGAACATTCCCAAGCCTTCCATGACAATGTGCCGTTTCATTTCCTCTTCCTCTCATTTCTACATATAAAAATGAGAGAAGATTTTAAACTTATCTTATCCCCGGGAGTCTCTGGGCAAGGTAATAATATATATCACAACAGCCACAAAGCAGACAAATTAAAATGAACCGAATCAATGCTAAATGTTGGGACCACGCAATCTGTCAGCTTAACACCTTTTCTCCCCCAAAAGATGCCAGCCTGAAGAAAAATTCTATCACTAAGTAGCTTTTAGCCAGTCTATTCTCCTTTCGAGATCCAGGGGAAAGGCTGAAAAATGGGACACACTAAAGTTTCAATTCTGTTATCCCACCATTAGCGCTTGGCCATTCACTGCTAAGTGCTCCTTTGTGCAATAATTGGGCTCGCCATTAGGTTTGTAATCAACAGAAGACACTGGCTGCCAAGTCCGCACTGTCTCCCGCCCCAGCTGTGCCTTAAAGCCTTCTACTGCTTTCTCTCCCTCTTCCCCCCCACCCCAAAGTATCACTTGTTCCCTGTCTTCCTATTTAATTCCACAGTCAAGTTCTCCTCCAGAGCTTTCTGCTGAATGGGAAGTGTCTCGCGGGGTAACCAACACTGCCCGCAGCTGCGTCCCACAATAGCTCCCTCCTGCTTGCGTTACAGCTTGTGGAAGATTTGGTCACGGTGCCCTAACTGCGGCAAACAGTGGTCCGATTCATAAAAACGTGCAGGGGGAGGGGCCTTCCAGCGGGATCCCTTTACCTGTTTCCCCACCACAAAACAAGGAACTAAATGGAATGGGTCGTGGGCGGCTTGGCCTGTAACGGAATCCCGCTGCCTGACAAGTCAATAAAGAGGCAACCCTCCCCTCCCCAGCCACACATGGAGAGCCAAGGTTAGAGGCAAACACAATTTGGATAGGCCTACACAGGGAGCTTAATGAGCCCCATTATTTGGCTATTGTGGGCAAACACTATGAAGCCAGTAATCTAAATTACCAAAGTCTGAATAACTTGTCGCTAAATGGCACACTGAGTTCAAAAGAAACCTTACAATGGCTTACTTATTCGCCCTTTCAGAGGAGGACCATTGTCCCACCAGGAGCCTAGGACGAAGAAGGGATCCTAAGACAAATCCTGAGTGTTTTAAATTTATAAGAATCGCTGGACTACAACTACGCTGCTCTGTAGCACCTGAGCGTAACACACGCTACGTTTAAAAAACCTTATATGCTCCTCTATAAGGATCAAGTTATTTCCCTTATGTTTGTACTGCTTTTTGTATTGCCCAGTCTTGGTCATTTTGAGTCAGAGTCAAAGCTTCTCATGGCTTAATAGTTCCTTAGCACCACTTCACCCTGGGGGTTTTCTCTTCTGTTAAATCCATACCTTCAAACTCTGGGGCGCAGGCGCTAGGGATCTGCAATTTGCCATAGCTCCCCTGGTGCATGTCCACTCTGCCAACCTGTCACACTTTGTGTGTTGGACCACAGCAAACTCTACTGCAACCATGGCAAATGCAATTGCTGAACAGGGTGTGAAATTATTGCAGGCTCTGCTCATGTGAAATTTTCTACTTTGTGCAGGCACTGCAATGCAGAAATGAGCATATATAGATAGATGTAGATAGATATATAGATATATCCCATAAAGACAAAATCAAACTGTACTGCTGTGAAATATCCATACATTGTTATATGGATTCAAAATATTTAAATCCATTTTTAAATTTAAAATATAAACATTTAAAATATTTCGTAAACTTTGTAAAAGCTTTGTAAAATTTTGTTCTAGAGCTTCACCTTAGTCACACAGATCTTATTCATGATTCTCTCTATTTAAGGCAGACACTGTATGAGCATCAAAAATTACTGTGCTACAGTGATAAATAATCTCACCTCTTGGTCAAGCAATTCTCTTTCAACCTCAGTTTTCCTCTCTGCAGTATGAGGACAATAACCCCAACCTGCCTTACAAAGTTAGTTGCAAGGTTTTCTGAAAAAAATTCACTGCTTGACAGTGTCATATAAATGCTATGTATTATCATTACTGGTCATGTTCTTCCAAGCTGGTGTGCTTGTAAGCTTTCAAAGAATGCACAGGACCAGTTGTAGGCGTGTCCAACTTTGTACTCTCCTGATGTTGTTATACATCCTCAGTTAACACAGTCAATAATGGAAGCTGAAGTCCAACATCTGGAGAAAGCCAGGTTGACACCAGTGATTAAAGTACAATTAAATTGGATGCTGAACTCTTCCTTAATGATTGCTTCATTGGGCAACATCAAGGCCCACTGAGTCCAGCATTCTTTGCAAGATTCCCAGTAATCATTTGGTAGCCCACCAAAAACTGGTCAGTGGTTTGGGTCAAACATTTTTTTTTAAAACTACAGTAGTGAATGGGGATGACAAAGAAATCCCACTGGCAGAAAAACATTGGCTTTGTGTGAAATATTAATATATCTGGCAAAAAGGTTAATCAGACAATAGTCCTAAAAAAAAGCCAGTTTGCAACAACGATACACATTAGTTGCTCAAAAATCTATTGGCAATTTAAGTTCAAGAAGTCCACACAAGCCCTTTCCAGATAACCAATCTTAAATGCCTCCCCAAAGAGAGTGAATTAGTGATCTTGTAGCCTGATAACACAGGAAAACACACACATATGCACCAGCAGATCATTCAAATCATATAAAAAACGGTCATAGATTTCTCTAAAACCCAGCAAACTAATAAGTCCCAGATCCATTAAGGATAAGATCTTTCACAATAAATTAAATAAAACAATTTATTGAGGCCTGGGCTTGAGATAAAATAGATTTACTGGTTGACCTTTTATTCATTTAAAGAACAAAATTAGCTCTAATTGCATTAGAATGGAATCCAGTAAATTTCTTCTAATGTGGCATTTATGCAAGTGTTGCTGTAATTGTTTACTACAAAGATAGAAATGCTCTGATTATAATCTATTTTCCACTTGGTTTTAGTATGCAGTCAAAGCACTTGTAAGAAACCACCACCTGGGATGTAACATGTCCTCTACACTTTGCTAGAGCTAGATTTGAATATCTAGTGACCCAAACCTGCATTTAAATTATTACAAAGGAAATCCGGTTTTTAAATAAGTTAATGCATATTTATTTGCTGGTCGTTCACCCAATGGAGTAGGTCAGCCTTTCCCAGCTTGGTGTTTGCCAGATATTTTGGACTACCATTTCTACCAACCCTGAAAATGTCCATGCTGGTAGAAGTTAAAGAGTCCAACTGCACCTAGAAGACCGCAGGTCTGGGAAGGCTGGAGTAAACAGAAGACTATTACAGGGGGATTATATGAAACTCAGTAGATGAACTTTATGCATTTGCTTGTGGATAAGACAGATGTTATGAAATGAAGGCGCTCTATCTGTTTTTAGTTGATGCATATAATGAAACATAGCAGGCACCATCTTGGACTAAGCAATCCCTTGGGTGTGAAAAAAGGAACTGCTGAAAACAAACAAAAGCCTATTTTCAGATGGTGCAGATCACCCGCCGCTTATGCAAATACATAAATGGTTAACCATTATTTTGCAAAATGCTGCCTCATTGATCAAAAAGGTGCCCCTGATAAAACAAGTACAGTCATACCTCGGGTTAAATATGCTTCGAGCTGAGCGAGTTCGAGTTGCGCTCCTCGGCAAACTGGAAGCAACGGAGCGTGTTACTTCTGGGTTTCGCCGCTTGCGCATGCGCAGACGCTAAAAATGATGTCATGCGCATGCGCAGAAGCGGCAAAAAGTGACGCGCGCATGCGCAGACATGCCATCGCTAGTTACGTTTTCCTCTAGATGCAAACGGGGCTCCGGAACGGATCCCGTTTGTATCTAGAGGTACCACTGTAAATGAGTAGCAACTTATTTATCAAATGTATATCCTGCCCTTCATCCCAAAGGAGCCCAGGGTGGCAGAGAAGACATTTGTCCAGATAATGGGGTTTGCATAAAGGCACATGGACCCATTGGGTAGTAGTCTACTGGCTTCTGGTTCTTTTTCTGACAGGATACGGGAGGCTTCATTTAGCACCTACAACTTTCATCATCGCTGACCATGGGCCATGCTAGCTGGAGCTGAAGGCCTTCCATCCTTGAGGAAGAGTGGATTTTAGTGTGGGCCAAGAAATGTGTGTGTGTGTGTGTATGTATGTATGTATGAGAGATGACAAGAGGCTCAGAGCAAAGTCCAAGACCCACTCTCAGACATGCTGAAGGTTAACTGCCCAAAGAAGTGTGCGTTATTAGAAATCTCTTGGCACCTTGTTGGGAATCTCAAGTAGGGAGAGCACTGCTGAGCTCAGGTTCCCATAGGGATCTGGTTGGTCACTCTGAGAACAAAATGCTAGACCAGATGGGCCTTTGGCCTGATCCAGCCGTGTTCAATCTGAACAAGAGTGGCTTACGAGAGCAATTTTAAAAATAAATAAATCCATAAACAATAAAACAGGAACCATACAATTTAGCAGCTCGGGAGACAACAGACTAGCATACCACAAGATCAAAAAAGTCTGAGGACAGGGATAATGTCCACCTGGTGGTCAAAGAGATCTTTGGTTTGGGTCAGTATCTTGAGGGTGGAGTTCTAGAGACTTTCCCCCAGTCACTATCCACCTCTGATGACTATCTTAAGACACGAGCAGGTTCAGGTGAACCTGCAATGACAAACCTAGACAGCATCTTAAAAAGTAGAGACATAACCTTGCCAACAAAGGTCCGTATAGTAAAAGCTATGGTTTTCCCAGTAGTGATGTATGGAAGTGAAAGCTGGACTATAAAGAAGGCTGATCGCTGAAGAATTGATGCTTTTGAACTATGGTGCTGGAGGAGACTCTTGAGAGTCCCATGGATTGCAACAAGATCAAACCTCTCCATTCTGAAGGAAATCAGCCCTGAGTGCTCACTGGAAGGAGAGATCCTGAAGCTGAGGCTCCAATACTCCTCATGAGAAAAGAAGACTCCCTGGAAAAGACCCTGATGTTGGGAAAGATTGAAGGCACAAGGAGAAGGGGACGACAGAGGATGAGATGGTTGGATAGTGTTCGCGAAGCTACCAGCATGAGTTTGACCAAACTGCGGGAGGCAGTGGAAGACAGAAGTGCCTGGCGTGCTCTGGTCCATGGGGTCACGAAGAGTCGGACACGACTAAACGACTAAACAACAACAGGTTCAGGTAGAAGAACTGGAGAAGTCGGACCTTAAGGTTCCCAATTCTAAGCTGTCCGGAAACACTTGTTATCTCTTTCATACCACAGAATAATAGCCAAGTATATAGGTGCTCCTGAGAAAGAATCACCTATGATCTGAAATAAGTGACCAGGAAAGGAAGGGGCAGGGAGACTTATAGTAATTACACGCCTGTGAGAGCAAGTTACTGACCTCACCTCCAAGATGAAGGAGGGAAGAGAGGCTAGAGGACACAGAAGGAAGGAGAACTAAGAAGCGCAGACTTAAATAGGCAATTGGCAAATATGGGGGGGAAATTGCAGAAGCGGGTGAAAACAGAGACTCCTGCTCTGGGCACCAAAGCACCCATTTAGATGAAGCAAAGCCAGGAATTTAGATGGACATTTTAAATAAATGTTAGAAATTAGCAATCTCCATCTCTTGCTGGCTGTTTGTCTAAGCAGAGACGACCAAATACCGAAAAAGCAAGCTATGTTCTTATCTGTACAGAAAGGCTCTGTAAGACAGGATTGACGGACCTTAATAGAAACAGTCTGAGGGATGCAGAGCCACAGTGATGTTGCTCTGCTTATTTGGGGCAAAGAATTTCCAATTCCATCCTTCTGGCAGCGTGCATAAATCCCTCAAATCAACCTGTTTCTTTTCAGCTTTTTTTTTCTTTAAAAAAAGAGACGTTTCTACATCATTTAGGTTCCCTCCTCCCCACATAGATACTAATGAAATGGCAAAGTTGAAAGATGCTCTGTAAATACTGACAACACAAGATGCAAAAAGGCACAGAAACCAAGAGGTTAATTCTACACGTCATGGTGGTTATTGCCTTAAAAGGTGGAAGTAAGGCTGGAAGTAAGGCTACCTTAGGGAGTTTGTTCTCAACAAGCTGATCTTGAACCCTGGCAAGATGGAGGCACTGTGGGTGAATAGTTCCTGTGTCCGAGAAATTGGGACAGTTGCCAACCCTGGATGGGGTTGTACTTGCCCTGAAGGAGAAGGTTCACAGTTTGGGGATGCTCAGGTAACCTCAGTGGCTACAAAGGCCTTTTACCAACCTCGGCTGGTTCAAAAGCTATGGCCATTCCTGGGAAAACCTTGCCACAGTACAGTGGTACCTCGGGTTAAGTACTTAATTCGTTCCGGAGGTCCGTTCTTAACCTGAAACTGTTCTTAACCTGAAGCACTACTTTAGCTAATGGGGCCTCCTGCTGCTGCTGCGCCACCGCTGCACGATTTCTGTTCTCATCTTGAAGCAAAGTTCTCAACCCGAGGTACTATTTCTGGGTTAGCAGATTCTGCAACCTGAAGCGTATGTAACCTGAAGCGTATGTAACCCGAGGTACCCCTGTAATTCATGTGTTGGTTACTTCAAGACTGGGTTACTGCAATGCACTCCATGTGGGGCTTCCCACATGATCTGGAAGCTGCAGTTGGTGCAGAATGCTACAGCACGATTGCTGACAGGAGCGAGGCACAACTCCACTTACCATAGTAAGTGTGCCCCCCACTGACTGGAACGCGTTCCTCTCAAACCTGGAATTGAGGAGGGAGGGGAGGTTGTCCCTGCAGCCGTGCTGCCCTTTGGAAGCACAGTACAGTGCGACTGCGGGGATAATTCCACTTCCAAGTAGCAACAACAACTAACAGTGTGACAGTGTGAATGTGGTGCAAGGGAGGCATGTAGAATTTGGATACTCCTCTTTCTACAACACAAGGACAAGGGTGCATTATGCAGAATATAAAAACAAGACAGTTGCAAAGGAAGAACTGAGGGTGCACCTTGGATTTGCTCCAGAAGCTTCTTGCTTTTACCTGTGGCTTTCATTTTCTAGTGGGAGCTTGAACTTTCTCGCACCGGACGTCATATAGGATGTCAGGCCACTGGGAGTGGGGCAGGATTTACTCCAAATGGCCTGGAAAACCTAACTAGGCTGATGGGCTGGAAACTCCCCACCAATGTCATAGACATTTCCTTTCCCTCTCACAAAGGAAGGCTGCACCATCAGACCTCATTTCTAGAAAACACTTGCGCACCTAGTCTTTCAAGTAACAGCTCTTCCTTAGTGTCCTTGTCTGAGTACAGGGAGAAACAAACAGAAGCCCTGAATTTATGCACACAGGTTGTATGACCAGAGATGGCACCCCTGAATAGTAAGGTAAAGCTAAAGGGACCCCTGACCATTAGGTCCAGTTGTGGCCGACTGTGGGGTTGCAGCGCTCACCTCGCTTTATTGGCCGAGGGAGCCGGCGTACAGCTTCTGGGTCATGTGGCGAGCATGACTAAGCCGCTTCTGGTGAACCAGAGCAGCGCACGGAAACGCCGTTTACCTTCCCGCTGGAGCGGTACCTATTTATCTACTTGCACTTTGACGTGCTTTTGAACTGCTAGGTTGGCAGTAGTAGGGACCGAGCAACGGGAACTCACCCCGTCTCGGGGATTCGAACCGCCGACCTTCTGATCGGCAAGTCCTAGGCTCTGTGGTTTAACTCACAGCGCCACCCGTGTCCCTTACCCCTGAATAGTATAAAGGCTCTATTTGGTTTCAAAATTAAACATTTTAAATCATGACGGAAGCCAATTAGCATGCACGTTTGTCTAGGCAATATATTCATTAGAAATCGGGGAATAGTTCCTTAAACAGGATTTGCCAGGAGGAGGAAATAAACAAATGGGATGGCACTGCACCCAACCCACCCACCACCAAGATTTTATCAAATGGGGTTTACTTTATACTTACATCTTGTCCTGACCAGCCCCCACTCTCAGTGTCAGCCTCGGAATCACGGGAGACGGCGCAGGAACAACAGGTTCCACTTTCATCTGCTAAAGGGAACACATTTAGCTGTTAAATGGGCTGCATCTCCTAAAGAGAATCGTAACACCGACAGTGGGACATTGCAGGAAATTACCGTATTTACTGCTCTATAAGACTCACTTTTTCCCTCCTAAAAAGTAAGGGGAAATGTGTGTGCTTCTTATGGAGCGAATGCAGGCTGCGCAGCCAGAAGCCAGAACAGCAAGAGGGATTGCTGCTTTCACTGCGAAGCGATCCCTCTTGCTGTTCTGGCTTCTGAGAATTTTTTGTTTTCCTCCTCCAAAAACTAGGTGCGTCTTGTGGTCTGGTGAGTCTTATAGAGCGAAAAAATACAGTATTTTACGGGAAAGGAAACACGTAACTTTACCACGGAACAGATTCTGGTTAAAATGAGAAAAGGCTGCGCAGTAGATTTTGCATTTACTCCTCATGACAGTATGGTTTAGTGTGATATTTACCTGGAATCTTTAAAACTGTGCTGTCTTTGTATAACATTGCGCTCTGTAAATGGACAGACAGTGCCATCCCCAAGGTACCTGGAGTCTAAAACCTAAATGGTGCCAAGGACCAGGAATCAGAGTCTTCTTAGAAGCACAGAAGTGTAGAGTTTGAAGGGTCCCCGAGGGTCATCTAGTCCAACCCCCTAGTCCAAATATAAATGCCATCTGGTGTCAAAAGGAAGATGGATTTGGCACTGGCTAAGCCTCCCTGGGGAGGGCATTCCACATACTGGGTGCCACAACTAAAAAGGCCCTCTCTGGTCACCTCCTACCTAACTTCAGAAGGCAAGGGCAGTCAGAGGAAAACCTCAGAAGGATTCTAAGTAGTAGATTAAAGCTAAAGTGCATCTGAAATAAATACAATAGGCCTAGTAGTGCTGATGGACCTTGAACTTGTTTACATGTTGAAGTCATTCTGGCTCTGGTGTGTTCTTTTACAATAGAAAACCTCATATGCTATATTTCTAAGATAGATATAGATAGATAGATAGATAGATAGATAGATAGATAGATAGATAGACAGACAGACAGACAGACAGGGTTTTTCCTTCTACTAACAAGTGGTAGTTTTTCCCGTCTCAGTTTTTTATGTCTTTGCATTTAAAACTGTCCCTTTCCTTAAGAATCCTCAGGAGGCACTGATATTTTGCAAAAATGTATTCAAAGTTAATTGGCTGAGAGCCAGTGGATGAATCAGCAAGGTGCCCTAATAAACACCATTAATCACCTTCCTCTCCAGTCTTTGGCTTTATGATTCAGTGCAGACACTCACAAAGCAGGCTAGGCTTGTACGTCATTGTTTGTTGTCATTTATTCAAGGCGCTATATAACAGGAGCTGGCAAACACGCACACAGGAGTTGTCTTGTTGGGCTGAGAGCAAAGACAATCTGGTCCGGTGTTCTGTTTCATTAACAGCCAACCCAAGGCACTTGTGCGCTTTCAAACAAGGAGTAAAGACGGGGGTCTTCCTATTCTGTTTTGTTCCAAGCAACTGGCATTCAGAGATATACTGTATTGGGAAGTTCCATTTGGCTCCCAAAGCTAATATCATTGTTTGTTGTTTCAGGTTGCTACTGTTCATAGGGAGTCCAAAGGAAAGGGTGTGTGGTGCTTATATCCAATCTCTCGGTGACAGCAGGATTTGGGGGGACACCACCCTGGATGGGAGTAGGACTGCTGTCCATGAACACATGCCTATGTGTCTTGGAGACCAGGCACTTGTTATAGTTCCATTCTGTTGGTAGTCTTTCCTTTGGTTAAAGGTAAAGGGTAAAGGGACCCCTGACCATTAAGGTCCAGTCGCGGCTGACTCTGGGGTTGCAGTGCTCATCTCGCTTTATTGGCCGAGGGAGCCGGCGTACAGCTTCCGGGTCATGTGGCCAGCATGACTAAGCTGCTTCTGGCAAACCAGAGCAGCGCACGGAAACGCTGTTTACCTTCCCGCCAGAGCGGTACCTATTTATCTACTTGCACTTTGATGTGCTTTCGAACTGCTAGGTTGGCAGGAGCTTTCAAATTGCTAGGTTGGGACAGAGCAATGGGAGCTCACCCCGTCGCGGGGATTCAAACTGCCGACCTTCTGATCGGCAAGCCCTAGGCTCTGTGGTTTAACCCCCAGCGCCACCCGCATCCCTTATATACTGGCTGTGTATCTTGATAGACTGAGTAGAGCAAATTATTACCGAGCTAATGTGTGTGTGTGTGAATGTAATTATTATTTGTTTGTTTGTTTGTTTGTACCCCACCCATCTGGCTGGGTTTCCCAGTCACTCTGGGCAGCTCCCAACAGAATATTAAAACAAGATAAAACATCAAACATTTAAAAAGCCACTAAACAGGGCTGCCTTCAGATGTCTTCTAAAAGTCAGATAGGTATTTATCTCCTTGACATCTGATGGGAGGGCGTTCCACAGGGCGGGCGCCAATACCGAGAAGGCCCTCTGCCTGGTTTCCTGTAACTTCACTTCTTGCAGTGAGGGTACCGCCAGAAGGCTCTCGGAGCTGGACCTCAGTGTTTGGGCAGAATGATGGGGGTGGAGACGAGGCCGTTTAATAATGTAATAATGTTTAGCTTTTGAGCTGCTGTTTTGTTAGCACTGTTTTATAGATTATAATTATCAATAATTGTTTTTGTGATGATTTGCCAATTGTGTAAGTCGTGTGCTGTCAACTGTGATGCTGCAGTGTGAGGTGAATGGTTTGTAGGCCACTTTGGGATTTGCTTGAATGGAAGTGGCACAGAAATACAGCCAACCATCGATACACCTGCCTTACATGAATTCGCCAACTTTATTAGAAACTATCTAAGCTGGCAGCTGTCACCAGTACTTGTGACTAAGCTACACAATGGTGAAATACATCCTATTGAGACTTCAGGACCTGCTATTCAGCTTCTGGGGGTAACATTCTAGTAAAATGGAAGAGGCAGAAAATTGTGTGACACCTTAAATACAGCCTACTGCTTGTTGCCACCAAAGATGCCACTGTATAAACAACTCTAGGAAAAACACTGTTTAAGGAATAAATTTTCAAGTGTCAGCATCAGTTGCAGCAGACATGTTATCTAATCAGAAAAGAAATCTTAACAGAAACCATGTTTTGATTCCCCACCCCCCATGGACTGGTTTTCAAGTATGGAGACCCACCCAAAAGCTTGCCTACTTATAGGGTTAACTTTTGGGCCTCCCAATTTTTGTCCAACTGTCACAATCCGGAAAGGTTCCAAATGGTAACCTGAGTCTTTGCATTTAACAGGAAACCAGGAGGTTAGAAGAACCTCTGTATGTCTGTGAGAGAGAGAACAGATGCGTGCAAATACAAGAGAAGCAGGAAAAGGTGGATGTTACGGAAAAGGTGGGTGTTAAGGGAACATGAGCTTTCATTGGTTAAAAATTAAAGAGCTGCAATTCTGGAGTAATACTGGAAATTCGGGCCAGCAGAAGAGCATTTACAGTGGATTACTAAGCTTCCCAAATCACCAAAGAAGTAAAGTCCAGCAATATAAGACTCCTTTGTAGCTAACTAAAAATACATTGTCAGTGGATTTGTCCAGTTTTATGTATAAGCAATACTTCTTTCACCTGAACTAATACTAGTAGTCATATAAGCCCCTTATTGCCATGTGCTGCATTTCCCCCCCTCTTTTTTTGCTAATCTTCAAGGATTTAGCTTCTTTGCCACATACCTCAGGGCACCAACTGATAAAGCTCAAACTCTCCGTTTTTCCAGGACACCAGCAGAGCGGCCTTGCAAAAAATGAAAATCACTCAAGAGATTTAAAAGGGGGGAAATTTATTTTCAAAATCCTGACTTGCAGCAAAGAGGTGGACTTTTTCGACTTTTTTTTTTTTTCCTCCAAAGCTTATCTGTCTAGATCAGTTTAAATTTTAATTCTATCCAGGGACTCTTTCATGCAGCCTGGCTTTAAAGTTTATCTTTTGACAGGGACTTTTCACCAAGGTAACAGGAAGCTTTGTCAATGTAATCTGCCTGAGCTTATATGGCTTTCCCTATAATACAATATATTTTAGGGCTATGAAGAATAGACTTTTAATAGGTGGTTTTGTTCCATTATATTCCTAATGTTACACCGAATTCTAAAAAAACAGGAGACAAAACCTAGACAAGAACCAGTTATGGAATGGGAGTGGAAAACTACATTCACGGGAATTATTTTTGAGTTTGTTCGCATGGTATGGTTTTGGTATAATTCCACCCCTTGCCCTGTTTTTGTGAAAGGCTGTGGCTATGATTAGTTATTCCAAAACTATTGTCATCTATACGTATTTATTTATACATGGTTTTCCACTGGGTAAGTATAATCCCCTACCTAGTTTGGTTATTAAGGGGATTTAAAGCGGGATTTCTTACCCCAAAGCTTGCAAGCTAAATAGAATAAAATAAAAAGAGAAGTAAAGAGAGAGAGAGTGAAGAGGCAAACGGCTGGGATGGATGGAAAAGGGGGAAGGTTGGAAAAGATGCACAGAGTTGCCAAAACCCAAATGACCTGATTTTCTCACTAAGGATACCACCTTGTCACGCACCTCTTTCCAAGCAGACTACGTATCTTTGAGCTGAGACAAACTTCCCTTGCCTAAGCCTGTTCTTTCCCCAGGACCTCCTCTTTTCTCAGAGAGGAGGACCGCTGCCTCTCTGAAACTGGGGACAAGAGTAACTGAGACAACACAGATGCCTCTCACCAATGCATCTCCAATTCAGCCCTCGCTGCAGATGGTTGGGCTATGGGGAGCGTCTCCACCCCCATCGTTCTGCCCGGACGCTGAGGTCCAGCACTGAGGGCCTTCTGGTGGTTCCCTCAGTGTGAGAAGCAAAGCTACAGGGAACCAGGCAGAGGGCCTTCTCGGTAGTGGCGCCCTCCCTGTGGAACGCCCTCCCATCAGATGTCAAAGCGATACACAACTACCTGACATTCAGAAGACATCTTAAGGCAGCCCTGTTCAGGGAAGCTTTTAATGTGTGACATTTTAGTGTATGTTTGGTCTCTGTGGAAGCTGCCCAGAGTGGCTGGGGAAACCCAGCCAGATGAGTGGGGTACAAATAATAAATTTATTAGTAGTAGTAGTAGTAGTAGTAGTAGTAGTAGTAGTAGTATTGGCAGCCTGGTTTACATGCAATGCTAAACCATTGTTTACTGCTCGTGAGGGAGCCCCATCCCCTCTCCTAATCCTGCATGGCCAGGAGAACTTCTACTGAGTTTTGTTTCACTTTTAAATGTGGCAGCTAGCCTGGTAATTGGGAGCAGTTACTAGTTACTGGTCCTAAACGATCTACAATGGCTCCCAGTACGTTTCTGAGCACAATTCAAAGTGTTGGTGCTGACCTTGAAAGCCCTAAACAGCTTCGGCCCAGTAAACCTGAAGGAGAATCTCCAGCCCCATCGTCCAGCCCAGACACTGAGATCCAGCTCCAAGGACCTTCTGGCAGTTCCCTCACTGCAAGACAAACAGCTACAGGGAACCAGGCAGAGGGCCTTCTCGGTAGTGGCACCCACCCTGTGGAACAATCTCCCATCAGATGTCAAGGAGATAAACAACTATTTCACTTTTAGAAGTCATCTGAAGGCAGCCTTGATTGGAAGTTTTTAATGGTTGATGTTTTACTGTGTTTTTAATGTTTTGTTGGGAGCCGCCCAGAGTGGCAGGGGCAACCCACTCAGATGGGCAACATATAAATAATGTTGTTGTTGCTGCTGTTGTTGTTATATAGAGAAGGGAGCAATTTAATGCCAGTGAAAAATAGCAGCTAGATGTACTTAGAGATGATTTATTTAGGAAATTGGCAGACAGGAAGAGATGCAGTGCTGGACCAGTAAAGACACGAGGTCAGTCATAAATAAAATTTCCATTTTACCCTTGCCTCCAACACCCCTGTTGTCCTATTCATTTTTAGACTGCCAGCTTTCCTGTGCATGTAACCTCAAGTAATGCTTTGGAAACTGATATAGTCCCCCTATATTAGGGGTGTCCAAACTTTTTTCAAAGAGGGCCAGATTTGATGAAGTGAGGGCCAACCAATGTTGTTGAGGTGTTTTTTGGATTTTACCCCAGGAAATAAACTGCCACAGGGGCCAGATTAAACCGACCGGCGGGCCAGATTAGGCCCCCAAGACGTACTTTGGACATGCCTGCCCTATATGAATAGTACAGGTGCATTAACTTGAACGAGCTCAAATTTTAAAAGAAGACATAGGGTAGGGTAAAGGTGAAAACTGCAGGAAAGGTGTGGATTTAGGGATCTGTAAACTTTTTAAACTTTCATAATTAAAAGACCAACATAAACAGAAGCCCTGCCGGATCTGGCCAAAGGTCTATCTAGTCCAGCATCTTTTTCTCACGGTAGCCAACCAAATGTCCATGGGAAGCCTGCAAGCAAGAACTGAAAACACTTTTGTGATTCCAAGTAACTGGTATTTGAAGTCATACTGTCTCAGACAGTGGAGGGAGAACAAAGCCTTAACCTCCATCTGTCATGGATGCTTTAGCTGAGATTCCTGCATCGCAGGGGGTTGGACTAGATGACCCTCGAGGTCCCTTCCAACTCTACAATTCTAGGCTTCTATGATTCCGTTATCCTCATTTTACTACTGTGAAATCCTTTCGATAAATTCAGTTTTAAGGTTTAAATATTTTACTGTTTCAAAACCCTATAAAGCATATATTTAGATGTTGCTCCCGTATAATTCTATGGTGTGGGAAGCTGAGCCATAAAGAACCCCGCCACAAAATACACCAATTGCTTACTTTTTCAAGTTTGTGTTTCTCTTTTTCCTTTTCTTTCTTCTCCCTCTCCCTCTTTTCTTTCTCTTTCTCCTTCTTCTCCTTCTCCTTGTCCTTCTCCCTCTCTTTCTTCTTCTTCTTCTTCTCCTTTTTGTCCTTCTTCTTTTCTTTGGGCTTCTCCTTCTCCTCAAAGAGTTTTTCAGGAAGGATCGTCGGGAGTGCCGGCAAAAGCGACGGGAGTTTCATGGCCGCCGGGGTGCTAAACAAGGGCAGGGGCAGGTCTTTGGGAGGCAGAACAAGAGGCACTGACGAAGATTTACTCTTGCCTTTATTTTTCTCTTTAACTTTCTCTTTGTCTTTCTTGTCTTTATCTTTCTTGCCTTTATCTTTCTTCTTGTCTTTATGCTTCTCTCGTTCTTTCTTGCTGCTGCCATCTTTTACCTTGACTTTTGGCTCATCATCAAAGTCTTTAATTTTGAACTTGTACGGATCCAAGTCATCATCTCTGATCAAGTCCTTCCACGGAAATTTTACTTCTTTGCCTCCATCTTTGTCTTTATCCTTGTCCTTGTTTTTCTCCTTGTCTTTGTTCTTCTCCTTATTCTTCTCCTTGTCTTTGTTCTTCTCCTTCTTCTTCATTTTTGTCTTCAACTCTTTCTTCAGCTTCTTCATAACTTCTACTGAGGAAGCCAGCTTAGTTTTCTCCTCGTAAACTTTGAGCAGAGGCTCTGGAGTTGGTGGAGAAGCAGAGGGAGATGAGAAATAAGGGAAGTTGGCCGGCAAATTGGCAGGAGGACCCATATTTGCTTTTCGAATGACCTCATCTATGGAGTCATCCATCGTCCATGAAATGTCTGAGCTTGACGTTCCACCAGAGGGAGGAACTGGGGTGCTTCCTGCTTTATTTAAGCTGCTGTTAGCAGAAACAGAAGCTTTGGGGGTTGTAGTCTCTGACACAGAGAGTCTTTTAGGGCTAGTGAAAACATCCCCTTCCGATTCTGACCCTGAGGAAAACTCGAATGGGTCCGGGTCCCGTTCAGCACAAGCACGAGCAATTACAGCATCAATGGAATCATCAATTGTCTTGTCGAGCACGGCCACTTTCTTCGCTGGATTCTCACTGTTTGGTTTCCCAGGGTCAACGGGGGTTGGCCCTTGTTTTATTTGGATATTCTCTTTCCCCATCTTTTCACTTAACGCTGCCAAGGGCGTTCTACTCGGGGTCTCCTGCTTAACTGCTACCTGAGGGACATGAACCGGAACCTTTGGACTCTTAGGACTTCTGGGGCTCTTGGATCGGCCCGGCGATTTCTTCTCTTTGGGTCCAGTTTTTGGAGATCGGATGGGGCTTCCGGCCACTGCTGGTGATGGAGGAACTTTGGGCGCCTTAGTTTTCTGCCCAGGGGAGTTCGTTTTCACCTTTGCTTTAGGTGTAAATGCTCTCGGCTCCAATGGTTTGGAAACCGGCAACTGCGATTTTGCAATGGGAGCCAGTACGGGTGGTTCTGGAGAGAGAGGAGCCACGTCAGCACCATCCTGAACGCAAACCGGGGAAAGCATAGGGGGAACCTTCTGGGCATTGATGGAACTAAGAGGCTCACGCGGTTCCACCATCCCCTCTGGACTATCTCCTTTCACGCTAGCTAGTTTTGGCCGCTTTGTGGCAGGCATTTCCTCAGATTCGGGACTTTCTAATGGCCTCTTGCTCAAGTAGTTTTCATCGTTGACAGCCTCCTCTTCTTCCATTTCTCCCTCTTCCTCCAAAGGAACTTGCATGGCTTCTGCTGAAGTCCCGCCATCAGTGGGCACCTGCTCTTCCTCTTCCTCTGTTGCAAGAAACAAGCAAAGGGAAAGTTGTTAGCTTACTTAAGACAATGGCACAACTTTCTAGAGAGATCACAAGAAGTAAGCTCACATGGACTGAATGACTCAGTTTAAGAACTGTACAAAAACAAAGCATTTCACTTATCAGATACAGTATACAGATTAAATGGTACACAAGAGCACTTTATTCACACACACACTAACACACACACACACACACACACACACACACAGTATCATTTTCATATTTTCAGAGAAATCCATTCTCAAATTGTGGTCCATAAGCAATTTCTCTACTGCTATTTTTTTTTTAATCCATTACATCTACCATTTCAATTGGAGCCAATTGCAGCACCTCCCTCCACGTCAAGTGATTGTCTGCTTCTTTGGATCAAAATACCACAACCAGAGGAGAAATTCTAGGTGTGATGGATTTTGCTAGAGGGCCAAGGAAATGTATATCCTCAGAGAGAGAGAAATGTCTTATTTCCTTCCTTAAACCAACCAACCAACCAACCAACCAACCAGAAACCTTATTTTTACTGAGTTTCACTGAAGTTATGTGTAAAGTAGCAGGGAAGGAAGAGCGGACCAAATAAACCAAAAGCAAAACATAAACAACTCAGACCACCATGAGTTTTATCCAGTGCTGTGTGAGTGGACTTTCACTTGCACAGCAGGATTTCCTGTTTCTCTCCCAGGGGTTCTCTCCCTAAGCACCCCTAGATATCTGTTCCAGAGTGTCCCCCAATTGTCTAGAACAGATTTTGCATGTGTGCAGGAAGCTGCAGGGGAAAGTAGGAGGAACAGTCCATTGTGCAAGCAAAAGTCTGTTGCATGAGCAGAACATCAGCGTTGGATACAATCACATACAATCACAAGAATATATATATACATTTATGTATGTAGCGGCAAGAAAATATAGCTGGTCATCTAGAATCAAACATCCCCTAATATGTGACACTTTTTGTTTATGTCAGGTTGTGTAGCTTTTAAAAAAATCAATGTAGCTACATGGAGTTGTATTCAATGTCCACCCCCCCCCCGGTCTTTCCTCCCAAAGGAGCCCAGGAAGGCAGGTTAGTCATATTCAGAGTCGATCAACTGAAATCAAAGAATGGAATTAATTTAGGTCCATTAATTTCAGCAGGTTTACTCTGAGTAGCACTTGGTTGGATACAACCAACGGTTCAATCACAAAATGATTCTCTAGCTCTACTACTGTTAAATAACCTCTGTATATTCATTTACCCAACTTCACCAAAAAAAAGTCTGTCTGGCTTGACCTTAGCAACACGAGAGTGGGTGCAGTACACACTCGTCTTTCGCTTAACTATATAACAGCCCTCTTTTGAAGCTTAGTAATTGCAAGAATTTTAAAAACTCCAGCATGAAAGCAACCTGTAGATGCTATTAGTGAGGAATACCCATAATTATTCGGTTTTTGGAAGGTGGCTGCGAGGAGGAATGAGTATGCAATTTTGTTATTTTAACGAACATTTTTTTAAAAATAAAATATTATTCTGAAACTGTGCAAAGTCTTCCTTTATTCTGAATCCAACTTAAAGAATCTCATTTGGAAGAGTTTCCTTTCAGGCTATGGGAGGGGATGTTTCTTCCCTCTAAAATGTGTCAATGCCCCGATTTAGGAGGGTTGAGTCAAGAGCCCTGGGCTGAAGCATGAATGAGTGCCAGCATCACAAATTAAGTAAAACGAGCTAACAAGTCGAGCTTTTGCCAAGGCCCAGAGGATTTACAGCAGCCAGTCCAGAGTGGAGACTTTGCCCGGGGATAAAGCCTTAGCCTTCTGTGAAAAACAGAAAAGTGTTAGGCAGTTCAGTTTTGCTTGGATGGGCATGCACATTTCTGTCTCTAAAAAAAAAGAAAGAAAAAGCAAATCACTCTTGACTGAGTCGGCACCTGCTAGAAATAGACTGAACTGCCAGTTTTTGTGCTGCAGGTTTCTCAAATCTGGTTCAATCATTATCTGATCTATTATGGGAATGAAATATGCTTTCTTGCCCTATAATGGTATGAATTAAGAGGGGAATGAGTGGTGGTGCTGGAAAAACATTTCAAATTCATAGGGAACGGCTTCCAAGTTATAGATGTCAGCCCAATGCAGGCCTGGAAAAATGCCTTTGCGTCGCTTAGTTCCCTGCATCAAATTCCAAGGGGCCCAAGGAACCATGATTCCCTCTACCCCGCTTTAGAAGATACCTCTGATCACCCACAAAAACACCATTCAATAGCTCCTCCCTCCGCCAATCCATCAAGAGTTATTAACAAGTTCTCTAAAAGGTGTTTAAGACAGATGTTGACAGGCCTACTAAAAGCCAAAGATATTCTAGGTATCTTGCGTTCTTAACAAGAGCATCTGAAAAGCTAAGCCTCTTTCTAGATTGTATCAATTCAGACGAAAGGTGAGCTTTCACATGATTATGTTCCTTCACAGCAAAATACAAAATTTTCTTCTATTTATGAATACGATTTATAGGCTACCTATAACTCACGTTCTCTGGGTGACTATAAAAGCACTGTACGTGCAGAAAACCAAATGTCAGGGGAAAGACTAAGTTTGTTTGTTTGTTTTTAAGAAATTTTTATTAAAGTTTCACATATGATAAAACAACAGTAAAAACATAACAAACACCAACGTACAAAACATAAACAGAGCAAAAAAAGAAAAAAAACAAGCATAAATTCATTCCCTTGTTTTCTTCAACCTTACTTCCCCGACTTCCTCATACCTTCCCTTTCTGTATTCCAATTTCTAATATAATTTCAGCAAATCCTTTCCTTTAATCTTATTTAGATCTTTACCTTTCTTTTCCTTTTCATACCCATTGCAGCTAGTAACCACATAGTGTCTAAACCAACATCGTCTCAACATTCATTAATTTTACAATGTTTCTTAAGATAGTCCTTAAATTTCTTCCAATCTTCTTTCGCCGTCTCTCTTCCCTGGTCTCGGATTCTGTCGGTCATTTCTGCCAGCCCCGGGAAAGACTAAGTTTGAATTCTTCTCTCTGACATGCTAGTTTTCAGTGTGCAGGAAATATTTCTGGATGCAGGAGGATTCGATCCTATGAGCCCCCACCTGCAGCCTCAAAACACGTTTACCTCTTCACCTGTTCTTTGTGAGCACTAGGCTTGAGTAATTGTGCATTGCCACTCTTCAATACCCAGGACAGCTGATAAATAATTCCAGGTTATACCCTGAATAAACGCAGTGCTACAATCCAACAATCTGACAGGAGCTCACAAGAAGCCAGTTATTAGAGAGAGAAAGAAATCCTAGCCATTTTGTATGGCATGGGCTGCAATGGAGTGCCTTACACTTCCTAAAGGCCTGAGTTCCTCCACTACTAAAATGGAAGAGCTTGAGCAAGCAAAATGTTAGCCGATATTAATGATGCTGTAGCAGAGAAGCTCACTGGAAGGACAGATCGTGAAGCTGAGGCTCCAATACTTTGGCCACCTCATGAGAAGAGAAGACTCCCTGGAAAAGACCCTGATGTTGGGAAAGATGGAGGGCACAAGGAGAAGGGGACGACGGAGGACGAAATGGTTAGATAGTGTTCTCGAAGCTACCAGCATGAGTTTGACCAAACTGCGGGAGGCAGTGCCTGGCGTGCTCTGGTCCATGGGGTCACGAAGAGTCGGACACGACTAAATGACTAAAACAACAACAACAAGCAGAGAAGTGTAGACCTCTTTCTACCCAAGGGCTGCATTCCAAGATGGGCAACTTTCTGCAGCGGAACCAAAAGCAGGGAGTGCAGGGTGATGGACTAACAACAACAACTTCTTCTCTATTTATATGTCAGCCATCTGAGAGGGTTGCCCCAGCCACTCTGGGCAGCTCCCAACAGAATGTTAAAAACACATTCCAACCATGCAAAAAAAGAGAAGAGTTTCCCACGACTTCTTCCCAGGTAAACAGTAGGCATTATCATAGTTCAAAGCACACATTCAAGGAGGGTGGGATAAGGGCTGGTGAGGAGCGTGGCCTGAGGAGGGGGCATATGGCATGGGCAGAGTCCTGGGGGCCAGATAGAAATGCCTGGAGAGCCACATTTGGTCCCTGGGGTTGAGGTTCCCCACCCCTGGGGCAGTGGGATAGTGGCCATTCAAAGTATTCCCTGCACATTGAGATTCTCATTTTGGAGAACCCCATAAACCTGGGCTGGAATTCTCAGTACTCATCTGATAGTTGCTGCGTTAACAGGGGGAAATGGGATCTAGACACTGAGGTCCAGCGCCGAGGGCCTTCTGGCGGTTCCCTCACTGCGAGAAGCCAAGTTACAGGGAACCAGGCAGAGGGCCTTCTCGGTAGTGGCGCCCTCCCTGTGGAATGCCCTCCCACCAGATGTCAAAGAGAACAACAACTACCAGACTTTTAGAAGACATCTGAAGGCAGCCCTGTTTAGGGAAGCTTTTAATGTTTGATGTATCACAGTATTTTAATATTCTTTTGGAAGCCGCCCAGAGTGGCTGGGGAAACCCAGCCAGATGGGCGGGGTATAAATAATAAATTATTATTATTATTATTATTATTATTGTAAAATTAGTTTCGACAGCAACTATTGTAAGCTGTTGCATTTTCTCACACCTTTCCATCTTACTTAAAATCAATTTACACTTCTAAAGACTTGTCACAATCTTAGAATTCCTAGGAACTTTCTCTTCAGGCATATGTAACAGCCACCATATTTATCTGCAAACAAATACCACTGTAGTCTCTCAGCATCAAGCAATCATGGCTAATAACAGAGAGATCTAGAAACTTTCACCCAACGTGAGACTCAAACCCACAACCCGGGTTTAGGAGTTTCATGCTCTACCAACTGAGCTATTGTGCTTTGCATTGAAACTAAAGGCAGAGGAGTGATACTGTAGATGGCTTAGCCCTACTTAGCACATCAGTGAGACTTAAAAGCAGCATAAAACAGTAATATGGATGAACAGTAACAGAACTTTATTTAGCACATGGAAAATTAGCTTTGCAGTTCAAAATCTGGAGCGTATGAATATTTGGCTTGCCTCTCACCCTTTGCCTAAGACTTTCAGACTTAGGCCTAACTTTGGGAAGGAGGTTTTAAATGAAGATTTAGAATGGGCAACATTTAAAACATCACTCTAAACAACATCACAAATCAATATTTTTTAACTTCCATGGAGCAAAGGGCCTACACAGCTGTTTCCATACAAACATACCCCAGCATGGGCCAGATTCCCAAGTGATAGGATGGCAACATGGGAAAAAAGCCATGGGATGTTGGTTCCTGAATCTCTGTAGGATCCCTTAGGATCCTTGGTCTTTTAAGAATGCCGGCTGATTGGCAGCTCCTGGGACAGGGAGATGCTGCACTGTAAGAGCAAAGAGATTTGAGCTATGAATGGGGAAGCTGCTGGCTTGAATCCCATCTCTGTCGTGAATTCTACATCGGCTTAAATCAAGGTATGCTCGCTCATCATCAACTCCTCAACTACAATATGGGACCTAGCTTACAGGGTTGTTAAAAGGCTCACAAAATAACGTGAAGTCCTTGGAACACTCTGAGGTGCCATATGAATGCAGTGGTAACCGGAGGACCGCATTTGCGCACGCACAAGCAGCAAACCCACTTCCGGGTTTGCCGCGGCCATAACCCGAAGATTCTGTAACCTGGAGGTTACGCAACATGAGGTACCACTGTACTGTACCTTTGTTGTTGTTCTTAGCATCCATCTGTCTCGAGAGACAACTGGGTGTGCCTCTGGGGTGAAGTCAAACCACTGGAGAATCACAGCGCCTGCTGTGGCTGCACAGGCCAGTAACTCCTAACTGCTCCCCTGGCAGCACCTAAGTGACCCCTCCGGGGCTCAGGCCTAAGCAATGTGTATGGAGGTCGTGGGCTGTCTAAGTGACAAGACCCCCCTCTCAGCCTAGCTGATGTGGTCCAAAGGAAAGCAGAGGAAGATGTTTGACAACAGCTTGGCTGCAAGAGTTGCTGGAAGGAGGTGTACAAGGCGGCATCCAGCCATCTTAAAGACTCCGCTCTGGATTTGTGCAGGGTTTCCTTGCTCCAAGGCTGTGGGGTAGTCATTTGCTAAGAGAAAAACTACCATCTTCTTCCAAGTCATTGCTCAAGCTCCTGGGGGGAGTGCGGTAGTGAGAAGTTGTTTCTTACTTGTCTGCAAGGTTGGCTGAGGCTACCTGGTTTGTTTTACTATTTATTTACTTAGTAATTTCCTGCTGGGAAAGCATGCAAGAAGTATACACATTTAAAAGCATAAGGTAAAGGTAAAGGTACCCCTGCCCGTACAGGCCAGTCTTGACAGACTCTAGGGTTGTGCGCTCATCTCACTCTATAGGCCGGGAACCAGCGCTGTCCGCAGACACTTCCGGGTCACGTGGCCAGCGTGACGAAGCTGCTCTGGCGAACCGGCACCAGAGCAGCACACAGAACGCCGTTTACCTTCCCGCTATAGAGCGGTCTCTATTTATCTACTTGCACCCGGGGGTGCTTTCGAACTGCTAGGTTGGCAGGCACTGGGACCGAGCAATGGGAGTGCACCCCGCCGCAGGGATTTGAACCGCCGACCGTGCGATTGGCAAGTCCTAGGCACTGAGGTTTTACCCACAGCGCCACCCGCGTCTCCCTCATTTAAAAGCATAAAGATCATAAAAAATATTCCAGTACAATAGAGAGCAGCGTAAAACTAGCAAAACATCAACTTGCATGCCTCCCTTTTACAAGTTTTCACAGCTAGAGGTCCTGCAGATGTAATTATCGGCTTGTGTGTGCACACACTTTTCTTTTTTAAAATATCACTTCTGGAGTTCCCAAACAAGGCATTCATTTTAAAGAAGACTTTTAAACATCAGAAGGTAAACTGACTGTAGATTTATTTTTTTTAACTTGGGTCTAAAAACTTTGCCATTTGCCCTTAACCATAAGGGAAAACGCAGAGCAGAAAAGTCTGAATGTAAAAAACAAATATAATTAATTTCTGCATGGGTAGATAGATAGATAGTTTATTACGGCCATAGGCCCATATTCAATACATCATACAGCAAAACAGGTATAACAAGATAAAATTAATAAATTAAATTACGTTACGTTACGTGGGTAGCTTCTGAAGAGAGAGGGGGGAAATATATTATTGCATGGTGGTGCCAAAATACTGGTCTGGGTTGCTTTTTTTCCTGTTTGGTACCATTAAGAACCCTCAGCTAACAAATGTGATAAGAATACAGTAACAACCAAAACCATCATCACACATTTATACTGTGCTTTAAGACTACCCAGCTTTGCTTAAAAAAATAAATAAATTATGTTGTGCTATACATTACTTAGGTTGGGGAAGCCTTGCCATGACAACCACATACCTTGGAGAGAGCAAGAAATTGACGGCAATATGCAAGAGATACACAGTGATGAGCAATACACATGCAAAATACATGGAAAATGCAGCACAACAGTGACAAAAGGGCAATGAGAAAGGGAGGGAGATAAATGGGTGGTACACAGGAGATACAGGTAGCCAGACATGGGGGCAGCATGCAAAGAAAAGGACACTGGGCGGCAGGTGACTGACTGGGCTCACATGGGAAAGGGAGACACAGAGAGATGGGCAGAGAACACTGGGACTGGCTGAACAGGAATTTGATGCAAGCTTCCAGTAGCAGCTGCAGCAACAAAAATAACAACACAACAGGATTTATGTAGTGCGCTAAAGTGTTCAAATAGTGATGTATGGAAGTGAGAGCTGGACCATAAAGAAGGCTGATCGCTGAAGAATTGATGCTTTTGAATTATGGTGCTGGAGGAGACTCTTGAGAGTCCTATGGACTGCAAGAAGATCAAACCTATCCATTCTGAAGGAAATCAGCCCTGAGTGCTCACTGGAAGGACAGATCCTGAAGCTGAGGCTCCAATACTTTGGCCACCTCATGAGAAGAGAAGACTCCCTGGAAAAGACCCTGATGCTGGGAAAGATGGAGGGCACAAGGAGAAGGGGACGACAGAGGATGAGATGGTGGGACAGTGTTCTCAAAGCTACCAGCATGAATTTGACTAAACTGCGGGAGGCAGTGGAAGACAGAAGTGCCTGGCGTGCTCTGGTCCATGGGGTCACGAAGAGTCGGACAAGACTAAACGACTAAACAACAACAAAGTGTTCAAAATGTCTCATATATACTGTATTTTTCCATGTATAAGACTGTATCCCCCCCAAAAAAAATTAAGTTTGAAATTGGGGGTCGTCTTATACACACAGAATGTTGCAATTAAATATTCTTAATTTGGGGCTCAAAAAATAGGGGTCGTCTTATACATGGGGGCGTCTTATACAGGGAAAAATACGGTATTTGACCCAGAGTTCCTTGCAATAATCCTGCAAGGTAGGCCAGTATTGCTATCCCCATAGTGCAGGTTCTTTTTGTGGAGGCAAGGGGGAGAGGTGCAATGGCTGAGTTAGACGCTTGCCCGATATCCCTGGCGAGCCGATGGCTCAATTAAGATTTGTAAACCGGAGAAGAGAGATCATCCGTGAGTTGCAGAGTTTGATTTTAAAGGAAGAAATGTGAAAACATGGTGTGTGTGTGTGTGTGTGTGTGTGTGTGTGTGTGAGAGAGAGAGAGAGAGAGAGAGAGAGAGAGAGAGAGAGAGAGAGAGAGCGCTATGCACAAATCCCATATAATTCTAAATAATTTCATTTGCTATGCTGGCAACAGTCCAGTTGCTCATCATCATATTTTTTCCTCTGGAAGCTGCAGCCTACACTGCATCACACCTTAAGAAGAGCAACAACCAACCGGGGGGGGGGGGGACGGACGGGACAGCACAGAGTCAAAAAGCATCAGAAACAAACAAACTGCAAAGCTGAGCAAGTTTTCCTAGGATGTTTGCAACAGGCTCTCTCCCGCCCCCCACTCTATCTGCACCTCAGCAATAAATCGGGCTTCTTAGACCAAAGAACTCAGTAAAGTATATGCACTATATTCCTTGTTTAAACATATTTCATTTTTCCCCCCTGTTAAAAATGAAATTATTAGCAAAGACAAGGTAATTAGGCAGTGACAACTTGCACACTGCAACCAATCAATAACAGGAGTATATTAACTGGGCTGACAGTTGTGTGACGCTGATGGGTTATAAATGGCTCCAGACTGACCTGCGAAAACGCAGCCTTTCCCTAACATTCTGCAGAATGAAAAGGAGAGAGCCCTAAAATGCTATATAAGCAAGCTAACCTGAAATGACACCTAGTATTATAAATGGCCTAATCTATATGTTAATATGGTTGTATCACATAACTGCAGCAAGACTAAGATAACAATATGACTTTGGGGTTTCTATGGCTACCATCCTGGGCGAACGCGCCGAAAAGTGCCTCATTGCTGACACCACACAAGCTTTCCGAGGGCTTCTCTTTGGTTATTTATGATATGATTTATGATAACGACAACATCTCCCATTTTCTCCCCTCGTCAGATACAATAAATTGCCATCGTTAATCACTGCTCTTGGTTCAGACCCGATTACAATAGTATAATAGGGGCACAGCTATGGTAATAGTGTGCATTAAGGTGAGATTTCTCACACCCGCTCGTTCCCGATAAAAGAAATATGAATTTGGAGATCATCCGAGACAATGTCACTATCTGGAGTATTTCAATAATCTCCCTTTTCAAGTGCTTCAGGGCTGGAAATTTCTGAGCCATCTAAGATCCTCCACCGATCCTCTGACAAAAGGTCATGTTTTACGATCTGCAGATTGGGAATCCAGGCAGTATTTACACTTCTCAAGTGTGCTGCCACTGGAGTGAGCTGGCGGGAGGGAGGGATGACGAGTAAACAGTTAGTTTCCCCAGCCTGTGCTTACTTATTTAATATTGTGGAGAAGGGGCTTTTCGTGTTAGCACTGACAAGGTCTTATTTTAAAACAAAACCCCAAATTCACTCATTTTAAAACATAGATGCAAACAGGCGTTACCCAACGCAACAAGGCCATCTATCTGCCCTGCTCTCAGCTGTCCCTCCCCTGTTATTTGACACCAGGGGAGCCCACAGGGAATGTAGGAGACCTGTAGCAAAGCAGAAGCATAGACTATGGATGGCTCTCCATGGTGAGAGACAATATGCTTCTGAATTCCAGTTGCTGTAAACCGGGGAGGGGAGCGAAAGAGCACTGTTGAGCTCAGGGGGTCTGCTTGCATCTATCTGTTTGGCCACCGAGAGAACAGAATGCTGAACTAAATGGGCCCATTGCACACACACACACACACACACACACACCCTGCAAAATCTCTATCAGCATGCCTTAGGTGACAATTTTAACAGCACAATGCTAAAAGTAAAAGCAAGCCAGTATGGCATAAGACTATCCAAAGGCTGGTCTCAACTGGATGCCATGTCCAATCCCCCAAAGACAGAGGACTTCTCACTGGACATCTTTTCAATCTTCCCCACTCATCTCCCTGCCTCCATTTCTGGTAAAGAGATCACTTAAAGCACACATAAACAAGAGGTCAAGGTCCTCTATGTTTCTTTCCCTAGTAAAAGATAAAGGACCCCTGACCATTAGGTCCAGTCACGGACCACCCCGGGGTTGCGGCACTCATCTCGCTTTATTGGCCGAGGGAGCCGGCGTACAGCTTCCGGGTCATGTGGCCAGCATGGCGAACCAGAGCAGCACACGGAAACGCCGTTTACCTTCCCGCCAGAGTGGTACCTATTTATCTACTTGCACTTTGATGTGCTTTCAAACTGCTAGGTTGGCAGAAGAAGGGACCAAGCAATGGGAGCTCACCCCGTCACGGGGATTCGAACTCCCAACCTTCTGATCGGCAAGCCCTAGGCTCTGTGGTTTAACCCACAGTGCCACCCGCGTCCCTCTCTTTCCCTTGTAAGGAGACACAAATTCATGCAATACACCAGGACCTACCTCACAAACCCTGCTTTCCATTTACACGATGGCATTACTGGGATGTGGTCCAGTCTAAGATGGTCTGCAACAGCAGCACTACTACCATACAAATATATATTTAAAAAGAAGAAACAGGGGCCCCCAATGTATGCCTGTGTTAAAGGTGCATCCCTAGTCTGAAAATAGCAAAGACAGAGGTAAACTTGGATCTGCCAACAAGCCGAGATGGCAGTCAAAGTGTTTGCAAACAGGTTTATCACATTTCCACCCTAACGTTTTAGATGTACACTTGGTATAACGTATTAGGTGTAAAGCTTAACGAAAATAATATGGCACGACCCTTGGTTGCCCCAGCCATATATTTTCAAGGACAGGGATGTGCTACTGAAAAAAGAGAAAGGGAGAGAGAAAAGACAAGTCAGCTGCAGTAAGTCCCAATCTATCTACACCCTCTGCAGGCTTCGTATGAACTTCCATACCTAAACACAAGCTCTGGTTTAAAAAGGCAACATTCCTTCCTGGTTGCTTCCATAGCAGGCTGCTAATGATACCACTCTCGATTCACACTCTTGTTAAAGACGCTCTCGTTCAAAGCCAGCTTCAGAGATCATGGTGAGAGAGGCAGCATGAAAACCTAGATGGAAAGATACTAAAATTTGCACAGCACACCCCTGCCAGGTGTTCCTACAAATTGGCAGCAAAAGACAAATTGCTTATGTGCACATACAAGTTGCTCTGCCCCCACTAAAATAAACTGAATGCACTTTTTCAAAAAAGTATCAATACAGGTGCTTCGCTTCTGGCACATTGCATCAGAGTAAGGTATTCATAGCTCAATTAGCCAAGTATCTTTTGGCGCAGGGTAGATGAGATCTAGGCTGGGCTAGATTTGCAAAGAGTAACCTATAACGGCAGAACTGCCACTGTTATGGTCTTGTTCCTCAGCCCTTAAAAGATTTACACATCACTTGGGAAGACAAGTGAACTAATACCAGTGTACTGGAAGAAGCAAAGATCACCAATGTTGAAGCAATGATTCTTCAACATCATCTTCATTGGACGGGTCATGTTGTGCGGATGCCTGATTATCGTCTTCCAAAGCAACTACTCTATTCCGAACTTAAAAATGGAAAGCATAATGCTGGTGGTCAACAAAAGAGGTTTAAAGACTGTCTCAAGGCAAATCTAAAAAAATGTAGTATGAACACCAACAATTGGGAAACACTTGCCTGCGAACGCTCCAATTGGAGAACAGCCTTTACCAAAGATGTCATGGGTTTTGAAGACAGTCAAACTCAGGACGCAAGGGAGAAACGTGCTAAGAGGAAGGTACGTTTGGCAAATCCACACCATGATCAACTCCCGCCTGGAGACCAATGTCCCCCCTGTGGAAGGATGTGTGGATCCAGAATTGGCCTCCACAGTCACTTACGGATTCATTGTTAAAACCGTATTTATGAAAGACAATCTTACTCAGCTACGAGTGATCGCCAAAGAAGACCAGAATTAGAACATCTTGTTCACTGCAGGAAGTTGACGCATCCAGAGGACTTAGTGGGAGACAGGCAATGTTTTTGTGTTGTCAACATGTCCCCATGCCTACATCCCCCAAATGAGAGGCATCAGTGCAAGAGAATAAGACTGGGACAAGTTAGGGAAACAAGCAAGGACTAAGGATTCCTTGCAGAAAGTAGATAAATGGAAAGGGGACGACAAACTGAGATGAAAGATAGGAAGCCAATTAGAGAAGTGGTTTTGTACCAGAAGGCTGGGGTAGGAATGTTTTGATAAATAGAATAACAATTTTAAAAATAAGTATTTCCTGGAAAAAACAGAATGCAGTGTAGAGGCACATGTTGGCTGGTTTGTATCAATTGTGCAGCAATCTCAGATCTGAAGCTCCAAAGGGGGACTTGGTGAAGGTTTGGAAACCTCCGAACTGAATAACATGTAGCTCATTTGCTGCACCATACAAGGCTAGATCGTCACCAAAAAGAGAAAAATGAAAAATGGCTGCTGCAGACATTGGCCTCTGCAGTTAACGCAAGTTTACTCCAGAACCTTCACTCAGCTCTCACCTGTGGCTCCTAGAAGCTGTCAGCATGCTACAGAAGCCACTATCCTGGGAACAGCTTTGACAGGCATGCAAATACAAAGCTCCAGCAGATTGAGCAGACAAGACCAAGAGTGGATCCAGTGGTCAAGAAGGCGGTTTTTGCACGTGCTCTGGAGGTAGATGAGGGGCAGATGTGGCTCATCAACTTGGGAAGTCAGGTAATCTAAGAGGAGAACTTTGTCCCTAAAATTCTTCTGCCTTGCAGGATTTCTTCGGGGGAAGAAAAGGCTAAACCCTACACAAATCAGGAGTGGAGTCCCTAAGACAGTTGGATGGCGCCTTGTACGCCTCCTTCTGGCAACTCCTACAGCCAAGCTGGTGCCAAACGTTTTGCTGTGCTTTCCTTTGGACCACATCAATGAGGCCAAGAAGAGGGTCTTGTCGTCTGGACAGCCCAGTACCTCCATACGCACTGGGGAGGTCACTTTGGTACTGCTAACGAAGCCGTTTGACTTCACCCCCGGAGGTGCACTCCATTGTCTCTCGAGACTGACAGATGCCAACAATGCTGTTAGTTTGACATGCGAACAGCCCTGGAATTTTTCAAGCCTCGATTAGGAGTCCTTGAGCATATGCATGCACAGATACAGAACACTATTTATAATAAGTAACTGGAGAGGGGGAGAGAAATTGCATGCACAAGTTAAAATAAAGCATTAAATGCTCTGTGTCTTTGCGGGGGGGGGGAGGCAATAGGAGTCCCTCCCCCTATGTTTTTTCAAACATAAGACTTTAAGAGGGTAGATCATAGCTTTGAAAAGAGCGTCCCCCCGCCCGTTTTATCACTCAACAAGAACTCTGTTCCCTTCTCTCCACGTTCAGCTGGCCTCCTTCCTTCTCTGTGTTTTCTACTTCTAACCCATTCCGCGTCAAGTGCCCCTAGGACTGGGAGTTGAGGAGTGGGGGCAGGGGGCGGGCAGGCAGGGAATTATCAGGTAGTGTGATCTTCCATGCAGCTACACAGTAGCACCTCTCAGGCGGCACTCAGCAGCCATTTGAAACTGGAGAGGAGAGCCCTACTCTCTGTCAGCTTCAAAACGCTGCTGTCAGCACCCCTGGAAAAGTGCTACCAGAGCACCGGGCCATCACGCTGAGTAATAATTCTGCGGGTAGTTTTCTCACTCAAGCGAGCAGCGAAATTTAGAGGGCATGAGAAAAATTAAAACCACATCCACTCGAAGGCCTCTCGCTGTTTACGATGACCCTAAGCTTTTCTGTGGAGGAGGGCTGAGGAGATCTACCGCTTCTCCTCCCAGAACCTCATGCATCAGTGCAACGCCTTCTGATAAATCTCTCTGCTCAGGTCCTGGAAACTGAGCAACTGCGATGGGAATGGGGCTGCAGAACTGTTGCAAGAAGAGGCAGGATGGTTGAGGGCAAGGGCACTAGTTGAAGTGGTGTTTTCTGCTGTGCACACCCTATCTATGTATTTTCTAAGGTCTGGATTAAATTACTGGTCAATTAAATTGTCATTTGTATAGTTCAGAATCAAAATAAAATGAAACACTCAGAGACTCTCTCCCTATATGTACCTGCCCTTGTATCAGCCAAGGTAGCCCTCCTTAAAATGTCCCAGCGCTGGGATCTCCTTGTTTGGCACTGACAAGCCTTTTCCGTGGTGGCACCCCAGCTCTGCTGCCCACTTCCTCTTGAAATTCAGATGGCTCCCATGCTGCGGGCATTTAGATCCCACGTAAGAACCTGGTTGTTTGCTAAGGCCTTTGCCGTCATTATATTTCTGTTTTGCGTTTTGTAATACAGTGGTACCTCAGATTACATACACTTCAGGTTACATACGCTTCAGGTTACAGACTCCACTAACCCAGAAATAGTGCTTCAGGTTAAGAACTTTGCTTCAGTATGAGAACAGAAATTGTGCTCCAGCGGCACGGCAGCAGCAGGAGGCCCCATTAGCTAAAGTGGTGCTTCAGGTTAAGAACAGTTTCAGGTTAAGAACAGACCTCCAGAACGAATTAAGTACTTAACCCGAGGTACCACTGTATGCAATTTTAAACGGTGACTCGCTGTTTTCACCGAATTTACTGTAAAGCCCCTAGAGATTTTTGGGTGTCGGTAGATATATAAATAGACCAAGTGAATAAATAGCTTGCACACATCTGTGCTGGGGAAGACATCACCTTAGAAAAGGCTCCCTCTCCAGTCAAAGAGAGAAGGCCTATTAAGATAATACAAATGCTTGTATTGTAATAAGCCCTATTATCTGTATACTAAATTTACTCCATTGAACTTTCAGAAGCTGTAAGAAAATAGCCATTTGGTTCACACATAACAATGAAGCCATCTTGTTGTTAAGCCAAATTGTGGTTTGTTTGTTTTTGTATGTCTGGATCCAGCCCACTATGGTTTGTTTTCTGTGATCCCAGTTTGCAAATTAATGCCAAGGCAAACCATGGCTAAGCTAGAACATGTGGCCACTTCACTCTCCCTGGTTCTTCCTGCTGCAACAGTGCTCAGACCTAAGCCATGGTTTGGCTTATTGTTATGCCTGATCCTACACTCGTGATTTGTCCTACTACAGACAACCCATGAGCCCCGGTTCATGTACACTAAGCCAAACCACGGCTTAGCTTCAAGAAGGATGGCAGCAAAAGATCAGGGGAGGGGCAAAGCCTGTTCTCACTTAGCAATGGGTTGACTGGGCTGATTTGGGCAAACTCAACAACCTTGCCTAACTGCAGTTTGCTTGTTTACCACATCTCAGACACCTGAAGAATCACAAGGAAGAACGGTTAGGAAACAAACCAAGTTTTGTATAGATAAGCCATTACTTATTAGCTTGTCTGTGAAACAAACCATAGGTAAAACAAATCAAGGGTTAGTATGGTTTTGACATGTCTTTCTTTTGGAGAATCCAAGTTGATGATCCAACTGGGAAGACTAAGGACATCTAGGGACATTACACAAAAGGATCAAGGAACAATTCCTCCTTCCTCTATTTGTACTTCCTGTATGATACCCAAGCAAGAACCCACACAGGCATTCTTCCAGGCTGAGATGCAAGAGATTCAGATCTGCAAAGAAATTTATTCCTCTTGCCACGGGGGGGGGGGGGGGAGAGACACACTAATCTGCGCTTTTGTTTATCTGCTGCTCCACTTTGCTTGACGAAAATGATGGCTGGCTCCTAGACTGGCGACTGCTCAACACCAACAGAAGGTAACCCACTTAAAATAAAAGGGGGGGGGGGAGAGAAACAGGATAAGGTGTCCAAAGCAGTACAATTAAAAAACAGCCCTCTTCAAACCGCAGCAAGGCTTGGCCCCTGGTGCTCCAAGTGACCTTGACAAATGAAAAGTGGGTGGGTGGGGGAGGCGGGAAAGTATCTTAGGACCTGGGGCTCTAAAACTATTTTAGAATGAGCTTTGAATAATTGTCCTACAATATGAGTTTCCTGATTAATTGCTTAAGATAAGGTCTCCTTTTCCTTGCTGGCCTCCAGTGGCTCTCCCTACTTCCCATAATCACTTGTGTCTCAGTTTTTCCCCTGCACATTGGGAACGGCTGAGGGGGGAGAGAGAGAGAGGGAGAAAAAAAATGAGATACACAATTCCATTACTTGAGGATTAGCCAGAAGATAACCCTACGTATTCCATTACTGACCATTATTTGAGTAATTATGCAATCAAATTGAGTCAGTTTGAAAGATACCCTAATTGTTTTCCAAGGTTTGCTCAAGCAGTGCATCCAACTAAGTCAAGTTGTGCCTGTGCACAACACAAAACTACATTCAGATTGCCAAGGAGAAATTAAAAGGAAAGCATTCCACTTGCTAGAAGCTAATTAGGCTGTTGAAGGGACCAACTATATAAAGTAAGGAGTTAAGGATCTGGTCTGATCAGCCTTATGCCACAAATCATTCATGATGGCGAGCAGAACCCAGGCGGATGATCTCCAGGTGTTGTTTTCCCAGCTACAGGAATGCAAAATTGGATTTTGCCATGATGTTTCTGGCAGTGGTGCTAACACACACACACACACACACACACACACACACACGAGAAGAGACTATCGCCTAAAGCTACACATCTGCACGTGCGTTACCAAACAAGTTCAGATTCCAAAGATAGGAAAAGATGGTGGACAAATGTCTCTCTCTCTCACACACACACACACACACACAGAGAGAGAGAGAGAGAGAGAGAGAGAGAGAGAGAGAGAGAGAGATTCTTTGAGTATGTCCACAATTCTAAGCAAGCTTACTTAGAAGCAAATCTTATTTAAAACCAACATAATTTTATTCTTAGTAAATACATTGAAGAGGACATAAGGCCTTAAAATGAAAAGGATGGTAAAGACGGTATTTAACACGCAATATAGATGCCCCTTAAAGAATCTGAATTTTCAGGGTGGCAAGAAATTTCCTGATGGGCTTGTATGGTGGTGGTCCCTGAAACAATCAGGCAGATATCTAGCAATGTAAAACATTTTCTTTTTCCCTGTCTTCATCGAGTCGCTTAGCTTAAAGAGGGGGGAGCCCATTATTCTAGTACAATTTCTATGATTGATTGCCCGTTATATCAAAGATGCATATTCCATCCCTTCATTATGTTTGGCTAAACATGCATACACCCCTCCGTGATTATAATGGTGTGTGTGAACACAGCAGAGTGCAGAAAGGAAGGAAAAAGTAGATGATGCATGCCAAGCTGGCTTTAAGGAGTTTTTATAAATCTGCCCCTCAGAGGGCAAAGACCCTGATGCTACTCAATAGCCACCTGTAGGGGAAACCACCAACAAAACCAGAGAGAAGACGGGTTTAAGGCAGCAACCGGCATGAATTGCTCATATAGAGCAAAATACCTAGACTGGGGGGTGTTCCCTAGATGGATTAGCCTCCTGCCACTTTAGGAGTCCCAATGGAGGAATACAGAAGAATAAAAAGAAGAAGAATTTTCAGGTTTATACATTTCAATAATTTTACAGTCATTTAAACATTTCAAAACTTGACTTCCTTCCCCCTCTTTCTGCAGTTCCTTAAATTTATTTTTAATATTTTCTGCATATCCAAATTAATTTGTTCATTTATTCATCTACTTTAAATATATGCTCTTATGAAACTGCAGGTCAGGGTGAATAAAAATCAATGATTAAAAATATATATCGGATTTTTAAAAATTTAAATCGGATTTTTAAATTTTAAATTGGATTTTTTTTAAAAAAAATTCTTTTGAAGGAAAAATCTTTTTAAAGACGATAATGTAACTTAAATAGAAAACTAAAAATCAGATTGTTGTTATTTCCTTGGCATCTGATGGGAGGGCGTTCCACAGGGCGGGTGCGACTACCGAGAAGACCCTCTGCCTGGTTCCCTGTAACCTCACTTCTCGTAGCGAGGGAACCCCCAGAAGGCCCTCGGAGCTGGACCTCAGTGTTCAGGCTGGACGATGGAGGTGGAGATGTCCCTCGAGGTATTCAAGTATAGTTAAAGGTCAGCACCAACACTCTGAATTGTGCTTGGAATTTATTTCCCTTAACTATAGTACCCTCCTCCAATGCTCAGCTGCTACCTGTGGCACAACAAACAGCTACACCATCTAACATTTGAACCAACTGAAATATGAGGAGGTCAAAACCCCAGACTCCCTGTTTCGTGTGTCCAAATCGGAATATCTACCTAGGCTCCACTGAATGCCAGAGAGACATTGATGGATGGGAATTCACATTCTTTTCCACACTATTAGCTGTGCACGCACACAACTATGGCTGCTTTGGCACCCCAACGAGCAACTCTTCAATAGGTGGACATGCTGGGCTGTGAACACACTCCTACGTGGCTGGGACAAACTCCACTGTGCACAGGGGCTAAGTTGGGTGGATGAGTAAGGCTCATTTGTCCAACATCAGGGCCCATGGAATAGCCACAAGCAGGCATCACACTTGCATTGGGCCTGTCCAAGTCAACACCAACAGGTATCAGCTCCATACAAACAGTACACCTGTGTGTGGATATCTGATGGGCTTTGTGGTGCCTGACTGGTGGAGCAGGAACACGCAATCCAGTTGTCCCATCTATACATCCTGACTCTCAAAAGCTTTCTGTTGGGCTTACTTGGTCTTGCCTTTCCATCTCATAAATCATACTTGTTGGCCACCAAGAAACCATGAGCAGGTCTATACCTTTGAATGCCTCAAGTACTGTTCTCGGTTTTTTTATTCCTTGCTTATTATATCCTGGATCATCAGTCCAAGATATTATCTGGGTTGTCAACTAAAGTTTTTTTTGTTTTAATCACGTAACTGTCTTGTCTTTGAACTTATTAAACATTTTTTTAAATATTAAAAAAGAGAGATTCAAAGCCCACAAAGCCCACCCCATGTCACAAACCTTTGGGTGGGCAAAAATCTCCTTACTTAATTTATCCTCAAAACATCCCTGCAAGGTACGTTGCGATTCCGCCCCCCCCCCCCCTCGGGCACAGATAGGAAAATTAAGACTGAGATAAGGGTTTTGCGCAAAGCCACCCAGTGAGTAGTAGCTGGCTGAGACTGGATTAATTAACTAATTGAAACATATATACATCAACAAATCTCAACAGAGGCACAATTTTGAGAGTGTTAATGAAAAACACCCACTTTCATTGACTAAACAATAGGGACAAATCACTTAGCAGTTGGGAAACGCCTTAAACCCACTGCCTCAGCCAAGAGATGTATCAAGATAGATTGCAATCATCAGGGTTAGAAAAGAAATAGAGGCATATTATATATTATATATTATATTATACATATTATATTTATATATATATATATAGAGAGAGAGAGAGACCTGAAATGGTTTACCACCCTGTAGAGGGCTAACAGCCTAAACATTGATACTAGCATCAAAAGAATATTTCTTCCATCCTATTTGCAAGTCATTTATTTGCTTGCTCTGTGTGTGTGTGCGCACGCAACACTTGATATAATACATGGATCTTGAAGCAAAACCCCCTCCAGAGGAGAAAGACTTGAGAAGGTACAAACTACAGTCCTTTCAGACTGCAAATACTGCAAATTGCTGTACTCAGATTTTATTTCAGGCATCTGATGAAGTGGGCTTGAGTCCACAACAGTCCATGCAACAAACAAACAAACAAACAAACAAACTTTAAAGTCTTGCTGGACTCGTTGGTGCTTTTACTGCAGTATAATGTTTTATTTTCCTTCTTGTCCTGCCCTGTAGGACTTTGCAAGCATAGCCTTGCCCCTCCCTCTGTTTCTCCTTAATATCCACGTCTTGCGTTAGACAAATCAATTCCTTGCTGGCTCCTGAGGCTGGAAGGAGCACTGACCAAAAATACCCACTCAGGAGCTACAAGTTTGCACATTTCCCACATAGGCGTCTGGTTGGCCACTGTGAGAACATGATGTCAAGTCTTTTCAAAGGTCTGGGATGATCCAAAGATGCTCTTCTGCATGTGCAAAACACTTCTGTGTTCATGCAAAGAGAGGAAGTGCCAGTTTCTGCCTCTAATTACTCAACAAAAGCCAGTCCCAAGGATTCCCTGACCTTCTGGGATGGGCCTTTTAAGGTAGACTTCCCCTGGAAGGGGCAGTCTGAAAAGTCCTCGCTCATGTGCAGATGGCAGATTCCACATGACTCTGTGGGCAACATCCCAAGTCTTTCACATGCAATGAAAAAAAGTCAACACCAGCAGGAATTAACAAACCCCCACATTAAAAAAACTATTCCCAATGATTGGTGGTTGGACATTTGTGTGTGTAAGGCACACAAGACTTTGTCCGCAGACTCTGACTCTAAAAATGTAGAGTTCTGGAAGATATTTCTTCTTTTGCATACTTCTTGAGCGTATTGGGGGGGAAGGGGAGAAGAGATTTATGGCATGGAGCGTGAACTGTGGATAGTCTCATGATTCGGTTAGAATGAAGAGTGAATCTTCTCAGCCGTAGCTGGGCAACTTCTTCCAAGTTAGGATTAAAGCCACTGCTTGGGAAGCTTCCCTTTTAATGGATAAGAGAGCGCTGCAGAGGCTGCTCAGCCAACCTCCACTACTGCTTTACAATTTGCTGATGAGCAAGGCTCAAAACCGGGTGGGGAAAAGGAGGGAGATTATCCTCTTGCTGCAGCTTGCCATGTTGAGGAACACCCAACCTATTAATCTAGTTACATGCCAAACAGTAAGCAGCAGTTTGATCAAATCCTATTAGCAACAATATGCCATTGCCCACTTCCTCCAACCCACCCACCCCAATTTGTCTGGGATGCTTCAGCAAAGAACATACAAATGCAAAGTGCAAATAGTAACCTTGGCAGCTTCATAAATCAAGGCAGTATTTGCTGCTGGGTTGGTGGCTAAGCTGGAAGAAAGGCTGAAACTTTGACCTTGTCTCTTGCAGTTTTCTTCGCATGTTTCTGAAACCATTAGATGGTCTTTCAGCGCCAGCCCTACATATCTAGGGGAAGGACAGTGCTCATTGCTTCCAGTCACCACTAATGTTTGGGAGGACTTCACCCCAAGTTCTTAACAGGCAAGAGGTTTGTATTAAGACAGAAAAAAAGAACAGTGACATCAAAGGTTAGGAAAATATGGTGTATAAATAAGACACTTGCAGCTTACTTAAGGTGAGCGTGTAGATAACTGTTTGAAAATTTTACACCCACCCCCCAAAAAAAATTCCTAAGGGAAAGTCATTCAATTTTTTAAAAGTCATTTGGTTTCTTCAGAAGACTGAAACAGAGGTTGCCTTGCCAACTTTCTCTTTCAACAACAAGTCTCCAAAAACCTTTGAATCTTGCCTATTTTGGCTTGTACTAACCGAGGAAACCAAATGTGTGGGCGAACACTAATTCAAAACCAAATAGTTAATAATCTTTTAAGTCAAAATAAAGCAGGGAGGAAATTTTGGATAAGAGTTTCTGGCAAGACTACTTTATTTTTAAAGTGTACAATGTGTGTGTGTGTTTGTAGCATGGTGGAAGCTGAATAAGAGCCCATCTTATTTTCAAGTCCTTAGAAAACATTCTCACCACACATAAAAAGTCAAAGACCCATATTTCTTTTCCCAACCAATGTATCCTAGGCAATCCATCATCTAGATGATTTTTTACAGATATTTTAGGAACAGAATAGGATTTCACCCAGGAGCACACCATAAAACAAATCTACTAGCCTCATCAGCTAGTTAAAAGCCATGTGTGTCAATGTGTTTTCTAACATCTAGAGAACATCAAAACAGCCTGACCATCTCTCACATATGAGACTTATGACAGGCGACAGCTCACATTGTAATTTTATGATGGTGGTACTGACGAAGTCTCTGGCAGCAACTGGCCAAGCTGTCCTAATACCACAGAGAATAAGAACCTTCTCAGAAGGGTCATGGCTCAGGAGTGGAGGATCTCTGACATCTCTAGG
Source organism: Podarcis siculus (assembly GCA_034642415.1). NCBI lineage: Eukaryota > Metazoa > Chordata > Lepidosauria > Squamata > Lacertidae > Podarcis > Podarcis siculus. The sequence continues at coordinate 34,954,497 of JAXCMG010000011.1, forward strand.
TAGGGCTGGGAATGTCCCCTGCCTGAAACACTGGAAGGCAGAAGAAAGTCAGTATAAACAATACCGAGCTGGAAGGGCCATCTGACTCAGTATAAGGAAAGCTTCTTATGTTCCTACGTTCTCTGGCTGCCAATGGTGGAGTTCATGCATAGGCAGACTTGGCCCTCCAGATGAGACTACAATTCCCATCATCTCTGACCACTGGTCCTGTTAGTTAGGGATGATGGGAATTGTAGTCCTAAAACATCTGGAGGGCCAAGTTTGCCTATGCCTGGTGGAGTTGTTCAGATCTTTCACAGAAGGGGGAAAAGGGGGCCTTAGTAAGTAGCAGATGGAGGCCTAGAATGCAGCAAAATGAGGGAATATGATATGGAGTGGAAGGATGGAGGAGTTGGAAGCGGAAGGGGAAGCAAGAGGTGGAGGAAAAGTAAATGAGCAGAAAGAAGAGATGTGCACATGGCTAGAAGCTAAAGGTAAATAAGGATGATTTTTTAACATGGTGATTGAAAACAGTTAGCCGAGTAACTGACTACAGTCCTCTAGCCAAATGGAAAAGCCTCCACATTGCCAATTCACCCATATGTAGGAGGACAGGCTTACTCTGCAAACATAGGCCTATATATTTCAATGGCAACAGCAACCTTACAGAAAACACATTGGGAGGGAGCTTTTAAGCAGAACTGGGTAATTTCCAAGGAATCCAAGCAGCAGCAACGCAACTACAAAGAAAGCAGGCATTTACTAGTATTTCAAAACTCAAGAGAGTTTCTACAATTTAGGTAAGAAGGCTGGAGGGGGGATTGGAGCAAGCTAATATATATTTTGACTGGGCAAAACATAATAGCAAGTCCAAGTGATCACAAAGAACCAAGCACCAGTCTCAATGGAAATGCTATTTATGGAAGTATCCAATAAAGTCCTTCAGCTAATGCCAGGATTTCTGCTTGCACAACGGAGCTTCTCCTACCTTTCCTCTCCCCGCGTCCCCCAATCTGCTCCATAGGGTTGGGAAAACCCCAAAACAGATTTGGGGGGCACAGGGGCAGTGGAGAGGGGAGGGGAAATCCCATTGCACAAGCAGAACTACTCTGGGTATGACCCTGTGGCTTTATGCTTTTATAAACTGCATTGGCTACCAATTAGCTTCCGGGCCCAATTCAAAGTGCTGGTTTTGACCTATAAAGTCTTGAATGGCTCAGGACCGCAATCCCTCAAGGACCGCCTCTTTCCATATGAACCTACCTGGGCCCTGAGATCATCTTCTGAGGCCCTCTTTCATGTGCCTCCTCCTCGAGAGGTCCAGAGGGTGGCAACACGAGAACAGGGCCTTCTCTGCAGTGGCTCCCTGTCTGTGGGATGCTCTCCCCAGAGAAGTTCGCCTGGCGCCTTCATCATACATCTTTAGGCGCCAGGCAAAAAGTTCCTTTTCAACCAGCCTTTGCTTGATTTGCCTGTCATCTTATGCCCTTTTAAAATCTGGGGTTTTGGGGGGGGAGGGACTATTGGGTTGCTTTTATGTTATGTATTTTGTGGTTTTATATTTTGATTTTATTCTGTGAACTGCCCTGAGACCTCCAGGTATAGGGCAGTATATATGTAAATTCAATAAATTCAATATAAAAATAAATAATATATATTCTGCTGGAAACCGCCCAGAATGGCTGGGGAAACCCAGCTGGATGGGTGGGGTATAAATAATAATAATGATGATGATGATGATGATGATGATGATGCTATGTTAACTCTTCAGTGTAAAATCTTTCCTTTTCAATTTGTATTATTTTATATTCTAGTCCTGGAAGTTAGCATTACTGGTTTGACTTAGTTTCATGCAGGTGATGTAGTTGTGTGGAGGTGTGTGTGTGTGTGTGTGTGTGTGTAAAATTAAGAAAATCTTCGATAAAAATATTAACAGAAAGAAAACACCCTTCCACCCAAAACGGTACCATTTTACTCAGCCCTTACTATGCCGGTGGTCTTTGCCCTGCACCTTTTATCTGAAGACCATTCTACGTGGCTTGTGAAAAAAGTCACTTTTCAATTCCCAATTAAGGGGGAAGATATCAAAATTGCACAGCCCCCTAAGAGCATACATGTTAAATAATCAAGATATATATCTATATTTTTAAAAGAAAGCGCTTGCAGTTTCCCCTGGGCACAGAGAGGCCTTTTGGAAATAATGTGTTGATTCCTTTCATTTTATTAGGTCTGTTAGCAATGTGCTAGCGTTTGAGTTATAGCCAATTCAGAAACGCTCGCCATCCTATTGCTGAGGCTTAGATGAAGTGCTTACACAGAAAGGTGTTCTACAGACTTTGGCACTTCTTTTCTGGAAGTTTTAATAGCTGTAGCATTCTGTTCCTGTCCTTTCCCTCCCTTTCTGAAGATTAGGGTGGAGAGAAGGAAGAATTATCTCTAGAGAACTATAAAAGATAGAATTGATTTTTGGTAAGAAGTCTGTAGAAGTTCTTAATACTACCTTATCTTTACTCTTCCACTGACTAAGCTCCTATCTTCGGAACTATCCTTCCCAATGTTATCTATCAGAAAAGTAGCTTTTGAGGATGGGAAATAACATTTAAGTTCCTCATTGGCTCAAATATGGCTTTGTCCGAACTTGTAATGCCGAATTTAGGCTCCACGTTGGGAAGGTACTCTGTGAGTTGAGCGACTTCAACCATTTTGCTGCTGCGGGAAAAATCATCGCGAGGCTTTGACTACAAAACTTTTTGCCATGCCGTGCGGCAGAATTTAATTGACGCCGACTGATCAGGGGCAGCTGATATGGGTTGACAGTGTGCCACTGTATCAAATTCTTCTTCTTCTTTGGCGATTACTCGTAGCCGAGTAAGATTGTCTTCCATAAACACAGTTATAACAATGAGTCCGTAAGTGACTGTGGAGGCCAATTCTGGATCCACATGTCCTTCTACAGTGGGGTATAAAATAAGCAGTGTATGACACCCAAGGTGGGGTAGTCAATAGTGTGTTGACTTTGACAGGGCAAACCTGGGCTGAAATCCCCAGTCAATCATGAAGTTCAGTGAGTAACTCCCAGTTCTAGCCTACTTCACAGGGTTGTGGTAGATGATTTTTTTTTCTTTAATGGAGCACCTTCACGTTTTGCTGCCTTGAAGGGCAGTTACGAATGAGACAAACATCTTAGATATGTTTGAAAACCTTACAGATGCCAAATCATTTCCTGAAGAGGACGCAACATCTGCATATAAATCAATATTCCAAGAAGCATTTTTACACAGCTAAAATTCTCAATGTCAAAAGGCTTAAGTATTGAAGGAATGCAATGCCGGAGTCTGAAAGGTCTTGCTTGTACAGCATATCCATTGAAATGTGTATCAGCATCTGATACACATTGTCTTCCTGCCAGGCTGGGGTTATGCATATGAATAACAGCTTCCTTTTTATTTTTGGAATTACCTTGGCAACTAGCGCAGGGAATATGGAGAAGAAGAGCCCTGCAGATCCTCACTAAAGACCCGCAGCTGCTGCCTAGCAGACTCTCCAGAGGGTGGGGGGGGGGAACTTTTCTGTTCATCTGCTGAGGCAAAATATTTCTGTCCTTAGGACTTCCAGAATTCCTGCTATCTGAAGGAATTCTTAAACTGAGACTTCATTCCCTGGTGGACTGACTCAGAGCTTAGACGGTCCGTTTTGGTGCTCAATGAGCTCTTGTGCTGTGTTTGAAGGAGAAATATGATTTTCTGGCCAGCCTGGAAACCGATACGTCTTCCCACTGCAGAGATTTTCACCCTATTCTGGCCAGCTTAAATACAGCACAGTTATTTTTACTGATATCGCTAATATGTCCATTCCCAGAAACGCAAACATTTGCAGGACACAGGCCAACACAGATTTGGGGATTGCAAGCTTCAAACTGCTTACTCTGGAGGAGTGCCAATGGAGTCAATAAGGCTACTCCGATGAAAGTGATATGAGGATCCAACCCAGATCTCCAGTATGAAATTTTGAGGCTCGCCTACTTTCTCAGGAAACAAAATAAAATGAGAAAGTGACATACTTCAAAGGAAAAAAAGTCTCTTCTTCAGCTAAGTGGCACAGACAAGGCTTTCTCCTCCAGCCACTTCCATTTCCATCTAGCGGTTAAAGGTAAAGGGACCCCTGACCAATAGGTCCAGTCACGGACGACTCTGGGCTTGCGGCGCTCATCTCGCTCTATAGGCCAAGGGAGCTGGCGTTTGTCCGCAGACAGCTTCCGGGTCATGTGGCCAGCATGACTAGGCCACTTCTCGCGAACCAGAGCAGCACACGGAAACGCCGTTTACCTTCCTGCTGGAGCGGTACCTATTTATCTACTTGCACTTTGATGTGCTTTGGAACTGCTAGGTTGGCAGGAGTAAGGACCAAGCAACGGGAGCTCACCCCGTCATGGAGATTCGAACCGCCGACCTTCTGACTGGCAAGTCCTAGGCTTTGTGGTTTAACCCACAGCGCCACCCGCGTCCCAGGTTACCAGGTTCCCAATCCCAGTCCTGTCTCTCAATTCAATTTTACTCCTGATGCATTCCTATGTGCATATGTGGTTTATTTAAAAATTGGTAACCTTCATTTTGAGAGAGTTAGGTATTATGGAGGACAAATGCAACACGATGCTTTAAAATATGGGAAGGTGTGCTTAGATGGGAAACTTTTCTCCCTATGCCTGATACACCCATGCATAAAGTGCTACATCCCCTCCTTCAAATTAATGCTCAAATTCTGTGGAGTCTTGGCTTAAATCTATGCCCAACTAAAATAAAGTTTAAGGTAACTGAACTGCAGGTGCTCACATTCCTGTTTCTCTTCTCAATCTCCTCTCCCCAAGATCCTCAGGGCAGAGACTGGTCTTACTATTTTTTCATATACTGTAAAACACAACCTGTAAATGAAATACTTTCCCATAAATTTGCTTTAAAGTCTAGTAGAATGACTAACTGATGTGCATGTGTGCGTGCAATAGTAGATGTGAAGATTGCAAATATGGAGCTTACCAAAACATTCTCAGAAATGTGTCACGATTGTGTGTGTGCGTGTGTGTGTTTGTCTGTGTGTGTGTGTGTGTGTGTGTGTGTGTGTGTGTATGCACACACATATTCCCAGCAGCAGCACAACACTTGTCCTTTCTCTGTATATTAAGCAAACAAAGATGGCATCTGCACTTCTGAAAAACACCTGATGTGCACTGACAAATATAGGCGATTTTTTTATTTTCTTAAAACCTACCAGTAAATATCAGTCTTCTGACATCTACCGTAATGTCACTCACTACTTTGAACTGGTTGTTCAGAACTTTTTAATTTTGCTTTTAATTTTTCACTGATCTTACTTTTGCCCTTCTACAAATGTTTGTATTTACTGGTATGTTTGTTCACTTTTTTCTGCCCTGCCCTAAACGATGGGATAGAAATATTGAATCAAGTAAATAAAAATAAAATAAAGCGCTGATCAATGCTCCTTCATGCTTCCAATTACTTAGATGTTTCATTTTCCTTGGGGCCATGCAACATCTTGTGAAGACAGGTACCTGCTCTCAAAAAGGTAGGGAATCATTTCCCCTTTATTGGGCGACATCCAATGGCGTCAGTCTACTTGGGCAACAGGGTTCCACTCATGCCCCCCGAAGCCCAAGCCTGTTTTGGAGGGCTGGGGGGCTCTAGAAGAAGATGGATATGTGTGTTTGTGAGGGACTGCAGGGGAGGAAAGGAAGGGGAAGTCAGAGAGGATGGGGAAGTCCCCGACTAGTATGAAGCTGGGTCTTGTCACTGCCAGTAATTTTATCATGATCCAGGTTGCCATTTTGTTCCTCCCTAAAGCTGTCTATTTCTCCTCCTCAGTCTGCTTTGGTGTACCACAGCACAAAATAAAATGTCCAGGTTTTTATTAAGCAACATAAAAAAAATTATCTTGATAAAGGGCTCCCTCGGAACATGTTGGAAGCCACATTCATCTGTTCAGGTGTCTTCTTCATTTTTCCCCAAAAGCTGTAAGTAATCCTATTTTATATGTCTGAGAGTAGGGAGACAACCTGGAAAGCACAACTCCTGTTGAGCTTCTTACACATGACAAAGGAAATAAAATCTGTGGCTGGTGCCCTTAATCAGCAGAAAAAAATGGCATAACAAGTGCTCCCCCGCAGCAGTTTATGAATAAGCGTCAGACAAAAAGCATCTCTTTGCAATGTCTTACGCACACGAAGTCAGAGAGCATTTAAAAGCATCAGTGACTCTTCAATTACACTGGCATATTTGATCTGAGAAAAAAAGTCCAAACAAGTTCCTCCAAGCTCATATTCTAGCATAGCAAAGCAACTAGTAACCCAACCTGTAAACTAAACTAAAAAGTATTTCGTATCCTTTCTCAAAGGAGTTATACGTGCAGATATTTTGGGGGCGAATAAAGTATTCACAAGGGCAAATTTCAGCTGTTATCACTTTGGGCTGTAATTATGACCATTTCGGACTGATTATGGAGATGGCCATGCGGAAAGGCAATACAACTGCTCCTTTGAACGCACCTTTATCAAAAGCACCATTAGCTATCAAAGCATCCCGTAGGGAGAAAGATGCTGAGATAGAGATAGTGCTAGAAGCCTGAAGCACTGGAAAATGACACATGAAATTGGCTTGTAGGCCACTTGTTTAATCACCTATGGTGAATAAGAACTGCCACCAGATGATCCAGCAGGTATGAAAGTTGCTGTCCTTTCATCCCATTTAAAGCTGACAATGTCCTTGCAATGAGTTGAATGAGTGTTGAAATTTAGGCTAGCAAATTCGTGGGATAAAGTACCATATTTTTCTCTCTATAAGACGCACCAGCCCACAAGACGCACCTGGTTTTTGGAGGAGGAAAACAAGAAAAAAAATATTCTGAATCTCAGAAGCCAGAACAGCAATAAGGATCGCTGTGCAGTGAAAGCAGCAATCCCTCTTGCTGTTCTGCCTTCTGGGATAGCTGCACAGCCTGCATTCACTCCTTAAGACGCACACACATTTCCCCTTACTTTTTAGGAGGGAAAAAGTGAGTCTTATAGAGCAAAAAATATGGTAACCTTTGCGGACTAATCTGCAATAATGTCCCGTCCCCCCCGCCGCCACACTACAGACCATTTAAATGTTTGTCATACCAATTTTACATATTTATGTCAGGCTTTCACCGATGGATCTAGACCTTTCTTTCCTTTTTTTAACCGCAACAGCATCAAGAATGGGCTGGCCAAGTTACAATGACCCAAGTCTGAAATGGCTTCTGTGAAATCAGCGGAGCTGAAACTTATATATATGGGAGAGTGGATTAAAGTGTCAGAATGCAGTTCAAATAAAGTAAACCAAAAAGAGAGCAGAAAGGGGATGCTTGGAATTGATTTTTCTAACGAGGCATTTACAGGCACTCAAAACATGATCTCCACTTAAAACATAAAATAGTCATTGTGCTGATTTGCTACAGTACGGCTCGCTAAAGGATTTGATTCCACATTATCTGAAACTAGGTAGTTATCCAAAGTCTCATCTTCGTAATGGAATGGAATGTACAAAAGCAGAGCATTCAATTTAACACACAATATATTATCTATACAAATTGGTCCTCATTCAACAGACAAACTTAAAAACCAAATTACAGCGGCCAACCAATTTGTTACATTCCCGGCAGAGGAAAAACACACACCACACAACACTAATACTACCGACTAACCGTACTGATCTCTCTAATCCGTTTTCCCCCTCCCCAAATAAATTGCAAGCTATCCTAACTGCATTTCTGCAAAAGTCAAGCTTGTATGACTTTTCAGATGGTGAAAAACTAGTGTTTAAGAGTAAGTGGAAAGTAAACATTATTGTTATTACTGCTTTATATTTTAAAGAAAAAATATCAAAGTGGTTTACAACACATTAAAACATTGATTAAATAATGAATATTACTATAAATTTCAGGAGGAAACTCTTTTTAAACCCATGATGATACTGTATTTTCAAGAAGCTGTGTTGATGTGCATACTGCTTGCAGGAGGGTAGGACCAGTTCTTATGTATTAGATATACTATTCTCCTTTTGCAATGCTACTTATGTGATTTCTATTTCAGAACCACAAGAGGTTGTTTTCAGGATGTACCCAAGAATATCAGCAGTTAACATAATTCTGAATTTGCACTCCCTAAGGCTTAAAAGAGAACTGCTGCTCTTCCCAGAAATGCAGTTAAGACATGACTTATCACATAACATACAATGTTGTGCTTTTAAATTGCAGCGACCTGCCCTGGGAGTGTATGGTAAAAGGGCCAGAATAAGAAATCTAATCATCACTGCAATAGCCACTGCTAAGGAGTCCTTAAAAAGAAATAGATCTATTCTCCACGAAGTTGTCCAATAAAGTGCTACTAGGTTAAATTAAAGGTAAAGAGGGACCATTAGGTCCAGTCGTGGCTGACTCTGGGGTTGCGGCGCTCATCCCGCTTTATTGGCTGAGGAAGCCGGCGTACAGCTTCCGGGTCATGTGGCCAGCAGATGGTGAACCAGAGCAGCGCACGGAAACGCCGTTACCTTCCCGCCGTAGCGGTACCTATTTATCTACTTGCACTTTGACATGCTTTCGAACTGCTAGGTTGGCTACTAGGTTACTTTACCTAAATTGACCTTCCATGTTTAGAAGCAATATACTTTCGAATCACAGGTGCTGAAGTCAAACAAAAGGGGACCAGCCATCACTTTCTGCTGGTGTGTTTTATGCAAGTATGACAAATGAAATTTACAGACACAACTCAGAAGTATCGATGATGCAAATGTCCACATCTAACAAAGAAACAACAGGTTCCCTTTTAAAATAGCAAGCAAGTCTGACAGTCAAAAGAGTGACAAGGTATCTGAGGATTTTCCATAAAAACATTAAAAATGATGGTTTGAGATCAGGCACCATTCGAACTGCATTATCTCTTTTAAAATGTATATACAATTTGAAAACAAATACTGGCAAATTCACTAAATTGAGAGACCAAGTTTAATTTAATTTTTTAAAAAAGAATAAAAGTGCTCTATTACTAAAGTTGAGACGCTTGCAACAATCCTACTTCAAATTCTGCGCCCCCACTAGCTTTTAGTAGCTTTACAGCCTTCTATCAGAATGAAGTTTATCAGATCTAGTCTGAAGGAAGGGTGTTAAAAAAAAAAAAGTTTGCACAAACACAGCCTTCTCATTTTCAGGTGAGAAACAAGCAAAATATAATCTAGTGCTTCCTGCCATAAGAAATAATTGAAACCCTTATAAATTCCAGCTCCAAAAGATGGAAATCAGCACAATAAATGGACTCCATTCAGAAGGGGCTTTAAATGAGTTTCGGGATACTCCCATTGATTTATCTTTCTGAAACCCTCCACAGGTGTTGGATTTATTTATTTTTTTGCTTTTTTACAGGTTGATAAATTAATGACTTTCACGTGATTAGCGATTTTCAAAATACTCTCAACTTGGAAGCTCTATTGATACAAGATTCCAACTGTTTAGACACTATTAAAGGTGGGATCCATTCCACTCGCTGTCCTGGCTTCTTGTTTAGCTGGGCGCAGCCTCTCTCGGGCAAGGGGAGCCTCCATCCCCTGCCTGGGAGAGGCTGCATGCGGCTAAGGCTCCTCCGAGAGCCACACTCCTTTTAAAGAGTGCGCGGCGCTCCTTGGGGAAAAGCCCCCAAGAGCCGCACACACGCTCCACGGGTCTCTTTAAAGGGAGTGCTGAGCAGAGCCTCTCGCCTGCATTCGCTCCATAAGATGCACACACATTTCCCCTTACTTTTTAGGAGGGGAAAAGTGCGCCTTATGGAATGAAAAATACGGTATTATTCTGCTGCTCTATGTATTGATGGCATGTATTTTATCAGTTTTTGTTTGCCACGCTGTAACTCTAACCGGCCAGTAGCGTACATCTATCAAATAAATAAACAACCATGGAAATGATTCAAACCACAGCTAATACGTTAAAAATCCACAGGTTTTCCCATACTAGCTCAGAACAGCTTCCTAATTCTGATAGTTGACAGAACACTATTAATAAAATAACAACAAATAAATAAACAACAACAACAACAACAACAACCTCTGGGCGGCTTGTAGCATATATTAAAACCCCCCAAAAAATCAAACATTAAAAATTGCAGGATTTAGACTCCATCACACATTGTTTAGAGCAGGGGTGGGCAACCTGCGGCCGTCAATTTTTTTTTTTGGACTACGGTTCCCACCATCCCTGACCATTGCCAATGCTGGCTAGGGCAGAGGTGAGTTGGAAATGCATCAACCTCTGGACAACCAAAGGTTCCTCGTCACTAACTTAGGTAAATAATACAGCCTCAAAAATGACTGACGTGATTATTCCAACACTGGTAGCCTGTTCCTCCTACTGTATGCACCAGAGCATGTTGCCCACACACTATTACGTTGTGTTTCTATCATGATAAATCCAGGGGTTGCTGCATGTGTGTGTACTTTCTCCTGAGAGGGCAAAAAGAGCGCATGCACCTTGCATGTGTACTGGCCACCAGTTGCTTGGAGATAACCATCACTTCTTTGCAAGAAACTATAATAGACAAGGACTAGGCTCATAAAAAACCAAAAGACACAAAACACTATTCTGCATGGGCAACCCATCACTGAAGAAGTCTGTTCAATAATAAGGGTGTGCTCCTTTGCCCATTTCCGCGGTTCTGTTTAAAATTCAATTCTGAACCACCTGGGACTCTATCTGTAGCATCTATTTGGAAGCTCCAGTTTGACCTCTTGCAAGTAGATGAAAAGGTCCGGAGGGAAAATGGCGCCAGAAGACCAACAAGCCCTGTATTTCATGACTTGATTGTGCCCTCATGAATAATAAGTTTTCCCTTGCAGGAAGTGAATGTGTAAAGTCCCCATTTGGATTGGCACAGGGTTACTATCAAGAATGTATGTTCAGCTGAAACCAGAGCTTTTTTGTACGCAGTGCAGTGCTATGAGGGACTTGTAGTCAGTGATCAGAGGAATTCCTCCAGTGGGCCAGTGAGTGTTTATTCAGGGGAAGTTTCTCTGTGCCTACACAGGACCTGGATGACTCAGGCATCATCTCCTTCTTTGCTGTGCCTGGTTTCATCTGCCCACCCCCAAAGAGCTCTTTTAAATTTGTTTTCTAAAAAGAAATGGGAGGGAAAGTCTTCCAAAGCATTCGCCATCTATGACATTTAGCATCACTAAAAAGAAACAACAACCGAAAGAGGAAGACAAATAAGAGAGGTAGGAGAGAAAAGCGAGACGCGCAAAGGTCACTGCTGTATTTGGCGTTGGAAAAGCAGACTCAACAGCAACGGGAATTTGTCTCGCTTTAAAACTGTCCCAAGAAACCAACTGCCTAGTTAGATGGCACCACTGTGATGTGTTATTAGATGGAAGTAGAACTTGTGTGAAGCTAAGATGCCAACAAACCCAAGCTACAGTGGGGCGAATTCCTTTGAAATCCACAGACATTTTATTTGTGAATTTAAATAATTGAGTATGAATACTATCACATCTATTTTCATGATCTAGTTCATGTCTTGAATTCTGAAGTCATAATTTGCATTTTTTCCACGCACACAGAGCATGACAAGGAGCAAGGATGGAAACATACACAAAGTCATGATGTCAGGATCTAGGGTAAGTTTAAGTAGACATGAGAGAGAGGGCAACTGGACACAGGGCTGATGTTTTTTTGGGGGGTAGCACTGGGTTCACAAAAGAGATATAGGACTGGATAGATTAAGTCATGCCTGGGGCCACTGAAATGGGTAGGATTTAAGCTTGTCTTGATTAACTTAAGTCCCATCAATTTCAATGAGTTTCCTCTAAGGATGACTAAGCCTGCACCCAACTCATAATGTGCATTTTAAAACAAGGGCCAAACTAGAAGTGATATGGCAAACAAATTTGTACGTCTCACATTCGTATCTATAAATTAGGGTGGCGGAGGAGGCACACACTTAGTTTTGTGTACGTAGGTGAGAGAAGCTGAATTCTCCCCACTTTATCTCTTCCCACTCAGCCACTGCAAGCATTTTTATCCCACCCAGGCGCAGATTAATGAGGCTGGGGTAAGAGGGATGGTAGAGTAAAAATTAGGCCTCGGTCCTCTATACCTGAAGGAGCGTCTCCACCCCCATCGTTCAGCCCGGACACTGAGATCCAGTGCCGAGGGCCTTCTGACGGTTCCCTCATTGAGAGAAGTGAGGTTACAGGGAACCAGGCAGAAGGCCTTCTCGGTAGTGGCACCCGCCCTGTGGAACGCCCTCCCGTCAGATGTCAAGGAAATAAACAGCTATCCTATCTTTAAAAGACACCTGAAGGCAGCCCTGTTTAGGGACGTTTTTAATATTTAATGCTGTATCGCTTTTAACACATGATTGGGAGCTGCCCAGAGTGGCTGGGGAAACTCAGCCAGATGGGCGGGGTATAAATAATAGAATTATTACTACTACTACTACCACTATTATTATTATTATTTAGACCCACACCCCACCAACCCCACATACATATAGCGTGTGATAATCAGGTGGGTAAAGGAACATACCGTATTTTTTGCTCTATAGGGTGCACCCGACCATAAGACGCACCTAGTTTTAGAAGGGGAGAACAAGGGAAAAAAATTATCTCCCCCTCTGCACAGCGCCCCTTCAGCAAAGCAGCAGGAGAAAAGGAGCCCCTTCCATTTCTCCTCCCGCTTCGCTGAAGGGGCGCTGCGCAGAGAGGGAAAGCTGCGCAGTGCCTCTCCAGCAAAGCGAAGTGCGCACCGACCCCCTTGCTCTCCTGGCTTCAGCGAAAGCAAAGCGAAGCCTCCGGAGTGCAGCGGGACCGTTCCTGCTGCGCTCCAGAGGCTTCGCATTGCTTTCGCTAAAGCCATGGAGCCTGCATTTGCTCCATAAGACGCACACACATTTCCCCTTAATTTTTGGAGGGGAAAAATTGTGTCTTATAGAGCGAAAAATATGGTAAATGCCTGCCTAGTTGGAGACAGTAATGCTCCTGAATACCTGGTTGCTGGTAACCACAGAAAGGGAGAGTGCTCTTGTGCTTGTGGGTTCCCCACTGGAATCCGGTTGGTCATTGTGAGTACAGGATGCTGGACTTGATGGGCCACTGGCGTGATCCAGGAGGTTCCTCTTCTTACGTTCTTATGACTATCTGGTCACACAGACCCTCTTTCCCAGCCCAGATTTCACTCTTAGTCAAAACATGTGCTTATGGCGCAGAATTTCTTCCCTTTCTGCCCTGCGGATTCACCCACCCTGGCGCCAACCTCAGAACAGCAAACAAAACGGCATGTCCCAACGACTGAAATGCCCACTGACGACATGGAGCTATGAAATGTCTTCGCCGTCTGCTGCATGGAATGAAGAGCTGCCGGGTAGCACGGCTGCTGTGAGCAAGTTACGTCCTTGAGTCTGTCATCAGGTACAGAATAAGCCTTTATAGAGAAGTCATACTGTCCCACTTCCTGGCTTCTGTCAAGCGAACAAAACCCCAAGTACTAAACACATTTCATGCCTTGGAGTATCAAATGTTCTTTGCTAGCAGTCGAAATGGAACTCTGTTCATTTTCATTACTGCTTCATATGAGAATGTTAGCTCTATTCATATTCCACATTCGAGATGTTTAACCTGAGCCCGCTGTATGAAAAGTCAACCATGTGTGCATAAATTCAATATATTCTTCCCATTTGTGGCAATACAATGGCCTACCTTACAGACAGCGATGTTTGTATATTGATTCAAAACTATTCTCTTCTCCACCTGCCCAATTCATTTGGTATATTTGAGTAGAAGTCAGGGATATTTGGGTTAAACAACAATTTTATCATCACTCACGACACATTGTGTTTAGCACAAAAAGTGATGTCTGTACAACCGACGCATGGGGAAGGGGTTCCATTTCAAAATCATGTCACGAAAAAAGGATTTTTTTAAAAAATGTACTTTGCTGATAAACAGGAAATATATTATTGCTACAGCTAACATTTTTAAGGTAAGAAAATAAACACTTTAGCTACATTTGTAGGTTTAAAATAAATTCCGGTGTGTGGGGGTGTTAGCTAAATCAAAACCGTATTTCAAGTGACAAAAACGTGGGACATTCATGAACACAATACACTTGAATGAGTCAGTAGTGCATACCAAAAAAAGATCTAATGTAAGGGGGAAAATATTCACAAGGAGAAACTAGAGAAGTTAGAATTCTTTGATTGCGCGATCAAAATAATTAAGATTGAAACTGGAGGTCTGAGGTCACAGAGGGCAGAAAGGTTTCAAGAGAATCTGAAAAGCAGTAAACTCCATTTAATGTGGTTGTAAGGCTCCCAATATGCAACAGGCTAACCAATAAGGAGTTATAAGGTCCAGACCTACGAGCTGAACCATTTTTATGGCAGATGGTTTGAGGCTTCAGGCTCATGTACTGCCAGATCCCTTCAGCTCTGATTTCTTCCCTCCTGTCCTGGTTTCAGCAAACCATAGGCTGTCATGCTGCCTGAATCTGGCAAACAATGGTTTGCTCAAACCGTAACTGAAAATCTGGTTCCAACTGTTATTTGCAATTCTGGCTTGGAGGGAATGGAGGCAAACAGTGCTTTGTGTATTAAGGGGAAAGGGGAAGGAAGTTGAGCATTAACAGCATGGAAAGCAGGTTAGCTGCTTGAAAGATAAGTAGTGGAGACCTTTCTTATGCAAACCCATGAGAGAGAAGAGATTGATGCAAGGGCTGATGATGTCATGAGGACACTGCATAGGCAGAGCAGGTTGGCTGTGGTTTTCTCCTCTGCAAATTTTATGAGTAATTTTTATTCCGAGGGATGGGGTTTTTTTTTGTTGGAGTGGGGAGTTTGGGAGCAGTCCAAAGCCAAGCTATCATTTCCCTCCATCACTTCCTCTTCCTGCTGAGGCTCCCCAAAGGCATCTTTTCTACCTGGACCAACAATAGTACTTTATATTAAATGAAGCACGGCTATTTTTCAATGGGTCTTGCTCCCAAGTGAGTGTGCATAGGATTGCAGTCTTGGTTTCTGTGCGCCGTAGGAAATGCTGCTCCTGATAGATTAACAGAAAACTGAGAAATAGACTTAATAAATAACAGGACAAGCTTCTATGTGATGCACTGTTTTGTTTGTTCGACGCCTCACAGCTAGGAAGCTGCCCCCCTTTAAAAAATGAGATTTCACAACCCTGTTTGCAGAACAGGTTTGGATAACATTCATTTCAATGCACAGGGACAAGAAGATGCTCAGTACAAATGGGGAATACCTGTTAACTGTTATACAATAGCCTGATCTGAGCCTCAGATTTTGGGGTGCATGTTAATCAGGTAAAACATACAGAGGCAAAGAAGAGGAATGTCAGCAAATGCAACATCCAAGCTGATTGCTGTAAACCTGCATTTTGATGGGAAGCTGAACTTTCCAAGGTGCATCCTATGCTTACAACAGCTCAGCTAACCACGAGTTAAAGCCTCACCCATGTGCACCCTTCTTCTGGTGTGCAAAACAAAACGAATGTTTCACAGTTCCTTGTAATGCAAACCAGAGCGTGCGAGTATGGGTAACCAAGACACACCAAAGTGATTGGCGTTTGCTGGCCATCAAGACCACCTGCCTAAAAACGGATCAGCTAGAAGCTTGTTATCCTGAGCAGGAACAAGCCCTGAGCACACGGGGGTATTTGAGAGGCTCAGCTAGTGTTAAATGAGTCCTAAATATCATGTCCCGGCTAATCACGTCAGAGCAACCGCTGAGTGTTGCTTTTGTGGAGAAATGCTTATGAAATTATCCTTGCAAAAAAACCCCAAAGCGGCGCTAGCTAAGCAGTATGTTAAAACTTCCCTACAGCGGCAGAGTATCTAAAACAATCACACTGCATATATTAATTGCTTGACAAGTTTTGTCTTTCAAATGCAATTCATCCCTGATGGAACATCACAAGAGTGTCTCAAACTAATAATATGCTGTTTATCCCTAAAGTCTCAGCAAAATGAAAGTTTTCAAAACCGCTGTAAATAAGCACCTGGGATGTTTATTTTACTTTTTGGTATATCAGTGTAGAACTTCTTTGTTGGCTACGCAAAAACATTTTGTAAGGGAAATTCTTCTGCTATGCTATTTCTAGTAAAAAAACAAAAACAAAAAAACAGGAGTGAGGCATGGTGAACTAGATCTCAGTTTTCAACTTCCAGTTTGGTCAAATCATCAATAAAATCCTACACACAGTTACCTGGGGGTAAGCCCCATTGAACACAGCAATGCTTACTTCTGAGTAAATATGTATAAGGTTGCTCTATTTGTCTTGGTTCTCCTGTAAAAAAAGACAATAGTGTCCAGTCGCGGGAAACAAAACCCAGGTTGCATAGCAACCCAAATGCTAAAAAGTAATATTAATAATGATGTTATCTTTGAAATCTCACAGCACCAAGAAAACAAATACTCAACACTGGCCTAAAACCTCACTTTGGAGAGTATAGCAGAGCTGGTCCAAAGTGGGGGGATGTTATACTTCAAAGTAAAACTAATTATGTATTTCACTAATTACATTTCCAAAAGACACACAGAGCATTACCAACGAACCCTACAAAATCGACAAGAAAGCAAAGTCGACGACTGCCCAGGCCTGGAAAAAAGCTCCTGAGAATTACCCAGGGATTCCAACTTCCCTCAAACACAGCAGCACTAATATCATCCAGATTTGCTGGCCCAGCCTCGAACCATCTCAAGAAACTGTTTACATTAAAGTTGGGTTCAGCTGGAAGGTCAGCTAACGTTTAAGGCTTTCGAAAAAATCGGCAGTAGTCTCGTCTCCTCCAAAAAAAGAGAAGGGGGGTAAGAATTAAAAAGAAAATCATTAACCTGACACATGAATGAAAACTAATTTTGTTCTATTTGCTACTAGAGGAGGGGGAAAGCCCAGTCAGTAAAGGAAAAACACCCCCTGCCCCCCAGAAACATTAACCTTAATATCCAGAAAGTTTCATGCAATATCTGAGAGCTTTTAAGCTGCAGCTACTGTATTGAAGCCATAATGAAAATAAAAAGGTACTATCTCACACAATTAGCTATGATTTTTATCGGGTCTCTGGCTTTAAACCTGCACATGTATATCAAGTAAGCGAGATAAGGCTTTTAGATTGTACATATTCAGACTTTATTCCCTAAAAATGGCTTTGATGAACACCGAGGAGATGGCCGGAGATTATTTGCCAGTTCATTATGTCCTGAGCAAGGATCAATACAAGCTGGTTTTATTTGGGTCAGGCAGAGAAGACTACAACTTTACATCTTGCAACTGATAAATGATAGCAATAAAAGTAAGGTCTGCAAGAAGAAAGCGAGCCCCTAGTTCATCTAATTGTCGAAAGTACCTAAAACGGAGTGAAAAACACAACCTGTCTGGAGTGTTTTAAAGGGCTTGTGTAATCCAAGCAGACTGCAAGCTGTAATTTTTAACACCGAAAAAAGAGATAACTCACAAAGTTGTTCAGAGGGGTAAATAACTGCAATACAGTGACACCAGTAAACTTTAAAAACTTTAATGTCAACACAGTTTGTGTGAATGAGCAACACTTCAGATGATTCCAGCAGCTTGAGAAAAAGGGAGATCATTTAAATACTTTTTAAATTTACAACCAGTTGCTGTGCATGGGACAAGAATTTCTGGTGTCCTTTACATAAATTTAAGACAAGGAAGCTGGAGAGAAGCATGCAAAAGAACCGCAACAAAGCACAAACATTATTTTGTGCGCGTAAAGGAATGTGCTGTTAAAAAATAGCACACTTTTGAACATACATAAACTGCAAGTATGATGCTTGCTCCTGTGCATATCAGAAATAACTCAAGTTGCTGTCCTAGACCCAGTTTCCCAGTGAGTCTGATCAAACTTGCTGGGACTAGTTTCTAAGTGGACGTGTATAAGATTGCATTCTAGCCTTGAAAGAATACTAAAAGCTTTTTATTCTGCTGCAATAAAACTGCAAAGTTCACATTCTTCACTGGAGGAACTTAAAAGTGGTAGTGGGGAAATGAATATCTACCAACCAAACAGTAAACGTGCACTTGCAGAGTTTTGCAAATCGGGGGGGTGGAATGGGATGGTGTTAAGATCTCTACTCTGAATTTCTGGATCAAACTTCTTAAGAGGCAGGCAGGGGGACAAGCAAAAATGAAATTTGGAAAGGGGGGGGATCAATTATGAAGCGCCACGGCCTTAAGAGGTGAGTGTTTTTGCTGAAGGAGTGCCTGGCACCAAAACCATTTCCAAACCTCTCTGTCATTCGGACACAAAAGACACAAGAGACTGTTTAGACTACTAATAAGACAGGAACCTTTCAAAGCCATGCTATGCTATTCAACAGTGGATGGCGGCAGTCAAGAAAACAATTCCTTGGAGATGAAAGCTGCCAGCATGTGCCCTCATGTAGGAATCCTATACCACAGGGGAAGAAAGGTAGGTGTATATATCTATGTCTGTGTGTGTGTGTGTGAGTGAGTCAGTCAGTCAGGGAGGGAGGGAGCAAGCAAGCAAGCAAGCAAGCAAGGGAGAAGGCAGCTTCAAATCACTCTGGAGTGACAATCTTTCTTTCCTACATTTCACCTTAAGTGGGAGACTGGCATTGGTTTCAGCAACCCCAGCTGACTGCCATCTGCTCTTTCATACCCACGTGTAACATTACAGCCTGCATGTTTGCAACCTCTTTACAATTAAACTGGCATGCAGCGACAAAGGACAAAGGAATACCACCTCCACTTTAATAAATATTTGAAGGCAGGCTTCTTTAGAGAGGCAAGAACAGAAACAAGCATAGTTTTAATATGGTCACAAAAATATTATTATTTTTTTCTTCCATTTCACGAAGCAAAGCGAGATCTCGCTCAAGTGCCCCTTATGAAATTACAGTAATCTAAAACCCGAGATCTCTACTAGCGCCAGACTAAGAGTAACTGCAGAACTTCATAATTAACACGTCTCTCCTATATGTTTTCAATTCTGCACATTTACAGCTGAAAACAAACCCGTGTAGCCCAATTTAATTGCATTAAAAATGAAGTCATTTTATTAAAACCAAACTTGCTCAGAGAAGAATTATTATCCAACCATTTCCCTCCTTAGCTTCTTTCAAAAGGTATTCAAAAATCAAATGAATGTTCAGGGAAAGCTTTTTTTAAAAAACCAAAAAACCGGACTAATTACATCGCATGCAAAACATTGGATCTGTTTCACAAAGTTTGTTTACCATGGGAGGGGAGGGGGGGAGATATAATACCAATGGCAAACTTTGCTATGCCAAAACAGAATGAGTTGGGTGTATACCTGCTTTCAAATGAGCTAAAATGATTATACTGTAAAATCATTAGTCCAATATACTGTCAAAAGCCTAGCTTTAAAAACTTAATGATACATGTATTTTTCTGCACCACACAAAACGCATTACATACATTTGCATTACCTTCTGAATTTGGAGGTTACGCCGCATTAAATGTGGCAAATAGAAAGTGCTTCGAAAAAAGCTGGAATTGGTACTGGCGCAAAACAGGCATGTAACAGCACTGCCTGCTTCCCTCAAAGCATCATTTAAAACTAAATAAATAAAAACAGACTGGTATAATATATATTTTTATCTTTATTTGCAGTCAATGCACTCACAAGCTCCATTTAGAAACAACTTCTCCCCTCATTATCGAGGACAATGAAAACGATTTGAGCTGATCCCAGCGACTCTTAAAAATACAGTCATTTCTGGCCTAGATAAGATGTACTTTTAGCAGTTACTTGGCCAGATCCGTCTGGGAAAGGGAAGTTTCTTGAGTTGAAGACAGGGCAACTTCACTTCTGCGATACCTCCTCCTGGAAGCAGGGGGCACCATTATTTGGGAAGGGAAGATTTGGAAGGAACGGAAAACCCTGTTGTGATTCTCCCATGCAAACCATTCCCAACCATCGTCCACATGGCAAGTTGTGACCCACCAATAGTCACAGGTGGCTGATGGGCCAAGTCTTCTAGCTACACTGGGGTTGTTGCAAGGAATGCCACGAAATAATGTCGGAATGGAAAGAGCCGTAATAGGAATCCTGCTAGAATAGAGGGCCAGTTGGACATCCAGCCCATAGCAGCCAAACAATAGTTATGCGAGGCCTGCAGAAACAGTGTGAAGGTGACGAGATCAAGGTGGAGGTGAGGATCTGAGCCGAGAAGTGCCAAGTTCAAACTTCCAAGTGCTATGCTACACCAGTTCGTTGAATCTGGCAGAATGCCAAAGAATTTCTCCATGGATAATTGTTCTGTACTATGATTCCCCCCCCCAAAGGCATGGGGGTGGGCGGAATACATACAAATGTGTTTAAATGGTGTGACCAGCATAATGGGGCGTCTGTTTCAAATGCTCAATGAGGAGCACCTGACAGGTTGTCTTGCAAACAAAGCCCCACGCTCAATGAAAAATTATGGGGTTTTAAAAAAACATAGAAAACCTCCAACAATGTACCTAAAAATTCAGTATGCGCTTACTCAGGCTTACAGCCAACAGTTGATATTGCTGGGCCTTCTATAAGATGCCGACCTAACTTTTCTCAAGATTCTATTAACAATTGAACTTCAGTCTTCTCATCAGTTGCAAAAGAGACCCTTCTTCTTCCCTTCCCACACTCCCAAACCACAGGCCCCGAGTCAATGTAATTTGAGCATTGTTTCTGGGAATAGAACTCAGCATCTGGAAGAAGGTGGAAAAGACAGACGATCTTTGTCCAGCACATTATTGTTTTTAGAACGCAGCCATCTGAGCATGTTTGTAGTATTTAAATAAGACTGGTAATAAAGAGGCAACTACCTAGATCCCTCTGGCCACAGAATCTCTCATAACAAGGACGATAATGCGTGTAACTATTTCCAAAGGCTGCCTATCTGATCAACACATGACAAAGTGATGATATCGCCCCAATTCAAGCACCCCACAAATTCCGTGGCGAAGCAAGTTTAACTATGGTTTAATACGATGTGAGAATTGACAAACAATTGTTTGCAATCAACCAGAAATCCAGAATCAGAAATCATGATTTGACGAGGGTTTGTAAAGCATTGTTTATGCTAGCGATGGATTTGACAAAATACGCATCTTACCAAGGTATCCTAAGAATTAAATGTGAATCTATTACGAGAGCAAAACAATTAATGATAACTTCATAAAAACAACATTGCAGCAAGTGGCTGATAGCTTACTCCCCGTTTAATGACTTTAACAAATTGGATACATGTGGATATATAAATAAATATGTGCATCTGCATGAAACAAATGTTTTCTGAAGCCAGTATCTAATGGTTATCATTTTGAAGTTGTTTTGTGCAGGCTACTTTTTAAAAATGTTCAATAATTACTGATCTGGGAACACAGTCTCTGACATACCATAGTTACTGCTGTTGCTCCACCTACAGAAGGCTTGTCCTACAGAAACAGGAGAGCTGAACAGACAGACAATGAAAGGAGATTAGAATCTTCAAATTATGATGTACCTGAACGTTTGGAAGCAAAACCATGCTTTTTAAGCTTTAAGCTATGGTTAACTGCAGATCACGATTTCGTGTGATGTTCACATTTAGTCAGAATGTGAAGAATTGGCTATCGGGCATGAAACTCTATGTAACTGCATAGCTACGAAAGGAGATGTGAATGTTGCTTATGTGAATTTGTTCCATAATGTGAATTGCGAAGCAGGTCACAAACATAAGGATTTGTAAAGAGTAATTTATGAGGATCTGAGGGTCTCCTTGCATGTTCAGAAGCAATGACATGAAAAGAGAGCTTTGCACATGCTGTGTGTAACTCGTCATAACTTAGTTTACTTACCGGTATCCATGCAAAAAAATAAACTGCAAAACCACTTATGTAACATCTCCTTTGAGTCCTTTTTGCAAGCTAAATGATTACCAGATAAATTCTGGTGACAACTATTAGTGTAATGGGGGGATTTGGAGTAAGTTTAGCTTGGCTTGGCTTGAAAATGTCAGCAGGAGAATCCCTGGAAAACTTCCTACAAACAATATGACTTTTCTCTCTTCACCCAATGTGTTTCTAGCTGGGTCCCAAATGCAAAACGACAACAAGTATTGTCATACCAAGACCCAGGCAAGGCTCCCGTTACGTTTTCTTCCAACCTCCCATGTGTTCTTATTTGGCAGAGCTCCAGAAGATCTTTGGTTAGTACAGATGCATAAACAAAAAAATATAAATTTAAGCGTATCTTATTATGCAAGTACAAATAGGCACTGCGAAACTAAAAGACCACCCCCCCTTAAAAGAATAGAAAAACCCTGCCCCCAGAAAACTTACAGAGAAAGTAATGCCAGGAGGACTGGAGAGAATGTAAGCTATAACTTTTAAGCTGAATGTCTCCCTATGGAATGGATCCTTTTAAAATACTCATTCATCTTCGGAGTGAAGAAGCTGTGGCAATCTGGAATCCAACAAGCTATACCGTTGCAGGGTACTTGGGTGTTCTTAAAATAAACATTTCTTCCCTTTGTGTGGAAATGGCGTTCTTTTCACTCTACATCTTTGGAAACAAAAGTCTTTCAAAAAGTATACAGAAAAACCTGCAGAACTCCCCCTGCACGTTTGCATAACTCAAGTAAGATATACAACGGAAATGAACCTGCAAAGCTATTGCTGTAATGCAAACCATCACTGTCTACTGTCACCATTTAATTTGCATTACGGCCCTCTTTAGACACAGATCCTCCATTTAAAGGAAACATTATACAAAAAAAAAAGAGGAGGAGAGAAAGGAAGGAAGGAAAGAAACGAAACTTTCATTTTTCTTTGCAATATTTAGTTACTTGGCTTCGTTTCCATCCCATCTCTTCCCAGAGGCTCAATGCAAGTAATGACAGTTCAAAATTAAATGAACATGCAAAACAATAAAACACAAAACAGCCAATTAAATAAAGATTATTCCACACCCGATTAACCCTGGCCACTGAATACCAATCCTAACAGGAAAGTTTTACAGCTCTTTCAAGAAAGTATTCCAGCTCAAGCTTTAATGAATTTCACGGGGAAGGGGCTTCCATCATTTCTGACTAACTAAAGCCATTAAATATCTATGAAACAATTTTTGCATAGTATCGTTTATATTAGTTCTGGCATAGTAAGCGAACTATTACTGTACTGGGAGGGCAGAGGAGGAGGAACTACTGGATATTCCTTTAAAAGCATTTCAAAACAGTCACAAGGATACTGAGGTCGTCTGACACTGGTGCTGTTATGCTCCAAGACAAATTAATATTATGCCGATACACATTCAACGGAGGCTAACGTTGGACTTGAACATCCTGATGTCACTACTTTTCTGTACTTGTTCTTAAAAATGCGAGCATGGAACAGAGTGAGTGGCAAAAGATCTAGGCTGAAATCCGCATTTAGTTAAGAAGCACACTGAGTGATCTTGCTTTAGCCACCTCTCAGAGTGGTAATAAATAAATCAAAATACACACACCAGGCCTTTGGCTGATTAACATTCTATGGCCTTTTAAATGTGACTGTGGGAAAATGGGTTATTGGTTTGCTTTTCTTTTATTATGCTTTTTGTGTTCTCGTTTTGTATTTTTATGTTGTGAACTGCCCTGTGATCTTCAGATGAAGGGTGGTATACAAATTTTATTTAATAAATAAATAAATAATACACTAAAGACCCCATGAAGGCATGTATAGCTCCTTAAATGGCTCAGGACCACAGTACCCCAAGGACCGCCTCTCTCCATAGGAACTGACCCAGACCCTGTGATCACCATCTCAGGCCTTTTTTTATGTCACCTCCTTGGGTGTTCCAGAGTATGGAAACAGGGGAACAGGCCTTTTCTGCAGTGGCTTCCCATTTGTGAAATGCCCTCCCCAGGGAGGCTCGCCTGGCACTTTCATCTTTAGGCGCCAGGTGAAAACATTTCTCTTAAACCAGCCATTTGAATGATTAACATTCTATTGGCTTTACAATGGGGGTGGGGCTATTGGTTGGTTTTGCTTGTGTTCTTATTTTGCATATTTATGTTGTGAACTGCCTTGTGATCTCTGGATGAAGGGTGGTATACAAATTTAATAAATAATAATGATAATAGCTGCTGTTTGGAAATATGCTGGTGGGTGGGTGCATTGACAGATAGGGATCCAAGGATGAAGAAATGTTGCACTAACAGAAGAACGTATGGCTGGCATTAGGCAAGGCACCAAGGCATTAGTCAGGGCACCATGTAGGGAGGCTCAGAAGGATCCAGCTCAGGGGGTAGGAATCTGCTGTACTCCATAAAAATCTGGAGGGCAACTCTCACCCTCCCTGACTACTGCCACATGCTGGGTAGTGCTAATGCAGTCCACCAACACCTAAGACTCTAAGTAATTTACTAAATTTATATTTATGGTTTAGGTTTACAAAAATAACCAATCAGCAGAAGCAACAGCAAAACAAAAAAACCAACTCACCATAGTGTTGGTTGCATTTGCAGCATAAATCATCAGTGGTTAAAATTCTTGGCACTTGCAAGTTTGTGATGAATTTTGTGGGCTCTCTGCCCTTCTGAAAGAAATCATGTCCTACAAGGCAAACACTTCCCCATTAAATCTATCGCATGCTGCTTTCTTTACATGAGCAGTTCATTCCACTGACATCAGTGAACCTCTAATGTATACCTGGAGCAAACTATCAAGGTCAGAAGCCAGAGTATGATCACAGAGCAGAATTTCCCTCTAAGGCGTTTTACGTGCCATGCAGCCAAAGGTACAGCAGCTACGAAACTTAATTTCCTGTCCTCTGTGTGTGTTTAATTCTCAGCCATAAAGTTATATTAGTATCGGTTTTTCCTTAGGATTTCCTCCGATTTAAGAAAAGGGAACAAACTGTGATTGATTACCTATTCTTAACGCTGAAGAGTTTATTTGAACATGCAGCGTGAGAGTAAAATGGAAGGCACCGATCGGGGTCTGAATGTTCTCATATATACAAGATCACACACTGAAACAAACACAGCTGGGATTGATTTCAGTAGATGGAGGTCTAGCTGTACTTACTGGGTTGCCTCTGGGCAGAGACCTGGAATTATACACCTTGGTACATGAAAAATTATTGTTTAGCGCAAGGAGCAATTGTAAGCACGTCTTTTAGAGAAATTTAAGAAATGAATACAGCGGGAAATGGCGAATACTTAGCTGTTCTAACCAGAAATTCCAAGAAAAAGAAATATTCTGAATACAAGGTTGTGAGTTTTCTGGTTCTTAGCACCAAGGAAATCTGCACAGCCACCGTGAGAATTTTTATCTTATGTCTGGATGGGACTCTACATCAGGATTTAGCCCACAGCGGGTTCTGAACCTCTGCAGTGAAGGCTGTCATAGCACCAGATGCAGCTATCAAGCTCCAGCTCAAGGAGGGATTTGTGGCGGATGCAACCCAGCTAAGAAGGAGGTTTGGATACTGTGTTCCTCCCTGAGAAGCATTATTTTGGTCTTTGCCTACGAGTTGCCTTCCTTCCTAACCTGACAGGAACACTGTGCACCTTTGTGGGGTTCAAGAGCACAATCAAGCAACAAGCACAGAGTTACAACTTGTCAGTGCGTGGCAAACAGCCATGCCAGGCAATTTAATGGGCACAAACTCAGAAGGGTACAAAGGGTGTCTGTAAGAAGCTCTGTTGTTGTTGTTTAGTCGTGTCCGACTCTTCGTGACCCCATGGACCAGAGCACACCAGGCACTCCTGCCTTCCACTGCCTTCCGCAGTTTGGTCAAACTCATGCTGGTAGCTTTGAGAACACTATCCAACCATCTCGTCCTCTGTCGTCCCCTTCTCCTTGTGCCCTCCATCTTTCCCAACATCAGGGTCTTTTCCAGGGAGTCTTCTCTTCTCATGAGGTGGCCAAAGTATTGGAGCCTCAGCTTCACGATCTGTCCTTCCTGTGATCACTCAGGGCTGATTTCCTTCAGAATGGATCGGTTTGATCTTCTTGCAGTCCATGGGACTCTCAAGAGTCTTCTCCAGACCATAATTCAAAAGCATCAATTCTTCGGCGATCAGCCTTCTTTATGGTCCAGCTGTCACTTCCATAAATCACTACCGGGAAAACCATGGCTTTAACTATACTGACCTTTGTTGGGAGGGTGATGTTTCTGCTTTTTAAGATGCTGTCTAGGTTTGCCATCACCTTTCTCCCAAGGAGCAGGCGTCTTTTAATTTCGTGACTGCCGTCACCAAGCTCTACTGCCAATCAATTCTTGGGGCATGCAAGGGCTCTCTCTTTGGTGCAGCCCAGATAGCTCGGTCAGCAGAGCATGAGGCTCTTAACCTCAGGGTCGTGGGTTCAAGTCCCGCACTGGATGACAGATTCCTGTGTTGTAGTGGGTTAGACTAGATGGCCCACATGGTCCCTTCCAACTCAAGCTACAAGATGAGAACAACTCTAGAAATCTGCCTGCTTGCTGGCTCTTCTGGTGTGCATGCGTAGTTTTGCAGTTCTTTCCCCTCCATCTACAGCTTTGCAAACAGGAAGCTTGCACAGGCATGGCGTGGAGGATAATCTTGTTAGGAGGAGCATTAACTTCCACCGACATATTCAACAATTACAGAAGGGCAGGCCTACTATGGAGAGCGGCTGCTCGCCGGCCCACTTTCCCTTGCCCTTAGAAACTCAAGGAGATTCACAGCATGGTGTTGCTAGAGAGAGAAATCTGGAGCCGCAGAGAGAACTGTAGTTACAACATGGACACTGCTCCACCCACCATCCACTGCTTCCGCATCTCATTTGCCCTTTCTATTATGCTTCTCCTCTGTGTCCTTAATTGGAGGGGAGCAAAGGAGGGCTGAGCCGAAGTTTAGGTCATGACATCAAAGAGTGCCCATAAAATAAACAGTTTCCAAGGAGAGCTCTAATACATTTCAAGCTGTGAAAATAATTAGTTCGTTCGACAACTGCTAACAGGGAACGGTAAGGGTAAAGGGCCAAAGGGATGTGTAGAAAATGGCGCTCCAGCTAAGTCCGGGTGAAAGCGGTACTGTTTATACGCCTCAAAACTAGGATCTTACGCATCACAGGGAAGGACAAAAGTGTGTCCAACTGTGAAATAGCGCAGAGGACATGAAAACTATTCCGTTTGATCAAGTTTGCCAACAATTGGTTCTTAACTTTGCAGCCAAGATTGTGCATGTTTTAAAATACATATGTATATATTTCAAAAGTTGGTTAGGAACATAAGAATTACAACGAAGGTTCAGGCCGCAGGAGTAGCCAAGACAGCATGCAATTTCCAACTGTTATCCATTCAGACTCATAGTCTGCATAGGATGGAGGCAGCTGTCCCCCAAATCCTATTTTTAAATTGTGCACCATTAATGGCGGTCACTGCCCCTACTGTGGCAAGGAGTTCCAGAGGTTAGCTCCCAGTTGAGAAGAGAAATACATCCTTTTGTTTACCTTACACTTGCCATTGAATCAGTTTCACGGAACGAACCTCAAGTTCTGGTGCATTGAGATAGGGGTACTTTCCCCTCTAATCACATTTCTATTTTTGTCTCTGTGAAATTATTTTTTTAAAAAACCAAAAAAACCAAAGGCACTTGATGAGTCTACCAATGCAATGGATTACCACACAGAATCACACTGGGCTATGACCGCATCTGCTTTTACTGTGAATCTTCTGTGGCTATCCTTGTGACTAGTGACCGGTTTGAGAACCACTTCTCCGTTATATGGATCACACATTCTAACCTCTGTCTTTTTTTCTTTTTACACTAAAAAAGTCTCACACTCTCCATCACCTGGTCACGTATCAGAATAAGCAGAATCACACGCAATATTGTGAAGTGGGCACAAGATATTTACGTAGAGGTTTGTTTTCAATTCCTTTCCTAACAATCTCTAGCTTCTTTGATTTGCTTTTTTCAGGGCTGCAACTCGCCGACCTAGCACTTCCTTGTGAATTTTTGTTAAGGCTCCCTAAAATCTTATTTCCTAAGTGGTTTCACTTGATTTGTAAGATTTCATCAGCCTACATAGTTATTTATCATCCTCTAATGCCTAAAGTTTGCTAAGTGCTGTGCAGAGATTAAAAACAGGTCTCGGGCCTAGTGCGCATGACCTGTTATGCCAAACCATGGCTTACTGGGACCACATGAACGTGAGGACTCCTGGAAAGGAGCCTTGCGATGGCTTTGCTCCTCCCTGGTCTTTTTCACTTCCCAGCACACTGAGCTAAGCCAAGGCTGGGCTAAGCATATTGTCTGACTCTGGGCTCCTGGTTATGCTCTCTCCTTGCTAAACCCAAGCTTCCTTAATGCTAAGATAGCCATGCAGTGAGATGGCAATACAGTGGTACCTTGGGTTACAGAAGCTTCAGGTTACAGACTCTGCTAACCCAGAAAGAGTACCTCGGGTTAAGAACTTTGCTTCAGGATGAGAACAGAAATCGCGTGGCGGCGCAGCGGCAGCGGGAGGCCCCATTAGCTAAAGTGGTGCTTCAGGTTAAGAACAATTTCAGGTTAAGAACGGACCTCCGGAACAAATTACCGCATTTTTCGCTCTATAGGGCACACCGGACCATAGGGCGCACCTAGATTTGGGGGGGGGGGGAATAAAGAAAAAAAAATTATTTTCCCCCCCCAGCCCCAAAGAGCAAAGAAGCCAAAATAGCGAGCGGGATCCTTAACCCGAGGTACCACTGTACAACAAGCTGCAATGTTAGTTAAACTACCTCCTCCAGACTGAAAACTAAGCACTATCTCATTCAGTGATTCAGCAGGATTCCACACACACACACACACACACACACACACACACACACCCCATAATAGCTCTGCATGGTTGAGACTTGAAGAAAATTATTCAGTAACAGGCTACTTGAAAATAACTCTCTGCTGCTAGTTCCATGCTTTTAAAAGACTCCACTCTTGAGTAATATATATGCCTGTGGGCTCCCTTAACAAGGGGTTATCAATGCATATTGTATTTTATTCCTAAAAGCTTTCATTAGAGATTATTATTATTATTATTATTATTAGAGGGCTGTATATGGACGGTATAACTGATTCACACCTGAGACAACCGAGGTGGATTCATTCCGTTTTGTCAGTCATTCTGTTTCCACAGCACTTTTTGCAGAATAAAAAACCAAAGCAGAACCAACTCCAAAATGAAGTTGCCCAGGCCGAGGGGAATTAGGCAAGCCTCGCAGAAATAAAAGGAGAAGAATGAGGAGAAGGGGGAGCAGCAGGACATGGAAATGAGTGGAGGGGAAAGGGGAGGGGGAATGAGGCACAGTGAGCCAGGGACTCACTTACTTAAGTGGCTTCACAGAGAAAAGCGATCAGCACCTTTCCCCAGGAGCCCCTTTAATCAACCTTGATGCAATTTCACTAAAGCAAATTCTATTTAATTTCATTGTGCCTGACCAAGCGGTACAATTCCTACTTACTGGACACTTTCTAGCCTTCATCAGGGCTTTCACAACAGCATTCATTCCCTTGGATTTATCAGTGCATTTATCGCCACATTTCCTAAAGCGCCAGCTCCATGAGGCAGAACCTCATGCTCAATACTTTATTTGTATTCCACAGACCAACCTTTGCATTCGCAGCCGTTGTTACTCTGATGGTTTGCCCTGTTTCTAGGAGAACTCCTGCTGCCTTGCAATGTAAACACTCCAATATACGAACATACATCGCAGCTTGGCATTGTGCTTCCACAAGATTTTATTTTAAAAAAACAACAAAACAACAAATAGGTATTTTGATCAGCAGTACTGTCAAATCTGAATGTAAAAGATGCAGTGCGTAGTGACACGAAAGTTATTTTTTAACAATAAATTCAATAAATTTCGAAATGTAAAGAAGTGGTCAGTTTGCAACTGGAGAATCGTAACATGTTCCAGGCAGGGCCAGCCCAGCCATTAGGCAAGGTGAAACCTCTGCCTCAGGCGGCAGAAACCTCTGAGGGTGCCTTGCCTGCCCTGCCACCTCTGCCACTGGTGGAGAACTGGCTCTGGCATCAGCGACAATTTCTGGCAAGACCTTGCCAAAACTTCACGAGGTCTTGCCAATGTTGGTGCCTCTTCGCCACTGGAAGAGGTAGTGGGGTGGGCAGTGCAGGCATAAGAAGGGCAGGGCCACAATTCCCATTTTGCCTCAAGCGGCAAACCAGGATGCTCCGCTCCAGCCAATGAAGAACTTGCATTCTTCCACATTTAAATATTTTAGGGACGTAATGAGATAACTAGTAGGGTGACTTCACATGCTGCATTTTCACAAAGGCTATAAAAGTAGAGAATCAGAGCTGAGGAACGTTTGGTCTTCCAGATTTTGCTGAGCTGCAACTCCCATCATTGCTGACCATTGGGAATGCTGGCTGGAGCTGATGAGAGTTGGAGTCCAACAACATTTGCACGGCCTACCATTCTCCCAGACCTAGTATAAAGCCTGTAGCTATGGCAAGAACCAAACTCCTAAACTTAATTGGGTTCCTTCCTTTCCATAGCCGGGATCCAAAGAGACTCGTGTGAATGCACAAAAAGCTTCTGTATAGCTGCCAGCAAGGGGTAGTCACTGACCTTTTCTTCCAGGGGTGGTCAACTGGCCACCTGCATGGTGCTGCGGCAATCCTTCAGGGGTGAGGGGGATTACTAGCATTTAAGAGGCTGCCACTGAAAGGAATCCACAGTGCTTTGGATTCTATATACTGCAAACCCCTGCCTACTCCTGGAACCTCATTACAATGGGCAGCTGTCCACAGATCCCACCCCCTGATCCACACCAATGTATCTTACGCTGATAGGCAGCAAGCGTTTTTCTGTGATTATTTTATTATGGAACTCAAGACAGTAAAGAGGAACAGGGACCACCTTCACAGAAGGCAAGAATGATGGAAAATGCAGAACCTGACTGTGCAAAAGAGTCAAGGTTATGATTTATTAGCCACTGTATATTTTCTACGCCAAAGTACAACTTGATGCCAATTACATTCAAAAGAATGGCTCATCTTCCCCACAAAGCAAGTGCAATATGTTTATTAAACTGTTTATATTATATACCTTGCTTTTTCTAAAAGCCATTACTTCACTGATAGCATCTTTCTGCTTCTCCATTTAGAAGCAATTAAGGTTTCTGCACATATAAGCACCTTAAGAGACTGGCTCATAATGATTGCTACCGACTGATTTTTCAAAGGTGTTATTACACCTTTGTGTATTTTTAATTTATAAAAGCTCTCAGGTATCAATTGGCAGAACACACTGCACACATTATTAATGTTACTTGTGTTCATAATTGCAATTAAGCGTGTTTCATGTTCAAAGTGCATTCCCAGAACCACTGTGGGAGACTGCAGGTGGGGGAGGGGTTTGCCAGAGATTTCGAGGCCAACTGAGAAACCATGACTAAGCAGGTATCTCAGTCCCCACAAGGGCTTTCCAAGGGGAGCATAAAATGCATGCCTAACAATACTGAACAAACAGCCATACAGAATCCCAGTAAATTTTTGCAAAGTGGAGGTTCTCCAAGGTGGGAGCAGCTGCCGGGACCATATAACACTGGTCCTGAAAGATTTACAATGTCTCCCAGCACATTTCAGAGCACAATTCAAAGGGTTGGTGTTCACCTTTAAAGCCCTAAACACCCACGGTCCTGTATACCTGAAGGAGTGCCTCTACCCTGTCTGTTCAGCTCAGACACTGGTCTCCTTCTCTGAGGGCCTTCTGGCGGTTCCCTCACTGTGAAAAGCGAAGTTGCAGGGAACCAGGCAGAGGGCCTTCTCGTTAAATTTATGATATCCTGTTGTGTTTTTGTATATTCTGTTTTAAGTCACTCAGAATGGCTGGGGAAACCCAGTCAGATCAGCAGAGTACAAGAGGAAAAGGAGGAGGAGGAGGAGGAGGAGGAGGAGGAGGAGGAGGAGGAGGAGGAGGAGAAGAAGAAGAAGAAGAAGAAGAAGAAGAAGAAGAAGAAGAAGAAGAAGAAGAAGAAGAAGAAGGCTGTTTCCAGGAACTGCTTAGATTCTGACCTGCTTACTATCAGGTACCACAGACCAAAGCAAACTAATAGTTTGGTAAAGACTCATGGCCAAATTCATCCATTCTACAAGGCATTATTTGGAGCATATTCAAAAGTGCAATAATAAAGCAAGGCAGGCAAGGAAAACATGATCTGCATATGTTTCATATTATAAATGAAAAGGTGAAGACAAAGCTTATCAGAATAGATTCAAATCAGCTCAAGTGGTCTCCATATTTTCCGTCTGCCAGAGATGGGAATTAAAGTATTATGTTCTGGCAATGTTTGAGCTTCAATAGTTGATTAAACCCAATTTAGCTGGGCCTCACAAAAAGAAAACACACGCGTGCACTCACAAAAACCAAACCCGTATAAGAAGGTTTTTTTAAAAAAATGATGCTGTTCTCCTCTATGTCACACTTCCAGAAATAAACAGCACCTCGCAATATCCGAGTAAAATATAACTAAACTTGACTGAAAGATCCTGGGAAAAAATGTTGATGACCAATAGCAACAGGCTATCAAAACTCAGCTGCAATGCAATACCGTGTTCCACTCAGGCCCCGTTTCAAAGGAAAGTCGTTTTCAATGGTTGGGTGGTCAAACACAACATTAAGTAGCAAGCACTAAAAAGTTAATTGAATGTTTGCCAGTGGACATGCGAGCCATTTTTATACTGGATAATTAATTTCCTTGTTTTTATAAGAATTTTAAAGAGTGGACAACATGCACCCTGGGGGTAATTAGCTTCATTCAAGGGTAACTCCTGATTTCTGCTGCCACGGGCCTCTTCTAGCTTTTGTAAATGGGAGTAAAACTAACCCTAGTACCCTGTTTGATAATTTTCTTATATATACCTCCACATTCTCCTGCTCACATTTTTTGGATAAACTAAGGTATGTTGTGTTTCAAGTCATAATCGCACCATGTGCCCTTGCAGCCTAGAATCAACAGTTTAACACCTTGATAAAGGTAAAGGTACCCCTGCCCGTACGGGCCGGTCATGTCCGACTCTGGGGTTGCGTGCTCATCTCGCTTAAGAGGCCGGGAGCCAGCGCTGTCCGAAGACACTTCCGGGTCACGTGGCCAGCGTGACGAAGCTGCTCTGGCGAGCCAGGCACAGCACACGGAAACGCCGTGACCTTCCCGCTATAAAGCGGTACCTATTTATCTACTTGCACTTAGGGGTGCTTTCGAACTGCTAGGTGGGCAGGAGCTGGGACCGAACGACGGGAGCTCACCCCGCCGCGGGGATTCGAACCGCCGACCATACGATCGGCAAGTCCTAGGCGCTGAGGTTTTACCCACAGCGCCACCCGCATCCCTGTAACACCTTAATACTCACAGGGATAAATGTTATCTTAGGGTCCTGGACTTAGCTGAGTGAAGCTGTGAACTGCTATCCCCAATACACAATCCCTACACAATCTCTCAAAAGCTGCCACTTAAAGCCAAGTCTCCAAGATTCTCCATTCTGTGTACTGAAGCACCATGACAAGAGAGGACCTTTTTAGCAGTGGCATCCCATCTGCAGAACCTAGTGAGATCCACCTTCGCTAACATATTTCCTGCACCACATAAAGACTTCTTTTTTCCCATGCTTTTGACTGAATAAGATGATGCTATTATTAGTGTGCTGCCAAAGCTTCCTGTGGCTGTTTATAGTATTTATCTCATAAAATTTATACGCTACTTGATTGTAAAAACAAAAAACCCTCAAAGCAGTTTACAAAGGGTATTTTTTTAAAAAAAAACAACAATTGGGGTTTGTTTTTGTTTTATGTTACATTTGTTGCATGAGAGACCGAGATTCTGGTTTGCTTGCACTTTGCAAAGTGTGCATTAAGAGGAAGACTGCTTGAAAGGTTTGCAAATTAAAACTCAACTCCCACTGTGCTCCGACATGGCAGCCTTGAACACTCATGGCCAAAGGGAAAGGAGAAGTGTTGCTAGGTAGCAGAAAGGCAGGCACTATGGAAAGATATAGGAAATCTGCCTCCTAAAATGGAAATTTCTCAACATGAAGAAGGTAGAAGACAATTTTCATAGTGACATTTGGGACTGACATGGCAAGAGTTTGCCATTTTGGAATACGGGGACAGAAGGATCGGTGGGTTCTGTTTCAAGGCTAATAAGCAGATAAGGAACTTTTAATTTTTATTGCATTCTGACGCTGCTCATCAGGCTTGTTTTTTATGTTGTTATGTTGCTCGTTTTGATGTTGTCCACCAGGAGCAGAGCATTTCAGGGGTGGCTTCAGGGCCACGTTGACATCTGTTAGTCACCTACGGTGGGTTTCGCCTCTGCCCCTTTGTGTAGAAAAATAAAGCAGCCCTTTAGAGAGTGTGCAACATCCAGCAGCTCTATAGCACAATTCTGGGCTGTATCCAATGTTAGCTACACTCAGTGTAGACCCTCTGACACAGACGTAACAAACTTGCGAGCAACATTTCGTTGGGTCTGCTCTGGGGAATGTAATTCTCTGTGTTCAGCACCAAAACTCGCCAAAGGATGCACGTGTACACTTGAAACCACACCTGCACCTGGTTAAGTAGCCGCTGGCCCTTTCTCTTTCTGGAGGCAAGAAATAAATGCTCTGCCCTCTACTTCCTACCAGCTCAATTATGCGCTAAACAAGACAGAGATGAGCTACGTCTTTCTTGCTTCCTAAGAGTATTAATGAGCTGGCAGCTAAATCCACAGTGGAGCTATGGCGGCTGAACACATAACTCTCTCTCTCTTCTAGAGCCCTTTAACTACAAGACTGGAAGCAGAGACAGGAAGAGGAAACAATGACCAAATGAAGGGGTCATTTCACCCCAATTATTAATTGGGCTGCCTTACCGCATATCCTCTTTCAAAAAAATCACTTGTACTTGGTTATCCTTATGCAACACTGTTGGGGAACCTGTGGCCCTTCAAGATGCTGTTTGACTACAACTCCCATCACCCTCGACTCTTGGCAGTGCTAGCTGGGACCGATAGGAGTTGGGAGTCCAACAAGAGGCATCCAATCACTTATATTCCTTGGGCCGTCACTTACGCAAGAATGCACAAAGAGCCGTTGTGTTGCGTTTGGTTTCCTACACTGGACAACCAGCTTGCTTCTTAGTGGGGTGTGAAGGCAAGAGCCCTCCTCACTGTACGTCATCCCCACCTGATACAAAGAGCCTGCTTCTGTCCTGGTTCCCACCCCAAATGCTGCCAAGGAGGCCCTTGGGTGTCAGTAAGAAAGAAAATGTTATTTGAGGTGCGACTAGAGACTTTGAGAATAGCATCAGGGAGGCTGTGACGGGACAAAAGTTGCTTTTAAAGGTCTGTGAACAAATGTAGACTTCGGCTGGGATCTGTTAATTATGGAGATATATAAAACAGACTGGACCATTTCAGAGTGCAGGCAGGAACCGCCCTGAGATCTACGGGTAAAGGTAAAGGGACCCCTGACCATTAGGTCCAGTCGTGACCGACTCTAGGGTTGCAGCACTCATCTTGCTTTATTGGCGGAGGGAGCCGGTGTACAGCTTCCGGGTCATGTGGCCAGCATGACTAAGCCGCTTCTGGCGAATGAGAGCAGCACACAGAAACGCCGTTTACCTTCCCGCTGGAGCAGTACCTATTTATCTACTTGCACTTTCACATGCTTTCGAACTGCTAGGTTGGCAGGAGCAGGGACCGAGCAACAGGAGCCCACCCCGTTGCGGGGATTCGAACCACCGACCTTCTGATCGGCAAGTCCTAGGCTCTGTGGTTTAACCCACAGCGCCATCCGCATCCCAGATCTACGCGTGTAGGGAGATAAATAAATTTATTTAATATTAATATTAACAACAACTCCCTGCAGGCAGTACACTAGCACTGTAAGGAGTGAAATGGACAGAAAGTTGCCCCTCTATTTCTACTTGTAGGGGATTTCTTTTACATATAAGGGCAGGCTTAGAACGTCTCATCCCTCAGTAGCCTAAAGAGACATAGGGTTGTATCCGAATATGTCATAACCAGAGTAGAAATTGGTGGGCATTACTAACGTAAGTCCACTGATTTCAGCAGGTCTAGTCCATGGATGACTGAATCAGATACAACCCATAATGCTGGCACCAAGTCTCCATCCATGTGTAGATTGTGGAAGGCTGCTAATAATGCTTCAAGACATCTCAGGAAGGCTGGCAAAATGGAAGCAAAAAATATCAGTAACTAGGAAGGCAAAATAAAGGAGGATACCCTTGAAAGTGGGACAACATTCCCCACATCACAACAATTTGCAGTGCTGCCTATCGCCATGGAAGTGAAGACCCAACCCCTTTCCTACAAGCCAACGTCTCAAGGTCACAGTCTTATAGTCTACCTTCTGTTCTACAATAGAACACGCAATTAGGTGGTTTTTTTTTTAATCAAACACAAATTATTTCACCGCAAAAGGCTTTCAAGGCTCTAACACTACTTACACACGGTAGAAGCGTGTAACGCTGTTGCGGTCAAGTTAGCGCAAGATATGCCATTTACACTGGCAATTTTCCACTAACAACAAAGACCCAGGCCAGTTGATGCAACGTTTTCAAATCGCATGTAAACTATTTAGATGAATTCTTTTGACTGCCAATCCCAAGGGAGCGGAGGGAAAATGATTTGTTTTACCCTCCGAGCTCAAAAGCTCTCTTGGGAGGTAATTCAATTGAAATTTCACATTCAGAGTAGCCAGGCAGTGATAAACAGATGTTTAAATTAGCTGCATTACGCCATAATCAAACATCTTAGGAGGGGGGTGGGGTGGAGAGAAGTTTTGTTTTTCAATCAACACCACAAAGGGGTGTGTGCTTGCAGGAAAGGGGGGGGGACTGCTTTTTGGTATTTTTAGAAGGAATGTTTTTCATACCTCTGTAATCAATCAACCACAGTTAGGACTTCTTGAGACACAGAAACCTCTAACAACATGGAGAATGTGCAGGCTCATCTGGCATTTCATTTATCTGATAAGGAAAGCAATATTTTGGCACGGGGGGGGGGAATCTTCAAAAATTCAGCATGTTTTCAAATTTTATTTCCTAAAGAAATCATTGGGCTGTACAAATTTCTGCTCTTCTCCAAGCTCCCCAGCCACTAGTTTCATTAATTCCAGGGGAAACTGGCAGAAGTATGAGCCAACTAAGAATATATACCGTATATTCTCATGCAAGGCTGGCCTACTGATGGAGCTAGGCTCCCTTTGGGAAGAAGATTGGGGCATGATGAGAGGGAGAGGGCACTGGTGGGGGAGCTGCACCACCAAACAGATTTCACATGTACAAGAGACTTGTCTAAGACATGTGCGCAGAACTGATATCCAGTACCAACTTGAAGATTTTCTTACCCTATGTCACAGGGGAACTTAGGGGTGTGCTCTAACTGGATGTGGCAGCCTTTGAACCCATGTGAGGTGGTAATTATGGTTGGCCCTATATATATTGGCTTCAAATTGGCTTAAATTTGTAATGTGAAAATGCCATAGTACTCACAATAACGTACAACCAGCCCTGCTGGATCAAACCAAAGGCCTACTTAGCACAGGATTCTCTTCCAACAGTGGCAATAATAATAATAATAATAATAATAATAATAATAATAATAATAATAATAATAAT
>JAXCMG010000011.1:34992165-35025239 GCA_034642415.1 Podarcis siculus
ATAATAATAATAATAATAATAATAATAATAATAATAATAATAATAATTTTTTATTTATACCCCGCCCACCTGGCTGGGTTGCCCAGCCACTCTGGGCAGCTCCCAGTCGAATATTAAAAACACAATACAGCATTAAACATTAAAAACTCCCCTAAACAGGGCTGCCTTCAGATGTATTTTAAAAGTAGGATAGTTGCTTATTTCCTTGACATCTGATAGGAGGGCGTTCCACGGAGCAGGCACCACTACTGAGAAGGCCCTCTGCCTGATTCCCTGTAACCTCACTTTGTGCAATGAGGGAACCGCCAGAAGGCCCTCGGCACTGGACCTCAGTGTCTGGGCTGAACAATGGGGGTGGAGATGTTCCTTCAGGGATACTGGACCGAGGCCGTTTAGGGCTTTAAAGGTCAACACCAACCCTTTGAGTTGTGCTCGGAAACGTAGTAGGAGCCAACTAGATGGATTCCCTCCACTCATGCTACCCAGTAACTGGTATTCAGGGGCATAGCATCAAAGATTCTGGAGTTCATAAAGCCGTCGCTGGCTTCTTGGTCACTCATACTCTTCCTTTTCAGAAATCAACTGAAAGAATCAGTAAGCCCGGCTGTCAAAAGGAAGGTCCCAATGGCCCCATATGCTCCGTAAGTTGGAATATAGCTTCGGAGGTATCTCACAGAAAGTTCTTCTACTAATAGGGTAGTATCCCATGTTAGTCACACACTCAAACCAACACTTGTTTGTCCACAAATGATTAATTTGTTCCCAGCAGTTTGTTGGGGGGGGGGTATAAAAAACTTTAACCAGTAAAGGAAAATGGTAGTTTAGCTCACATGGTATTGACTTAAATATAAAATATATTTAGAAAAAAAATTATTAGTAATATGTCCAGGTAGGAATAATGTTGTTGTTGTTTAGTCGTTTAGTCGTGTCCGACTCTTTGTGACCCCATGGACCAGAGCACGCCAGGCACTTCTGTCTTCCACTGCCTCCCGCAGTTTGGTCAAACTCACGTTAGTAGCTTGGAGAACACTGTCCAACCATCTCGTCCTCTGTCATTCCCTTCTCCTTGTGCCAGGGAGTCTTCTTTTCTCATGAGGTGGTCAAAGTATTGGAGCCTCAGCTTCAGGATCTGTCCTTCCAGTGAGCACTCAGGGCTGATTTCCTTCAGAATGGATAGGTTTGATCTTCTTGCAGTCCATGGGACTCTCAAGAGTCTCCTCCAGCACCAGAATTAAACATAGGAATAATAGGAATAGTAGGAATAATAAAGTGTGCCAAATGTGTGCAGTGAAATATCCATTGTCTTATTTATTATGTTCAATATTTAGAGACCAATGGCCCATCTAGTCCAGCATCCTGTTCTCACAGCGGCCAACCAGATGTTTGTGAGAAACCAGCAAGCAGAACATAATCACTCTCCCCTCCCATAGTTTCCAGCAATCAGTATTCAGAAGCATTGTTGCCTCCAACTGCGGAGACAGAGCACAGTCATCATGGCTAGTAGCTGCTGATAGCCTTTTCCTCTTAAGAATTTGTCTAACCCTCTTTTAAAGCCATCCAAGTTGGCTATCACTGCCTCTTGGGCAAGAGAGTTCCATAGTCTGACTATGCATTGCATGAAGAAGTACTTTCTTTTATCGGTCTTAAATCACCCAACAACTGTTAACCGATGTTAACTAATTATCATAAATATGATAAATATATAGGACTGTGTATTATCCTGGGTTTTCCTCCACCACCCCCCAGATAGACAAAGTGATGCCTAATTCAACATGTCAAAAGACTAACAAGTTTACCCTTATCGCCTCAACAACCCCCTTACAGATTGCTTCATGGGAAACTGCATGTATTTTAGTGTGTTTATTGTTTTTATGGGACGCGGGTGGCGCTGTGGGTTAAACCACAGAGCCTAGGACTTGCCGATCAGAAGGTCGGCGGTTCAAATCCCCGCGACGGGGTGAGCTCCTGTTGCTCGGTCCCTGCTCCTGCCGACCTAGCAGTTCAAAAGCATGTAAAAAGTGCAAGTAGATAAATAGGTACTGCTCCGGTGGGAAGATAAACGGCATTTCCATGCGCTGCTCTGGTTCGCCAGAAGTGGCTAAGTCATGCTGGCCACATGACCCGGAAGCTGTACGCCGGCTCCCTCGGCCAATAAAGCGAGATGAGCGCCGCAACCCCAGAGTTGGCCACAACTGGACCTAATGGTCAGGGGTCCCTTTACCCTTAAAGATAGTGTTGACTAATTTAAGTCCCACTGATTTCAATGGGCCTCTCCTCTAAGCATGACCAAGCCAATATTCTTCCCACTGTCTTTCAACCTAACCTGCTTTGTGAGGCCATATATAAATAGAATTGAGATTATTAATAATAAATCATTGTACACTAACATGCACATTTAAGTCGTTATTTACTTTGAAGCGCATTTTCCACTTCCCTTTACAACGGGTGGAATCAGTTTTATACATTCAAGTTACACACAGACCACTGCACTCTTTTCCTGGCTCTGCCCCAAAGACACAAGCCCATTTACTAGAAAAAGTGGATTTCAAGCTGAAGGCAATAATAAGATCACAGAGGCCCAGTTAAAGTTTCACGGCTAGCCGGCAGCGTGCAAAACACAGCCAGGAGCGCCGCGAGAGGCATTTCACAGGAAAGCTTGATAGACACAGTGACAGACCCAATGCTAAAATTCAAGTTCACTTGACCCCGAGGTTACCACCACACTGCGGGCTACTGCTGTGGTCTGCTTTTTTGAAACCCAATGCAGCCGAGATAAAAACAGGGGGAAGCAACCTTTCCCAGCTTCATTTGCTTTAGGAAGCTGAAGCCCAGATTAATTTCACACACAGAGCCTCGTGGGCTGTCTTAACTAACATTTAGAGAACACCAATGCAAAATGTAACACATGTTGTTCCATAAAGTTTGCAAGTTAAGAAGTTCTTGTTTAAGGTAGCTCTGCTGTGTTCCAATTTGAGAGAGAGAGAGAGAGAGAGAGAGAGAGAGAGAGAGAGAGAGAAAGGGCTTTACAGAAACATTGCATATGCACCAAAGGTAGGTCTAGCCTTCCTGCCCTAAAAATAATCCTGAAGTTAACTGGTCACATTGCATTCCTTTTCAAAACATGCTCTTGTGTCATTTGCTTTTGGCCAGAGATTACGTCTAGAGTGCTACAAAAAAATCTTCCTTTAATAAATATAAATAATAATAATAATAATAATAATAATAATAATAATAATTTATTTATTTATACCCCGCCCATCTGGCTGAGTTTCCCCAGCCACTCTGGGCAGCTCCCAATCGAGTGTTAAAAACAATACAGCATTAAATATTAAAAACTTCCCTAAACAGGGCTGCCTTCAGATGTCTTTTAAAAATAGGATAGTTGCTTATTTCCTTGACGTATGATGGGAGGGCATTCCACAGGGAGGGAGCCACTACTGAGAAGGCCCTTGCAGGCATGATAACATTTTAACACGCAAACTTCCACATCAGGTACTTGTGTAGGTTTCCCAGCTCAGCAGGAACTCACAGAAATATTCCTGTGTTTGAAAATGGGCAATGAGCAGATAATACAGCACTCTGTTTTACAAGGTTTCCAGGGTTCTTCATTAATTCCTCAGTGTTAATCAATCATCACGCCTGCTACAGGCCTCTCCCCTCTCTCCCAAGGACATTATGCACATAAATACATAGTCTGGAATCATACAGACAAACCGTCTGTCTTGCTCACACAGACTAGTATCTCCCTGTAGGGTTTCAGACAAGGTTCTCTCCCAGCCCTACCTGGAGATGCCAAGGATTGAACCTGGAACCTTCTGCATGTGAAGCAGGTGCTCTACCACCGAACTATAACCCTTCCCATAATCCGCTAGGAGCAGGGACATCCTAAATGACTGGCTGCCATGGCACCACTGAGAGCCAGTGTGGTGTAGTGCTTAAGAGTGGTAGACTCGTAATCTGGTGAACTGGGTTCGCGTCTCTGCTCCTCCACATGCAGCTGCTGGGTGACCTTGGGCCAGTCACACTTCTCTGAAGTCTCTCAGCCCCACTCACCTCACAGAGTGTTTGTTGTGGGGGAGGAAGGGAAAGGAGAATGTTAACCGCTTTGAGACTCCTTCGGGTAGTGATAAAGCAGGATATCAAATCCAAACTCTTCTTCCTAAGAATTTGATATTAACGGCACCAAACCATCTTCCTCCGTTCTCTACGGGGCCAGTTCCTCAAACAAACAAGGCTGCCTCCCAGCAATTTCAAAAGTTCTGTTGTGCATGTTTAAGGGGGGGGGAGTCATTTGCTTGGAACACAAACCACGCTTCAGCAATTGGGAGCCAGGTTTCCAAACCAGGACATGGAAATGTCAGGCGCAATGCCAAAGAAGAATTGAGTGAGATGGGAGGACTTCACATGCAAGGAGGGCTGGGGGGGGGCTGTTGAGGTTGTGATCCTGCAGCCCACTCCAGATCACGCATCGTGGTTAGAAGTATTTCTTTGCAGCCGCCACTCAATGTATGCCTAAAGGGTATCTAAGCAACAGCTGCCAAGATATTTTGTAAAACCAGCTCTCCATTAGCTGCATTTTACTAAAGCATTAACCCATACGCTTTTATTATTTACAGAAGAGAGGCCTCGTTGGCTGCGCAGCTTCAGTTTTATTTTTAATTGTGAAGGCCTGGCAATTATTCAGAACTGTTCTAACCAGTTAAGCAGCAACAGAAGCAAGACCTGCATTTGTTGCGCACAAGGCTTTGCCAAATACATACACACCAAAACGCAGCCATGTAGAGTTGTGGGTTTCCCCCTCCGTTTCTGTTTTTAAAAATAATTTTTAACCAGCCCATACTTTAACCAGGTTTGTATCGCAAGGTCAACAGCAAACAGTATTTTTATGTACTCTTCTAAATGCCAGAGAATGTGAGAAGGCATCAACAAACCCAGTGCAAAGAAGCGTGTTCCAGGCAAGGTTGAAACAGTGGGTCAGAAAACTGGTAGGGCAGGACAGGTGAAATGGAAAATCCCTGGAAACTGACTGGGGGCAGCTAGAAATCGAGTATCGAAGCGTTTACTAACTCTACCAACTTGACTTCATAATAATAATAATAATAATAATAATAATAATAATAATAATAATAATTTATTATTTATACCCCGCCCAAAAGAATATTAAAATACTGTGATACATCATTAAAAGCTTCCCTAAACAGGGCTGCCTTCAGATGTCTTCTAAAAGTCTGGTAGTTGTTCTTCTCTTTGACATCTGGTGGGAGAGCGTTCCACATGGCGGGTGCCACTACCGAGAAGGCCCTCTGCCTGGTTCCCTGTAACTTGGCTTCTCACAGTGAGGGAACCACCAGAAGGCCCTCGGAGCTGGACCTCAGTGTCCGGGTAGAACGATGGGGGTGGAGACGCTCCTTCAGATATAAACCAGGTGCCAGAACCCACAGCAACTGATCCGGCCAGAACGCTCAGCAGGAAATCAGCCTACCTGCCTTGTTCATTCTGTGAACTAACTGCTCTAAAAGTATTCAGTTATGGGATAAAGTGAGGGAAGCCTGGGAGGTTTGCAGAGAGGGTATGTTGGCAACAGGCAGAAGAACCATCATGGGGAAGTCTCGCCACCTGTGGTTCACAAATGACATGAAAAGGCTTTGCCCTCCACAGCGGCAATCCTGAAATTAAAGGGCCCAAGACCATTTGCTCCTTTACGGTGATGCGTTCAAGAGTCACGGTCGCAGAAATGCAGGAACAGGCATTTGCCTTGAAGAGGATGCTGCTTTAAAGAACACACACACACACACAAATGAAAATGCCCACTATGTATTCAACAGCACTGGTTCAGCAAGCCCAAAGGATGGTTCTGAATGTCAGTTGCTAGGAATGCCAAAGGGGAATGCTGAATTCAGGTCCTGCTTGGTTGGCAACTGTGAGAGAAGAACTGTGAACCAGTTGGGCCGGCGTCGTTCTAAAGGCAATTTCACCCACTAGGAAAATTCCAGCTTGGGTACATTATTGCACTTTTAAACAGCAGTCACAGTATGGTGTTTCTGCCTGACCCTTACTGAGTACTTAAAAGTGGTTTGTTTTTTAAAGTAA
Organism: Podarcis siculus; assembly: GCA_034642415.1. NCBI lineage: Eukaryota > Metazoa > Chordata > Lepidosauria > Squamata > Lacertidae > Podarcis > Podarcis siculus. Next base: position 34,998,256 of record JAXCMG010000011.1, read on the forward strand.
CCCTCCTCCTACAGATTTCCGCATCCTAAAAACAAGCGAGCAACTTGTCTTGAGCACTCAAAAAAACTTTGGTTTCACCTGGGTTCTCTTCCCTCGGCCAAAAGCAGAGCAGGCGAATCTGAACAGGGGGAAGAGAGTCCCTTCCTGCACAAAACAATACTGAACCTAAGTGTCCTCTATTCTGGAAGAAAATAAAGTTTATTTTAATAAGATTGACCCTGTGACATGCCCTTTGAGAGGCTCCATCCTGTGACAATGATGGAGTTTCTTAGCAACCTCCACTACTCTGCCCCTTGCCTTTGCTAGCATTGTCGAACTACAGTTACGAACACAGCAGCAGCATATAAATTTAAGAAAGCGCACCAGGATCACTACTTATCTCCACTTTTATTTTATTTTAACCATTAGCAACAATTATGAGCCATCCTCCTTTGAAAGGCCTAGTAATTAAGGATGACTGTCAAACAGTGGGTGTGGTAGGAAAAGATAGCAAGTGTCGGGAGGGGGGTGTTGTATTCTTTGATAGCACAAAGCCAACAAGCAAAGCAGCCTGCTCACGTTGGTGTCATTCCTTCGGAGTTCATCGGCTGGGAGTGAATGAGCTCTGCCTTCAGAGTGATAAATGCACATTTTGATTCGTTTCCCCCTTGAAAGCCAAGTGCGCTTTCATTGGCAGGCTGATTAAAGTGGAATTAAAATGTTCTCCAAGGAAGGGGGGGAGAGAAAAAAACTTGTCACCTTTTCTGCAATGCTATCTGCCCCCCTTTAAGAGATAAGGACCCTCCTTTTTTTTTTCCTGAGTCACAGACACCAGATACTTTGGGGTAAATTAAGAAAACTCATTATATTTTGAAAAGGACGATTGTTCCTATTTTTAAAGCTCTCGTTTTTCTGAATATTGGATTAAGGCGCTGTGTTACAAAAGATAACTTTGGCAAAAACGGTCTGGTGGTATTTGGTTCCCCCACCCGCTCATTAAATTCCAGCTCAATCCCAGAAGTCCTCATCAACAACTCCTTAACCCCGCAAAAAACTTTGCTCCAGAGACGATGTACACAGAGTTTGGTCTGTGCGCACAATGATGCGTGTGGGTCTACGCTAGGTAGGTGGTGGTCAACTGACCGATTTCGGGTGGACCACCTAGACCTGTTGGCTGCAGGGCTTGGTCTCCTTCAGCAAACAGCTTCTCATGCCGTTGAGCTAGAATGCATGCTTTCAGAGAACGGCGCAGATAGTTTTGCCTGAACTATGAGTTCCCTGGTGACATCCTCGCTTTGTAAATTTAAAACACACAGCAGTGGGCCTCAGGGATCACAGTAAAGCAAAAAATGAGAGAAAACCACACAAGACTGGTCAGCTCACTTTTGGCCAGCCCTCTCCCGGGTCCACCACACAGGGAACTTCACCTACATGCAGGTAAATGGGCCGCAAATCAAAGGAGTGGAGGCAAATTCTGAATGCCTTTTAAGTGAGTAAGCAAAATGAAGAAATGAGTTTGCTATGTGCAGACACGGTACTCATGAATCCACAGCACCAGAAGTTTACATCTTCCTCTATTTAAAAACATTTAACTAAGAGACTTGAGTACAAAGCCCTGGAGAGAAAAATAGTAGAAAAGTAGTATAATTAGGGGAGCAACACCAGCCATTGCGAGTGATATTGTTATTCTCCATCAAGGAAGCAATAACTTTGAGGAATAATCCCCTTAATGAACCACCAAGATGGGGTTCTGACTTCCTAATTAAATTAAATTAAAAGTGTCAGGTATCAAACCTCGGTGGTAACAATGAGCTGAAGCTACGTAGCTGCCTCCCAACATGATCACATTAAGTAATACTGATTTTAATTTCTGGGAATAAAACAGTTATGCAGATGGCAAACCCATTATGCCATAAAACAGATGTGGGAGGGTGGAGGAGGAGGCACATAGCGGCGCTGAGCTGAGAGATTCTCACTCATGTGGCAAAATCTGCCGGGTGCTGAGTCTGGAGTGACACTGTGTCCCATCTCTGTCTTTACGCATAGCTATTCTGGGGACAACTCAAGGCACTTCCAATGCCATGGGCAGAACAGCAGGATAGGAATGGAAACAGATGCATGAACGGCGCTTGGAAGGCTTCGCAAAAGGTTGAAAAACAGCTGGCTAAACTGGAAAACTGGATGTTTTAGCCCAGAATCATTTTTACCAGTTACTGGACCATTTCTCCACATTACCTGAACGGCTAAATTTGAAACACTCCCACAAAAAACAATAACACTATGTGCATTGAAGACAGTAAAAAAAAAAATGCCCTGAATCACAAACATATTTAGCTATAAAGTTTTGGACAGAGGTATTAAATGATAAAGACTGATGTTATAAAAAGATGATTGGTTTGTTTATAGTGATGTGGCAGGTTCAAAGGGAGGCAGGTAAAGGACTGACAATGGAAAAGGAAGTTCAATTCTTACACTCCGTGCGATATCAGAAAAATCCACGTCACCCATGACAGCCTTTTCCACAATGTGGGGGAGCATTTTGGGGAATGAGCTCATAATTATTCATTAAAGATTCAAGCAACTCAGTTTAAAAACTATGCATGAGCAGCCTTTTGTGTTGGTATATATTTTAAGTTGCCAGTTGCTTCGCTTTCTCTCCCCCCCCCCTCTGCAAACAAGGTACTTACCAAAGACAGATTCCTGAAAGCTTTAAAAATTCATTAGAATCTTGGCAATAAATATGGCCACTGTATTTTACTGTAACAGTATTGATCGCAAAGCACTTGACTTATCTAGGGAGATAAAACTTATCTTGACCTTGTCAAATGCGAACAGTCTGGACTTAAACACACACCCCCACCCCACACACAACCAATCCTACGATAGCCCCTTGTGGGGGGAAATAGACACACAGAGATAACACAGAGATGATACAGAACAGTACATGAGTATTAATGTATTGGATGAAATGGGAATTTACCTTCACTCTTCCCACCCACCCCAAAATGACAGATACTACCATTTACTCATAGAGAACAGAAATTTCTCAAAGGAGGGGGAAAAAGAAAAATTAAGGGGGGAAAAACACACGTGAAGCTTGCTAAACTTGAAGAGTCTGTGTGGAGTCCTATGTGAAAAGTTACCCAATCCCATCAGATGCTCAGGCACCCAGCAAAATAAAATAAAAATAGCCCTATCCCTGGGGTGCCACAAGAAGCATTTTAAAAAATAACCCAAAGTCCATTTAATTAAAAACTGAAAGCAGTACCACCTTTCCCAAAGAAAGCATTTTTCCCCTTGCAATAGGAAAATGGGTAGAAACAAAAGCCTTTGTTTTCGTTTGGGGGGAAAGCTAGAGAGGTCTTCTTCAATCGCTGTGCATTTTATATGGGGAAAAACAGCACAAAAGAATCAAGTTTCAAGTGTTCCAAGAGCATATGTGGCTTTCATGAAAGGAACAAGAGCTCAGAGCACCCCATTCTAACAGCCTATGGTCCAATTTGGGGGTTTCCTGTAGAACTATCTCCTGCTGCACTTACAAGCTTCTGTCCATTCCCACGAAATGTTCTCTTTATACTGTTGGGGGCACAGGCTGACATTCCAGAAGAATAATATTTGGCTAATGCTTTCTACTTTTAGTTACCGTGCTTACGATCTAAACAGCTTCCTCCAAGCCTCGTTTATTAAAAGCTCGCAGAGGAAATGCAAGAGAATTCGCTGTCCAGAGGTCGTCCACATTAATCGCACTGTCAAAACTTCTCGGGAGCAGAGTTCAGCTATTTTGAAAAGTTTTTCTTTCAGCTAAGAGAGGGGGAGATAACAGAACCTTTCTGCAAAAAATTAATCCTGCAGCAGTTATAAAGATTCGCTTGTAGCAAAACTTCTGATTTTTTAAATTTTATTTTAAAAAACCCTCTTAATGTTACAATGAACGTTGCAATGATGTAAAAAATGTGCCACGAGATCTAAGTGTGCTGTATCCTCTTCGAGCCCGTAAGACACTATGTGCTATTCTGGCATTCCCTGGGGAGGAGAGGGCGTAGCACCAATATTTTTTTGAAATTATTAATAATAGGCTGTTTAGGGGAATTTAGATGCCTCAAAGTGAACTAGTTATAGCCATAATAACTACTTATGCTGTTCATTAAACAAGTGTTAATTACGCTTGGGTGTAGTATAATTTAGATTTCAGTATGCTGAATGCCTTGAACAATATTGTATAACTGCTCTGCAAAAAATGCAGATGAAGCAAATTAGAAGGGAAAGTGTGCCAGGTAAGAGCAGAGGGCATTTCGCTTTCTCACTTAATTAAAAACCATATATGTGTTCGGCACATGTACGATTTTGTGTCTCTTCATACACATAATATTCCCCAGTATTACTCGAACATCTGAATGCCAAGACAAACAACTGTACGTTAACAGCATTGTTGCAAAAGTGCCTGCAGGAATTCTGCACGTCTGTTTTTCACTCTGGGCACCTAAACGATACATAAAGTTTTGTATTTCCTCCTTAGATAGTGCTGAGCTGATAGAGAGCGTGCAACAAAACCTCTACATTTAGATGAGCAACAGTGTTTTCCATTGAGTGAAGACAAACAGGCTGAAAAACAACACTATCCACAGCAATGGCACAAAGAATAAGGCTCCATTGCTAATTATTCAGGGAACTGAATTTAATTACAGAGAGAACATTAAACGCCTTCCAAAACTGGAGGGGGGGGGGGTTAGCGAAAAAACTCACAACCAACCCTGAAGACAACTCCAGCTGCCACTAGTGCTACAACAGTGCCCTCTACTGGTTTAATAGCATATTGCTAGAAATCATATAATGCGAGTGAATGAAAATTTTACTTTTCATTTGAACAACCAATAGTGCAAAGGTTTTAAAACACACAGCATAAGATAATTTCCTCACACACAGGTGCTCAAAACATAAAACAAACCCCCTCAAATGGGTTGCACTATTTTTCAGACACCGAGCTTCATCTGTTCTGTGGCTCTCATTCTGTGGAATCGGTTATTGAATTTTATTTGTTTATCGAATTGATACTCTTGCCCTTCATGGCAAACAATCTTGGGGCCAAGTCACATTCAAATAAAGCAAACGCAAAACACAGAACAAAACCAGCCAATAAAAGCATGCCTATGTTAAATATTTTTGTAGCGTGTATCTTTTGTGTGTGGTATCTTTGCAAGAGACGATCGCAGTTCAGTGGTATATACATTGTTTAAATAAGTAATCGGCTTCCTATACCACTTATCAGGTGGCACAATATCTCTCACTCCCACCAAAAGCCTGGAGGAGTAGAAGGGTTTTCGGCTGAACCAGATACACCGGGGGGGGGGGACATGTTCCACAGTCAGTGCCACCACTGGTAAGTCCTCTTCTGAGCCAAAACACCTTGAGATTTGCTTGGTGATGGAATAAGAAGGGAGGCCTCTTTGGCTGGTCTTCAAGCCCAGGCAGATTAATGCTGAAAGAGGGGTTCCATCGGAAAACTGGGTCCAAACTCGAGATTTCTACGTAAGCTCTAAAACCTTGAGTATGGTTCAGTGGGTATATAGTCAGTTGGCTCAGACTATTCTGAACCACTGGTTTTTTTAAGGTTCTGAGCACCAGTCACTCTGGCCTCTGCATTTTGCACCAGCTGGGTAACCTCCAAACCATATTCAAGGGCAGCCCCAAGCAGAGTACATTTCAGTAATCTAGCCTGGAGGTTATCAGAGCATGGAGCTTGAGCTAGAAATGCTCCCGAGCTATGGATCTGTTCCTTTGTGTGTGCATATATGCATGCGCAACTGTGCACAGAACAGGACTCTAACCCAATTCCCAGACACGCGAGCCACCAACCCACAGAGGCTCCATCTTGTTGGGATGGGTATAAGCTTGAATTTATCCAGCTCAATGCTGCAGCCAAGCCACATCTGTGCGGCCTCATCTGATTTAGATGAAAGGGACAAACAGAGATGAGTGTCATCTGCATACTAACTCCTTGCTGTAAGATGCCCTGAGAACTTGGGAATATTGCGAACAAAGAAGATCCCACTTGCATTCTTCACCCTTATATGCTGTTTTGCATCTGAAGAAGCTTGAATGTGCTTTCTGGATGGTCTCCCATCCAAGAGGCACAGGCCTGTGTTGCTTTTCATTTCCTGGACCCAGTCTTTAAAAACAACAACACTCATTCCCCTCCAGCCCTTAAGATGAAAATACATCTATGTCTTCATGTTTTCCCACAGCTGGCATAGAGAAGAAGAAGAGGAGGAGTTTGGATTTGATATCCTGCCTTTCACTCCCTTTAAGGAGTCTCAAAGCGGCTAACATTCTCCTTTCCCTTCCTCCCCCACAACAAACACTCTGTGAGGTGAGTGGGGCTGAGAGACTTCAGAGAAGTGTGACTGGCCCAAGGTCACCCAGCAGCTGCATGTGGAGGAGTGGAGACGTGAACCCGGTTCCCCAGATTACGAGACTACCGCTCTTAACCACTACACCACACTGGCCCATGGCATCCCTTTCCACATTGTCAGGCAACCTGCAAGGCTGTCTTTCCAACACAGACTCCAGTTATGGTGGTCCACGTACAAACTCCTGCTGCCCACCACATGCCAATGGCTCCCCTCTGGCCACAACACTTCTTTGCAACAACAGAAATCTACACCGTAGCAATCGATTTGCACAGCAGGACAATTTGGGAGACACCGACGTTAATGTTTTTTCATCTCTCCATCCCGCAAGTTGGCCCAAAAGCTCTAGAAAAACGGACTTTGGAGAATCTGACCAGTATCTGTCCACCTAGCCTTTAGTAAACTACAGGCGCCACCTCAGAATAATTGTGTGTTTCACAGGCATCGGTGCCAACTTGCATGTTGTGAAATGCTTAAATAGCGCATGCTCTTACGCAACTCTATATGGGTAGCTCCCAAACATGGGTGTTCTTCCTCCTTCGCTGCTCCCAAAGCCACACCAGTCCCAATTGAGGAAAGCATCACAGAACAAACTTTGATTACTTTGCATTAGCCAGAACAAGCGCAGCAGAGATGATTGTTCCAACAAATGAATACTCGCGTATCGGTATGCAAACATTTAGAGAAAAGAGGTCGCTTTGAATCTCACAATAGCCAAGAAAAGTAGCCTTGCATTTGCTTTGTTGCCATTCTACGGGTAGGAAAATTCTAACTCGAACCCTTCTGAGAGGACCTAGCCAATAACCTGTTTCAACTGAGGAGGTATGTAGCAACCTGAACTAAGAAATTTGGAAATACTGTACAGTTCTTTTACAACCGGTGTTACATGTTTGTGGCAGAGGAGAAAAGAAAAGATCAGCCACAGTCCATAGGATATTCCAAAATAATTCGGATCGCATCAAAATATTCTCCCCAAGTTCAATGTTTGCTAGATAAAATGCCTAATTATTGTTCAATAATATTGAAAATGTGCTACTGGAATATAAATGACATGTGGACTCATACAGAGATGACAGATATTATACAGAGATATATACAGCATGTGGGCTCGATATTAGTATGTCTAGAGAAACGCCACCAATATTTCTAGCAATTCAGCACCAGCAATCAGACCTGAATGCAGACTTTTTTATCAGGACATATTGAAATATTGTTGAACTGTATAGAAAACAACAACTACAAAGACAATGTAACAGCAGTGTCAATTTATGTCCTGCCCTCCACCAGCAGGTCCCAGGTTGGATTGCAACCATTTAAAATTCAACACTGAAAACAGTTTACAACAAATTAACAGCCACAGGAATAGGGTGGGTCCCAAAAACACATATCTCAGGTGTCAAAGGTCAGGTTAAAGAGGTGCCTACATTGTTTGGAGCAAGGGAAGCCAACTCCATCAGCCAGAGCCAGTATAGCCAATTGTTAAGAGTTGTAATCCAACAGGCACCATGTTGGCTATTGCCGGTTTAGAGTAACTGAATTCACACTGAGCCTTCTAGTCTGGCAGACCCTGCCCTATGGAACTCCTAGCCGGCAGGGGCTAGGAAGGTACCATCCTTCCCTCCCTCTATTCAGATGTCTCCTGAATACTTTCTTGTTTGGACAGGCCTTTGCAACATGCATTTTCTTTGTAACCCAACCAGTCTTTATTGACGTTTTAAAATTAAGTTCTTACAGAAATCTCTGCCAACTTTGTTTTTAATGCATTGTGTTCCACCTTGTTTTTATATTACAAAAGTGCAGCTTATAAATTCGCGAATAAATAAATAATCGCATTCATTTGCTATTGGTTATATTTGCTTCTTTGCTCTCGAATGTGCAGGGACAGGAGGGTGCAAAACTGCAGACCAGTCCTGTGCATTCATCTTCTAAACCTTCCTCTATGAAGGAAATCTTGCCGTGCAATTAACTGCACCCACAGATAGGCCCATGGCCTCTCAGCACGGACATCCATCTTGCATCCTATGTGTAATGTAGAATTAGCATGTTACAGGATTCTCATCAGTAAGTGTCTATTACAGCCTAAAGCCCCAAACCTTCTCACTTCTGCCACGTGGATTAAAAGCTCTCTCTTGGCCTCAGTTTCGCTCGCATAGGTTGATTTATTTGGAATTTTCGCATTTGCTTTTCAACAGGAGTGGCCTGCCCTAGTGGGGCACAGCCACAGTAACAGCCTCCTAGCAGCAGCGCCACTGATTGCAGGTTTGATCCCCGTAAGGGACATGCTGCATATTCCTGATTTGCAGAGGGTTGGACTAGATGATCATCAGGATCCCTTCCAATTCTACGACGCCACGGTTCTGCTTTTCAACTACGTCCTTAAAGCTTTTCACATAAAAATGTCCTCCCACCACCTGAGGTTAGGTGGTGTGGTAGTAGACCGAAGTACAGTAACCTCTGAACCAAGGTGTCTTATTCAGGGTCTGCAGATTTCCTTCACATACAGAAAAAAGGATGATCAGACTCACATTCTGTATCTCTAATGAAAAGCGAAATAAAGAAAGTTTCTGCCTTTCCTAACAAACAGTTCTCTACAGAGGAAAAATGTAAATATTTCCTAAAGGTCAGCAAACATGAGTTATTTCAGGTGAGGAGGAAAGCCTCCCTTCAGTTATCAATCACATATTTTATTATGTGCTTCCAAAAAAAACCCCCACACCAAACAAATACACTTGAGATCACTGTGCATTGCACAATTATCCAGAAGAGCAAAATCAATGGCATGATCAAGTCGGAGTCTGGGTCTGGTGCCTGGTCAGTGAGGAATTACTTAAGCAATGTTGATGAAACACTTTGAACACCCTAAGGAACTATATCAATCTTATAATTAAGTACTGATCCTTGTTTCAGTCTGTTTTTTATTTTAGTATTTTGTGAGGGGTTTTTTTTTTGTAAGACACCTTGATGATTTTTTTTCTAATAAATGGAAAGGCAGTACGTACATTTCTTAAGGAATAATAGCCATGGTGTTATTACTAAAACCCGGCAGGTTTTCTTTCACCAAATGTCATTCTATTTCGTCGTTTTGCTGTTTAAGAAGATTTGGTCAGGTCCACAAAACCCAAAACCATATATAAAATTGTTTCCTCTCTGCAGCACTTCCAGTTCTTGAAACACTGGCTTCTGCATTAACAACACACATAAATTTGCTATGCATGCAAATTCCGTCATTTGGCGGATACTGTTTTCTAAAAAAAAAAATCCAGAAAAAGTTGCACCTTTGGTGCCGCTGTGGCTTTAAAGGCACATGGCACAGAAATAAAAGCCTCTTTAATGGATGCTTTTAAGTTTTCCCATACAAAATCAAGCATTGCTTTGTTTCGTATTTAATTTGCAATAGGATACCCAGCAGCTTAGCTAAAAGAGCTTTCCTGGCCAGGGACTCAGCATCGCCTGCTGAGATGGGCTCCACGCAGAGGCAAAGCGCTACTGGAGGCCAGCTCCGCCAAACAGCACCACGTTCTCCTTTAAAGTTAATCTGAACATGCCGGACTTGAGGGGAAATGAAAGGTGAGTTTCTCTCCCTTCCTATGGCACGGAGACTTCCTGAGCAAAGCTGACTGGGCAAAACCTGCCATTTCCTCCTTGGTATTCCCAATTGCGTCTGTCAGACAGAGTTAGAGTGGCACACATGGGGGGGGGACCAAAAGCTAACAAAGGAAAAAGTACTTTACACAATATAAGGACTTTTGTAAACTCTTATCTGAAATGAGCCCCCCCTCCTCCCGATATTTAAAAATCACAAAGCCAAACTGATACTGACAACAAGCCAAAAGAAAACACACACACATATACCTAGGAGACACCAGAACATTAACAAAATACCATATATTTATTTCAGTACTGGGGAGGGGGGTAGGATGCACAAAAAGCTGGCAGGGGGGTTTTTCCAGTCCACCCACTGGAAGCCAAGCAGTATAGCAAAAGTTGCCATGCAACAGTTGGGTTCAAATTCCTGCTTAGCCTGGAGTCTCATTGGGTGGTCTTGGCAAACTCAACTCTCTTGCAGCTTCACATGAGATAAGGAAATGATGTAACCTGCCCCGATCCAGTGGGGTAGGGTAGGGAAGCAATCCAACGCCCTCAATTCTCAACCACACTTCCTCGGATGCAAGCATCATTAATTTTCAGTAAGAACCTGCTTTCAAATAGACATGCTTTGTATCCCAACCTAAAAAGGAAAAAGAAAACCCATCCGAGTCAGGCCTCAGAAAGGTGTTCTTCCAGCACATCCAAAATGACTAGTTGTATTAGTCAAGCACCTTCCATAGTGACCCTTTCCCTTCTTCCAGGCACTCATGACCACAATGTTCCTCACAACCATAAATGAAAACTGTGGGTTTTCAAAAATATCTTTTATTGATTTTTCAACCAAATTTACCCACTTCCCACCCTGCAGATACAGGTTCCTTGGGGGAAAGGACTATTCCACTCTGGGTGGCTTCCAACACATATACAGTGGTACCTCTGGTTGCGGACGGGATCCGTTCTGGAGGTCCGGTTGGATCCTGAGGTTTCCGCAACCTGAGGACCGCTTCTGCACATGTGCGTATGGCAAAACCCAGTAAAATACTTCTGGGTTTGCCACATGCGCATCCCAAAGTTTACGTAACCAGAGGTACGACTGTAAAATCATAATAAAATAAACATTAACAACTTCCCTATACAGGGTTGCTTTCACGTCACAAAAGTCACACAGTTGGTTTTCTGTTTGCTATCTGGTGGGATGATGTTTCACAGGGTGGGCGCCACTACCGAGAAGGCCTTCTGCCATGTCACTATAAAGTTACCGTCTCCTCCTTTTCTGGCTAATGCCTTGACTTCCTTAGTTAATTTATAACTAAACCCCGTTATTGGTATTGCATTAGGTTCATATTCTGGTGGGATTATTGCTGGCAGTATACCCCAGCAGCAAAAGCAACTGTCTACTCCACAACACTGTATACAGCTGCATTTTGCTCATGCATTTTGCCTTCAAACTCCAAATCAGAGGTGTGTTGTGTCCATCCACTTAAGGTGCAATATTCCCATAGATGCCACATTTCTGTTGAAGATGCTCAAATACATCCTTGCTGGCTCAAGTAACACCAAGAAATGAAGGGAGAGACAATTTATGGAACACCATGATTTCAATAAAGCAGAAGGCTTTATCTCCACATATATAAGCCCTAAAGAAACAGCACCTAGCATTTCAATGTAGTAACTACATTATCAGTGGTGGTTAATAAATTACATTTTTATCCCCATATTCTACATGTAAACCCCATGTACAACTCACATATGCTACAAGTAGAAAACAGTGCAGAAATCTGGATGTTATTTCGTTCCTGAAATTCCATGTGGGTTTTGCAGAATTTGGGGTTTTCTGTTCCTGTTCTTTTAGCAGAAGATGGTGGCAGGCTTGGAACACCTTAAGGCTTTTGGGAAGAGACACGTGCAGAAACACAAAACATGCAAACTGGGACTGGCAAGGAAAATAGGGCAGAAATGAACGGGAACTGAAAAAACTACTGATGTATGATTTTCCTTTCAAAATCAGTTGCACACTGCATTTACTGTCGTTCTTTTTTAATTGCTCACGCTTAATTTTTATTTGTTAAAGTGATACCCCACAAACACCCATTTATTTAAAAATATATAAATAAGTTTTTTTTATTAAAAAAAAATGTTGTGCGAAACCAAAGAAGGGAAATATGCCTCCACCATACAATGGGCACAATCTGCCTGGAACTTATCAACAGACGTTATTAAATGAATAGGAACTCCTCAAGAGCTCTATACACAGAACAAGGGAGTTCCCTGTGGACTGTGCTTATTAGACTAATTTGAAACAGATGGATTCTGGGGGAGAAAGGTTCCTGATGCTCCAAATGTAATGAGATCCTCAAGTTGTACACAGTACAGGAAGCAAAGTGACCACCAAATAAAGCAAAACATTAACAAGAAATGCAGTGGGAGAGAACAAAATGGAATGATGGCTCAATTATGGGATTTTTTTTTTAAAAAAAAATATCCTTGAAATAATCATGCTATGAAACTAAAATCATTAGTCCCCCCAAGAGTCAAATTTATTTGCTAAAAACCAGTGGTCATTACAAAACTAGAAATATATGCAAGTTGTAAGGAACATACATTTTTACACTGGGCTCCATTTTGTGCTATACATTTTTGTCTGATCCCCTGGGCTTATAGAGTAAACACAGAACCTTTGTACATAAATATATTTATTCCTATCAACCAATAAGTAACAGATTCTCTCACTACTGTTCAAAAAAGCAACTGGCCCAGTAATCTCTTTCAAAGTCGTTTCCCAAGGGGAATTATATAGGCAGCAATACAATATATAATGGGAAATTATCTTCTACTTTTCTCTGGCCACAAATGTAAAGATGACAATAAGCACACACAGACCTTAAACATATGCACAGCATGACACATCAAAGCAATAAATGCTCTCATTGCATAATGTGGGGGAAAATTGTCTAGAAGACCACAATCAGATTTAACAGAAAAATAAAATGGTGAGAATTGCCTAGTTTGAAAACAACGTAATTATACGTTGTGAACCGCCCTGAGCTCTGCAAATGATGGGCAGAATACAAATTTAAATAACAACAACAATTCTGTACATATCTATTGGAAATTTGATCCGCATAACATTTTTTAGGCAACCTCATATAGAGCATATGCTTTAATTTAACCATTATGGAAGCAAAACTGTACAAATTGTAGGCAATATTGAAGGAAACCCAACCTCGAATTTCATCATGAGAACAGGAGCGTCATGTGGGAGGTTTAAGAGCAAAAAGAAATTTGGGGAGTTTCCAGTTTGATGACATTTGCCCACCCCACACTTCTGTAACATGTACCACTTGTCTAAGATCTTGTCTAAATGACCTTCTTGAAAGTGGGCAAAGTTTAACAGGGTCTTAGTCACTTGTACCATTAGAAATCTTGTCGATTCCAGCTGCCCTGCCCGCATATGATTCTACCTAAAGAAAATTCCTACATACTTAATAGGGAACAAGTTAAGGGTTTAAATATTATCCACCATCCACTTATGTGGCTTGGGCCTTTTATCAAATCACATTAAACTTAGTATCAGCACAGCTCAAAGGAAGAAGTTCCTTTTTACAAAGAAGATCCAAGATCTCTACAAAGATGCCTCTTAGTTATCACTGTAATGGATACAAGCGCCATGCCAGCTTCAGAAACTAGTATGGAAACTTCGTCATCAAAAAATGTGGGCGATGAATGCTGAAGATTAAACAAAAATGGCACAGACATCAATGTCCTACGGTCCTCAGAGCAGGGGCTGTATAGGCCAGTTAAACCAAACCTAGCTTTAAGGTCAGTATAAGAAGTAAGGTTTTTAATTAAATTTAGTGACTCTCTTATCACAACATTTGTACTGAACAATTTAAAGCAAGTCTCTGTCTGACAAATCAAAATCTGAAAACAGATCTAAAATTGCACATATTCAGAGGGGTAGCTGTGTTAGTCTCTTCCAGCAAAAACAGCAGAGGGTCCGTGGCACCTTAAAGACCCACAGATTATGGTGTGCCGCGTGAACCCACATTGTGTCAGATGAGCCAAAAAAAAAACTTATGTCAAAGAAAATTTATTAGTCTTTAAGGTGCTACACAACTCTCTTTTCCCCCCATAATGCTATAGGCCCTTTCTAGATACATATGGACCAAAACAGAGCACCTATGTATTCTTGGCTGGATTTCCTTTAAAGAATCCATTCTATTCTTCCACTACAATATTCTGTTCATCAGCATCAATTGCTAATTTCAGCAATATAGGGATTAAATCTTACATATGAAATCCAACAGACTTACAAAGCGATCATTCTTGGGTCTCTCTTGGAATGGATACAAAGCTTGACTCCCATCAAAATTGAATCTTGCCAGAATTACAAAAAAGTAAAAAGCTTTCCAAATACTGGAGCCCACCAGTTAATATTTTGTATACAAATTGGGGGGGGGTGTACCATATCCTCATGAGATGCAATTATTAGCAAGATCCTGAAAAAGCTTTCTAACTTTGCCCTCTGTAACTGGAGGCATTAAGGTGTATTCTTAATATCAGGGGAGGTTACTGGCAGACACTTCATTGCCAAGCTATTCCAAGAATTAAATAGAGATTAAAAATGCTCTCCCTACTGTGGGTAACATCTGTGTTCAATGGACTATTTGGTTTCCCTCTTTCTATTAGCCCCAAATATACAGAATAATGGGCTTCTTTTTCAGCCAGCGTTGTTCTCCTTTATTCTTGACCCCATGACAATGAAACTAAAACAGCATTTTGTATCTCAGCAGTGCAATTTCTCCTTCAATGTAAATAATTCAGGATCTAATTAGCAGGTTTTATGCACCATAGAACAGGTTTTTTTCTTCCAGCAGGTGGCTGAACTGAAAAACTATTACGCTCTTCCTCTGAAATTGTGTCCTTTTATATAGGTTGAAGCATTAAACGGGCAATTTTCATTTAATTTTTTAAAGAATTTGCATGGAAGTAAATAAAAATTCCAGCCACTGCAGAGACCTAAGCCTAACCTTCAACGCAACACCTAATTTATTCAAAATGATGCTACAGTCGCAACAGGCTGCACCCCTCACTTGTACTTATCCCATAGATTGATTAATAGCCTGAATTTCCCAGTCTTGGGGTAGCTACCTATCTAGGCTCATCATGCACCTTCAGCTGTGTTTTTAAGGCAAACACATCCTTCGAATCAGTATTCTTGCAGTATTCTCCTTGTTAACTACATCAGGCAAGATCTCAGGCAAATTTTAGCAATATTTTCAAAAGGACCACTTGATTGACCACTGAGCAGACTCCCCCCCCCCCCGCCCTCACTCTCTGCTCACATCCCATATTATTCCCCCTTTGAAATCTGTCTTCCCTACTGGCTCTCCTCTAACGGCATCGTCTGTCTGCTTCTCAAGCTTGGCTGCCTTTCTCATTTTGTCCGTTTCTCCTGTTGCTTCTCCCTGCTAGGTCGATGCATACATGGAAGCTCATTTGTACAAAAAGCAATCAGTGTCTGGCACTTGACAAGTGGAATGGCAGAGGGAACTTAACACAGACTTTTACAGTACTTAACCACCAGGCATGGGTAGTTGACAGGAGAAGCTGTTTCAGGCTGGCCTCCTAGCCAGAAACGCAAGGGAACGGGGAGACAGGAAGGCTGGCTATACAATACAGACTTGAGAGCGTAGCACTGCAAAGCTTCTCTGCCTCCAAAACATGCTGCCTGAAAACCGGCAGCCTATCACGGCTACTAAAATTACAATTCAAAATGAGAAGAGAGAAGGAGAAATGGGCACTCCTCACTGTTTCCAAAGGGTGACACACAATGCAGGTATTTCTGTGTAATGGCGGCTTTGCGTCTCCCAAAAGCAAAGTCACATAGGTGGGTAATAGCCATAGCCCTTTTGTTCACTGGGCCTATGTTAGGTTTTCATCCAAAAATTTGTGACACATAACAGCAGCTCAGCAAGGTCTCCCGCAGAGACCCAAGACATACAGGTTTCAACCCTACTCTACCACCAACGGCTGCTGCGTTGTTTTATAAATCTCAGCTTCCCCAATTTTGTGTCTGTTCCACCCACCCTTCCTATGATTCATCATTACTTTGCTTCCCTATATCTGCTACTTCCTGCACCTTTCTTTCCCCAAGTCTGCTTTCACCCATCACATTCAATCCCAAACCCCATTCCTTCTCTGCCCGATTCCCCTGGTCACTACCTCTCTCAAACTATTGCCTTCCATTCCACCGGGCTTCTGTCTCATCACAGGTTAGCCAACAACTGAAGAGAGGTAGTTACGTAACAACCAGCCTTGGGGATTTGTCCCTTTTCTTGAATTAGTCATGAATTTGCTTTTCCGGCAAAGTGACAGAATTGGTATTTGACACAGTGGCGTGTTCTTTGCTTTCATAGGGTACCTCATTCTTGCCTATGATCAAGACAGACACCCTGAAAACACAATGGGTTTTATCCAATGTTAGTCCTACTCAGAGTAGACCCAGATAAACTGAAGACATAACTGAGGCCCATTAATTTCAACAGGTCTACTCTAAATATAACTCAACTGGAGATTACTCAAGGCACTATATATGAAATATGTCCACCCACTGTATTTCCTAATGCACTGTGCTCATAACTACAAGCTTATTAAGTAATACTAAATCTACCGTTTAGCAATGGTCCTCCATTCTTGCCATGGCCTTTCATGCTAAACAAAGCAGCTATCTTTGATCTAATCAGGATTATACAAAACAGAATCTCTGTCTCAACAGAGAAAAGGGAAGATCTGTTCCTCCCTAGATATGGAGGCGATCATATCTATTTACGTCGAATGGCAAGCAAAATAAACTAATTCTATATCCAGAAGACAGCAATTTGTTTAAGCTTGAATGTGGTATTTCAGCTCACAAAGACCAGCACATGCAGCAGACAAGAGCGCTAACCCAAGTCATTTATAAGGTAGGAGAGCAACACCTGCTGGTCATGGGTTATAGTAAATACACACAAGTCTCTATTACAGAAAAATTATCCAAGCAATAGGCACTAAAAACAAAAACTTCACTTCTCAATAGCTACACACATACAAAATATTTGAGAGAGATAATAATGTGAGAAGAAACTGTCAAGTTTCACCCATGATAAATGTACGAACAAATAAATTCTCAAGGGCCACTCACACAACATTGCAGCCGACGCTGGCTCAAGAATGTAGCAAGTGAGGCTGTATCCTATACTGGAACTCCACTGGTGCAGGCCCCTCCCATATTGTCAAAACCAGCTTCGGGGTTTGGGGGACACACCCACCCAGAGATTTTGTGGTGCATGGAAGGAGAGGAATTGTTAAGTCTCATTGTGCCAGCGGAGCCACATGTGCAGAACACTGACTGCAACCCACGGTCAGCTCTATTTGGCCGAAAGCGCTTCAGATTCTGAATTAGGTACCTGGAAATGGAAACCTGCAAAAATTCACAGGTGTGTCGTGTTGTTGGCAACACTTCTCTGTGTGTCGGTTTCATGCATCCGCAACATTGGAACATTAAATGAATACATAACACAGAACTATGGTGTGACCATGCTTGGAATACTACATGCAGTTCTGGTGGCTGCATTGCAAAGTGGGTGTCACAGGCCTGGAAAAGACGCAGAGAGGAGTGATCAAAATGCTCACGGAGCTGGAGCAAGATGAGGAAGGTTTACAATAATGAGTAGTGGCAGGCAGGAGCACATTTTGCTGTTCAGGGTTTTCCAGTTATGGAGGAAAGCCCCCTTTCTGGTCATCTTTTGCCTAAATTCAAAACATGGTGGGACTCAAGAGGACAGGTTGTGACAAAGATCATACGGTCCAGGCAGATTCATATGATATAGAGCTGCCACATTTTGCTTCAGATGAACTGAATGTCACTGCATGACGAATGTGTGCCTTTAGGATGCAATTTTTACACAGTCCATAGGAACTTTTATTTACTTCTACCTTGGCTTTTCTCATGTCATTAGTTCAAAGCAGGTGTCAAAAACACTAAAATATACAGTGGTACCTCGGGTTACATACGCTTCAGGTTACACACTCCGCTAACCCAGAAATAGTGCTTCAGGTTAAGAACTTTGCTGCAGGATAAGAACAGAAATTGGGTTCCGGCGGCACAGCGGCAGCAGGAGGCCCCATTAGCTAAAGTGGTGTTTCAGGTTAAGAACAGTTTCAGGTTAAGAACGGACCTCTGGAACGAATTAAGTACTTAACCCGAGGTACCACTGTAATATAAATAACTGAAACTGCTATCCAAGTGATGTCTAATACTATATAATTCACAAAAAATGCAACAACCAATACCATGAAATCTGCACAGGGCATAAGGTTTGGTTCCTATTTGTATTTGTCATTTTAGGAATTGGCCCAATCTGTTCCGAGTTGCTCTATGGTCTGTCCAATTTGGCTCAATCTTGGGATCTGAAGCAGCTTCCCTGAAAACAAATTTCACTTTAATAGGAAATCAAAGCAGCCAGAAGTGGACGAAATTTGCAGGCATAGCAGCCCCTCAAAAGTGGCTTAAACCTGTCAAATCATAAAAAAATACGTAGAGATTTGATTTGGGATGGGACACCTTGATTTTTGTAGAAAAAGGAAACATTTCTAACTTTTTATTTTATGTTCCAGAGAACTGTATGAAATATGCAGCCACAGTTGCCCCTCAGGTTTCACAAACCCTACACAACATTTCAAGAGGAGCAAACATACAACCCTACAATAGCATTCCTATCACTGGAACTAAAACCTTCTCAGACACAAGGACTCTTTGAGCCACTTTATCCTCACTGACATATTACTGTTCATCTGTGTAAGTGGGTTCTGAGGCACAGTTCACTCAGCGTTCCAAACTGATCAGCTGAAGTTGGTAAAGTAAAGGTAAAGGGACCCCTGACCATTAGGTCCAGTCGTGACCGACTCTGGGGTTGCAGCGCTCATCTCGCTTTATTGGCCGAGGGAGCCGGCGTACAGCTTCCGGGTCATGTGGCCAGCATGACTAAGCCGCTTCTGGCGAACCAGAGCAGCGCACGGAAACGCTGTTTACCTTCCTGCCGGAGCAGTACCTATTTATCTACTTGCGCTGGTGTGCTTTCGAATTTCTAGGTTGGCAGGAGCAGGGACCGAGCAATGGGAGCTCACCCCATTGCGGGGATTCAAACCGCCGACCTTCTGATCGGCAAGTCCTAGGCTCTGTGGTTTAACCCACAGTGCCAGCCGCATCCCTGCAGTTAGTAGCTGAAGTTAGTAGCTCACAATAATTTTCACCAGCCTACCTACTTGCCATGTCTTTTGAAGCAATTCATAGCACATTAAATTCCTGAAAAGAGGTGGAGGAGAAGAGAACCTACTTTTCCCACGGTACAAAACCTGGTCCCTTCCCTGTTATTCTTACTCACTCATAGTGACCAGGTGAATGTCTATTCAGAAATTTGGCTCATTAATACACGTCCCAATATGCTTTGCTCACATGCCAAGTTGTAATGCATCCCATGACCAATCTTAACACAACAATGTTTTTAATTCAGGTTCTTCACAACTTTTATCTGGGAAACCAATGCTGGGACGTTAGTGAACTGCCCCAAACCAAATAGGGCTGAGCAGTGATTCTAACCCAGCTCCATTTCCTACAATGGCAGCTCTTTGAGCCATTTGTCAATGAAGCCAGTGGAACTACCATGGTAAACCTGAACAGCAAAATGTGCTGCCTGCCACTACACGTTATTGCAACACTCAATTCTGCTGCTAGCTGTAACATATCCTCACGATGCGAAACAGAAGGTAGCAGACTCCAGGCTTCCTGAAATGCAAGCGAGCAGGAATTACTGCTCAAAAACAAGCAGATAAAAACAAAGCAAAGAAATTGTCAATTTCTCACCTTCTTGAGAAGAGACAATGGGTGGCATGTAATCAGGAATATACTCTTTCCTCTCTTCTGCATCTTTGCTTCCAGGCTGGGGGAACTGCAGGACATTATTCTTGCTGACAGGGTATAAGGGGATTTGATGCGCAAAAGTGACTGGCTCAATATTGAGTATGTAATCTTCCAGCTCATGTAGGTTGACCCCCATAAGGTTGAAGGCTTCACCTACATCCTCCAAAATTGGATCTGTCCGGCCATCTGTTAAAAAAGAAAAGGAAAAAAGGAATCAAGAAAGGTTTTGAAAGCAAACATTGAAAGTGCATAAGAAATATGTTGATTTAGTAGCTTCAAAAGGAAAAGCAGCAAATCACTGTCAAGAAAAGTCCCAGCTGCCTCATTGCCTGGGTGTCCAAAAATCTGATTCTGGCAACTAGGAATATCAAAACTTTTTCACAGGGTTATTTGGGTTCTAAACACCTGACACTGCACTACTAGCATTTGAAATATTTGTTTCTACTTCTGGTTCAGACTTTAAAAATATATGCACACAAGGCTACAGCGACGTTGGAAGAATTTATATCCATACATGATGGTGAGTCAAACTCAGGTGGCCAAGAATTACAGGAGCAAGCCAGCATGCCAGTGGCTCAACCTATGTGTATATGCAGAAAAGTGATGCCCCATGTTAATTTGTGGGGAACAGAAGGGGACGGGAAGGGACATAGAAGACTTCCTGTCCCTTTTAATTCCAATGCATTCCTCCATCACCATCAACACGACCTCCACAAGGGAAACCCATTTGGTTGCAGCGATATAAAAATATGTATTTCACCATGTGGTAGCATTTAAAGACAATGAGATGTCCATGTGGCTGCAGGTGTCTTAGGCTCATGTAAACAGGCATGACTCCTCAGACAGTCACCTTTTTAGCAGCTGAAAGTATATACATTATTGTGCAGCCATATAAATATGGACAGTTTACCCTTGTTAGTTCCCCACCACCACCACCACAGACACTAGTTTTATTTGGACCATCTGCATGGAGTACCATCACATCCTCTGCTAGTCCCATCTCCCCAGTGCTAGGGAAAGGTCTGAAAGGGAGAGGTCTACTCTAGGCACATTACCCACATACCCCAGTTTAGAGCTCTGAATGATGAGGATACGAAATCAAGGTGGGGAGCCTAGAAAAGCAGAGGAGACTCCCCTTGTCAGGCCTTCCCCTCAACATGTGGATGGTGGAGGACAGGGGCAGCAAGGGATGGGCCCCTTGTTCTGGTGCTCCATGAGAAGTTACAGAACTACTGATTTGGGCCAGATAACATTTCAAGATCTCCACTATCCCTGGGACAGATGAACTGTCCTTTGAAGAAAGTAAGGATCTGCTTTTTACCTTCTTAGTGCACTTAGCCCAATATTGTCATTATAGATTTATTCCCTCAATCTACATCAACTGAATTGGTACTTATTTCTACAATGAGCCATTTATTTTGCGTTCGTAACTTCATACCGTTCTATGTTCATGTATACCCCCTTGTATGTCTCTTGGGAGCACTGCTTTCCTTGTGATAACCCAAGTCCATTAAGAATCCTATTTAACCTGTTTCGTTCTTAAACATGGCATCTGTTCTAACAATCCGAATGCTACAAGTTATCCCAATGAGATGAACCTCAGGGTCCCTTCCAACTTTATGATTCTATGACCCTCTTCATTCATTAAACATGCACTTGTTGTTTAGTCGTGTCCGACTCTTCGTGACTAAACATGCACTACTGCCTTGTTAATCTCCAGATCCACCACCAGAGGGCACCTCATCCATTACCGACAGTAGTTGACAGCTGCAACATTTATTCCACCCATCTCAATTACAAAAGGCCCACAAATATTTGTGTTTGTGTTTATTGCATTTATATACGACCTTTTCTCCCAAGCAGCTCAAGGTGGTTCTCCTCTCCTCCTTTTATCCTCATCACAACCCTGTGAGAGAAGACAGTGACTGGCCCAAGACCACCCAGTGAGTTTCATGGCTGAGTAAGGATCCGAACCCTGATCTCCCAAGTCACAGTCCAACATGCTAACCATTACACCACACTGGCTGGTAATGACAGGCAGTCAAATTGTGTACTTGGCCAAACCCTGACTGCCTCCACCAACCTCATATCCAAAGTCCAATCAACTGGGAATAACTCTCCATAGGTCCCAATAAGGGAAGAATGGTTACAGAAACTAATGGAGTATGCAGAAATGGTGAAACTTACCAAAAGAGTAAGAAATCAAGATAACAATTTTTTTTAGAAAGGAATGGAAATGGTTTATTGAGTATATACAAATAAACTGTAAACAGATCAAGACACTGGCAGGATTATTGTAAAAACCTGCAGTTTCAAGACTATATGAGAGAATAGATGAGTAAAAGAATAAGTTAAGAAAATTTGGAGCATGCAGGAAAGGATGAAAATGAATGTAAAGAACCGCAGAAAGAGGAGGAAGGGAGTCAAAGTCGGAAATGTTAAAGTTATGGTTAAATAATTGTTCTGATTTATATAAATGAAAATTATAAACAAAATTATATTAAAAAAGAGAGTAAGTCTCCATACACCCCTCTAAACTGGAGAAGAGAATAGGAACCAATTCTTGTCATGCCCAGCACTGCTATTTCCAGAAAGGAAAATAATGTTCGCCACGGCAATTAAATCTGTGCCCCTCTTACACGATTACCTCCTTCAAGACAAACAAACAAGCTGGCAGAGTAGAAGGCTGCTGTGCCACCAATATTTCTACCCAGACTTCTTTCTGCCGGCTCACTTGCTGCTTTGGAGCAATCTGGTATTTAGGCTGACCTCAGTCAACCCTGTTCCAACATTAAATGCACCCATTTTCTCCTTCATCTAACGGAATCCTCATCTCTTCTCTCCCCTTCAACCATAATTCCCAAATAGGGAGCAAACAGGGAAACTGGATACTAGGCCGTGAGACGCCCCCGTCTTTGGTCCACCACTTACAGAGAATATAACCCTATCAATTACCTTTAGCACCACTTTCCTATCCACCCCTTCAGTGAAAACTGAACTCCATACCCAAAAATGCAACTAAAGAGCTAAAGGAGAGTCTGGCCACTGTGACATCATGCATTGATAAACTCAAGATTCGGCTACTGTAATACATTCTATGTGGGGCTGCCTGCAAAGCAATTCTAGAAGCTGCAGCTAGTTACAAAATATGGCAGGTGGGCCATTCTGGGGTTTCCTACTGCTCATGTGTTGCCAATTAGTTACCAGACTAGGTTTAAAATTTTGGTTCCAACCAATAGAGCCTAAAACAGTTTGGGACCAAGTTACTTGAAGTTACTGCACCCCTACAATCCCCTACAATCAGCTGGGGACGCAGGTGGTGCTGTGGGTTAAACCACAGAGCCTAGGACTTGCCGATCAGAAGGTCGGCGGTTCGAATCCCTGCGACAGGGTGAGCTCCCATTGCTCGGTCCCTGCTCCTGCCAATCTAGCAGTTTGAAAGCACGTCAAAGTGCAAGTAGATAAATAGGTACCGCTCCGGCGGGAAGGTAAACGGCGTTTCTGTGCGCTTCTCTGGTTTGCCAGAAGTGGCTCAGTCATGCTGGCCACTAGACCCGGAAGCTGTACGCCAGCTCCCTCGGCCAATAAAGCGAGATGAGCACCGCAACCCCAGAGTCGGTCACGACTGGACCTAATGGTCAGGGGTCCCTTTACCTTTACCTTACAATCAGCTGACTGGGCCCTTCCAGAAGTGCAGCTTGAACTTCTTATGCCTAGTTTGTATGTGTTGCCGCAGATGGCTTGGTAACAGTGTTAGAAACTCAGATATATAATCTAATTGCCAAATGGTGCTTTAAATCTAGGTTATGTTTGCTGCAATGGAACATCTAGGTGCATATTATAATTATTTTGCAAAGGGGTTTATTCTTCTTCTTATTATTATTTACATTTCATTTCTATACTGCTTTATACTTTAAAAAACAAATCTCAAAAGTGGTTTACAACACTTTAAAATATCAAATAAAACAATCCAGAATAAAACAAATTCAAGCTTCCGGGGAAATATTTCAGAACCTTCTCTAAGTGACAATTTGCTTTCCTCAGTCACCAGCCTGGCATCCAGAGATCCCCACGTGGTCACTATTGGACCCATACCAGTTGCAAAATGGGCCTGCCACCTGGCTAATTTCTAGCACTGTTTGGTAAGCCAGTCGCTGAGGCTTGGTAAACCTCATGAGCTCTGCAGGCCAGAAGACTAGTAGAGGTTCAAATGGCAGTGGCCAGGCAGAGGTCTTTTTCTGCAGTGGCACCCTCTTTATGGGATGCAGGTGGCGCTGTGGGTTAAACCACAGAGCCTAGGACTTGCCAATCAGAAGGTTGGCGGTTTGAATCCCCACGACAAGGTGAGCTCCTGTTGCTCGGTCCCTGCTCCTGCCAACCTAGCAGTTCGAAAGCACGTCAAAGTGCAAGTAGATAAATAGGTATTGCTCCGGCAGGAAGGTAAACGGTGTTTCCGTGCGCTGCTCTGGTTCGCCAGAAGTGGCTTAGTCATGCTGGCCACATAACCCGGAAGCTGTATGCCAGCTCCCTCAGCCAATAAAGCAAGATGAGCGCCACAACCCCAGAGATAGCCATGACTGGACCTAATGGTCAGGGGTCCCTTTACCTTTTTACTCTCTTTATGGAACTACCTCCCATCTGATCCCAGGCAGGCACCAACCCTCATGACATTTCAGCAACTACTAAAAATGTATATTTTCAGGCCTTCACCCATGTGATTCCAGCAGGTTGTTAGATTTTAATTTTGCCCTGGATTATCAGTGGCATTCTTATTTTTGATCTGATTAATCTTAATGCTGATATTACATCCAAAAATTATGTATACCGGACCGATGTGGTAGGTGGCACTGAAATTTCAAAATAAATAAATAAGAGACTGAAATGTGGACTCTTCCCTCAGCCACAAACTCGTGGTGGCTCTAATCCTACACACGTCTTCCTGGGATGAAGTCCCTCTTAATTCCACGGGATTTACTTCTCTTTCATCATGCTTGTGGATGCAGCACACGTGAACTTAAGTAGGCCGCTGTTTTCAGCCTCAGCTCCACTCCTGCAATACTGAGATAATCATACGATGGTACCATAAAGGACTCTTGTAAAGAATGCCAATATAATGTTTGTGAAGTGCTTTGAGGATTACTCAGGGCTATATAAATACTACAGTGTTAAATACATGCTAGTCCAGGAATGCATAACTACACCCCTTCTCTGTCATCTTTATAACAACCCCTTTCCCCCCTTCTGGTAGGCACCTGGTTGGCCACTGTGAGAGCAGGATGCTGGACTAGATGGGTCACTGGCCTGATCCATCCAGCTCTTTGTATGTTCTTATGTAAGACAACTCCAGCCCTTCACTCCATGAACTTGACAGACCCGATTGTGGACTGATAAGATGTTGGGGGTAAGAAATCAAGAAACACAGCTGTAAATTGTAAACTTTACGTAAATTTAAAAAGAGACTTGATTAAAAATTGACTGAAGGGTTGCTTAAAAAACTAGCAAAATGAGGATGTGGTGAAAGGAAGGTATGGGGAAGTCAAATTTTTGTTGTATGTTTTTGTTGTATGTTTTTGATGTATGTGTTTTGTATTGTCTTTCGTATGTGGAAAAAAACCAATAAAAATTATTATAAAAAAAAAAAAGAACTTGACAGACCCATGCGCCGCCTCCGCCTCTGAAGACAACCACACAGTGATCCTACCCCCCCACTCAATATTAGTCAAGTGACAACAACCCACGTGGGCATCACTCTCTTACTATAACAACCTTATGGTCCTCCCCACCTACCCACTTCTTACCATAACAACTCCATGGTACACCAGTGTCCACTACTCTAGTCACCTCGCTCTCCAGAACACCATATGGCCCCCATCGACTGCAGCCCCATGGCGACATCATTCCACCACTATAACAACCAATTTGGGGGGGGGGTCTTCCCCAGGGAAGCTTGCGTGGCACCTTTGTTGTAGATCTTTAGGTGCCAGGCAAAAACATTCGTCTTCTCCCAGGCTTTTGGCTGATGAAACAGGTCTTTAAAACTGTATGTGTGTCCGTTGTTGTTTGTCACTGTGGTATGCCTTTTGCGGTTTTTATACTGTAGACGGCCCTGTGATTCTCGGATGAAGGACGGTGTAGAAATTCAGTAAGTAAATAAATGAACAGCAAACCCCACAGCCTTCCTCTGCCTCCCATACTGCAACAACCCCCCGCCCTGCCCCCCATATTTATTATTATTATTGAATTTATATTCCACTCTATACCCGCAGGTTTCAGGGCAGTTTACAGAATAAAATTAGTATACAAAACCAGAAAATACATAACCAAAACAAATACAACAACCCAATAATCCCCCCAACACTTTTTAAAAGGGCATAACTGAAAACAGTTTTAAAACTGAAAAAATAAATAAAAACAATTTAAAAGAAGAAGAAGTGCCCTCCAGCCCCACGGCCACATCGCAACACCTCCATGCCAACCCCATATCCACATCCCCCAAATATCCACTCCAGCCCCAAAGCCACGGTGTACCAATCCCACACTCCCCCATCTATTCTAGCATATTACAACCCCACGCCCCACACATATCCGCTCCAGCCCCATGGCCGATTTCCTGACATCTCTATGCCCACCCCATATCCACCCAAAGCCATGTCGTGTCAGCCCCACGCTCCCCCTACCTAACTCCAGCCCCACAGCTACTCCGTGCCACTATGATAACCCCAAGGCCTTCTTCTGCCCCTCACACTAGGACAACCCCACACACCCCATATCCGCTTCAGCCCCACTGCCACGTCATGACACCTCCACACCAAACCCACAGCCACATCCCCCAAATATCCGCTCCAGCCCCAAAGCAATGGTGTGCCAACCCGATGCTCCCCCTATCTATTCTAGCACATTACAACTACCCCACGCCCCACATATATCCTCTCCAGCCCCATGGCCACATCCTGACACCTCTATGTCCACCCCATATCTGTTCCAGCCCCAAAGCCACATCGCGCCAGCCCCACGCTCCCCCTACCTAACTCCAGCCCCACAGCTATCCC
>JAXCMG010000011.1:35025649-35057165 GCA_034642415.1 Podarcis siculus
TCGCGCCCCCTTCCCCCCCCCCGCGGCCGTTACTCACAGAGCTCGCAGTAGCGCCGGCAGCCTCGGCCCAGCGAGTGCAGGTACCTCTGGAGGACGTCGGTGAGGAGGTCGCAGGCGGAGAGCTGCACGGCGTCCCAGCCCAGCGCCTGGCACACCTGCGCCGTCGACACGCGCAGCAGCCAGCGCGAGTAGCTCTCGCACATCCTCACGGCCCGGCAGCCATGGCCTCCCCCCTCACGCCGGAGACGCCCACAGCCCCGCAGCAGCAGCAGCAGCAGACGCCCCCCGGGGTCCCGCCGTTAACGCCGCCAGCGCCCACCGCGACGACGAAGACGCCGCCGCCATCTTGGGGTCGCCCGGGCAGACCGCGCCGGCAGAGCCCAGAGACAGCAGCGAGAGCGAGCCGCTCGATTCGCTCCGGCGTCGGCTATCCAGGAGGACGGGGGGAGGGGGAGGTGTGACGTCACGCGGAGAGGGGCGTTTCCTTCTTCTGCCGCCGCGGCTCTTCTTCTTCTTCTTCTTCCCTCACTCGAGGAAGACGGAGGGAAGGAGGCGGGCGGAGGGTTGCTGTTGCTGTTTAGTTGTTTAGTCGTGTCCGACTCTTCATGACCCCCTGGACCAGAGCACACCAGGCACTCCTGTCTTCCACTGCCTCCTGCAGTTTGGTCAAACTCATGCTGGTAGCTTCGAGAACACTATCCAACCATCTCGTCCTCTGTCGTCCCCTTCTCCTTGTGCCCTCCATCATTCTCAACATCAGGGTCTTTTCCAGGGAGTCTTCTCTTCTCATGAGGAGGCCAAAGTATTGGAGCCTCAGCTTCACGATCTGTCCTTCCAGTGAGCACTCAGTGATGATTTCCTTAAGAATGGATAGGTTTGATCTTCTTGCAGTCCATGGGACTCTCAAGAGTCTCCTCCAGCACCAGAATTCAAAAGCATCAATTCTTCGGCGATCAGCCTTCTTGATGGTCCAGCTCTCTCTTCCATACATCACTAACAGGAATTTCTACCTACCCTTTAAAAAATAATGACAATAATAATTCTATTAATATTATTATATTGCACTTTGTTGCCAAGATGCATAAACGTCAAACAAGCTTGCTTGCTGAGAAAAAAGTTGTTGTTTAGTCGTGTCCGACTCTTTGTGACCCCCTGGACCAGAGCACGCCAGGCACTCCTGTCTTCCACTGCCTCCCGCAGTTTGGTCAAACTCATGTTCATAGCTTCAAGAACACTGTCCAACCATCTCGTCCCCTGTCGTCCCCTTCTCCCCCATCAGGGTCTTTCCCAGGGAGTCTTCTCTTCTCATGAGGTGGCCAAAGTATTGGAGCCTCAGCTTAAGGATCTGTCCTTCCAGTGAGCACTCAGGGCTGATTTCCTTCAGAATGGATAGGTTTGATCTTCTTGCAGTCCATGGGGCTCTCAAGTGTCTCCTCCAGCACCATAATTCAAAAGCATCCATTCTTCGTAAATCAGCCTTCTTGATGGTCCAGCTCTCACTTCCATACATCACTACTGGGAAAACCATAGGTAGCAGCGTTTTATTCAAGCAGAAACCGGATTCTGGTGTAAGTTGTCCCTGCTAGAGGTTGCTGCAAATGCATGCCCTGCAACATTTCTCGGATGAAAATAGGGACGTCAATAATAATAATAATAATAATAATAATAATAATATAATAATAATAATAAAAGAAGAAGAAGAAAAGCCCAATAATAATAATAGAACAACAACAACAACTTTATTCTTTATACTCAACAACAATAATTTTATTCTTTATACCCAACAACAATTTTATTATTTATACCCAATGTGATAGGAATTTTGAGGTCTTAGATATATGGTAATGTTCTTAAGTTACCAACCAAGCTCGTACATAGATCAACACAGGAAGACCGACCTGGAACCATTTTGATTCCTAAACTGAGCAAATGTTTTCTCTGCAAGGTCAAAGTGGGAAACCTCCCCATTGTCTCTTTCCTCACAAATCCTGTCTTAAGGGCACATTTAAGATATGAATAGGGTGTGAGCCTGTGACCTGGCCCAGGGACTAAGTATTTATCACTACAAAAGACTGGCCAGGCTACCCAGGCAATCCAATCAAGTAACCTGCCAGACAGGAGATAAACAAGGACAGGAGAAAAACATTCAAATTTCTGTTTTTAGACCGCCTTTTCTGTTATGTATCTGAGGGGTGGGTCTTAGGTTACACCCCGTCTGTGATGTATGTATGATGTTTCTGGGGGTGGTCTTGATCTACAGAGTGGCAATTTCAAAAGTCTTTATAAGGCCTTCAGTGCCATTTTTCTGGGTTCCTCCTCTCGTGCAGGTGAGGGGAGCACCCTGTTGCAACAGTTCAATAAAGATCAGGCTTACTAGCTGCTTTGCTTCTCAATAGTCTCTGGTTGGCCTCTGTTATTCTCTCCTAACAATAGGGAACCTATGTAAGGACTATGTATGGGCTCTTGGATACCCCATAAGGCAAAAGGGCAATTTTTCTTTACAACACAACCAACAACAATTTTGTTATTTATACCCAACAAAAGCAACAATTTTATCATTCACATTTTATACTGTATTTTATGCTCTTTTTTGTTGCATCAATTTTGTTGTTGTTTAGTCGTGTCCGACTCTTCATGACCCCATGGACCAGAGCACGCCAGGCACTCCTGTCTTCGCTGCATCAATTAAGTGTTTTAAATTTGTTGTTAGCTGCCCTGAGCCCGGTTTTCTGAACTGGGAAGGGCGGGGTATAAATAAAAAAATTTTATTATTTATGTCCAGTAGCAACAACAATTTTATTATTTGTACCCTAGCCATCCACCTGGGTTGCCCCACCCACTCTGGGCAGCTTCAAGCATATAGGAAATCATAACAAAACATTAAACATTAAAAACTTCCCAAAATGCTTTTATTTGGGGTTGCTGTCCTCTCTCTGCTGCGGATCACAGTGGACTCCTTTGAATCTCATTGTGTCTTAAAAATGTATAGGACCCCTGACAGTTAAGTCCAGTCGTGAACGACTCTGGGGTTGCGGTGCTCATCTTGCTTTACTGGCTGAGGGAGCCGACGTTTGTCCGCAGACAGTTTTTCCGGGTCATGTGGCCAGCAGGACTACGTTGCTTCTGGCAAAACCGGAGCAGCACACGGAAACGCCGTTTACCTTCTCACCGCAGTGGTACCTATTTATCTACTCGCACTGTGTGCTTTTGAACTGCTAGGTTGGCAGGAGCTGGGACTGGGATTCGAACCGCCAACCTTCCGATCGGCAAGCCCAAGAGGCTCAGTGGTTTAACCCACAGCGCCACCCGCGCCACCTGTGTCTTAGGTCTATGTAAAGTGCTACGAATGCAACCCCCTAGTCACCTTTGACTGTACTTATCCTGGGGTCCTTTACTCTCTTTTTTAA
The DNA here is from genome assembly GCA_034642415.1 of Podarcis siculus. Classification (NCBI taxonomy): domain Eukaryota; kingdom Metazoa; phylum Chordata; class Lepidosauria; order Squamata; family Lacertidae; genus Podarcis; species Podarcis siculus. The sequence goes on from JAXCMG010000011.1 coordinate 35,029,057, forward strand.
CCTTACGAATTACAGGGGGTTTGGGCTCGATGACCCTCAAGGTCCCTTCCAACTCTATGGATGCTGCTGTTGTCTGATCGTAGCTAAGCTCTGGAACTCACTGCCACAAGAGGCGTTGATGGCCACCAATTTAGAATAATAGAATCACAGAATCGTAGGTCTTCCAGGACTCACGGCCAAGATGGTCGTCAGGTATACTGATGGCACCTTCTCACTTTAATTTGGCTTAACCAGAGTACATTTATATACCAACTTTGGCTCCAAGGAGCTCAAGGTGGTTCTCCCCTCCTTGAACTCCATGAAGCCTCCCAGCTTCATGGCAGGGTGGGGATTCGAACCCTGGTCTCCCAGGTCCTAGTCCAACACTCTAACCACTGCACCACATAGAACACTGGTACCAGATGATATAAAATACATCTTTGCAGCCCCAAAGCTAAAAGAAACAAAATGGCTTTTAATTACAAGAGCACAGGGAGAGTTTTTAAGGAGACTTTTCCGTATGCATGTGAGAACAGCAAGCAGCAGCCACACTCACTGCTGGATAGTTTGGGCACTAAGAGGATCCAATTCCCTCTCTCTTGAAGAAGCAGCCTTAATTTTCCATGAAGGATTATATATATTTTTTCCTCTAATATTTAAAAAGGGGCAGAAGTTAGCCAAAACTCCCCCCCCCTTCCTGCATTAGCTATCCATATCTGTCGGGAATTTGCTTTTTTTCCATGCCAACTATAAAGCTGGGCATTTGTCCCATTTTAAAGCATGCTTGGACTGGAACAATTACCTTCTAGTCTGCATTACATTTTGAATCCAAGTTTAGGGCAAGCCTGGGAAAAATGTCATCTCTCACAATTGGGTTTTAATTGAGGACAGCAGCAGGCAAATTGATACTCTGAAGAGGCAATTAGTCCCATCTTGGCAACTCTCTTATAGCTGCTTCCGTAACCCAGTGTTTCCCAACCTTGGGCCTCCAGCTGTTTATGGACTACAATTCCCATCATCCCTTGCCACTGGTCTTGCTAGTCAGGGATGATGGGAGTTGTAGTTCAAAAACAGCTGGAGGCCCAAGGTTGGGAAACACTGCCGTAACCAATACCTAAGCAATCCACGGAGGTGATAAATCTGGGTTTAGGCCAGTGGTTCCCAAAGGTTTGGGGGTACCACCCCCTTGGTTCCATAAACTCACCCCCAGTACACCCTACCCTATAAAAAACATCGTTCAGAAAAGTAGTTGGCAAGATCCACTTAGGAAGAGAACAATAAAATCCAAAACAGTAAAAACTAATTGCATATTTATTCAAAATCCAGTTAAAACTATTTAAGTTAATTAATAAAACTGATTGATCCAGTGAAGCGAACTTTTTGCAGTCAAGAGTCATTTACACCTCTAGTGCCCCTCTGCTACTTACTCCTGATTAATTCCAAAGCACCCCACTAGGCTAGGGCCATGGGTATGCAAACTAAGGCCTGGGGGCTGGATGCGGCCCAATCGCCTTCTAAATCTGGCCCACGGACGGTCCGGGAATCAGCGTGTTTTTACATGAGTAGAATGTGTGCTTTTATTTAAAATGCATCTCTGGGTTATTTGTGGGGCATAGGAATTCATTCTCACTCCCCCCCAAAATATAGTCCAGCCCCCCACAAGGTCTGAGGGACAGTGGACCAGCCCCCTGCGGGAAAAGTTTGCTGTCCCCTAGTAGGCTATACCTAAGGGACGCGGGTGGCGCTGTGGGTTAAACCACAGAGCCTAGGACTTGCCGATCAGAAGGTCGGCAGTTCGAATCCCCGCGACGGGGTAAGCTCCCGTTGTTCAGTCCCAGCTCCTGCCAACCTAGCAGTTCGAAAGCACATCAAAGTGCAAGTAGATCAATAGGTACCGCTCCGGCGGGAAGGTAAACGGCGTTTCCGTGCGCTGCTCTGGTTTGCCAGAAGCGTCTTAGTCATGCTGGCCACATGACCCAGAGGCTGTACGCTGGCTCCCTTGGCCAAAACAGCGAGATGAGCGCTGCAACCCCAGAGTCGGTCACGACTGGACCTAATGGTCAGGGGTCCCTTTACCTTTAGTAGGCTATACCACTTGGACCTTTGCATGGCTGAATACTCTTCCCTATAAAAGATATACTCCCTGCACATAGAAAACTAGCATATCAAGAAGGGTTCAAGCCTAGACTTTACTCCCGACATGCCATTTTTTAAAAAATGTAGAATGTAATTTTTAATGGGGGTAAGCATTCACTCCCAGCTGAAATGCTGCAACCCAGACAGCAGTTTACAGAGCTCAGTGCTAAGGCCAGAAGGATAGACCAGATTACCTGAGAGGTAAAAGGGAAACAGTCTGATCCCAAACTGTTGTCATGGTCCAGCTAAAGGCCGAGGAATGGTGGGAGGCACCAGCTGGGGAACCGCCAAGGGAAGAAGGTATGAAGAGGGAGGAGCAGAGACAGCCGCATTGGCATAGTCTCAGATTACTTGGGAAGAAACCAGTGAAGATTTGGGCAGTTGTCGGAAGGCAGGGACCTTCAGCCTCTACAACTGCAAGTCCTACTGAGAAGAGTCGCCATGCTCCTTAGGCCTGGCACCCCTGGGCAGACCTTGTTTCTTCTAATAAGGAGTTAACTTCACTTACTCAGTGTGATTTATTACTGACACCTGTTATTCCCCCCATCCGTATAGTTAAAACTATGGTTTTCCCAGTAGTGATGTATGGAAGTAAGAGCTGGACCATAAAGAAGGCTGAAGAGTTGATGCTTTTGAATTATGGTGTTGGAGGAGACTCTTGAGAGTCCCGTGGACTGCAAGATCAAACCTCTCCATTCTTAAGGAAATCAGCCCTGAGTGCTCACTGGAAGGACAGATCCTGAAGCTGAGGCTCCAATACTTTGGCCACCTCATGAGAAGACTCCCTGGAAAAGACCCTGATGTTGGGAAAGATGAAGGGCACAAGGAGAAGGGGACGACAGAGGACGAGATGGTTGATACTGGGCCTCGGCCCAGTATACCTAAAGGAGCGTCTCCACCCCCATCGTTCTGCCCAGACACTGAGATCCAGCGCCGAGGGCCTTCTGGCGGTTCCCTCACTGCGAGAAGCCAAGTTACATCGAACCAGGCAGAGGGCCTTCTCGGTAGTGGCGCCCTCCCTGTGGAACGCCCTCCCACCAGATGTCAAAGAGAACAACAACTACCAGACTTTTAGAAGACATCTGAAGGCAGCCCTATTTAGGGAAGCTTTTAATGTTTAATGTATTAGAGGATTTTAGTATTTTTTTGGAAGCCGCCCAGAGTGGCTGGGGAAGCCCAGCCAGATGGGCGGGGTAAAAATAATAATTTATTATTATTATTATTATTGGATGGTGTCTTCAAAGCTACCAGCATGCGTTTGACCAAACTGCGGGAGGCAGTGGAAGACAGGAGTGCCTGGGGTGCTCTGGTCCATGGGGTCACGAAGAGTCAGACACGACTAAACAACAACTGCAAATAACCATGGATCACTTCATACAATGGTCAGACATAAATGTCAAGACATAGCATGAATGTCGCAGGTGTTTCACAGCACACGGATCAGGAATAAGAAACCTGCAGATCTCCAGGAGTTCCAGATTCCATCGACCCCGAGCCAACAAGGACAAGTATTATGGAAGCTGTGGTTCAGTAACATCTGAAGGACCATGTATATCCCAACCTTGCCAAAGACCATTGTTGCTCCCACCAGCCCCAGCCAGAATGATCAATAGTCAGGGATAACAGATGTAGCCCCAAACCTATGGAGGGCACAAGGTTGGGAAAGGCTAGTATATAGCTGGAAAGGTTGCCATCTGTCTTTCTCAGGAGACAATGGAGGATAACGCCTTTAGGGGTGAAGTCAAACCGTTCAAAGGTAACAGCGCCTGGTAGCAGCTTGTGAAAAGGCCCTCAGCTGGACTAAGTACCGTATTTTTCTGTCTATAAGACACCCCCATGTATAAGATGCCCCTATCTGGGGGAACTCCGATTTAAGAAAATGGGAGATCTATCCATGTATAAGACACCCCCAAAATTTTAAACATTATTTTTAAGGGGGAAAACCAAGTCTTATACATGGGAAAATATGGTATTTCTTCTTGCTAAATGTATACAGCACTGATGTATTCTAGATGTCAGAGCTAAGTAAATTTCTATATTGTTTAGGTAGTTCTGATCCTATAATTCCCAAGAGAAAAGCTTCTGGTTTAGGTTTTCTTTTTTTTTTTACAAATGTTATCTTAAACATCTTTTCCAATTCATTATATATCATTTCACAGTAAGTTTTAACCTTATTACAAGACCATCACGTATGAAAAAATGTACCTTTCTCTTTACATTTCCAATACTTACTTGATTTTGATTTATACTGTACATTTACTAGGTGTTAGATACAATCTATATAACATCTTCATATAATTTTCTCTTAAAACCATAACATGCTGCAAATTTTATATCCGTATTAATCGTTCCCATGCTTCCATGCCAATATTCAGTGAGAATCTGTGGCTTGAGGTGTATATCGAACATAGGGAAGGCGTGTGAGCACATCTAACCTACTTATTGCATTGTCTTCACCCTAGGGCACAGCTGATAAAGCTGTTGCCCTCCAGATATTATCAGACGAATATAACTCCCATGATTCTCAATCATTGGCCATGGTGGCTGGGGCTGATGGGAGTTGGAGTCCAACCACATCTGGAAGGTTACACGCTTTCGCTTCCTGTTCTAATGCAGAACCTTTACCCCCATAGCCCTAATTTAGCCCGGCAAGTCTCAGGGCTTGGACTGCAAACCATAGCCACATTGCTCACACCTGCAATCATGTGATCTGAAGCTAAAATGGTCCCTACTCTTTGCATCAAGAAGTCCACACTTTTAGAATCTGGCGGCTTTTTCTAGAGCCCCGCATGGGAACAGAAGGCAGTGCCGAGTTCGAAAGCTCCAACCTCTTTGTGCAACAGATTGGGAGCATGCTTATCGATTTCCCGATTCTTCCTCTGAATTGCCGGCTTCAAAAATCTTCATCTGTAAGGGCAGCTCCAGCCTCACCAAAAAAGCAAAGTGTTACTCTGTCATCCAGTTTCATTGTGACCTCAGGTGATCTGACAGGTGGGCAGACTCAAGTTACCAAATTTAGGACTGAAGCTGTAATACCTTAACACCAAAATACTTCACAAAGTTTTTTCAAACTTACAATGGAGAGATTTTGGATGTTACCATAACTGTGCATAGCTCTCATTTACATCAAAGAGGCTTTTGCGCACACACCCTCTCTGTCTCTCTCTCTCTCAAGGTGTCTGAATGTTTTTAATGAGATTGACATGCTGGCTGAGAGCATAAGACACTGTTGTTTACTTGTATTGCAGTCCAGCCACCCCCAGTTCCACATGCCCAAAGAACCATGCCAGCTCTTTTCATGTAGGACTTTATTATAATATGATTTACAAACAGCTGGGATTCTTTGCCTGAAAATCCTTCACAGAATGACGGACCAATAATTTTGTCTCTAGAAAGGAAGCGGGATAAACTGCTTGCCAGAACAGCTTTTCTTCTTTACCTACAGAGAAAAACATTGCATTAAGGGAAGTTTGAATGTCACTCTGACGGGATCGTCAGCTTTGTTTACTAATTGCTAAATTGCTGCAGAACCTGAACGGTTTCTCATTTTCTCCTTCTTAAAAGTTTCATTTTAAAAATTCTAAACAGACCACGACAGCACTGTAAAACATTCCATAGAATCCAATGGGCCTAATAAGTAATTTAAACTAGGGAAGCAGTCTTTACATCAAACTGATCTCAGTCTATTGAAACTTTTAAACTATATATAAGGCATTGTACAGTACAATAAAGGTATTGTTAATAGAAATGTTTATGCAACAAAAATTTTTTTTGGAAGGCATCATCTCAGAAGAGACATAAAGTATGTGCTGTTGTTTTTGTCAAAGCTATTGTCATATGAAAATGTGTACAGATTTAAGAGATCAATGTTTGTGGTTAATTGATTTCTGTTTCTTGAATCGGGTGACAGTCCTTTGTAAAAGGTAACCCACAAAAAGTAACCGTGGAAATATACCAGCAGATATGCCTATACTTCGAAGACCAGCCTGATCTGAAGGAAATCCTTTGCCTTTGTGCAACGTGGTTATCGTAAGTGCCATGACCTAAGCACAAGAAACTCTGCTGCTTGTTTCCTCAAAGCACTTTCTAAACTCCCACTTTGCAGACACTTTAGCACAGGCTTCAGGAGTTGGGGAGAGATGAGGCAGGACTATCTTTAAGAAAGAAACTGCCTTTCGATTATTTGCCAGCCGGTTATTTTTTGAACTCCACTGATAATCCCACCTTAAGGATGAGACAACTGAACATCTTGCTGTGGAATTTTAAGTACAACTGCAGTGTAGTATTTCCAGAACATTTGAAGCTACACAGTTAAAGATAGTATCAAGCATGTCTCTACAACACCCTTCCACCATATCTCTCTAGTGTTGTCTAGAAAAACATTGCACCTTGATTTCATTTCTGCCAAATGCGTGGATTGATTTTAAGCAAAATTTTGCAGGATGCAAGTATTCATGCAATACCAGACATTCATAAACAAGCACTTCTAGAACAAACATCCTATGTACTTTCAACTACATTCTATTTTTTTTTTTATTTCACCACCCTTTACATCTATTTTCCAGCACCACTTTACCTGTTGACTTTGGACGACCCTCACTTTCTGATTACCCCTTAGTTCCTGGTTGTGGAATGGTAAAAAAAAACATACAAAAACATGCAGTGAAGCAATTAGCAATGTAAATTAAGGCAAAACATGCAATGCATAGCAAAAACACTGTTGGAAGTCAGATCAACTGAAGAGATATACTGATTAACCCATGGATTAAAGTCACAATTGCTTTCCATTATACAAAATGTCATTTTTCTCCAGCTTAATTGCATGATTTCAAGGCATGCTGAGGATGCACTGCTGCATTCTGTGGAGAGAGCTTGATCCAAAGGAAAGCTGCAGACTGAGCTTTTCAGGAAAAAAAAGGTTTAAGTCAGCATAGAACCGACATAGGGAATTCACTGCCACGAGAGATGGAGACGGCCACTGACAGCCATCTAAACTGATGATTATTAACCATAATGGTTACATGGAGTTGCTGTGCTCAAAGGCAGCGTGCCACTGAATGTAAGTTGCTGGGGAGCAAAGACCACTGAAGGCTGTTGCATTCTGTTATTGTCTTGCCAAAAGCAAGCAGAATTCCTCTCTCCATTCTTCGTCACCCACCCAGGACCTAACAATGGGAACTTGGACGCCATGTGGTTAGTGTGCAACCTTAATAAGCACCCTTCCAAAAAATACATGTGCATCAACTCAGGTGCAGGACACAGAGAAAAGCAATATCCTGGAAGAAAACTCCAGTATTAGCCAACAACCTCTGCTGTATGTTTGGAATTAACGAGGAGGGGATGGTGCCAAACTGTGCCATGCACTGATCACTGATTTTTTTTTAAGCACAAATGGAAAATTCACTGCGCCATTCAACCGCACGGAACAGAAGGCCTAAAGGTTGGAAACTCGTATGCCGATACTTACAGAGCAGCAGCGCCAGAGATGATCTCAATAAGCTCCTTGGTGATGACAGCTTGGCGGGTGCGGTTGAATGTCAGAGTCAGCTTGTCAATCATCTCAGCTAGAAAGGGAGACGGGAGAAGTTCAATGACAAAAGTATCAATAAATCTTAAGCTACTCAACCATTTTACTTTGCCCACTGGTTTTAAGTAAGGAAGCGTTCTGAGTACTTTATATAATCTGCTTTCTTGCTTGCTCAGAACCAAGGACTTAAGTTACTTTAAACTTGAAATTTTGTAAATATTGCGAATCGCTGAATATGAAAGGGTACAGCATCCAGGATTCTACCAGCTACTTTCTGGGCCAAGGGCTAATTTCAATACTGTTTTTTCTATCCATGACAATTTCTGCTATCGTTTTCCATTATAATGAACTCTAGCCAGACTGTCCTCAGGCAAGTGCAGTGCAGTCCTATCTACAATGCTCAGAATCATGCCCTATTAAGTTCAATGGCGCTTACTCCCAAGTAGGTGTGCCTAGGACTGAAGCCTTAGGCTTGTCTTAACAAAGACAAGGTCTTTTTGTAAAGCAAATTAACTAAAAGGCAGCTATTCTAGCTGGTATGTAAACATGTGGGATGTGAAACTTATAGCAGTCAAGTACAAGATTCCTACAGTGGACATGTTGGGGGATGTTTTGTACCACTCAGGAGAAAACTTCTTGTTTCCTCCTGAGCTGGGACAGACTTCCACTGCATGTGACTTGAAGAGGGTATAGCCTATTCTGGGCAGAGGAGCAGACATTCCTCCATGTTGTTTTGTTTTTCTTCTTCTCCATTTTGTGTTTCTGTATGAACTGCTCAGTCGCATTCACTTGGAACCAATTCCCCTATGGGACAGTTTATATAGTTACATACTTGTGTAACCTAAGTCTGCCTTGAGGGATCTATCTGTGAACCTGAATGAATCTGTGAGTACACTACTTTTATATTAATTTTAATCAGATTCTCGTGTCTATTCTTTTTAAGAGGGATTAGAAAGGATCTTACCAGGAATCTTTAGTCGTGAGGCTCAGACGAGCCAGCAACAAGCTAACCGCTGTGTAATTTAAAAAGGGGAATGTTTGGAACTGTGCTAGGATATGGAACTTGCTAGCGCAAGTTAGGAAGGAGATCATTAAATAATATATCCTCTCCTACCTCCCTAAACATCCCCACAAAACAGAATCTTGCCTGCTCTCCACTGGGCCTCTTATCTAAATTTTGGTAGTTTCTGCTTTTGCTGCTAACTTATCACAGTACGCTGTAAACTGCATGGAGAGTTCCTTACAAGCATTCTTGCTGGCATTGTCCATGGCAGTCATCCTTGCACTTTGCTCACTAGTAGTAGACTCCTTTAATGAGTAGAAGATGATGTTTGCCAATGTAAATTCCTGATAGTTTCGCAGGACATCTGCATCAATATCATCATAGATACTAAGGCTTTCTGAAAAACGAAGAACAATAATATAGGTGGTTTATTAGTTAACATTTATCAGATACAGTAATAGCAAGCCAAACGCATATATGATGGAATTTCAAAACCACTGTAGATTAGCAATCAGCTTTTTTTTTTTAAAAAAAAGAAAAACACACAGGAAATCCTTAGCTTTCCAGCTATAAGCAATTTCTATTTTACAAAATTCAACTGGCATTTGCACACTGTTAGCTCTAATCGTGCCTTTTAAAAAGCAAAATAAGAGGCAAAGAATACAAGAGTAATTATAAGTAGTAACGACACTGTGTCCATATAAAGGTAAAGGTACCCCTGCCCGTATGGGCCAGTCGTGACTGACTCTAGGGTTGCGCACTCATCTCGCTCAAGAGGCCAGGAGCCGGCGCCACCCGAAGACACTTCCGGGTCAGGTGGCCAGCGTGACGAAGCTGCAGCTGGCGAGCCACCACCAGTGCAGCACACGGAAACGCCGTTTACCGTCCCGCTATCAAGCGGTACCTATTTATCTACTTGCACTTAGGGGTGCTTTCGAACTGCTAGGTGGGCAGGAGCTGGAACCGAACGACGGGAGCTCACCCCGTCGCGGGGATTCAAACCGCCGACCTTACGATCAGCAAGTCCTAGGCACTGAGGTTTTACCCACAGCGCCACCCGCGTCCCCTGTGTCTATATACAGCATCGATAATTTTAGACCAAAATTCTTGCTTCCTACCCACAGTGTGATAAATAAGGGCAATGGTTTGGCCTTTTGCAGTTAAGCACTTATGGAAACACAAACTTTAATCAGCATAAGAAGCAATAGCACACCAGGGGGAAATGCCCCTAAAAATACAATTGTTTACTCCACTAACTAGCCAAAGTCTACTTACCAGCACCAGAAACAGTCTCAAGAGAATAGATGGGTTTCTCATCTGTCTTGTAGGAGATGACGGACCTAAAAGAAAAAGAAAGCTCTGCTGAACAGTTTTAGTGACATGGCTTGAGAAGACCTGGCTGCCAAATGTTAAAATCCAGACACACTTAAGCAGCATGCAGAACTTCCTCTGTTATCCTGGTGGCACTTGGAGCCACCCAGCAGAAACCCACATTCAGACACCCAGCAGAAACCCACATTAAAACGCTAAACTATATTCAAATCTACTGACCTCTCCCCGCCCAATTCTTTTATTCCCCTTGAAAATGATGGAATTTATGCTTTCTCTTACCTGAACCGATTATAGATGACTGCTCCTTCATCGAATTCGTATCCAGAATTCAGCAGTTCCAAGGCAATGATCGACGCATCTCCAAAGGTGGGAGGCTTCCTCCCCACTTCCTTGAAGTTCAACAAGAAGTTCTTGCTGTGTGTCCTAAAACAAAAGCGAGCCCGCATGTAAAGTAGATCCGGCCACAGTGAAACACGCTTGAGTTATTATCCAACTGCTATGAGTTCTATACAGGGCTGGTTTTGAGAAGCTCCCAGAAACTTCCCCGGCCCATAAATGCAGCGGCTAATGAGGGCCGCATCCATTGCTAGTGTGATTCTCCCTTACTGAAACGACAGCATAGACAGGAATGTTTACGAATAGCTAATGAAAGTTAATGATGATGATGGAGATAGATGCTCCCCACTAGTGACGGCATTCTGCAGCTGGGGACTCACCACTGAAAAGGTCCTGTCACAGGTTGGCACCGACTGGGCAACCCCCAGTGTTGGCACCACCACCAAGGTCTCCCTCCTCCAGTTCCCCTCCTCTTCTTTCTTTGTATTCCAGTCCACTGAGCACCTCCATCCTTTTCACCATCCACTACATTCTGGGGCTTAAACCTGCCTCAACCTTCCAGCTTCTGAGCAATTAAGCCTTAGCGCTTAAGCGTAGGTGCAGCGGTCCTATGGTCCTATCGAATGCATGCTACACATCAGCTCGCCCTCAGCAGTCTTCGGGTAAGTACCACTGCCTTACATTACAATTCTGAGCATATTCAGTTGCTCCTAAGACAGCTTTCTCAGAAGGAAGCTCATTACAGCCTTTGGGATTAATGCAAAACTACCAGTGAAAAAGGACATGGGTGGTGCTGTGGGTTAAACCATAGAGCCTAGGACTTGCTGATCAGAAGGTCGGCGGTTCGAATCCCTGTGACGGGGTGAGCTCTCGTTGCTCAGTCCCAGCTCCTGCCAACCTAGCAGTTTGAAAGCACGCCACTGCAAGTAGATAAATAGGTACTGCTCTGGCGGGAATGTAAACGGCGTTTCCGTGCACTGCTCTCGTTCGCCAGAAGCGGCTTAGTCATGCTGGCCACATAACCTGGAAGCTGTACGCCGGCTCCCTCAGCCAATAAAGCGAGATGAGCGCCGCAACCCCAGACTTGGTCACGACTGGACCTAATGGTCAGGGGTCCCTTTACCTTTTACCAGTGGAAACAAGGGTCAACTTCAAGGAAAGGGCTGCTGTTCCCCATTACCTCTGAAGTATGCCTCTCAGCTTGTCACCGATTCCGACTAACATGACCTCTTTACCCGCATCTGTGAGGGCGGTGACTTGGCTCTTGATATTTTTAGCCACAGAAGTGTGGATAGCACCGCAGAGGCCACGATCGGAAGACACCCCTATGAGAAGATACTTCTTCTTGTCCTCAGGGGCCTTGATTTCCGCTTTTTCATAAAGAGCTAGTAAAGAGAAGAGGGGACAGCCAGCAGCAGGCATCATTAGCAGCCATCAAAATACAGCAGCATCAAAGATATGTGGTAGAACTTCCTTCCTTCCCACCATCTGTCATGGATGTTTTAGCTGAGGTACCTGCATTGTGGGGGGTTGGGCTAGATGACCCTTGGGTCCCTTCCAGCTCTAAGATTCTATGAACTACAGTACTTCCAATAAGAACCACTTCTACAAGAAATACTGGCCCACCACCTCTGTTACTTAATCAAATTCCAACAGACAGATCAAGATCATGCAACAGAAACTATGAGCTTCTTCAGCATGATTTACTTTTCTGCATTTTGAAAGCTTGTTGACGACCCAATATTTGAGTTACCAAACCCCAGCACACACCATTAAGTCACAGCCTACATGCTGTGACAGGGAACCAGGCAGAGGGCCTTCTTGGTAGTGGCACCTGCCCTGTGGAACGCCCTCCCACCAGATGTCAAAGAGAAAAACAACCACCAGACGTTTAGAAGACATCTGAAGGCAGCCCTGTTTAGGGAAGCTTTTAATGTTTAATAGACTATTGTATTTTAATATTCTGTTGGAAGCCGCCCAGAGAGGCTGGGGAAACCCAGCCAGATGGGCAGGGTATAAATAATAAATTGTTATTATTATTATTCCATCAGCATGAAGGGACTTTTGCACCCCTAGTAACAGCAGGTGAGACACTGTATGCAATCAAGGACAAAAGGAGTGCAAGGTATTTTCCACACAAGCACAGAATATGTCAATGACAGAAGACAATGCTCTGAAATTTTCATCTTAGCAACAAAAGCCACTCTCAAGTTTCTAGTCATGACCATATAGATAGGCTCTTGAGTGTGTGAGCAATACCTAGCAAAGTGTTTAAAACCAAAGGGAGCTCAGAAGTTTTTCCAACAGTGATGGGGTAGGTGGTTCGACATCTTGAATAGTTTCTTTTCAACCCCCTTGTAGCAGAAATACTTTAAACAATGTAAAATCACAATGGCTTGTATCCAACAAAGTTCTTTGGTGACACTTGCACAACATAACTTCAAATTCATTTCCCCTCCTGCCATGTCATCCCCCGCTCCCCGGTTCTGGGGGTTCCCAAACATCTTTGCACTAATGGGACGACTTTGTTGGGAACAATCCAATATATAAAAATATGCTTGATTCCCATACATTTATGGAGGCTGCTGAATTCAGTCTATTTTGGTGAAGAATTTGGCTTGGCAGTTTGAATTTATTTAGAACAATATTTAATGTTGTTTTGGATTACTTTCTTCAAAACAAAACTTGGTACTGTATTTTACATTTGTATTATTTTCTTGAATTCTTTATGAGTTTTGTATTTTATTATTGTAAATTATTGTTCTCGAAGCTACAAACATGAGTCTGACCAAACTGCAGGAGGCAGTGGAAGACAGGAGTGCCTGGCGTGCTCTGGTCCATGGGGTCATGAAGAGTCGGACACCACTAAACGACTAAAGAACAATTGTAAATCACTTTAGGGTATCTCTCAATGTGTGAAGCAATATATAAAAGTAAACAAGAAAGGAGGTAGGGAACCTTTGGCTCTCCAGATGTTGTTCACTGGCCATGCTCGCTATGGCTGGAAGGAGTTTAACATCTGGAGGACCACAGGCTCTTTATCTCTGCTTTAAAGGACCAGGGCTTTATAAATCTAGAGAAACATCAAACTTTTGAGCTAACTTAATGTATCCTCGTTTCCAATGGTCCATAGTTAATGCAAATTTTAAAGATGATTTGGAAGTCTACTTAGAAGTAGTTCATCAGAAAGTTATAGGTCAGAAAATTATCCCTCCTGTTGGTTTCTGCTTTCTTCACTGTGTAGCAAATGCTTGTCACAAGACAATGTTTACATTCCACAGTCAGAGTTACTGCTGGGTTCCCACGGGAATGGGAGACTGGATGTGATGTACACTGGTTTCCTGTTTTTCGGTGTTCTGTCGTTTCTTTGTTAGAGAGGGAGTTGCTTCTCTGCTCTCACAGAGGCAAGATGTATGTCTGTATGCTCTCAGCACAGCTTGTAAATAAACTTCATCATGTAGCACATTACCTGCTTATCCTTTCGTTGCATGACTACGCTCTGCTTGGGCTCAAGATAAGACGAGCCTGTATCAGCTCCAGATGGGCAGGAGCTGATCAAAATCTCACACCTCCCCCCCCCCAAATCCCCCCCCCCCATGATTTAAAGGCTACTGCTGCAAAATCAGCCACAAGAGAGGCAACTTTGCTTACCCAATGCCCCGACTCCATAAACTCTGGCAGGCTTTAACTCTCTCTCTGCCCTGGAATACTTTGCTGCGGCAACCATCTTCATGGACTTGGTAATTTTCTGGATGTTCTTGATGGACTTTAAACGCCGGGTAACTGCACAGATGAGAGTGAATGAACAAAGGGAGGATTTCAAAGAGACACTGAGAAAAAGAAGCATTAAAAAGGGATCTAACTGAGCACTGGTCTCTGTAACAAGTCAAAATCAACCCATCTGTAGAGCACTGGTGTTATGCAGCCAAATGTACCAGTGCAGGGATGAATAACCAGATGTTTGACTATGGTTCTTATCACCCCGACAATTTTCTGTGCTGACAGGAGGAGGAGATGAACAGCGTCTAGAAGATCACAGGTTTACCTTCTCTGCAGTAGTTTTTGACATTTCAGGGTATGCATCTAGAGCAGAATACTTACTGTCTTTCAAAGTTGCCATATTCCTGACTTGGACCCTGAAAAATTAAACACAAAACAGATACTTCATTTCTTTAAATGTTATTTCCCGCTGGTAGAACAGTGATTCACAGCTTTTCTAGGTTCAGAGGCACATCTGAAGACCTAAAGAACTACTGTAGGTACCCAAAAAATTTCACAGGTGCTACTTGGCAATAATAATAATAATAATAATAATAATAATAATAATAAAAGCCACCAGGCATCTGGGGAGAAAGACTTTGGCAATTCCACCTGCCATTGAACCCAATGTTTTTTGACTATACATGATTTTGGCTTTAGCTGCTATCCCTGGAACGTTAACCCCAGCGTAAGCTGAGAGTTGCCTGTATCTATTTATCATATTCATATATATGCCAACAGTGAACTCATTCTCTGCAACCAAAACAGCCGCATCTATGCATGAGAGGCAGATACCAGCAGGTATGAGTAAGCCCCAACATTGGCAGATGTACAAAAATATATAAATCAATGGGGGGGGGGGAAATCCCCCCAAGGCAGCCTGAGGTTCAGTAGTCACAAAGCACTGGTGCTTTGCTATTATGGGAGTGGAACAGCTGAAGCGCTGAACTAGGAATACTGAACGCTGCAACATTTTGTTGCAGGGCCCACTTGCTATAGGTAGGAAACTGTGGAGTTCCAATAAACAGCCAAGCAGAGAGGCTGAAAAGCAAGCTGGGAAGTGGACAACCCATGCCAAAACGATTGGGCAGAAATCTTGACAGGAGGAGGGCAACCCTGTCACTCCTTTTGCAAAGGGAAAAGAGATATTTGGCGCAGATACAAGGGTGCGCCACCCCTGCCCCGCAAATCCCACCACCCTCCTTAGTCTGGCGGTGGAAATAATGCCAGTTAAGCATTGCAGTGCAACAGCAAAATGCCTGCAGGGAGGGGAACAAATTGAAAGATAATTCTAAACGCTGCCCCTCCCCAGGATGTGGAGAGGAGAGGAAAAGAAGAGGATGAAGGTTAAGCTTCACAGATCAGCTGTAGACTGCTCTGCCTCCTTCCTTTTAGCAAATGTTTTGTGCCGCTGGGGAAGTGGTAATTCTGTATTCATTTGCTTTGGATGTTTGTATGTGATGCCAATAAAAGATTTGATGATGATGACAGACCAGCTGCTTTTTCTTTTTTGCATTCTGACAGGAAAATACAACTAGCAGCTTGAAATATAAAAAAAATTATAACCTTGAGAGGGAAGATATTGGAGGTTGAACGGGACATATCTGCTGCCTAATAATAATAATAATAATAATAGCAGCAGCAGGAGCAACATGTCAGGTTTCAACCGTGGCTCGTGGGACCTCTGAGCATGTGCAGAGTGCCCTCCCTATGCCAGGGCCTTCACCTACCATTGCGGCTGCGAGAGGGCTGCGGCGGCGGCGAAGGCGGCTCCCCGGGACAGCATGGCGGCGGCGTTGTTTCCTCGTCTCCTTCCTTCTCCGCCTGCGGTCTCCCTTCTTCTTCTCTTCTTCCAGACGCGGCCCTGCCTTCCCTCGCGCTCTGCCCGCCCGGACCCGGACCGGCTTGAAGGTCAGAGAGCCCCCACCGCGCATGCGCCGCAAGAGCTCCACCTCGGGCGCGGGTTGAATGGTAAGGAGGAGAAGGCCACGGCAGGAGAGCGGGGAAGGACAGCTTCCGGGTGAAAGGGCGCCGGAACTTGGAGCCTCGCTCTACGTTCGTCTCTATGGTCCTCCACAAGGGCAAACCGGTCGGGTTCTACCTCTTCCGGACTCTCTTATGCCGCGCAGGGGCGGACCATAGAGATGAGGGGCGAGAGCGGCCCTTCCTCCCAGGTGACCCCATAGAGATGGTCCATAAATAAATTTCAGTATCTGAATACATTGTACGTACGTGTGTGTGTATAAATACATTATAGATTAAATACACTAGATCTATAGGTAGATAGATATAGATGCGCTGTCTGGATATCTATATAAATATATCTATCAAATGTTTTTAGTCTATATATATATACTGTATATATATGTCTATATATATCATAGCTGTCAACATTTCCCTTTTCATGCGAGGAATCTTATTCGGAATAAGGGAATTTCCCTTAAAAAAAGGAAAAAGATATATATGTGTGTGTGTGTGTCTATATATATAGAGAGAGAGACTAAAAACATTTGATAGATATATCTATATAGATATTCAGACTGCGCATCTATAGATCTAGTGTATTTAATATAAAATTTAATATAATAAAGAATTATATTTAATATATAAAAATATTTCACATCTATATCTAATCTATAATATATGTGTGTGTGTGTGTGTGTGTGTGTATATATATATATGAAAGATATGTAGACTAAATGCATTTGAAAGATATATAGATGAGCTGTTTGCCACTTCTTTTAGCAAAAAAGGAGGGATAATTACTGTATAAGAATTGCTTTAACAGTGCAACTGAGCCGTATCAAGACCAGGCCCTATTGAAACCCCTCTATTCCAACGGCTCTGCTCTGAGTATCACCCAATACCAATGATATTTAAAGGACCCGCATGCTACCATCATGTTTAAAAAACCGCATCTGCTTCCACTGCAGCAAGTGTTGCCGTCCTTCTTGCTGCAGCCGCCCTTATTTCCAAATTTGGAACAGGAAGTCAGCGTCTGTCTACCCCTCTACACTTTCGGTCGTCCCCGTTCTATGCGCATGAGGGTTGATTATATTCGTCACTTCCGCTTCCGGCCCTTCCTAAGGGGGGGGGAAAGAACCCGGAAGCGGCTCTGGTTTGTTGTTTGCTTGCTGCCCTGTTGCTCCGCCGCCGCCGCCGCCGCCGCCATGGGGAAGACGGACTTCCTGAGCCCCAAGGCCATCGCCAACCGCATCAAGTCGAAGGGGCTGCAGAAGCTGCGCTGGTACTGCCAGATGTGCCAGAAGCAGTGCCGGGATGAGGTGAGCGAGGAAGGTTTGGGGGGGGGGTGGAAGGGTGCCTAGTAGAGCCTCCAGAGCCAGGCGCAGCATATCTGCTTCGTGTTTTATCACCATTGCTGCTATTATTATTATTATTATTATTATTATTATTATTATTATTATTTTATTTACAGTCCTTTGCCAAATACCCCAGGGCAGTTCACAGCAGAAAAAAGAAAATACAGAGCGAGAACGCAAAATACAGTGGTACCTCGGGTTACATATGCTTCAGGTTACAGACTCCGCTAACCCAGAAATAGTGCTTCAGGTTAAGAACTTTGCTTCAGGATAAGAACAGAAATCGTGCTCTGGCGGCGCAGCAGCAGCAGGAGGCCCCATTAGCTAAAGTGGTGTTTCAGGTTAAGAACAGTTTCAGGTTAAGAACACACCTCCGGAATGAATTAAGTACGTAGCCAGAGGTACCACTGTACATAACAAAAGCAGAAACGAAAACAAAACATTAATATCCCCATTGTTGTTGTTTAGTTGTTTAGTCGTGTCTGACTCTTTGTGACCCCATGGACCAGAGCATGCCAGGCACTCCTGTCTTCCACTGCCTCCCGCAGTTTGGTCAGACTCATGCTGGTAGCTTCGAGAACACTGTCCAACCATCTCGTCCTCTGTCGTCCCCTTCTCCTTGTGCCCTCAATCTTTCCCAACATCAGGGTCTTTTCCAGGGAGTCTTCTCTTCTCATGAGGTAGCCAAAGTCTTGGAGCCTCAGCTTCAGGATCTGTCCTTCCAGTGAGCACTCAGGGCTGATTTCCTTCAGAATGGAGAGGTTTGATCTTCTTGCAGTCCATGGGACTCTCAAGAGTCTCCTCCAACACCATAATTCAAAAGCATCCACTTTTCGGCGATCAGCCTTCTTTATGGTCCAGCTCTCACTTCCATACATCACTACTGGGAAAACTATAGCTTGAACTATACGGACCTTTGTCGGCAAGGTGATGTCTCTGCTTTTGAAGATGTTATTATTATTATTTTATTTGCCGCCCTTTGCCCGAATATCCCATGGCGGTTCACAACAGAAAAAAAAGAAAATACAAAGCAAGAATGCAAAATACGTAACAAAAGCAGACACAAAAACGAAGCATATCCCCACCCACCCACAAATATTTGAAAGCTTCGCAGGTATGTTGCCCCTGGACATGGGGGCTCTGCTTGACATTAATGGCTCATCACCTTTGCAAGAAAGGACTCTTGTGTATCATCTGGAGTTGTTCTCGAGTAAGAGATGCTTTGGGGACGTGGGTGGCGCTGTGGGTTAAACCACAGAGCCTAGGACTTGCCGATCAGAAGGTCGATGGTTCGAATCCCCGCGAAGGGGTGAGCTCCCGTTGCTCGGTCCCTGCTCCTGCCAACCTAGCAGTTCGAAAGCACGTCAAAGTGCAAGTAGATAAATAGGTACCGCTCCGGCGGGAAGGTAGATGGCGTTTCCGTGTGCTGCTCTGGTTCGCCAGAAGCGGCTTTGTCATGCTGGCCACATGCTGGCTCCCTCGGCCAATAAAGCAAGATGAGCGCCGCAACCCCAGAGTCGGCCACGGCTGGACCTAATGGTCCCTTTACCTTTACCTTTAAGATATGCTTTGGAAATCCTCTCAGGTTAAATATCTCTGATAATTTAGGATACCATGCGCCCTTGGAACTTACAACATTACGGCCTTTGGCTAATTAAATCATCTATGGCCTTTTAAACTGTATCTGTGAAGGCGGGGGTTATTGTTTTTGCTACTGTGGTGTGTCTTTTTGTGTCTTACATTGTAAACTTCCCTGTGATATTTGGATGAAGGGCAGTATAGACCTTTAATAAATATGCAGTAATAATGATATCCTGTGAACCGCCCTGAGACCCTCAAGTATAGGGTGGTATATATAAATTCAGTTACTGTAGTAGTAGTAATAACATAAAATATTTGTGTCTGGGTATGTAAGCCATAAGCAACGTCCTTCCGGAAAATGATCAAGGAAAAAGCTTCACACATTTTGCATTTCCACCTAAAGTTTTATTGTGGGGGTTTTTAATGCAGGTTACTTGTCATCTCTGAGTACAACCTTCTTATTACATTTCCCTCCTAGAATGGCTTTAAATGTCATTGCATGTCAGAATCTCACCAGCGACAGCTGCTGCTGGCATCTGAAGATCCTCAGCAATTCATGGATTATTTTTCAGAGTGAGTTTGGCCAATATATTGGCACTGTTTTTACTGCTGTTTGTTAATTATTGTTATATATTATAATCATACAAACGCATATTACAGAATTCAGTGCGATACTAGGGAAATCATTTGGTCAGTGCATGTTTTTCAGCTTGCCTCACAGAACTGCCTTTCCCTGCATGGTGTTCTGTTGTTCTGCAATTTTTTGTATATTTGACCTGTATCCATAATATTTTAAAACACTATCCAGAAAAAGAAAAACCTCTTGTATACCAGGACGAAAAACAATTAAGGAAGCAACACAACCTTTTCAGAGTGTTGATTTGCACATACAAATAATTTTCAATATGTGGATGGTTGTTGAATGAAACTGGAGCATAGTGGAGGCTTCCCCCATGGGGAATTGATCTACCCTTATGTGATTGGGACCAAGTAATCTTCCTGTTCATGTGCCAGAATTTCAGTATAATGAAGAGATCAAAGTCGCATCCTGCCTCTTGCCTAGGAAGAGTTCTGTGTTACTCAGAAGCTAGCATACTTGCACACAAATGAAAGCAGTTATCTTCATATCTAATTTTGCTCAGACATTGATTTGCTGCAATTGTCCCTTTTATATTTCCCTAGGGAATTCCGGAACGATTTCTTAGAACTTCTCAGAAGACGATTTGGTAAATCACTTGGCTGGAACAGAACCACATTTCTTAAAATTCAGAATGCTTTCTATCTAACTTCAGACCTGTTATTAAGAGCATTTTTTTTCCCTTCTAGGAACAAAGAGGGTCCACAATAATATAGTATATAATGAATATATTAGTCACCGAGAACACATCCATATGAATGCTACCCAGTGGGAAACTCTGACAGATTTTACCAAGTGGCTAGGGAGAGAAGGTAATTCTGTCTTCTGTTTGTGAATGGATTGCTTCCATAAAGGAAACCAAGAAACATCTAGGAATTCTGGTGTTGAAAATGTCAGAGCATTATTGTGCTGTTGCGAATTATTCTATCTTTCATTCAGTTGTTCCAAATTCATCTAATCCAAAGGGACAGTGTCATATAATGGATAGTTGGCCACAGGCTTAATTTTTCTTTTTTTAAAAAAGCAGCAACACGTTACTAGTACTTAATGAGTGTGACAGTATGTTTGAAAGTGTGCAAGTAATGGCCTAGCCATTACGATGGGTCTCAAGCCCTCAATGAGTTAGGGTTTTTCCCCACATGCAAATACAGTGGTACCTCTACTTACGTTCACCTCTGGTTACTTATCCTTCAGGATATGTACACGGCAAACCTGGAAGTATTATTCCAAGTTTCGCCGCGCATGCATGAGCGCTCTACTGCGCCGCATGCATGAGCAGAATCGCTCTGTCACTGCATTCGCAGAAGCAGTCCCTCTGGTTGCAGAAACCTCAGGATCTGACTGGAGCTCCGGAACGGATCCCGTCCACAACCGGAGGTACCACTGTACAGGCTCTGATGGATTGAGCAGATGACACCAATAGTGGGTCCAACAGTCAAGAAGGCGGTTTCTGCACATGTTGTAGAAGGAGGTGAGGGGCAGATGGGGCTCATCAACCTGGGAAAGTAGCCCGTCTAGGAGCAGGAAAGCTCTGATCCTAAACCTCCACTGCCTTGTGAAATATCTTCAAGAGAAGTAAACCCTGCACAAATTTGGAGCAGAGTCCCTAAGACGGTTGGATGGTGCCTTGTATGCCTCCTTCTGGCAACTCCTGCAGCCAAGCTGGTGCCAGATGTCTTGCTCTGCTTTCCTTTGGACTACATCAGCAAGGCCCAGAGGGGGGGTCTTGTCGTCTGGGCAGCTCAGGACCTCCAGACACACTGCCCAGGCTTGTGCCCTGGGGAGGTCACTTCGGTGCTGCTAGCACAGTGGTTTGACTTCACACGGTTTGACCCTCTCTAGACAGGTGGATTCATAACCCTTGAAGGTTGGGCAGTGCTAGCTTGGGATGATGGGAGCTGTAGTCCAAAACTCCTGGAGGGTTCCATGTTGGGGAAGTCTGGTGCATACACTTGTCACCATCTTACAGTGCAGATGGTCAGGTGTGGGAGAAGAGGGAATTGATTTGCAGCTGAAAGAAGGGTTATGGGCCCTCTCTTGGGTTTGTAACTGGGAAGAGATTTGAACTGAGTTTTTTGGCTCATTCCCTTATTCCCCAATACAGTGGTACCTCAGGTTACATACGCTTCAGGTTACAGACTCCACTAACCCAGAAATAGTACCTCGGGTTAAGAACTTTGCTTCAGGATGAGAACAGAAATTGTGCTCCGGCGGCAGTGAGAGGCCCCGTTAGCTAAAGTGGTGCTTCAGGTTAAGAACAGTTTCAGGTTAAGAACGGACCTCCGGAAAGAATTAAGTACTTAACCCGAGGTACCACTGTACAGTACCCCAGTTCTCTTTAATACAGCAACAGAGATCTGATAGCTTGTCATGCCACAGCATCAACCTGTGACTAATTTTGTATTGACTGAAAAAGAGCATCTCAATTCCTGGACGTACATTGCCGTTTCTTGTTTCTGAACGACCATAACCATTCTCTTGCTTTGTGTGTTCTTAAGGCTTCTGCAAAGTGGATGAAACTCCCAAAGGCTGGTACATCCAATACATCGACCGAGACCCCGAGACGATCCGTAGGCAGCAAGAGCAGGAGAAGAAAAAGAAACAGGACCTGGATGATGAAGAGAAAACGGCCCGATTCATTGAAGAACAAGTCCGGAGAGGCTTGGAGGGGAAAGAGCAGGTCTGCAAAGGTCTTTTCCATCAGATTCGAAGTGCAAAAGTCTTTGGGTGTAACTAGAATGCCCAAGGAGGTTGGTGCAGAAGGGGCGGAGCTATTTTGCTAGCTTCCTAGCATAGATGGGTCTTCTTGTTTACCAGTAAGCAGCAGGAGTTGGCATGGTGCAAACATTCCAGCAGGGGCACCAGCATGGCCCTGTCAGCGCATTTGCAGCACATCGACTTGCCTGCTGCTTTGCCTCCCTCTCTCTTGGTAAGCAACAGTGACCCAGCTGCTGGGAGGGCAAGGCAGCCACAAGGCCGGTGAGCTGCAGACACAGTGATAGAGCCAATCTAGTGTTCCTGATGGTGCCTTTGCACCTTGCTGACCTGCCCGCCGCCAACCTGCTCTCCTTCCCGATAAGCAACAGCGACCCACCTGCTGGGAAGCTAGCATAGTTGCTCTGCTCCACTGGCAAGTGGTTCCTGCGTTGGTGGCAACATCCACCATCATCCCTGTCTTCCTTTCCTTGATTCCCAATGCGTCCCCCACCTGTGACTTTCCCTGCTGCAGATCTTGCCACTTTCATCTGCCCCAAAGCTGCCTGTTCTCTAAAAGGGCTCCGCTTAGTCCGTAGAATCTTGCTTAACTTCCCTCCTTCATCCTCAAGTCACTGTTAAGTTTAAACTCCCAGAACTGCTCTGGCTTGTGTTCGTCAGTGGTGTGCTCAAGCCCTGAAGTTCCTCTGTTATCCTCTCGCAGGGAGAACCAGTCTACACAGAACTGAACAGAGAAAACGAGGAGGAGAAAGGTAAATGGATATGGAACCCTGTGATCTCCCCAGGCAAGGCTTTTGCGGGAACCAATTGGCAAGCCTGAGATTGAACTCATTGTCTGGAGAGCATGAACTAAGAAGGAACATCTTTTTTTCCTTTATTTCAGTGGTATTTAATTTGTGCAAAGGAGCAAGCACTTCAGCAGCGTCTCATTCCAAATCCAGGTCAGTGTCTTTCCAGTCTGCATCTTGTGTTTCACATCTGCCCTTATTCAGACTGTGAATATTTTGCCAGTCAACAAGTTTGTTCCACGGGGTGTCCCCCTTTACCTGACTTTTCTGCCTCTCCCTTCACACCTCAGAGAAAGGAGAACAACCTTGGGGATTGTACTCCAAGCCTGGGAGTTGCTTCCCGGCATGGCAATCTTGCCAGCTTCTGCTTTCCTTTGAGAAATCTGGAACAGGTGTCAGCCTTCAGCATTGCACAGAACATGCGTTGGAGGGGTGGAATTTAAGACATCTCCTGTCCATCTCCCTGACTCTTTCCATAACTTCATATCATGTCCCTGTGGGCTCTTAACACCCTCCTACCTAAACCCAGTTGCACCATCAGCAACCTTCGTTTTCTGATCCTTGACCAGAAATGGAAGGGATGGTTTGAAAATACAGGGAGAAATTCAACATCTTGCTGTTGTGATCATTCAGCCCTGTTGTACTGGCAAAAGCCCTTGTATTGCCTTCTACTGCTACGTCTGTTGAATCCAGGCCATAGAATTGTATCCAGTGCTAGCCATACTCAAGGTAGTCCAATGGAAATTAATGGGGAATACCTAACATAGGCTCATTGATACCAATAGGTCTGAGTAGAATTCCATTGAATTCAACCCTTATTCACTTGGGAATGGAATAAACCGAGCACGATAGGCAGAGGTACAGAGCAGCATTTAATGTCCAAGCACAGGACTTGAGTTTCTTAGTGGCAGTGGGATTGGCACTCTGCTGAGCCAATCAAGCTGCTTCTTGGAGAGGGGGGTGGGCCCTTGCAGGTGGGCCCTTGTTAAGTGTTATGTTTCCCTGAGAAAGCTTGCAGTCTAAGGCTGCAGGCCTAGCTCCATTACCTGAGAGTAAGCCCTGTTGAATTCACTAGGACTTAGCTTCTGAGTAGACAGGGGTTAGGTTTGCATTGTTCATCTGTGTTCTCTTCTTTCAGCGCACTTGGATCCAGTGCACTGAAGGAGGCGGGAGCAGCACCCACAGTGAAGCGGAAAGAAACGCCTCAGAATTCAGAGCAGTCGAAAGAGAAGAAGAAGAAGAAGAAAACAGCCCTCGACGAGATCATGGAGGTGCAGTGAGATAAAATTTGCAGAATTAAGTTGCAAATGTGGGGGGGAAAAGGGAACAAAGCATGGAGACCTGCAAGAAATATAAAGCAGCCATGCGGAGTTAAGATTTCCATCTGAATAGCTTGAAAAAGTAAGAGGTTTACATTTCACGCTAATCCGTATCATGGCTTAGCACCAACCTGCGAGTTTCTAGAAAGGAGATTACAGCTGCTTTGCATTTTGCTGCTGCATTTTGTTAAGCCATGGTTTGGTGCATCATTCGGATTTGGGCTTCTGGTTTTGCCCTCTTGGACAAACCACAACCCATAAATGTTAGGGCGGACCTAGATGGCAGCCCATCGTTGGTCTAGAGAGAGCTAACCCGGAGGAGCAAAGCAGTCCCTATCTCTTTTCCCAGAGCCCATTAATTCATGCTTCTCACTATAATAAGAAGCCCCCTTTCTCAAAAACACCAGCTCTCTCTGCACCTTGAGTAAAATGTGATAGGACCACCGGGGGCATTGCTGCAGGGAAAGTGTATGGAAAATATATTCCAGACCATAGGTTTTTTAAAAAGTTCAGATTCTCACAGTTGAAATGTTGAGGGGTGGACTGGGGGAAGCATATCCCTATCAAGTGGGGTGTGGTCACATGTTGGTGATAATCTTACCTCTCTGGAAGTCAGAAAATTCATTCTTTGGGAACGGGTAAAGGCCCTGTGATTCTGGACAAATCGAAACAACAGACCATGTGCTTCTCCAGTGCCTATATTATAGAGACATTTGTATTAGCCTCATCTCCCCACTACTCCAGAAGTACCCAGGGCTCATAGGACAATTCTGTATTCCCCTGCTGCTTTCAGATACCAACCCTGCTACAACATATAACGTTACCAGGTTCTGCATAACAGTGCTCAAAATTCATCGGATGATGACCTGTGCCACTAACTAGATTTAATGAACACTCATATCAGAGTGATTTGTAAATTGATAGCCATAGGCTTTTATATACTAACCTTTTATGCTCTTCGACATCTGTTTAATGCTCTTTTTTTTGGAATACATTTTTATTAATTTTAACATACAAATTATAAAACGTATCACACAAATTATGACATCTGTTTAATGCTCTTAACCCTTCTTATAGATTCTTTTAGCTGCTTTTAGAGTCTTATAGGTTTTGTATATATACCTTCTGTTTTAATAATTTTAGCTTTCCAAAACGTTTTACGTAAGGGACGCGGGTGGCACTGTGGGTTAAACCACAGAGCCTAGGACTTGCCAATCAGAAGGTCGGCGGTTCGAATCCCCGTGACGGGGTGAGCTCCTGTTGCTCGGTCCCTGCTCCTGCCAACCTAGCAGTTTGAAAGCACGTCAAAGTGCAAGTAGATTAATAGGTACCGCTCCGGCAGGAAGGTAAATGGCGTTTCCGTGCACCTCTCTAGTTTGCCAGAAGCGGCTTAGTCCTGCTGGCCACATGACCCGGAAGCTGTACGCCGGCTACCTCGGCCAATAAAGTGAGATGAGCGCCACAACCCCAGAGTTGGTCACAACTGGACCTAATGGTCAGGGGTCCCTTTACCTTTTTTAAACGTTTTACAGATTTTTAATGATTGCAACCCGCCCCCCACTTATGCTGATCTATGACCGTAATAAAGATGGAAGCAACACACTTTAAATATCATCTTTCCTTTTATCTTAAATTTGAACCAGTTATGTGTCCTTTCCTCTCTTAGTTTGAGGAAGAGAAGAAGAAATCTTCCCGGACAGACCATTGGCTTCAGCCTGTAAGTATCCAAACGGGGACCTGGACTTTCAAGCCCCATCTGCATGATGCATTTAAAGTAGTATGATGCCGCTTTAAAGAGTCACGGCTTTCTTCAAAGAATGCTGGGAAGTGTAGTTCTTTGAGGGTGCTGGGAGTTCTAGTTTTCTGTGTGCATTAGGGAAGGGTGGAAAATGAGACAAGGCCAGAGCAGCTGTGACCGCAGTCTGTGGCACAACGGTTAAACAAATAAACAGGGCCTCTGGGTTGCAGCCTAGGTCCTCAGTGCCTCACAGGCAGCATTTGCTGAGATCCATGAGAAATTAAAGAAGAGCAACCTACCTGAATGTATTTTGTCCTTTTTTAATCCCCCCCCCCATGAATCAGATGAATTTGTTTTAATTTGTAATTTGATTTGAACAAATGAGAAAAATTGCATGTGGTGGCAATATGAATGGATTGAAAAATGCTTTTGTTTTTATTTATTTATTGTACAATTTTTATTAGGTTTTTCTATTTTACATTTTAGGATATTCATTTGAACAACCTTAAAATACCAATGACTTCCCTTCTCCTCCTTCCATGGTTCAATTTGCATGCCGTAGATCCCTGCATATTTTACATAAACTAAACCATTCAGTATTCCACTTTTAGGGACGCAGGTGGCGCTGTGGGTTAAACCACAGAGCCTAGGACTTGCCGATCAGAAGGTCAGTGGCGTGAATCCCAGCGACGGGGTGAGCTCCCATTGCTCGGTCCCTGCTCCTGCCAACCTAGCAGTTTGAAAGCACGTCAGAGTGCAAGTAGATAAATAGGTACTGCTCCAGCGGGAAGGTAAACGGCGTTTCTGTGCGCTGCTCTGGTTTGCCAGAAGCGGCTTAGTCATGCTGGCCACATGACCCGGAAGCTGTACTCCGGCTCCCTCAGCCAGTAAAGCGAGATGAGCGCTGCAACCCCAGAGTCGGTCACGACTGGACCTAATGGTCAGGGGTCCCTTTACCTTTATTCCACTTTTACATCCATCAAAACTTATTTACACTGTTGGAATTTATCTTAATGCTGCCAATGTTTTCAAATGTACACAGTTTTCACCCATATATTCATTAAACAGTTTCCAATCTTCTTTAAACATATATTGTTCTTGTTCTCTTATCCTATATGTTAAATCTGCAAGCTGCACATATTCCGTCAGTTTAAGTTGCCATTCTTCTTTAGTTGGGACCTCACTCATTTTCCATTTTGGGGCTAACGAAACACGGGCCGTGGTTGTGGCATACGTAAATAGCCTCCCCCCCTTCTCTTCTCCAGGAAATTGTGGTCAAAATTATAACGAAGAAACTGGGTGAGAAATACCACAAAAAGAAGGCAGTTGTCAAGGTGAGCCTGACGGCCTTTTATCTGTCAGCAAACAAGTTTGTTATGGTTGAGAGGGGAGGTATTTGGCGTGGTTGAAGCAGCTGTGCTGCAGGGCTCAGGGTTTCCCCAGACACTGTTCTGCATCCCCACTGGGCTGCTGTGACATTAGGCAGGGATGGGGAACCTGTGCCCCCCCCCAAATGTTGCTGCCATCATTCCTGGCCAAGCAATTCAGTCTCTTAAGCTTAAGTCAAGAAAAAGTATTGAATATCAATATACGTATCAAGGCTTTGAGATTAGACCACTGAAGTAGCCCAGAAAACTACTTTGGGAGTGTGCTACCTGCAAGCCCCAGTAAAAAGGCCCCATGCCTTTAGGCGCCCGGTGGAAACAATCCTCTTTACCCAGGCCTTTAGCCATTAAATAATCTATAGCCCATTATATTGTGTGAGTGGACTGTTATGATTATTTTATTATTATG
Source organism: Podarcis siculus (assembly GCA_034642415.1). Taxonomy (NCBI): domain Eukaryota; kingdom Metazoa; phylum Chordata; class Lepidosauria; order Squamata; family Lacertidae; genus Podarcis; species Podarcis siculus. The sequence continues at coordinate 35,057,021 of JAXCMG010000011.1, forward strand.
CGATGTATTATGCTTTTACTATTATGCTGTGTAAATTATGTTCTTGGTGTTCTACACTGCCCTGGGATCTTTGGATAAAGGATGGTATATAAACTGAAATAATAATAATAATAATAATAATAATAATAATAATAATAATAATAAT
>JAXCMG010000011.1:35064302-35075563 GCA_034642415.1 Podarcis siculus
ATAATAATAATAATAATAATAATAATAATAATAATAATAATAATAATTTATTATTTATACCCCGCCCATCTGGCTGAGTTTCCCCAGCCACTCTGGGCGGCTTCCAATCGAGTGTTAAAAACAATACAGCATTAAATATTAAAAACTTCCCTAAACAGGGCTGCCTTCAGATGTCTTTTAAAGAGAAGATAGCTGCTTATTTCCTTCACATCTGAAGGAGGGCGTTCCACAGGGTGGGCGCCACTACTGAGAAGGCCCTCTGTCTGGTTCCCTGTAACATCACTTCTTGCAATGAGGGAACCGCCAGAAGGCCCTCAGCGCTGGACCTCAGTGTCCGGGCAGAACGATGGGGTTGGAGACGCTCCTTCAGGTATACTGGACCGAGGCCGTTTAGGGCTTTAAAGGATAGCACCAACACTTTGAATTGTGCTTGGAAACATACTGGGAGCCAATGCAGATCTGTATTGTGGCACTGCTGATTTGGGGGGCTCACATAGTGCCATGCAAGTCTCTTTCCCTGCCCCACACCTGAGGCCGTTTATGACACCACCATGTATAGGGCAGGTGGGTGTGGGTTGGAATGCAAATACTCCAGTAAATTTCAGGAACACACACAGGCAACCTGCAGATCACTGTTGGGGCACACAACCTCAAATAACTCTCCCCCACATAGGGAGATCAACAAGTCTAGGGAAGCCCTGACGCTCATCCAATTTCCCTATTACCTCCTTCGAATGAGGCTTCCTAAATTGGACCAGGAGAGGGATGTGGTGGAGGAGCCATCCTTCAAGCTGATGCCCTCGGTGCTGACTTCAATCTTCAAGCCTTTCTTTTCGAAATTGAATCCGATCTTGCCAAAGTAGGTGTGCAGCTTGTTGTTCAAGGGCTTCTTGGCCCCAACCAGCTGCCCATTGACAGCAATCCCTACAAAAGAGAAAGAGAAGGGAAGCAGTGTTGGCGTTTCTGCAGATGTACTGCAATCCAGGCTGGCCTTTTTTTTTTTTTTTTTTTTTGGTCTCTTACCCTATCAAAGACAGGTCTCTTACCCTTTTTAAGACAGGATCTTAAAAAGCAGAGACATCACCTTGCCAACAAAGGTCCGTAGAATTAAAGCTATGGTTTTCCCAGTAGTGATGTATGGAAGTGAGAGCTGGACCATAAAAGAAGGCTGATTGCTGAAGAATGGATGCTTTTGAATTATGGTGATGGAGGAGACTCTAGAGAGTCCCATGGACTGCAAGAAGATCAAACCTATCCATTCTTAAGGAAACCAGCCCTGAGTGCTCACTGGAAGGACAGATCCTGAAGCTGAGGCTCCAAGACTTTGGCCACATGATGAGAAGAGAAGACTCCCTGGAAAAGACCCTAATGTTGGGAAAGATGGAGGGCACAAGGAGAAGGGGACGACAGAGGACGAGATGGTTGGACAGTGTTCTCGAAGCTACCAGCACGAGTTTGACCAAACTGCGGGAGGCAGTGGAAGACAGGAGTGTCTGGCGTGCTCTGGTCCATGGGGTCACGAAGAGTCGGACACGACTAAACGACTAAACAACAAAACTAAACCCTTTCAACCCTCTGAACGTTTCTGAACTCCCGTGTTTCTATGACTGCTTCCAAATGCGCAAAATAGCTGCGGAATGGCGCTTTTTCTCCCTTACCGGACTTGGCATCTGAAATTAAGCTCAGGATCGCTCCGGGTTCGGAATCTATATTGAAGCAGATGTTCTTATGCTGCCTCGGCAGGTTGATGATGAAGTGGGGATCGTTGTCGACTGCAGAAGGAAACAAATGGTGTATGATCGATGCACAGGTGAATACCAAAAGTATTTGCTAAGTAAAAAATAATAATTCCATTGCTTATGCAATAGAATGTAATTAATAATAATAATAATAAATTTATTTGTACCCCTGCCACTCTGGGCAGCTCACAAAATTTGCATTGAGGTCCTTCCTAAAGCTGTCAATCGTCTGCAAAGAAGTTCCTAATCCGATGGTTCCCAAACCTTTTTTGGGCCACCTAAACCTTGGTTCCATGAACTCATCTGCAGCGCCCCCTACCCTGTAAAAGGCCTTATCTAGAATAGCAGAAGCCACAGTAATAAGACAACAATGAGAGAGCCAGTGTGGTGTAGTGGTTAAGAGCGGTGGACTCGTAACCTGGTGAACCGGGTTCGCTTCCCCGCTCCTCCACATGCAGCTGCTGGGTGACCTTGGGCCAGTCACACTTCTCTGAAGTCTCTCAGCCCCACTCACCTCAAAGAGTGTTTGTTGTGGGGGAGGAAGGGAAAGGAGGATGTTAGCCGCTTTGAGACTCCTTCAGGAAGTGATAAAGCGGGATATCAAATCCAAACAAGGCCCAAAACAGTAACAATCAATTGGCCATTCATTCAAAATCCAGTTAAAGCTATTTACTTTAAGTCAACGAAACTGATGAACTTGATTCAGTGATGCCAACTTCGTAAAGTCTGTCATGTGCAGAGTTCCCTGCCACCCTTCTTGCCTCCTGGCACCTCTCACCCCCACCTCTGTAACTGTGTTGACCCTTGGGGGGCAGTACCCCCCACTTTGGGAATCACTGCCCAAAGCAATGGCAAAAAGGGCAAAGACAGAGGCGAGAATCAGACAGGCTGATCTCAAAACTGAACTGCAAAAGAGAATACACACAGCAATCATGAATTACACCCCGCAACGCCCCTCTTAAATCAGGCCCTGTGCGACACACATCGCACCTGCAAATGGGTTTTTGCTATTTCCAAACACTGCATTACAGTAGTACCTCGGGTTACATATGCTTCAGGTTACATACGTTTCAGGTTACAGACTCCGCTAACCCAGAAATAGTGCTTCAGGTTAAGAACTTTGCTTCAGGGTGAGAACAGAAATCGTGCTCCGGTGGCACGGCGGCAGCAGGAGGCCCCATTAGCTAAAGTGGTGCTTCAGGTTAAGAACAGTTTCAGGCTAAGAACGGACCTCCAGAACGAATTAAGTACTTAACCCAAGGTACCACTGTAATTGAAAACAATCCCCCCCCACCCCAAATAGAAAACAAACTTTGCAATATCACCAACTTGATCTTGGAGCTTATCGCTCCAGCGCTTTACAAATAACACCCAGTTTTGAGTCAATTGACTTGTCTATGCACCACTGTGGTTCCTCTGAAAACAAAACTATTGGGAAGTGGCAACGGACTTCCTTCTTTCGAACTGCTAGAATATGGGACTCCTCTGCAATGTGCGACCAACAAACCCCAGCCTGTGCATCTGTTAAATTGTTCTCTGGATTTTAGGACCAAAGAGAAAAGCGCATGATGTTAATTGCATGGAATCATTTAATGTGTCCGGTGTTCTTTAACTATAGCAGCCACAGATGCAAAAAAGAATTGGGATTGTGGCATGCAAGGCGTTAACCCTTTCCATGCTTCTGAAAGCTCCCCCCACCCCTGGAAGTTTCCTGCTGGAGGGTAGCAGCTGTGGGGGAGAGCTTCATTGGCAAAGGAAGAGGGTTAAATATTTCCTCTCTGTGTACCCATCAGTGCTGGATTAGACAATGGGCAGACAAAGCACATCCAACTTTGCTGGATTAGCTTAAACCTCACAATAATTTATTGTTATTCACTTTTTATACTATATTTTATGCTGTTTTTTGTTGCATCAATTAAGTGTTTTAAATTTGTTGTTAGCCGTCCGGAGCACGGTTTTCTGAACCGGGAAGGGCGGGGTAAAATAAATTATTTTATTATTATTATTATTATTATTACTCCACACTCTCCCCCCCATAGATTTATTAAAGAAAGCACAGATTTATTGCAACACATGGAAAGATCCGATTTCCTCGCGTCATTTCTATTTATGTTAGTGGGACACCCCCTGGTTTAGCTGGGGATACGGAATAAAAAGAGAACATGTACACCGCAGGCTGAAACCAAGGGACACTCTTTCCCTTACTCAAATGTAACCCCCTGAAAACTCAGTCGCTCCCATGTTCACATTCACCCCCGTACAGTGGTGGCAGAATGCAGGAAGATCAACAGTAGGTGGCGCCAGAGCCAAGGGTAGAACGCAGGAAGACTGACAGTAGGTGGCGCCAGAGAGGCAACTATTTCTAGTTTTGCCTCTGCCCTCCTCCCAGCTGAGTTCAGAGACAGTAAGATGGAAGTCCAGCACAATATCTTCTACCTGCATGTATCCCGCTTTGAGGTAGGTTCTTTGTGCCCAAGGATGTGTTGGAATGACCAGGCTTGGACTGGCCTAAAAGTAAAGGTCCTGTTGTGGGAGAAGATTGGGGAAATATAATTATCCTTCTGGTCAGCAGCAATCTCTTTTTGGAAGAAGGAAATATTGTCAGAATGGAAACCACAGCTGCGTTTCAGTTACTCATCGCAGCAAAGGTGTCCTTGGCAATACTGGAGGCGTTGGCCATAGAATGATGACTTAGAACCAACTGTATCGTTGGTAACCCACTAACTGCCATCTTCATTCATGGCTGGGCATTGTTTTCTTTATTTATCCTAAATAATGCTTTATGGAGGATATATCAGGGTAAGAAATACGCAAAATAAAACGTCCTATCTCAAAGATATCGGTGATCTATGCAACAACAACAAACCCTGGTTTTATGTTGCCAGTATAAAAATTTCCTTATTGCACAATATTAAGGGGGGTGTTCTTATGCCAATGCAGGCATAATTATTGCATATGTTTTTTTTAAAACAACAACAACAACACCCAAACAAATGCAATTAATTCTTGAAGTGTCTTTTTTTTAATGGCCCCATGCTCATTAAAAAATGGCCCATGTTTATATCACTGGAACAGAATGCATCATAATAGTTTAAGTGTCAATGGTCAATCAATGGGTTTTCATGGGAATTGGGCAGCAAAATGTGTTGGAAAACCCGGACGTAGCTGCAGTCTGAGCAGCTAGACAAGGCCTCTCATCACGGTTTCCTCCATTATGACAAAATGCATCTAAATCACAGTAAAGGTAAAGGTAAAGGAAAAGGAAAAGGTAAAGGGACCCCTGACCATTAGTCCAGTCGTAACCAACTCTGGGGTTGTGGCGCTCATCTCGCTTTATTGGCCGAGGGAGCCAGTGTACAGCTTCCAAGTCATGTGGCCAGCATGACTAAGCCGCTTCTGGTGAATCAGAGCAGCGCACGGAAACGCTGTTTACCTTTCCGCTGGAGTGGTACCTATTTATCTACTTGCACTTGACGTGCTTTCGAACTGCTAGGTTGGCAGGAGCTGGGACAGAGCAACGGGAGCTCACCCCGTCGCGGGGATTCGAACCACCAACCTTCTGATCGGCAAGTCCTGGGCTCTGTGGTTTAACCCACAGCACCACCCGCGTCCCTTAAATCACAGTTACTATTTCTAAATTAGCACATGCTCAGACTGCAGTAGAGGAGTAAGTTTTAATGCTCCTGATGTTCTCTCTGGTTCTGTATCTAGACTTGAGCCAACAACCCTTCAGACAGAGGACTGCCCTTCGTAAAGGAGGACACACGGCCACCTTAAAGTGAGGAAACCCAGATGGCGATAAAAAAGGGTGGAGGGAAAGAGTCCAACATCTATTACCTGCATGTATGGCAGAAATAGTTGGACCCATGACAGCAGCTAACGGACCCTGAGGTTTCACCGTAGGTTTCGCCCAAGATGGGATGGAATTGTCAGTCGGTGCTGGGCCAATAACTAAGGATCCTGTTCAGATAAACCAGAAGATAACTGTCATGTGCAATTAGCGCATTGTCCACAAAGCGTTTGGGTTTCACTTTAATAGCCTTGGTCCAGTATACCTGAAGGAGAGTCTCCACCTCCATCGTTCTGCCTGGACACTGAGGTCCAGCACTGAGGGCCTTCTGGCTGTTCCCTCACTGCGAGAAGCCAAGTGCAGGGAACCAGGCAGAGGGCCTTCTCAGCAGTGGCACCCGCCCTGTGGAACGCCTTCCCACCAGATGTCAAAGAGGAAAACAATTACCAGATTTTTAGAAGACATCTGAAGGCAGCCCTGTTTAGGGAAGCTTTTAATGTTTAACAGACCACTGTATTTTAATACTATACTTTGTTGGAAGCCGCCCAGGGTGGCTGGGGAAACCCAGCCAGATGGGCGGGGTATATAAAATAATTTATTTATTTATTTATTTATTTATTTATTTATTTATTTATTTATTATTAAACGGTGCATCTCTCATTTTAACATTTGCATCATTACCACAAATGTGCCCAATGCAGCCGTTGTTTTTTTGTTTGTTTGTTTGTTTTAAGGAGTTAGCAGTGCAAACTTTAAAGTAGTAGAGGCGGGTCTATTTGAGTCAATGGGGCGCTGCTTCACCACCCCTCCCTCGGTTCACCTGCTGCTCTGCCTCCTTACTTACAACCACTATGGAGGGCTTGCTCTGCTTAGGGTCCCGGGCCCTAAGGAAGTCAGATTTGCCTCAACCAGAGCCAGGGCCTTTTCAGCACTGGCTCCAACCTGGTGGAACGCTCTGTCTCATGAGACCAGAGCCCTGCAGGACCTGATTTCTTTCCGCAGGGCCTGTAAGACAGAGTTGTTCTGCCTGGCCTTTGGCTTGGAATCAGTTTGATCCCCTCCCCCTCTTCCTGTTTCTTTTCTCCTTCTGTGATGGAACTCCTATTTGGGGACTTCCCTGGGGTTTTTTCTGGCCCCTGTAGTACCAGTCTGGATAGTTGGCCTTGGTGAAGATTTGACATTTTCATCCCCAAAAAGTTTTTGATTTGAGTTTCTACTGAAATGAGGCTGCATTTTAATGTATTTTAATCTTGTTTTTAAGTTGTATTTTAATCAATTGTTTTTATACCTCATGTTAGCTGCCCTGAACCTGGTCTTGGCTGGGGAGGGCGGGGTATAAATAAAATTTATTATTATTATTATTGGCTTCCTCCCCTTTAGTCTCAGTGTGGCTCCTGTGGAACTCAGCAGGGCAGAAGAGGGGGGGGGAAACTAGAATTAAGACATTGCCTCTGGCTCCAGCTGCTGTTGGTCTCCCTGCCTTCTGCCCAGCTAGCCTCAATGGGCACCGGTCATCACTGCCTTGATGCACGTCCATAGAGACACCTGGCGAGAGAATCCTTCTCTTCACCATAAGGGTGTGTCCGGACCAGGGACGTCTTTAGCATATTCACTGCCAGGGTGCAAAGATCCGCCCAGTGCCCCCAAATTTTGGTGTAAGAGGGGGGCGCCAGATACATTGATTCTGCAGCTCATTCCGCAAAAGAGAACGGAAATGACCCAGCGATCGCGGTCGACTGGTTGGACATCTCAGAGGGAGATAGTTAAGAGCTTAGGCGGATTCAGCGACGGGCACCTGGCGCCCCCAGAATTTGGCGCCCAGGTGCCCTGCATCCCTTGCACCCCCAGGTAAAGACGGCCCTGGTCAGGACAGCAAGAAGAGGAAGAGTTGTGCATCATAAACCTTTCTTTTTCTTTCTTTCTTCTTTCTTGCAATTGACCAGTGTACACATGGGCGTAGCCAGAATTTATGTTGGGGGGGGGGAGAACCCAGCTATCCGCCAAGTGATTGGTCAGCTAGTTTAAGTATTTTTATTTACCGTATTTACGTGAATCTAATGCGCCATCGACTCTAATGCGCACCTCAGTTTTCAAAACATTGAAACCCAGAAAGCATTTGCTATGTCAGCGGTGTTTTGTAAGCTTGCAATCGAATTTAATGCACCATCACATCTAATGTGCATGCTAATTTTTGCGATGTAATTTGGCCAAAAAAAGGTGTGCAGTACATTCGAGTAAATACGGTATTTACTTGATTTAGGGGGGCAGCTACACCCATGAATGTACACATTTTGCAAGATAAATAAAGCCATATTATAAAGGCCTTCTAAAACAATATAGGGTAATGTACTTAAGTTGTCAATTCCCCCCCCCCCCTAATTTCCATCACAACCCAAGAGCCTAATGAGAAACAAGGTTTTTCATGCGTGTGTTTCTTAAATCACCTCTGCTAGAAACATAAACAATTCTGGCATATTGCATGCATTGCCATACCCTTTATGATACATATAATATTATACACTCCAGTTATCCCGAAAGAAACCAGCACTTTGAAAGATGCATAACAACAAGGCATATACACATATAAAAAGCATATGTGTTGATACTTGTGAAATTATGTTGCAGGACTGCAGGGCTACATGGGACTTGATTCTTCAATACATATAATATACTTTTGTATCTGTACCATTTTGCATATGGGCTTTTCCTGTTTGTTTTTAAACAGCAGTACTCGGACAAAACTGGGTGCCCCCTTGTGGGCAAAGCTCAGCGGGTTCCGTTGTTTATTTACTTTTAATTTCATGAAATATATGCACTGCTTGATTGTAAACAACAACCTCAAAGCAGTTTACAAAAAGGACAAATCAATAAAATTATAGTGAAAGCAGACAAAACATTCAAAAAATGAAAAGCAGCAATAAACTAAAGAACACACCAGCATTCTAGATGCCCGGGTAAGGTAAAGGTAAAGGGACCCCTGACCATTAGGTCCAGTCATGGCCGACTGGGGTTGCAGCGCTCATCTCGCTTTATTGGCCGAGGGAGCCGGCGTACAGCTTCCAGGTCACGTGGCCAGCATGACTAAGCCGCTTCTGGCGAACCACAATGTTAGCTGCTTTGAGACTCCTTCAGGTAGTGATAAAGCAGGATATCAAATCCAAACTCTTCTTCTTCATCTCACTTTATTGGCCGAGGGAGCTGGTGTACAACGGGAGCTCACCCCATCGGAGGGATTCGAACCGCCGACCTTCTGATCGGCAAGTCCTAGGCTCTGTGGTTTAACCCACAGCACCACCTGAGTCCCAGATGCCCGGGTAGGCTTGTCTAAAACAGAAATGCACCAAAAAGAGCACACCTGCCAGATATCAATAGGCAGTGAGTTCCAAAGTGCAGGCGCCGCCGCACTAAAAGAATCGATTTCTTATGTATGACTTTGTGGCATCAGTAATGGTGCCAATTCTACACTGTTCAAAACCCTTAATAGAAGTCAGATGATGGTCCTTTAAACCCCGCCTGAAACTCTGGAGAGAGTTGCTGTCGATCAGTGTAGACAACACTGAACCAAATGGGCCAAGGATCAGACTTCTTTTGCCAGCTCCCTTGGCTCCTACATTTCTCAGATGGCCCCCGTCTCCTTGCTGAGACAACACCTTGCAAAGCTCAGCCAGCAGGGCCACTGGGACCAGACCAGTTCAGCTTCTCGCTTCCATTTCCCCTGCAAAAAACCCCCAAGATCCAGCAAAGGATTTAAACCAGATTGCCACAAGAAATAAATATCTGGTGAAGAACAGCCAATGAATGCCAGATTCTGCCTGGGTTCATTCCCATAATATCCAAGGCAACACAATGACCAAGTACAACAATGCGATGTCAATATAAACTCTTTATATAATCTATACAGAACATGAAACAGTATGAAATATGCGCTCTCTGCAAAACCAAATAAACAGAAATCTTATAAATCTCTGAAAGTCACAAAATATGCACTCTTGATGATTATATATTGTATAGATTACATAAAGAGTTTATATTGACATCGCATTGTTGTGCTTAGTCAACATGTTGCCTTGGATATTACTGATATTGTTTGCAACACACGACTTTAATTGTTTGGGTTCATTCCTGAGCACAGGGCAGTGCAGATGTTGCTTGCTCAAATCCTCTTTTTTTCCAATACAGTGGTACCTCGGGTTACAGACACTTCAGGTTACAGACGCTTCAGGTTACAGACTCCACTAACCCAGAAATATTACCTCTGGTTAAGAACTTTGCTTCAGGATGAGAACAGAAATCGTGCTCAAGCGGCGCAGCAGCAACAGGAGGCCCCATTAACTAAAGTGGTAAGGGTAAGGTAAAGGGACCCCTGACCATTAGGTCCAGTCGTGACCGACTCTGGGGTTGCAGCGCTCATCTTGTTTATTGGCCGAGGGAGCCGGCGTACAGCTTCCGGGCCAAGTGGCCAGCATGACTAAGCCACTTCTGGCGAACCAGAGCAGCGCACAGAAACACTGTTTACCTTCCCGCTGAAGCGGTACCTATTTATCTACTTGCACTTTGATGTGCTTTCGAACTGCTAGGTTGGCAGGAGCAGGGACTGAGCAACGGGAGCTCACCCCATCGCGGGGATTCGAACCACCGACCTTCTGATCGGCAAGTCCTAGGCTCTGTGGTTTAACCCACAGCACCACCCGCGTCCCTATAGCTAAAGTGGTACCTCAGGTTAAAAACAGTTTCAGGTTAAGAACGGACCTCCGGAACGAATTAACCACTGTACCAGAAGATAGACACGCTGTCCTGAATAATACCTAACAGGAGTATTTTGACACTCTTTCCCACTATTTGTGGGAGAGCAGCCAAAGCCCACATTAAGCACCCCCTCATTCTGACGAAAGAAGAATGGCAGACGAAATTAATGGACTATGCAGAATTGGAAAAAAATGACAGGAAGGATTCGAAACCTGCGGGACCAGAGATTTACAGAAGATTGGAAGAAGTATATGAATTATATGAAGAGCAACTGTAATCAACAAATTACGCTAGTAGGACTACAAGAAGTTGTGTAAGGAGAAATATACAAAGTGTTACAAAGTAAAAAAAAAATAGAGATATTGGTTATGAATTTGAAATGTAATAGGAAAGATAAGAAATGCAAACTAAGAGATTAGATTGGAAAATTTTCAGACAGGATTGATGGAAGTAAAAAAAATTGAATAAGATGTAAAAGTATGTTTAATTACTGTTGAAAATGATATGTTAAAAAACTAATAAAAAAATTATATACAAGACATTAAGCGCCCCCCTCAAAGATCAAGCCTTTGCAGCCTTTGCTGCATTTGTTCCGCCAACAGGAAATCAAAGAACAGCGAGGAAATCTTTGGGCAGGGCCGGCCCAAGACATTTTGGCACCTGAGGCAGAAAAAAACAAAATAGTGCTCCCTCTGGTCCCTGTTCTCCCCCCTCAGGGGAGAGAGGGTGGAATAAAGATCCACATTTAGATCTGCTGTCCCTGTGGAACCTGACCGCCTGAGATGGTCGCCTCACCTTCCCTCAGGGGTCCTGTGTGTTTGGGGCTTTTTGGTTTAGAGAAAAGTACAAGAAGACACAAGAGGCATATAAAATTATGTATGATGTGAAAGCGACAGAGATACATTTTTCTCCCTAGTGGGAACTATAGTTTGTTAAGGGTGCTGAGAGTTGTTAGGAGACCCCTTTCCCCCTCACAGAGTTCTCAG
>JAXCMG010000011.1:35075573-35138367 GCA_034642415.1 Podarcis siculus
CTTGTGAGGAGACCCCCCCTTTCCCCTCATAGTGCTACAGTTCCCAGAGTGGATTAACAATCACTCCTTCTTCCTAGGGAGCTCTGGGACATAAATGCAATAAATAAATAAAAATAAAATACCCAGGCGTTGTAAGACCCATGTCAGCTGCTACCTGGCTAAGGTTGCAGGAGCCCTCAGAACCCTTCAGAGAACCAGCAGGTGGTGGTGGTGGGTCGTATTTCAAGAGTTTTGTTACTCTGGAACTACTCTGTTCATTTGTTTTCATTCAGCCTTCCTGGCCAGTTTCTGACTTCTCCTCTTTACATAACGTCTGCTTCTCGCCACCACAGACTTCCCCTTTCTCCTTCTCTCCCCCTTACACCCTTCCAGTAGGCTCCTCGGGGCAACCTAATTTCCTTCACAGCCTGTCCTGTTCCCTTCCACCTCCTCCTGGCTCCTTCTTCACTCTCGCTTTTCCCAAGCTTCCTCTGTTTACATTCACTTTCACTCCTGTCCCCCGCTTTGTGCTGCATCCGACTGGTACAGAACAAGAACCTCTCATGGATGCTTCCCTTTAATCTGCTGCAAGACTCCCTCAGCAGACTCCTGCCCACCATCCTTGCCCATCCAGTGCCTCAACTGTGTGTTGGGTCAGCCCCAGAGTCGCAGTGCGATCCCTTCCCCTTAACCCACAGATGGAAAAGGTAAAGGTACCCCTGACCGTTAGGTCCAGTCGCAGACGACTCTGGGGTTGCACGCTCATCTCGCTCTATAGGCCGAGGGAGCCAGTGACTAAGCTGCTTCTGGCGAACCAGAGCAGCGCACAGAAACGCCTTTTACCTTCCCGCTGGAGCGGTACCTATTTATATACTTGCACTAGCATGCTTTCAAACTGCTAGGCTGGCAGGAGCAGGGACCGAGCAACGGGAGCTCACCCCGTCGCGGGGATTCAATCCGCCGATCTTCTGATCGGCTCAGCGCCACCTGCGTCCCTACTAACCCACAGACAAAACTCTGCAGCAAAGAAAGTCATAGAATCATAGGGACAGCTAAGGACCATCTAGTCCAGGGGTCAGCAAACTTTTTCAGCAGGGAGCCAGTCCACTGTCCCTCAGATGTTGTGGGGGGCCCGGACTATATTTTTTTTCCGGGGGGGGGGGGGATGAACGAATTCCTACGCCCCACAAATAACTCAGAGATACATTTTAAATAAAAGCACACATTCTACTCATGTAAAAACACGCTGATTCCCGGACCGTCCATGGGCCGGATTGAGAAGGCGGTTGGGCCGCATCCGGCCCACAGGCCTTAGGTTGCCTACCCCTGCCCTTGATCACCTTGGTTGCCCTCCTCTGCACACCTTCCAGTTTGTCGACATCCTTAAATTGTGGGGCTCAGAATTAGACATGGAATGTGTGACTTATGGAACTGATAATGATCTAGTCCATGGGTAAGCAAACTAAGGCTCGGGGGCCAGATCCGGCCCAATTGCCTCCTAAATCCAGCCCGCGGACATTCCTGAAATCAGTGTGTTTTTACATGAGTAGAATGTGTCCTTTTATTTAAAATGCATCTCTGGGTTATTTGTGGGGCCTGCCTGGTGTTTTTACATGAGTAGAATGTGTGCTTTTATTTATTTGTGGGGCATAGGAATTCATTCATCCCCCCCCAAAAAAAATATAGTCCGGCCCTCCACAAGGTCTGCGGGATAGTGGACAGGCCCCCTGCTGAAAAAGTTTGCCTACCCTGATCTAGTCCAACCACCCAGCAATACAGGAATCTCAACTCAAGCATTGCTGACAGATGGCCACCCAACCTCTGCTTAAAAACCTCCAAGGAAGGAGAGTCCATAACCTCCCGAGGGAGACCGTTCTATGGTTGAACAGCTCTTCCCATCAGAAAGTCCTTTCTAAGGTTTGGTTGGAATCTCCTTTCTTGCAATTCGAATCCATTGGTTCACATATTACCCCTTGGAGCAGCGCAAAATAAGCTTTCTCCATTTGACAGCCTTGTAGATGTTTTAAGATGGCTATCAGATCACCTCTCGGCCTGTTCTTCTCCAGGCTAAATAACAATGGGCTTAATAAATTTCGATGGCTTCCCCTATCTTTAGGTTTTGCACTCTCCTCCCCCATATCGTCACTGCAGGGGGGGGAAAGTGATGAGCACAATGCATGGATCCATTTTCTCTTACCAGCATGTATGGCTGATGCCGTTGGGCCCATGAGGAGAGATGAAGGATCTTTTGCCCCGGATGTGGGCTTGGCCCAAGCTGGGATGGAATTCTCAGGCTTGGGGTGGCCAACAGCTAAAGCACCTGTAAGAAAAAGGGAATGGAATTACAACAGACCTATGTGAAGGTAAAGGACCCCTGGATGGTTAAGCCCAGTCAAAGGCGACTATGGGGTGTGGCGCTCATCTCGCTTTCAGGCCAAGGGAGCTGGCGTTTGTCCACAGACAGCTTTCCAGGTCATGTGGCCAGCATTACTAAACTGCTTCTGGTGCAATGGGACGCTGTGATGGAAACCAGAGCGCATGGAAATGCCGTTTACCTTCCCGTCGCAGCGATACCTAGTGTGATGGCCTGGGATTCGGACTTGGATGCTGAACCTGAGGGATCCCAGCCTGCACAGGATTCCCCGCCTCCAGAACCAGCTGAGCCGGGGCTGGGGCATGAGCCTGAAGGGTCCTCACCTGTGCTGGATCCTCAGGTGCAGGCACCAGCTGAGTCTGCTCTGGCTCCTGAGGTGATGGAGGACCCATTGCCTGCAGGTGCTCCACTCTCAGCCCCGTCAGAGGAAGCTGAGGTTGCCTCTGGCTCTGGTAACCCTCCAGCCTCTCCTGAGCTGAGGAGGCTCAGGGCAGAGAGGCGGAGGGAACTAAGTTCCTGCAGGAGGAGTGCTCGCCTCTAGGCCAGGAGAGGTGAGTCACCAGAGGACTGGGGCAGATAAAAGCCAGCCAGCCCCAGTCCCAAGTTGCGGGAGCAACATTGTTGGTTGCTAGTTCCTGCCTGAACCCTGTCCTGCTTTTCTGCCAGAGCTCCTGACCCGCCCTGGCTCCCTGCTTGCATGTCTATTCCTGACTTCCCCCGACTCCCTGCCCTGCAGCCAGCTTCAGCTACTACAGACTGCCTCCATGTTGCACCTTCGACCACGGACTGGACTTGGACCTCGCCTCTCAGGTAACCCACGGGACCAGCACACCTATTTATCTACTTGCACTTGACGTGCTTTCGAACTGCTAGGTTGGCAGGAGCTGGGACAGAGCAAGGGGAGATTCTGTTGCGGAGATTTGAACCGCCGACCTTCCGATCGGCAAGCCCAAGAGGCTCAGTCGTTTAGACCACAGCGCTACCCATGTCCTTTACCTGCAGACCTATGTAATGCTGTGTCATACCCTGACAACTGGGAATAGTGTGGAACCAACCTGGGCAGCACCCTCTTTTGCGGTCTTGGGGCGAGTCAGCCAACATCAGCTCGTCTCCATTTGGGCTCTCAATCAACATCGCTGTGTATGGGGTCACAATGTGATGGTCCAAAGACATCTGCAAGATCTTCTTTGTGATGTTCCTTTTCAGGGCAGCCGTGGTAGCCAGGTTTCTAGGTGGTACAAAAACAAATGATCTTCAAGGGTGCCCCATGGAAGATAGAGAAAGCTTCTTTTCTCCTGCTCTGGAGGGTAGGACTCAAACCAATGGCTTCAAGGAGATTTCCGATTCAACATTACAAAGAACTTTCCGACAGTTAGAGCTGTTTGACTGTGGAACAGTCTCCCTCACAAGCTTGCAGACTCTCTCCTTCCTTGGAGGTTTTTAAGGAGAGGTGGGATTGCCATCTGTCATGGATGCTTTAAAAAAGATTCCTGCATTGCAGGGGGTTAGACTAGATGACCCTCGGGTCCCTTCCCTTTTATGATTCTGTGATTCTATGAACCCTCTCCACTACCAAGGGATGAGTGAATCTGCCAAATTTTGTTTCTCTCCCTTTCGTATCCATATCCATTTGTAAACTTGGGGGGGGGGGGAGAATTTCTCAAACTGTTTTGGTTTGCATGTTGCTTCTTAAAGGTAAAGGGACCCCTGACCATTAGTTCCAGTCGCAGACAACTCTGGGGTTGCGGAGCTCATCTCACTTTATTGGCTGAGGGAGCCGCCGTACAGCTTCTGGGTCATGTGGCCAGCATGACTAAGCTGCTTCTGGCGAACCAGAGCAGCGCAAGGAAACGCTGTTTACCATCCCGCTGGAGCAGTACCTATTTATCTACTTGCACTTTGATGTGCTTTCGAACTGCTAGGTTGGCAGGAGCAGGGACCGAGCAATGGGAGCTCACCCTGTCGCGGGGATTCGAACCGCTGACCTTCTTGATCGGCAAGCCCTAGGCTCAGTAGTTTAACCCATAGTGCCACCAGCGCTTCTTAAAGGGTGACTTAACCAAGTTTGCCTTTAAACTGAGCCAGTCACTATCCCATTCCACAGAATGCATATTAACTGTACAGTACACAGAATCACTAGTACTGGGTCCCAGCTAGCATTATTTCAGAGCTAGAATGATAGAAATTCTTCGTCTTCCAGAAATGCTCTAAGAAATCCACTGAGTGCTTTCCTTCTCACCTCTCCGCCATCAGTTGGTTGATGGTAATGTAGGCCCACAGCTTTTCAGTGAATTTTGGGTCTGCATGATTATCTTTGCTCAGGAACTCATCCAGTCCCTCAACATCAGCCAGAGTCTCCAAGACCAGCTGTGCATTGGACTAAAAATGGGGAAGAGAAATAAGAGAGATACAAAGACCTTTTGTGAGAAACTTCCCCTCAGGTGCTATGTTGATGCAATGAAAGTGTTTCTTACCCACCCTTCAAAAACAGGAATGGGAAAATCGGTCCATTTCCAGTTTCTCCAGTTTCCAATCAAAAGTTCAGTTTTTCACATTTCCACATTGGTTTGGGAATTCCTGATTATAAAAGTCCTCAATAAATTTCACCAGCATTTTAGGGAGAATTGCTCCTAATATATGCACATTTTTATATGCAGTTTTGGCCAATTTACTTAATTTTGCAAGCAATTTCCCCTGAATAAAATGCATCTGTTGCATGTTATTTTCACTAAGATACGTCTCTCACATATGTTTTACCTAGTCTATGCATTTCTGTACATGTTGCAACAGCTGGAGAACTGCATTGCAGATGTGAATTTTGAAGGATGGCTGCAATTTGGATTGCGTACCGTTTCAGGAACTGTGAATTAGGTAAGTTCACCTGGTAAATAAAAAACTGATTCAAATTTCACCCCTACGGAGAAAGCTCCCCACAGTGGAGTAAACATCTGCACTGGGGAATGAGATAAATGGGCAAACCCTGTACTCACGGCGGTGGCTGTAATCATACTCTGCAAGTGTTGCACATTTTCAGTGTCTACTTTTCCTGCGACCACAATCTCTGAGCCTCCAAAATAATTCTGGAAAGTGTTGTGGGTGACATCGGACACCATTCCGTGCGGGTAGTTGAACTCCAGCTTTTTGAGAAGTGGCGTGGAGACTTGGTTGTAGAATTTCTGCAAAATCCAGGGAGGAAGAGAAGTGAGGACAGCTTGGTTTTTAAGAGAAACTTGCATCTCTAGCCAAATTGAGGAATTATGCAGAACTGGCCAAACTGACTTACAAATTGCAAGACAAGGACAACTGTGACTTCAATTTTTTGTAGGGGTTCCTCCAGGTGTCCTATTTTTAGTGTGCAACCATTCGACTGGCCAGCTAAACCAGGTAAGCGCAACTGCTTGCTTCTTGCTCGGTCCTGTATACCTGAAGGAGAGTCTCCACCCCCATCGTTCAGCCCGGACACTGAGATCCAGCGCCAAGGGCCTTCTGGCAGTTCCCTCATTGCAAGAAGTGAGGTTACAGGGAACCAGACAGAGGACTTTCTCGCTAGTGGTGCCCAGCCTGTGGAAATAAGCAGCTATCCTATCTTTAAAAGACATCTGAAGGCAGCCCTGTTCAGGGAAGTTTTTAATATTTAATGCCGTACTGTTTTTAACACTTGATTGGGAGCCGCCCAGAGCAATATTATTATTGCTCTCTCCTGTCCCTTATTCAGCTAACGTGAGAAAGAAGCACTTTCCCATAGCAATAAGCCTAGGGCTGCTAATGTCCTTTGTGCCATGATTCCTAAGTGTTTTCATAGCCAACTGGCTGGCTGCTGGGTGTTTGAAAACCACAGGCAAGGGATTTCAACAGATAGGTGGGACCACCCACCTGCCAATCGTGAGACACCTGAATGTCATGTGATGGAGAGGCGGGTTTGCCTCACCAACTTGTCACAGTTATCTGGCCCCTAAGCTAAAACACCTCTATTAGAAGAAAGGTCCTAATTGTATAAGCTGCTCAACAGTGGGACAGATTGCCTTGGGAGTTGACGGGGTCACTTTCACAGGATGTATTTTTAAACAGAGGCTGGATAGCCATCCATTCAGGGATCCTGAACTTCTTGCACCTGCAAGAAGTTAGTTTAGATGTCCTCCAATGACCCTTGCAAGTCTTTGGTTCTATTAAATCCAGATAATTTAACAGATAACCAGATGATAAGATGATGATGATGATGATGATGATGATGATGATGATTTTTGTAAAGAGGATGGATGTGTCATGTTTTCCTTTCATTCTCACCCTCCTTTGTGTTACATGAAATTTTGTATAATGGGGAGAGAGGGTGGAAATTCACCTTCATTTGAGATGAGGTCTCCTGGTTTCCAAAAACCCTCTGGGCAACTCCATTGTTTTCATGAGCCAGCCTTTTCAGAAAATCATAATCCACGTCGAATCCGATACCAAGGCAGAACAAAGAGATATCGTCCCGAATGTTCTTCTTCACGTTCTTCTGAATTGTAGGCAGCTTAAGTTCTCCTGATGGGGAATGGAAAGGATGGAAATGGTCACATTCACCCAGGACTGTTCCATTAAAGTGTTGCATGTGAGTCCGAAAATGAAGGAAAATAATAAATCAAGATACTATTTCTTGGTACAGTGGTACCTTGGTTCTAAAATGCCTTGGTACTCAAATAACTTGGAACCCAAACACTGCAAATCCGGAAGTAAGTGTTCCGGTTTGTGAACTTTTTTCGGAAGCTGAATGTGCTCCATTTTGAGTGTTACGCTTCTGATTTGAGTGCCACACGTCTGTTTTGAGTGTTACGCTGTCTGTTTTTGCTATTTATTTTGCGTTTTTGTAGCTCTTTGTTTCGTTTTTACGACTGTGGGGAACCCAGTTCAGCTACTGATTGATTGATTGATCATCTATTCCAGGGGTAGGCAGCCTAAGGCCCATGGGCCACAAGCGGCTGATGGGGGGGTCGTTTAACCGGTCCACGAGCCGCCCCCAAACTGAGCCGCCCACTCGGTGAGTTCCCGCGCGCTGCGCTAAACGTGTCTGTGCAGACGCAGTCACTGGAAATCGCGTCTGCGCAGATGAAGATGCAGACACTGGCAATCGCTGGCGCTCACAGTCCGGCCCATGGAGGGATCTCCGCTAGAGTGAACTGGCCCGGGTGAGGTAAACCTTGTCGACCCCTGATCTATTCCGATCCCCTGCAATCACAGCTAAAGAATCCCTGATGGATTGGCCACCCAACCCAAAAACCTCCTTTGTGCTGCGATGCTCCCCCCAATGCTACCACATTATTGCTCTTCAGAGGAGATATAGCACAATAAAAGTGAGACAATTTCCCCCCTGCCCCCAAACGCTTGACCGCCCCAATAACATCATGAGAACAAATATTCATGAATGGGCAATGGGAAGGATATTGTGTGTGTGCACATGCATGCAACAGGTTTCACTGAACTCAATGGTGCCACTAGCTAGTTAGTCATGTTTAGGACTACATTGTAGCCGCAGGATTCTTACCAACGGTAGGATCTCCATCTGACACCAGCACGATCATGGATACAGAGTTTGGATCCAACAATCCTAGACTTGTAGCTTCATTTAAAATAAAGATGGCCCGGAGAAGGGCGTCGTTGATGTTTGTTCCTGTTTCAAAAAATGAGAAAGAGGCAATAAGCAGACAGATACAGAGGGAAATAGGCGCATTTAAATCCTATTGAATTTAAGGACATCCCTATTTCCCCCAATCAATGGGAGAGTCACAGAGCAGTCCTATAGATGTTTACTCAAAAGTAAAGCCAAGTTCAATGTGGCTTCAATGAGTTGAGTTCAATTGGGCTTACTTCCAGGTAAATATTGCAGGCATAGTATTCAGTGGGACTTTCGGACCCTTAATTTTGGAGCACTGAATTTTGAGCACAATAGTTTACTCCTCCTCCTCCTCGAATTACAATTACCAGTGACCCTTAATGAACTACAGCACCCAAAATTATTTTCGGGGGGAAAGATGCTTCAAATGTGCTTTACAAGTATACTGCGTACATAATCTGATTTAATAGATCATCACTGCAGATAGCTCAGTCAGTAGAGCATGAGGCTCTTAATCTCAGTGTTGTGGGTTTGAGCCCCACGGTGGGCAAAAGATTCCTGTGTTGCAGGAGGTTGGACTAGATGACCCTCATGGTCCATCCCAACCCTGCCATTCTGTGATTCTACGATCACTCACTCCCAAATAATCCCGAGAGTGGAGCTAACACTTAGAATTCCCAACAAACTACAAATCCTAGGATTCTTGGGCGAAACTATTACAATTCAATTTGTATTTAAATGATTATAGAGCAGACATCCCCAACCTGTGGCCCTCCAGATGTTTTGGCCTACAACGCCCATGATCCCTAGCTAACAGGACCAGTGGTCAGGGATGATAGGAATTGTAGTCCAAAACATCTGGAGGGCCAAAGGTTGGGGGATGCCTCTTATAGAGCTTCCTTGTAGTGCAGGTGGACCCCAAGAACATGAGAACACAAGAAGAGGCTGCTGGATTAGACCAGAGACCCATGAAGTCTAGCATCCCATGTCGGCATCTCCACTCTGCCAAGCTGATAAAGCCTCATTTTCCTCCGGCCAAGCCTTCGGAATCACCTCCGACGAATAATTAATGACCTGAGCCTTTGATGAGGCCTCAGGCACGTTCCCATTAAGCGGAGTTTCCAGCAGCATGCGGAAGTGATGAGATTTATGGCTACATTGCAAAGAGTTTTATTTCTAAGCTATGCAGACAGAAAAGACATCCTCTCTTTATGAAAGCAGAGAGCAATTGAACAACTAAGGAACAAAGGAACAGGAAACCACTAACGTCACATCCTGTCTCCCGTCTCCCGTGAGACTTCCAACAGCCTGGAAGGCCTCTGGAATGTAAACAGAGTCCTGTGACTCCAAGCAGCTGCACAGTGGCAAACAGAAACTAAAATCCCATTCTCACAGTGGCTGACCAGATGACTGTGAGAAACCTGAAAGCAGGACTCAAGCACAATAACACCCTCCTCATCCTCTGGTTTCCAGCAACTGGTATTCAGAAGCCTTGCTGCCTCCAACTGCATGCATGAGCCTCTGTTGCTTATTTTTCTCTCATATATATTGGTGAAGTAGGGCTGCCTTCCCCAACATGATGCCCCTCCCCAGTGTGGTTGGACTCCAACTCCCACCAGCCCCAGTCCGCATGGCCAATGGTCCGCAATAAGGGGAACTGTAGTCCAAAACAGCTGGGGGGGGCACCAGGTTGGGGAAGGCTGAACGAGAGCATGTCCTGCAAAAGGGGGTTACCCAAGATGGTGAGGTGTCTACAAATGGTGGGCATTCCCCTATTAAAATTTACTCCAAATCCCATCTCCTCCATCATCCTCTTCATGAAGCTCCAAGAAACGTTATCAAATGCTTTTTCCTGTGTCTACGAACATTAACACTGCTTTTTTCTCATTTCTAACTTCCAGGTACTCTATAATATTCAATACATTTACGATATTATCTTTAATTTGTCCGCCTGGAAGGAATCCAGTCTGGTCATGACGAATGAATTCTTTTTAAAAAAATCATTCTATTTGCCAATACAAATGCAAATAATTTATAATCATTATTTAATAATGAGATCGGCCTATATTTTTTTACTAATGTCACATCCAAATCTTGCTTTGGTATCAAAGTTATATAGGCCTCTTTCCATGTTTCCGGAACTACTCCTTTTTAAAAAATCTCATTCATTGTGTCTTTCAAAGGGTTCACCAGCTGCTCGCTCAGTTTTTTGTAATATTTTGCTGTTATTCCATCTGGCACTGGAGATTTCGAGAGCAGGGCGTGTTTAGTCTGGGAATATAAGATTAAAGGAAGATGTCTTCAAAAACAGAAAAGGATGTCATGGAGAAGATGGATTGGACTAGTTCACAGTTGATCCAGGGATCTAAGTAATGCAAATTTAATGGAAACAGATTTCAGCTGAACATTAAAAGCAAGAGCTTGCCTTGGGAGGTGAAGGTTTCTTTCACCAGAGGCATTTAAACAGAAGATAGATGACCCCCTACCAGCAATGTTGTGGTTTGAAGCTTCCTGTGCTGAGCAAGGGCTTGTGCACGATGATCTGCAAGATTCCCTCCGACTCTAATTGCTTCTATGATGCATTCCATAAACCTACTGTGAGAGGTGAGTGCTGCCAAAGCCAGCATAGATAAAACTCCAGGCTCGCCGCCAGTTTCTGTCTTTTAGATTTATTTACAAAGTTCAAAAGGTTTCCAGCGCTTCAAAGCATGTCCGTCCCTGTCTCATTAGATGCCTCGAATGGCTTTTTCTTACTCCTCCTTCCCCAGCAGGCTAATCGGCGGAAACCTCGCCTCTTATTTCCTCTGTTCAAAGGATAGCTAGTTCCGGGCTGAGCATCCCCCTCCCTGCCTCTTCTTCGCTGTCAGATGAGAGGCTGCTAATTAGCTCTTTCGGCTCTCTATAAGTGCTGGTCTCCCCCCTTGGCTCTTTTGCCGTTTGCCCTTCCCTGACACCTACTTTGGTACCATGCTCACCTCCATTGGGATGGATCCCCTCAATGTACTTCTTTGCAGCTTCTGTCTCCGATCTGGAGGCTTGCACCAATTGGTCTCTCCAGCACCGGACGTTGTGGTTGAAGTCGACGACTGAAAACTGGTCCGCGGAGCGGAGTTCCCCTAGGATGGTTCTCATGGCTTCAACCGTCTGTAAAATGAACCGTTGCAGTGAGAACTATGGTTGCCACTCTCCATTCATATAACGTAAAACCATAGGACATTAATCCATTTCACAACTGTAGCACTGCATTGCCTAAAATGACTGGCAGATACTAAATTTTGTTATACAGTGGCACCTCAGGTTACATACGCTTCAGGTTACATATGCTTCAGGTTACACACTCCGCTAACCCAGAAATAGTGCTTCAGGTTAAGAACTTTGCTTCAGGATGAGAACAGAAATCGTGCTTTGGCGGCTTAACAGCAGCAGGAGGCCCCATTAGCTAAAGTGGTGCTTCAGGTTAAGAACAGTTTCAGGTTAAGAACGGACCTCCGGAACGAATTAAGTACTTAACCCGAGGTACCACTGTATTTTGCAACTTAGCGAATTGTGCAATTTTCTTCATCTCGTGAGCTATCTGGCCATCAACAATTCATAGAATCATAGAGTTGGAAGAGACCACAAGGGCCATCGAGTCCAACCCCCTGCCAAGCAGGAAACACCATCAGAGCACTCCTGACATATGGTTGTCAAGCCTCTGTTTAAAGACCTCCAAAGAAGGAGACTCCACCACACTCCTTGGCAGCAAATTCCACTGTCAAACAGTTCTTACTGTCAGGAAGTTCTTCCTAATGCTTAGGTGGAATCTTCTTTCTTGTAGTTTGGATCCATTGCTCCGTGTCCGCTTCTCTGGAGCAGCAGAAAACAACCTTTCTCCCTCCTCTATATGACATCCTTTTATATATTTGAACATGGCTATCATATCACCCCTTAACCTCCTCTTCTCCAGGCTAAACATGCCCAGCTCCCTTAGCCGTTCCTCATAAGGCATCGTTTCCAGGCCTTTGACCATTTTGGTTGCCCTCCTCTGGACACGTTCCAGTTTGTCAGTGTCTTTCTTGAACTGTGGTGCCCAGAACTGGACACAGTACTCCAGGTGAGGTCTGACCAGAGCAGAATACAGTGGCACTATTACTTCCCTTGATCTAGATGTTATACTCCTATTGATGCAGCCCAGAATTGCATTGGCTTTTTTAGCTGCCGCGTCACACTGTTGGCTCATGTCAAGTTTGTGGTCAACCCAGACTCCTAGATCCTTTTCACATGTACTGCTCTCAAGCCAAGTGCCACCCATCTTGTATTTGTGCCTCTCATTTTTTTTGCCCAAGTGCAATACTTTACATTTCTCCCTGTTAAAATTCATCTTGTTTGTTGCGGCGACGATGACCTCAAATGCAATCCTTTGCATATTTTCTCAGATGCAAAACCCAGTGTCTTCAGTGGAGATTTCTCCCTTGTAAGGGTGTTTAAGATTATGGACTACATTTTTCATTATTAGGGGATAAATTTTAGTTTTAATGGCTCAGAGCCTACCCTGGCTGATGCACGGACACCTGACATGCAGCAAACCCTCTGGCATATGTTTATATTTCAGGGATACAGGTATGCGGAGATGGCACCTGGTCCCCCAGTGTTAACTCCTATGGAATCTCATAAACCCCGATGCGCACTTTCCCTTTCCATTAAGAACCTCTTAGAGGCATGAAAAAATAAACAACCCCGAACCGTTAACAGCTCCTTATCTTAATTCCTGTATCAAGCTATTGCATTATTAAAAGACACCCCCCCAAAGTTTTTTATTAAGTTTTCCCAATTTTCACACATACATTTCAATACAAAATAATAAAAAACTCCCCCCGACTTCCCAACCCCCCTTTCCAAGGCGTTTCTGTTCCTCTGCCTCTTCTGTACTCTGTCTTCTATCTCTTAAACCTTAAGAAAACTCCTGGAATCTTCAATCCTTTCTGTTGTTCATAGTTCAAATCCTGATTGCGTCTTCATCATATACAGTGGTACCTCGGGTTACAGACGCTTCAGGTTACAGACTCTGCTAACCCAGAAATAGTACTTCGGGTTAAGAACTTTGCTTCAGAATGAGAACAGAAATCGTGCTCCGGTGGCAGCAGGAGGCCCCATTAGCTAAAGTGGTACCTCAGGTTAAGAACAGTTTCAGGTTGAAAACATGGATAACAATCGGACTTTTGGACTAGAGAAAACAAAGTTACAACAATCCCCCTAGAGGAGTTTCGGGACATTACAAAGAAGGTCGTAAGTGGAAAAATACCATCGGAATTTTACAGGACTGGTTATCTCCTGGGAAAGCTGCAAAACGGAAACAATATTGTGTCTACAGGGTGCTCAGCTAAAGGATTGAAGAAAGGAAGGGTCTGAACGCAAGTTTTTGTTCCTGATTAACAATAATCCCTGCAGACTTACTAAATTTCTGAACAAGAACGTTTTAGCAGCAGAACAAGAGGAAACTGGACTACAACTTGGAAAGAACAATGGGGGGAGTTCTATTAAAGATTTGAATGCTAAATGGTTTAAAAATAACTTTAAAAATAATTATAAAAAGAAAAACCAGCAAGGAGTTGGGGGAAAATGTGATTTATGGATTTTAAGAATTCCAGGCAGACAACATGGATTGGTGATCAGGGGGAAATTAAACCGGGGACGGGGGGGGAGAACTAGAATCCAAAGGCTTGTCAACTTTTTGCTGAATTGGTTTCTTTTCATTTATTACATTTTTTTATTTCTTATTTCTTATATTTCTATTTTGGGGTGTTTTTATCATTAAAAAAAAGGGAAAATTGTGGAATTGAAATGGGGTGGGCCCTGGGGAGAGAACTTTTGTCTCTTAATATGAGGATTGTATAAATTCAAACTCAAATTTGAACAATGGGTGAAACAAACTAAGTTTTAATCAGAACTGAGAACTTGTGGAGCTAACAATATGAAAGAGGAATATGGTAGGGGTGGGGGAAGGGGGGAGTCCCGGAAAGTAGATGTATGAAAATAAGGCTCTGAACGTATTTTAATCTTTACTTTCTGTATTTTTAAAAATTTTAATAAATATTATTATTTATTTTTTAAAAGAACAGTTTCAGGTTAAGAACGGACCTCCAGAACGAATTACCGTAAGTTCTTAACCCGAGATACCACTGTAATAATATTTCTTTAAATAATCTGGACATGCAGTGTTTTATTCCCCTTCAAACACACGTTACCTTTCACCAGGTCAAACTGATTCCATTGGTCTTTTTCATGAAGCTCTGCAAAATTTTGCCTCTGGCTAGATCAGAAACGAATGGCACCCTCAGGCTGGAAAAAGGTTCCCCTGCCTCTGATTTCTTAAAAAAGCAGCAACAACGAAACCATCTCCTATCCAAAGGTGGACACCTTTCCACAATGTATGTTTTGTTGCTTCTGCCACTTACCTGCCTCATTTTCAAACCCCACATTGAACCGCTGACATCAATCACAAAGAGAATGTTTTTCGGCAGGGGATCCAGGTTTTCAGGAGCAAAGTAGTGGATAAAATACCCGTTGAAGATCTGCAAAATAAAAAAGAAGGAACCCAGATGTTTCATTTCCTAGAAAAGGAACATAGAAGGTATTGTAATTTTGGAAGTTCTGAAATGGGCAAGACCTCTGGCAACCCTTGCGGGTCATGAAATCGAAATAATAAGCAGTTATGGCTTGCTCATTCCTATGGAATATTTTAGCCTGTGTCTCCCCAAGCCGTTTGCTTTGGTGCCAGAGAGTCCAATTGATAGACGACTATCTAGCCCGCATTTCTAAGCATGGTCCTTAAAGTGCTCCCCATCTGCAGAGCTAATGTACCTCTAGTTCGCCAGCTTTGCTGTCTCTGTTGACATCGTAAGTGACCACAAAATGGCCATCGACTGCTGTAGAGGAACAGGTGGGACACTTCCGTTGCTGAGCCACTGTTGGTTTGAAGGACACATGAGCCTTGAAGGAAAATCACAATGGCACAAGTGAGGCATTTTCATGCAACCAATGGTGTTAAGTTGTGGGTGAACATATCAGACGACACAGCAATTCTTCAAACAGCTCTTGTTTATTCACAGGCTAGGACAGAACTGAACTGAAGGGTTCAGTCAGCCTGCTTATATAGAGCTCCAGTACAACGTTACTGTAACAACTTTCTAAAACTATCCAATCACTGAACGTCACTTTCGATCCCTTATTTGCATAACTATCTACAGTATCCCCCTGCTAGCCCAGGGTGAGAACTTCAGTACATAACAAATGGTATTTGCATAAACCACAGCTATAATTTGAATACAAAACCTGCCGGCATTTTTAAAAGCTCTCCTTTCCCCTTTCAGTCCTTCATTTGCAGATGACGCAGACTTAAAAAAACACTATCTGTCTATCCTAAATGTTTTTACAGTGCTCCTCGGTTATATTCTCAGGATGGTTTCATGCAGTGCCGTTCGGATAAACGAGCAATTTTATGCATGCATGGGTTTAAATAAAGTGGGATGACCCAGATTGGGATTTCAGTTACAGGGCCTTTATTCCTCCCCCTCCAACTGCAGTCCCAGTCTGGATTAGGCCCTTTAACATCAAAACAATTTTTCCTTCCACTGCAAAACACAGCTGTGGAGGATATAGAACAGGCATAGGCAAACTCGGGACTAAACTGCTTCTGGCGCAATGGAATAGTGTGATGGAAACCAGAGCACACAGAAACGCCCTTTACTTTCCCGCTGCAGTGGTACCTATTTATCTACTTGCACTGGTGTGCTTTCGAACTGCAAGGTTGGCAGGAGCTGGGACAGAGCAACAGGATCTCACCTCACTGCGGGGATTCGAACCACCGACCTTCTGATCGGCAAGCCCAAGAGGCTCAGTGGTTTAGACCATGGCGCCACCAGCATCCCTCATGACTAGTAACCATGACTAGTAGCCACTGGTCGCCTTAAACTCCATGAATGTGCCTAAACATCATTTAAAACCATCCAAAACTGCCTCATGAGAGAGTGAGTTCCATAGTTTAACTATGCACTGCAAGAAAAAGTACTTTCTTTCATCTGCCCCTGAACCTTCCAGGTTTCTAACATTTCTGAGGTTCACCAGTCTGGACTTTGTGGTCTTATGGAGATCTTCCTCTTTAGATGGGGACAGCACTTCCTTCAAAACGTGGAAAGCCACCCATTGGCATCTGTGGGTCCCTCCTGCTTCTCCTGTTGTGTGGGGCCCTGCGCTCCTGCCCCCAGAATCCTGCCCCAACAGCAGCTCCATTTCTCCCCACAGGGAGACTGTCCGCATTACCTTTTTCTCTCCTTTGGAGATGGTATGGATACCTTCAAACTGGTCTCCAAGTGAACTGGGGACGTGGACAAAGTGAAGGCCCTGAGGCTCGATGATGCGAACGTCCACCTGTGGTCACACAGTGCAGAGGAGTTTAGAAGCAACAAATAGAAACAGTGAAATAACAGGAACATCTCTAGAAAAATGCGGTGCATCTTTCCAAAGCTTGCCAGGAAGAATCTTCAGTTTAGGGTGGCTTCAAAATTACGCTGCGTTTTGATGCATCTTAATATATTCTGATAATTGGGCATGATTTATAGTTGTGTTTTGTTTTGTGTACATTGTTCAGAGATGCTTATTTGCGGCACTTAAAATGTGGAATTGCAATTAGTTTTTTATTATTATTTCATAAAATTAGTAGTAGCAGCAGCAGCACAAGCGCTCCTTTGGTTTGAACACGGAATTTGTGTTGTATTACACAGATTCCTTTTGGTTGAGAGATTTCTGATGAAATATGATAGCAAATTAAATTAACTACCGTATTTTTTGCTCTATAAGACTCACTTTTTCCCTCCTAAAAAGTAAGGGGAAATGTGTGTGCGTCTTATGGAGCGAATGCAGGCTGCGCAGCTATCCCAGAAGCCAGAACAGCAAGAGGGATTGCTGCTTTCACTGCACAGCGATCCCTCTTGCTGTTCTGGCTTCTGAGATCCAGAATATTTTTTTTCTTGTTTTCCTCCTCCAAAAACTAGGTGCGTCTTGTGGTCTAGTGCGTCTTATAGAGCGAAAAATACGGTAAGTCTTTAAAGTGGTGCTCCAAACCCACAATTCCAGCCCTGTCTTTTTGCTTTACCTCCAAATGTTTAGCCAGCCTGCCTGGCTGAAGAGGGATAACATGCTCGTACGTCGATAGCTTCCTCCGAATTGGCTCTTGGTAATGGATTTCAAACTGGACTTTGGTTCCTCCTGGCACGTTGAGTTCAGCTTTGAAGTTCTCCATGTCCAGGGTGTTGCTCCTGAATTCAGTCATCAATACACACAGGGGAGGAGAAACACTCTAGCCCTTAACACGCCACCGAAATGCCAGCAGTAAATTGAGACAGGGGCAGGTAGAAGACCCCAAACATCTCAAAAAAATCTCTGCCCTTTAAAATATTTTCCATTCAGTTCATCAGAAAACAAATCTTTCACACAACCATTTTATTTTATTTGATAACCAATTTAACCTTTTCTGCTAATCATGTATGTTGCACCAGGCTTGGGAAAACTTCCAGGTACCTCAAGATCATCTAGATAAGTGTTTGTTGTCGGAGTTCCCCAGAAGTGGACTACAACTCCCATCATCCCCAGCTGATTGGGTGGACTACAATTCCCATCATCCTCAGCTGATTGGGTGGAATATCATTCCCATAACCCCCAGCTCATTGAGTGGACTACAACTCCCATCATCCTCAGCTCATTGGGTGGACTACAACTCCCATCATCCCCAGCTGATTTGGGGACTACAACTCCCTTCATCCCCAGCTGATTGGGTGGACTACAACTCCCATCATCCCCAGCTGATTTCGCCACCGATCAAGGGGGCGATGGAAGTTGTGGTCCAACAGCATCTGAGGACTCAAGGTAACACTGATCCACACGATGAGTCGCCACGTGCCAGAAAATCATTAAAAGGTGGGTGAAGCCAGGGCACAAGGATTGCTCTGAGGCTTTTGGAGGACTGGTTCACCAGTCCCCTGACAAGTCAACATCTTGTACTTCTGCCATATTAAAAATAAGCTTATGTGAACTGTGAATCAATGAGCTGGTTCTTTGCCATCCTTCTGGCATTCAAATATAAGGACTGTCTGTGTGGATCGGGCCAATATTGGCCAGAATTCTGTTTCCAACGGTGGTCAGCCAGTTGCCCCTAGAAATCTCTCAAACAGTTCATAATAGTGGTAGTTCTTTGAACAAGAAGGCCACAGACCTAAATATTGCTCCGGCAGTGAACTCGGGAGGTTTGCAGAACTACAAGACATGTTTTTAAAAGCCCTAAGGGGCAACCCCCACCCCCCAAAAACCTGAGCATTGTAGCCATGGAAAGGGGGCACGGAATGGAGTATCCTGGAATAGGGAATGCCTGGCTGGCAGGCAGTCTGCACACCTGTTTGAAGGTGAGGAAAAACTGGTACTTATTTGTTGCATGTCTAATGTTCACTGGGGCATCTGTTGCCCATTAATGTGACCAACGCTTTTTATTCAAAAGCCATTTCTTCAGATGTTTCACTATGACATTCCACAGAAATACATTCTATAAGGCATTGATCGGCAACAGATTCCCCATTCCCCCAGAGGCCAATACTTCTGGGAGAGCTAAGCCTTTCTACCAATCTCTCCATCCATTTAAAATGGGCCTTTGGGTTTTGGAGACTGAGGCCCTCAAGGAGAGAATTCATCCTTTTAAATTTTATTCATTTGATTCCAACCTTTTCCCCAAGGACCTCAATGTCCCTTGTCCCCATTTCACCCTCAAAACAACGACCCTGTGAGGTAGGGTTGGCCAACAGACACTGACTGGCCCAAGGTCACCTGGTGAACTTCATGGCAGAGTGTAGATTTGAACCCTGTCTCCCAGCTCCTAGTCCATCACTCAAGGTAGGTAGATAGGTAGATAGATAGGTGGGTAGATAGATAGGTAGATAGATGATAGATAGATGGATGGATGGATAGATAGATAGATAGACAGATAGTAGATAGATAGATAGATAGATAGATAGATATGAAGTCAGGTTCATACCTCAATATTCCTGCAGCTTTGCCTTTCGCTCTCGCTTGGGCATATTGACTTCTGGCTGCAGATTTTTCCTTCACGGAACTAGTGAATGTGATGCCGTTGACATTCCTGAGGGACAGAAAGCCAGTCACAAATCTTATCAACAACTGCAAAGTATTTGGAAGGAGGAGAGGGAAATTTTCTTGTTCTTTCTACTTTTTCTTTTTTTTAAAAAAAAAATATATATATAGCCCAAAATGATATCACCACACACACAAAATTTCATCCATGCGTCCCTCAGCCTCCTGGAATGATAAGCTAAGCATGACAAAAATCCCATGAAAATTTCTCTGACAATCATTTGACAGTTCTCAAGGGTGATTTTCTTTTCTCGTTTATTGATGGGGAATGGTACTGGAAATGTGAGGAATGCAGGAGAATTCTTTTGTCACTGCAGCACGAGAAATACCTCTAAAGAACGGTTGTGGTCTGAAAGGAGAATGGTGGTGGTTCCCTCAGGTCCCAGGATGTGGAAAAATGTACTATCAGAATTTTTTTTTTTGCAATAAATGTGCTTGTGGGAGCGGGGTGGGTATGGCTTTGTTTGGTTCTTGTTTTTATTATGCATTTTGTTTTTTTATTTTATCTTTTTTTATCCTGAGATATTTGGATGAATACAAATAAATTAATAAAATTAAAAAGTGGTGTCTGTTTTTCTGCAGGAACCTCTAGTTCATGCCTGGTTCAAGTTTTTTTTAAAGTAGGTTTTCATTTTATTTTTATAGGCGCTGGAAGCCGCCCAGAGTGGTGGGGTATTATTATTATTATTAATAATAATAATAATAGTAATAAAGTTATACCTCAGCTCCCAAAAACCTTGGGAGTCAAACATTTCGGTTCCCAAACAATCAAAATTCAGAAGTACTTGTTCCCGTTTTCGAACATTCTTTTGGAAGCCGAACGTCCAACAGGGCTTCCGCGGCTTCCAATTGGCTGCAGGAACTTCCTGCAGCCAATCAGAAGCCGCGCTTTGGAAGTCAAAGGGACTTCCGGAACGGATTCTGTTCGACTTCCGAGGTACGACTGTACCCTCAAGTCTCCCCACTCCTGCTGTAGACAGTCACCTGCACATATACCAACTGGTGGAACCAGGCCAGCTCTTACTTACATGGTAAAGTTGTGAATGAAAGCCCCTTTGGGGATCTGAACATCAAAGACCAGGTTCTGCGGGTGCCTGGCTCGGTTTTCCACTTTGGTCCGCACCATCGTGTTGGCCAGTCGAGATGTGATGGTGGACTGGACCGTGTAGCTGTGGAGGATTATGTTGTCATCGCCCGCCACCTGGAGGAATCAACAGATTTCGACAGGAGTCAGAGAAGGGACAGGTGCAACTCCAAATACAGTGGTACAGTCATACCTCGGGATAAATATGCTTCAGGCTGAGAGCTTTCGGGTTGCGCTCCGCTGCGACCCGGAAGTAACGGAGCGCGTATTTTGTTATGTGCAAATGGCTTTAGATACCTATTAGGTCCATAAAGGGATGCGGGTGGTGCTGTGGTCTAAACCACTGAGCCTCTTGGGCTTGCCAATTGGAAGGTCGGTGGTTTGAATCCCTGCGACGGGGTGAGCTCCCGTTGCTCAGTCCCTCCTCCTGCCAACCTAGCAGTTCGAAAGCACGTCAAAGTGCAAGTAGGTAAATAGGTACCGCTCCGGCGGGAAGGTAAATGGTGTTTCCATGCACTGCTCTGGTTCGCCAGAAGCGGCTTAGTCATGCTGGCCACATGACCCGGAAGCTGTACTCCGGCTCCCTCGGCCAATAAAGCGAGATGAGCGCTGCAACCCCAGAGTCGGCCACGACTGGACCTAACGGTCAGGGGTCCCTTTACCTTTACCTTTTAGGTCCATAAATGACCATATAGCAGATATTCAACACAAAAAAGAGTGACAATTTGTTGTTGACAAAGGACAGCTGGACATATAAAGGGCCCCATTACCTTCAGTAGCTTAGGGCCTCATCGAACCTAAATCCAGCCCTGGGGGATGGTCAGCTCAGCTTATTATCTCTAGGGTGGGGAGATTTGGGGAAGGTTTGCCAAGTGATGCACTTGTTTTGAGAAGCCTTTCCTGAAGCAGTCCAGCCTAGAGATCATCAACTGAGCTGACTGTGCCCCTATATTAACTGAGGATCTTGAGAAGGCAGTAAGGAACCCATGGCATGTTGCCAGACTTCAGCTGCCACCAGCCCCAGCAATGAGTGATCATGAGAAGGTTTGTGAAAGTAGACAGAGATGGATCTGCCATCAGAGGGGTCCCAAAATGAGGACTAGCGACATGAAAAGGCGCTGAAAGCCAAACTGAGCCATTGCCACCCCAGATGCCTATTTATTCAAGAGGCATAATCATCTAAACCTCTAAGCTGTTTACAAAAAATATAGAACGTACGTTACAATTACGGGTGAAATCAGATGCTAAAAAAAAACACAGCCCACAAGTTAACCTACAGTTTTGCAAGATATAAATAAAATCAGTGGTCTTATAAACATACGTGATAATATAAAATCGCACAACAGATTGCATATTAAAATAAAATGGCGTATAAAAATATATTGATTGCAGGCTAATAACGAAAGACTGTAATATCTTGTAATTATGTTTTGGAAAGGAAAACACAAGTGGCTTATGACGTGCTCCCCCCCAGGTGAGGCGCTTTGTCAATCTGCATTCCAGCCTCCTGGGACAATATTGTGCAACTGTTTCCAAACCCAAGCTGGTTAATATCTTGGTACCTAGATCAAGGGGTTGGGTGGGGGGATCATCTGAACAAACAGTGGGATTGATCTCCTGCTAATGGTTAACTGGGCTGAGGGTGGGGGCAGGAAATTATAGAAGAGAAAGAGGAAAAATCAATAAGCAGGCTCACCAATTCTCCTGAGTCGTCATCACCGGATGTGCTTCTCTGGGGAGTGGGGAGGGGGGGGAGAGTTGAATGAAATGAGAACCAAGACTTAGACTTCATACTTGTATAAATACAGTGCCAGATTTACGTATAAGCTAAACAAGCTATAGCTTAGGGCCCCAGTCTCTTGAGCCCCCCCCAAAAAATTTAAAGGGAAAAAACCTGAATGTACATTTCCAAAATATAAGATAAAAAACAAATAAAATAAAACCTACATACGGCAACAGTGTTTTGTGTTGTGTAGGCTCCTATGATGTAAGTCAGGCTTCCTCAGCCATGGCCCTCCAGATGTTTTTGGCCTACAACTCCCATGATCCCTAGCTAGCAGGACCAGTGGTCAGGGATGATAGGAAGTGTAGTCTCAAAACATCTGGAGGGCCGAGTTTGAGGAAGCCTGATGTAAGTAATGGGCCCCTCCTGCTAGCCTGCTCCTTAAAAAATCACTGGTTTGCTATTATTATTTCACATTATAGCAAGTTTCTAGAGACTAGGTTATGAGTCTTTGTAAATTGTGTTTCTAAAGAAACTTTTGTTATTGCCGAATGCCAATGTGTTTGCATTATTAAGTTTGTTATGGATAAAAAATCATTTTAAGTTAGAGCTTAATAATTATTTCACTATTAATATACCGGTACTTCTTCTTAATTGTATTTCACTGTTAATATACTTCTTCTTAATTGTATTCCAGTTCAACAATTACTTCGATAAAATACATATTTTGGTATGCGCAAATGGCTTTAGATACCTATTACGTCCATAAATTACCATATAGCATATAGTCGACACAAAAAAACAGCGACAATTTTTTGTTGACAAAGGACAGCCCCATTACCTGCATCAGCTTAGGGCCTCATCAAACCTAAATCTGGTCCTGTATAAATACCTTGGGTTAAAAATGGTTGAATGAATAGTAACATACACAGCTGTCTTATACCAGGGTCCACCTAGACCAGTAATACACTGGTTTACACTGTCTTGAAAGCACGTCAAAGTGCAAGTAGATAAACAGGTACCCCTCCGGCAGGAAAGTAAACGGCGTTTCCGTGCGCTGCTCTGGTTCACCAGAAGCGGCTTAGTCATGCTGGCCACAAGACCTGGAAGATGTACGCCAGCTCCCTCGGCCAATAAACCAAGATGAGCGCCGCAACCCCAGAGTCGGCCATGACTGGACCTAATGGTCAGGGGTACCTTTACCTTTACCTTTACACTGTCTACACTGATTGGCAGAAGTTCAGAGTCTCAGGCAGAGGAAGGTCTATCATCTAGCTGATTCTTTTATAACTGGAATTGACTCAGAGCCCTCCAGCACACAAAGCTTGTGTGAATGTAAGAACCTAAAGAACATCAGAAGACACGCAAGGTCCAGCGTCCTGTTCTCACAGAAGCCAGTCAGATGCCTCTAGGAGGCCCCCAAAGTAGGTCAGAAAAACGTTTTATTCTGCTTTTAATTTTCTGTTTGTTGCTGATACCCCAGAGTGGCTGGGGAAGCCCAGCCAGATGGGCAGGGTATAAATAATAAATTATTATTATTATGCCCGTCCAACTTGCATTGGGCATTGAGAAACAGATAACCCGCAGCACTGGAGGTGGCAAACTTGATTCATTTATTCGTGTTTGGTGGGAATGCCCTTACGTTGAAAACTTTTGGAATAGAGTATTCTCCATACTACCTGCAATTACAGGCCAAACCATTTCTTCAAATCCTGCCTTAGCCCAACTGTCTTTGGGCATAGACTTAGGCTCCAGCCTGCACCACAGCAAACTAGTTGGCTTCTAACTGACCACAGAGGGGACACGGGTGGTGCTGTGGTTTAAACCACAGAGCCTAGGACTTGCTGATCAGAAGGTCGGCGGTTCAAATCCCCACGACGGGGTGAGCTCCCGTTGTTCGGTCCCTGCTCCTGCCAACCTAGCAGTTTGAAAGCACGTCAAAGTGCAAGTAGATAAATAGGTACCGCTCCAGCGGGAAGGTAAACGGCGTTTCCATGCGCTGCTCTGGTTCGCCAGAAGCGGCTTAGTCATGCTGGCCACATTACCCAAAAGCTGTACGCCGGGTCCCTCGGCCAATAAAGCGACATGAGCGCCGCAACCCCAGAGTCATTCACAACTGGACCTAATGGTCAGGGGTCCCTTTATCTTTAACTGACCGCAGCACAATTAGCTCAGCAACGGAAGAACCAGACTGAAATCCCCCTGAATATATGGGAAAATAATATCTGGGATATAGCAATGTCTCAGCATAATAAATAGAGACACCTTTCAAGAAACATGGACCCCTTTCTTTAACTATGTTAATGACCAAAATCTCAAGACTTTCTTATACCAAAACGTTCAATATCTCAGTGGAGGGGTTACGTTGAGTAATATGTTTGAATGCTGAATGTGTATGTCTAGAGACAATGGATAAAACAAACATCATTAGATGTACTGCTGGATAAGTGTTTAATGGTTCTTGCATTTGTATTTGTTTATAAACCAAGTAAAAAAATATTTGTTTAAACATTCCAAGAGCAGATCACCTTACAGGATTTAAGAAATAATAATATAATAATAATTTATTATTTATACCCCGCCCATCTGGCTGAGTTTCCCCAACCACTCTGGGCAGCTCCCAACAGAAAATTAAAAACACAATAAAACATCAAACATTAAAAACTTCCCTAAAGTGCCTTCAGATGTCTTCTAAGATAAATTCTTTGCTTGGCAAGGAATCTATTCTGTTTTTCTTTTCCTCCTCATTACACTTCTTTCCCTTCTGTGCTTTGTAAAATAAGTGAGCAACTTGTACCTGGTATCTGCCACGGTGCAGAGCGGATCTCGCAGAGAACCCATCAATCTTCGCATCAACCAGATCCTAGAAAAAAACCCAATGCCAAGATCAGGGGAGCAAGGTGTGTGTTCAGTTCAAGACACACCAATGGTGAACTTTCCACCTGAAAGCGAATGAAGACGATCAAGCAACTGAGGCGGCAAGCAACCCAAGATGACTAGACAACAGCAATTCACTTTGTGCAGGATGTACAATTGATGTGCGTTTGTTACTCCCGTTGCGTACTGATCTGCGAAACGTTATGCCTAGCTGCACTGTCAAGAATCAGAGAGTGTTGTTCTGGGATTCAGGATGGAGGAGACATTTGGTTCGGCGTACATTTAAATCTATCAAATCTGCGCTTTCCAAAATGATACGCAAACCGAAACACATCTAAAACCCTGAAATTTGCACGTATCTGAATTTTGCGATGGTGCCGAAACTTTACAAGTCGGCTATTAAGAAGAGAATATACCCTCGCCAAGAACACGCAGGTGCAGAAGCACAAATCCCCACTCGATTAAGGCCCCATTTAAAGCCTTGTTATACCACTTTAGCCGCCATGGCTTCCTGCAAGGAATCCTGGGAGTTGTAGTTCATTCAGGGTGCTGAGAACTAATGGGAGACTCCTATGCAGAGACATCACCTTGCCAACAAAGGCCCGTATAGTTAAAGCTATGGTTTTCCCGGTAGTGATGTATGGAAGTGAGACCTGGATCATAAAGAAGGCTGATCGCCGAAGAATGGATGCTTTTGAATTCTGGTGCTGGAGGAGACTCTTGAGAGTCCCATGGACTGCAAGAAGATCAAACCCATCCATTCTTAAGGAAACCAGCCCTGAGTGCTCACTGGAAGGACAGATCCTGAAGCTGAGGCTCCAAGACTTTGGCCACCTCATGAGAAGAGAAGACTCCCTGGAAAAGACCCTGATGTGGGGAAAGATGGAGGGCACAAGGAGAAGGGGACGACAGAGGACGAGATGGTTGGACAGTGTTCTCGAAGACACCAGCATGAGTTTGACCAAACTGCGGGAGGCAGTGAAAGACAGGAGTGCCTGGCGTTCTCTGGTCCAGGGGGTCACGAAGAGTCGGACGCGACTAAACAACAACAGCTATTTCCTTCACAGACCTATAATTCCCAGAGCTCCCTGGGAAGATGGATGGATTTTTCAAGCACTCTGAGAACTGTTGTTCCGTAGGGTGATCTCGGGCTAATCATAACTTTTCGGCCTAGACTACCTCACAGGACTGTTGAGAGGAGGACCCTGTATTCCGTTTTGAGGTCTTTTGAGAATGGGTCAGAGAATAATAACTACCCACTCAGTGTTAATATTACTAGCAGAAGCCTTTTTCACACCACTCTTCTGCTGGAAAAGAGACTCCCAGGACGACTTATCACAGAGAAGGCAATCCTTGCCCTCCTGCTCATAATTTAAGAGACTTGACCAAAGAGACAAGAGGAAAAGGGAATGAGAGAGGAGGAGGTAAAAAGCAAACTCAGGAATATGTATAGAATCACACTGCCAGCTGGTTAAATCGGTTCCATCTTACTTAAAGCAATTGTGCTGATTAAGTCAGCAGAGTCCTGTTCCTATTAGCTGGGGAATGAGCCCCAATGAACTCAGCAAGGCTTACTTCTGCGTAAACCTGTAAGAGGCTTGTGCCGTAAAGTTCGTAAGAAAGAAAGAGCAGAGGCAGAAATGAAGGCAACCTGTTCCTTGTTTTCCTCCGTAGATTTAGAATGTTGCGGCCCAGGATGGAAACGGACGCTTACCTCTGGGTTTTCTTCAGTGATGAAATCAAAGCCCCATATTTCCAAAGCAAACAGCAAAACTAAGAAATAAGCGAGAGGTTTCATTTTGTCGCTTTCCTGAGAACGGCAAGCATAAAGGCTGGGTGGCCGGTCTCTTTGCTCTGCCAAACCAAGTTCAAGGAGGAGTTAAAAACAGCCGCCGAAGGCTCTCTAGTATTTTGAAGGCTCTTTAGAAATGCTAACTTTGGTCGGACTCGGGCAAATATTTGCCCGCTAACGCAAGTGGGGGCACAGGTTAGGGGTTGTGCAAATAGCGGCTTCTCCATGCCGGCATCCTCTGATAATGGCTCCGCTTTGGATAGGCTCTGCTCCGATTCTCTTTGTAGCTTTTGCCCTCTGCCTCTGGACTGAGTCACGTGCTATTATGGGGGAGCAGCCTGGCCATGGCCCAGGATGGGGTGGAGAGGGAAGAACAAGAAGGGGGGGAAAACATGCTGCAAAGGTGAACAGCAAAGAACCGGGGTGGTCTAGCTGGTAACATACATGGAAGGATCTTTGCTTCTGGGTAGGCAAACTAAGGCGCGTATGGCGGATCCGGCCCAATCACCTTCTAAATCCGGCTCACGGACGGTCCAGGAATCAGCTTGTTTTCACATGAGAAGAATGTGTCCTTTTATTTCAAATGCATCTCTGGGTTATTTGTGGGGCCTGCCTGGTGTTTTTACACAAGTAGAATGTGTGCTTTTATTTAAAATGCATCTCTGGGTTATTTGTGGGGCATAGGAATTCATTCATCCCCCCCCCCCCAAATATAGTCCAGCCCCCCACAAGGTCTGAGGGACAGTGGACCGGCCCCCTGCTGAAAAAGTTTGCTGACCCCTGTATCTAGTTAATAGACATCAGTTGGACCTGCAACAGAATGTTGCAGTGCAAGGGTGCTCCCCTGTGCAGGAACCCGGCCATGTCGTTCTTTTTTCCTCCCCTGCAGTAGATGGTCAACTTTCAGTGGCCACTGAGCATGCTCAGTGGGGGAGTGGGAATTCCAATTCAGACAGCCCCTAAGTGTCAAAAGCCCTCTTCCTCCAGCTATTTGAAGGAACCAGAAATTGCAAGTGCACCAGGGGCTGGTGGGACCAAAGGCGGGGAATCGTAGAGTTGGAAGGGACCCTGAGGGTCATCTAGTCCAACCCCCTGCAATGCAGGAATCTCAGCTTTAGCATCCAGGACAGATGGCCATCCAACTTCTGCTTAAAAACCTCCAAGGA
The DNA here is from genome assembly GCA_034642415.1 of Podarcis siculus. NCBI lineage: Eukaryota > Metazoa > Chordata > Lepidosauria > Squamata > Lacertidae > Podarcis > Podarcis siculus. The sequence goes on from JAXCMG010000011.1 coordinate 35,103,328, forward strand.
AGGAAAGTTCACTTCCTGAGGGAGTCCATCCCACTGTCAAACAGCTCTTACCCTCAGAACATTCTTCCTGTTCTTTCGTTGGAATCTCCTTTCTTTTAACTTGAAGCCATTGGTTCGTGTCCTACCCTCCAGAGTAGGAGAAAACAAGCTTGCTTCATCTCCCATGTGTGTTGTTGTTGTTTAGTCGTCTAGTCATGCCTGACTCTTTGTGACCCCGTGGACCAGAGCACGCCAGGCACTCCTGTCTTCCACTGCCTCCCGCAGTTTGGTCTAACTCATGTTTGTAGCTTCGAGAACACTGTCCAACCATCTCGTCCTCTGTCGTCCCCTTCTCCTTGTGATCTTTCCCAACATCAGGGTCTTTTCCAGGGAGTCTTTTCTTCTCATGAGGTGGCCAAAGTATTGGAACCTCAGCTTCACGATCTGTCCTTCCAGTGAGCACTCAGGGTTGATTTCCTTCAGAATGGATAGGTTTGATCTTCTTGCAGTCCATGGGACTCTCAAGAGTCTCCTCCAGCACCAGAATTCAAAAGCATCAATTCTTTGGCGATCAGCCTTCTTTATGGTCCAGCTCTCACTTCCATACATCACTACTGGGAAAACCATAGCTTTAACTATACGGACCTTTGTCGGCAAGGTGATGTCTCCGCTTTTTAAGATGCTGTCTAGGTTTGTCATTGCTTTTCTCCCAAGAATCTTCCATGTGAAGGCCCTTCAAATATTTGACGATGGCATTCATATCACCTCTTAGTCTTCTCTTCTCCAGGCTAAACATACCTAACTTCATCAGCTGTTCCCTCACAAGGCTTGGTTTCCAGAACTTTCATCATGGTGAATTTTAATTTTTTTTAATCACCTAAAAAGTGGGGGAAAAAACTGGATTATCAAAGGCAAATCCGGGTGAGCCCATATACCAGGGATGGGGGAATCGCCAGAGATTACTAGACTCCAACTCCCATCAGCTGCTGCCAGCATCAACAATAGCCAGGGATGGTGGGAGTTGTGGTCTTTGGAGGGCCACAGGGTCCCTATCCTCTGCCTTACAGGGAAGAAATGTCCCAAGGGAAACTTAGCAAAACAAATACCGTCAGGCCAACTTATTTGCGTGGGATGGCGGTACTTACCCAGGGCACCACTAGGTGGCGGGATGTGCTCAGTTATAGTTCAAAGGCGAGAAAAACAATTTAGCTATGGCTTTCACATTTTGTACTTGTGTTGTTGTTGTTGTTATTTAATTGTTTAGTTGTGTCCGACTCTTTGTGACCCCCTGGACCAGAGCACGCCAGGCACTCCTGTCTTCCACTGCCTCCCGCAGTTTGGTCAAACTCATGTTCATAGCTTTGAGAACACTGTCCAACCATCTCGTCCTCTGTTGTCCCCTTCTCCTTGTGTCCTCAGTCTTTCCCAACATCAGGGTCTTTTCCAGGGAGTCTTCTCTTCTCATGAGGTGGCCAAAGTCTTGGAGCCTCAGCTTCAGGATCTGTCCTTCCAGTGAGCACTCAGGGCTGATTTCCTTCAGAATGGAGAGGTTTGATCTTCTTGCAGTCCATGGGACTCTCAAGAGTCTCCTCCAGCGCCATAATTCAAAAGCATGCATTCTTCGGCGATCAGTCCAGCTCTCACTTCCATACATCACTACTGGGAAAACCATAGCTTTAACTATATAGATCTTTGTCAGCAAGGTGATGTCTCTGCTTTTTTGTATTTGTATTTGCAAATAAAGCAATCCAGCTCCTGATTTTGTTCTCTTTGATCCCAGTATACGGCATTTCCAGAACTTGCATAAACAAACAACACACTCCAACTCTAGAAGCCCCCACACATGTGAACCCAGAAACACATGATCTATGATCTTGGCTCCAGATTCCTGAGTAAGAAATAAATAAATCTGCCAGTTTTAGTTCCTCTGCATTTGTTGTTTTTCTGATCACAAGTCCGGTTCTTCACATTTCCACATCAGTCTCTGGGTTTGTTTAGTTTTTTAAATAATAAATGTCCTCATGGCAATGCACTGGCTTTTAAAATTATTATTATTATTATTATTATTATTATTATTATTATTATTATTACGTGTCCTTCCCTGTAAGCTCCCAGAGCAGGTCACACATTAAATAAAAACCATATTAAAAACCATTTAAAACAACTTGTGACTTACAACCATAAAAATAAGATGGGTCCTAAAAACACATTTTTCTCCTTTTATATACATTTGTGTATGCCATCTTGCCTTACATTGACATTTTTGCAAAGCGATTTCACCTAATATAACGCATTCTTTCTGCTCTGTTCACTAATAGATGCATTTTATACATACCGTATTTTTCGCTCTATAAGACGCACCAGACCACAAGACGCACCTAGTTTTTGGAGGAGGAAAAGAAGAAAAAAAAAATTCTGAATCCCAGAAGCCAGAACAGCAAGAGGGATCGCTGCACAGTGAAAGCAGTAATCCCTCTTGCTGTTCTGGCTTCTGGGATAGCTGCGCAGCCTGCATTCGCTCCATAAGACGCACACACATTTCCCCTTACTTTTTAGGAGGGAAAAAGTGAGTCTTATAGAGCAAAAAATGTGGTGCTTTACTGGAGAACTGCGTTGCAAAATTTGAAGATGTGTGGAATTCAAAGGATGGCTCAATTTCGATTTACATTCCTTGTTGGCATCCATCTGTCTCGGGAGACAATGGAGGAGTGTGCCATTGTCAAACTTTTGGAAGGTTGCAGCACCTGTTGTGCCTGTACAGACCGATATGGGAGAGACATGTTTTGTTGCAGCTGGGGCAGACGAAGGCGCCCAGCTGTGCTGCTGCAGATGCACCACGGCGTTTCTTCCAGTGGTCATTCCTCCTGTGGTCAGAAAGTGCGAATTAGGTAGGTTCACCTTGAATGCAAACGGAATCAAATTCCTCCCTACTCCCGAGGAGACCTCCAGCTACTCTGCTCTCTCTGTGCCGTTGCAAATGTTGCAAGTACCGTATTTTTTGCCCTATAGAATGCACTTTTCCCCCTCCAAAAATGAAGGGGAAATGTGTGTGCGTCCTATGGGGTGAATGCAGGCTTTCGCTGAAGCCTGGAGAGCGAGAGGGGTCGGTGCGCATCAACCCCTCTTGCTCTCCAGGCTTCAGGAAGCTATCCGCAAGGCTTGGGAGTCCGAGGGAGTTCCCGCTGGGCTCCCAAGGCTTGCAGACAGCAGCCTGCAGCCCGAAACCCAGGGAGCGCAGCGGAGCACGCCCTGGGCTTCGGGCAGATATCCGCAAGCCTGGGGAGACCGACGGGAGTTCCCGCCAGGCTCCCTAGGCTTGCGGATAGCAGCCTGTTCTGGGGGCTGGGGTCGGGAGAAGCTCGGGCTTCCCCCGCCCCAGCCCCGTGCCTGGGGGGGAAATAATTTTTTTTCTTCTTTATTTCCCCCCCAAAAAACTAGGTGCGCCCTATGGGCCAGTGCGCCCTATAGGGCGAAAAATACGGTACTTTCAAGCACAGCTCATAGAACAGTTTCATCTCCTGCACAAATTTGTTTTGAATTGGTGAATAGTGCAGTCATTATTTTTTTTAAGTTATGGGGGGGAAATTACACTACAATAGAAGCTATACAATAACCAATCAAACACCCCCCCCCCCCAAAAAACAGGAGCAAGAAACTTCAGCAGCAAGACATGCCACCAATTGCAAAATCATTAGCAAACGCATTTCGTGCTCCTCATACTGATTTTTTGCCACCTCTGACCGCTGTTAAGGACACAGGAACACTCCAGGTTGGGGGTTATCTAGTCAGTTGGCAATGGTGCTGATAGCAAGCTTCGTGCAAGCCTGGGAATAAATTCAGAAGAGGAATTCCGATTCGGTTTCCTGCAGTTGTTTCCCCTGCTGGTATGGAACTGGCTCCGAGGCAGAAATAACAGCTGGTTGCATGATTAGCCGGCAAGTCAGGACAGAGTGTGTGGGTGGGTGTTCTTATTTGACCTCCGAGAGAGCTGGCAACCTCTTTTGGACTGGCCTTGGCCCAGGACTGACCAGTTGCCAACAACTAATGTGGAAAGGCAGGTGATGGCACAAGCAGCTCACTCTGTCGCTTTGGAGCGAAAAGGTGCTCAGATGTTTCATTCTGGAGTGCGCAGGCCACTTTGCAAGGCGCACCTCTTGCGCCGAGCCCTGCAGACACGCCACACGGCGTATGTACTCATTCATGTAACACACCTGTTTGTTTGGGCACAGTTTTGTTCCTTGGGAGCAGCCAAAGAGCAGAAACAAGCTAGCATCCGCGTGTTCTCGTTTGTGAAGCGTGCAGTGCCAAACAAAACAGACACTCAAAAGCTGTTCTTGACTATCAAAAGGAGAGAGGGTGTTATGTACTGAGCTGAATAGGATCCAAAATGCAGCAGTCTGATTGGTCCTAGAACAATAGGATCCAAAATACAGCAGTCTGATTGGTCCTAGAACAATAGGATTCAGAATGCAGCAGTCTGATTGGTCCTAGAACAATAGGATTCAAAATGCAGCAGTCTGATTGGTCCTAGAACAATAGGATTCAGAATGCAGCAATCGGATTGGTCCTAGAACAATAGGATTCAGAATGCAGCAGCCTGATTGGTCCTAGAACAATAGGATCCAGAGTGCAGCAGCCTGATTGGTCCGCAGGAGCCACCCAATCCAACTTGAGGTGGAAGTGAATCCGCAACCTGATTGGCCTACAGGAGGATCCCAGAATTAGCCAATCACGTGGGGCCCATTGTGTAAATAATGTATATAAGGTAGACATTTCAGGGGAACTGCCATTCCTCACTACTATGAGCTGAATAAAGAGCATGAAATCCACACTCGACTCTGAGTATATTTCAGAGGGAGATGAGAAGGAGAAGAGGAAAGGCTGTAGCTCTGAGAGGCAGATCACCTGTTTTGCATGCAGAAGGTCCTGGGTTCAAATCCTGGCAACTAAGCAGAACTAGGACAGACCCTGACCTAGAATCCTGGGCAGCCTCTGCCAGTCAGTGAAAACTTTACTGAGCTGGATGGACCAACAGTCTGACTTGGTATACATTATTATTATTGTTGTTATTATTATTATTATTATTTAGATTTATATGCCACCCTTTTGTCAAAAGATTTCAGGGCAGTTCACAAGATAAAAACACAAGATAAAGCACAAATAAAACAGAAACAACAAAACAAGAACCCTCCTCCCACAAAGACATTTAAAAGGCTGTAAGAATATTAATCAGCCAAAGGCTTGGTTGAAAAGGGAGAACATTCTACAAACAGGGGGCCACTGCAGAAAAGGTCCTTTCTCATGTGGGTACTCTCCAGAAGGAGGCACGTGAAGAAGGGCCTCAGATGATGAATGCAGAGCCTGGGTTGGTTTATAGGGTGGGGAGGAGGTTCTTGAGGGTCCTGAGTCGTTTATGCCAGCTTCCTATGTTTCTAGGGGAACGTGAGAATTGGTTGTTGTTAAGTTGTGGGTGAACATATCAGACGACACAGCGATTCTTCAAACAGCTCTTGTTTATTCACAGACCCAGAACAGAACTGAACTGAAGGGTTCAGCCAGCCTGCTTATATACAGCTCCACTACAACGCAACAGTAACAACTTTCTGTAACTATCCAATCACTGAACGTCACTTTCAATTCCTTATTTGCATATGTGGACCTGAGTGAAAACTATCTACAGTATCCCCCTGCTGGCCCAGGGTGAGAAGTTCAGTATATAACAGTTGTCCTGATATACCAGTCCTCTTGTGAGCCGACAATGCAGAAAGCTTCCTTTCCTTCTGCCATGTTTGGTGGATGTGAAAGAAGAGAGAGGCTTGGACCTGCCGGGTTTCCCACAATTAATTCCTGCAGAAGGCCGCCTCATTATTTCCATGAGGATAGGTGGTGGGGCTCGGTTCTGCTGGAAGCTGTGGCCTGTAATCCTAGGGCAAAGTAAACAATAACAGCACTCTTCACATGCACCAAGGCACCACCTTAGCCTTACTTTGCATCACCCAGAGCTTTCAGCCTGATGCTGGGAGCACATAAGAAGTGGATCAGGCTAGCATCTTGGTCTTACAGGGCCCAACCAGATGTTTGAGGGAAACTCGAGAGCAGGACATGAGCACATCTGGGACCAGGGATGAGAAAAACCGTCAATACCAGTTTCTTATTTTTTTGAAATTCAGCTTTCTATACTTCCCCACTGGTTTTTTAAAAATCCACCATGAAAATTCACACAATGCCACACAAACATCTTTTTGAATTCCGCTTTGCACATCTTTGCAAGCCATTCCTCCCCAAGACAATGCACATTCATGTGCCATTGTAAACAATATAGTCATTTGTATGTATGCACTGAATATACATTCCCGCACACATTCCTTTGCACTGCAAAATTTGGAGGAGCGTGGATTTTGGTGGGCAGCCCGGTTTTCGGCTCGTGCGCTCTTTGGGAAAGTGCAGAACAGGTGGGTTCACCTTTAAATGCCAACTGAATCCAATCCCACCCCCTCCCTCTTCCCTATCTGGACTGAGCTGAATCTGGAAGAAATGAAACCCAGAATCTTGGCCGAAGCAAGCGGTGCTCCTGAGCAACTAGACTTTATCAGGAAATCCAGCAAGATCAGCTTGTGTTTCCCTTTCTGGTAAATTAAACTTGAGCGAGGAAACCCCGGGCTTGGCTATGAACTCTGGCAGAGGGGCTGGGTCCAGGGGAGGAGAGTAGGGCGAGGCGAGCAGCCAAGCAGACTGCTGTCAGATGCTTTCCCCATCTCAGTGAGCGGCAGGCTGAAGCCGCAGCAAATACCTCCCCCCTTCCACAACTTTCCCATCTTTTCCCACCCAGTTCCTCTAATTTTGGCTTGTGTATTCCACCATGATCTGGCTGGTATGGCTTTGCTGTCGTCTCTCGGCCGTTTCTGCACAGCAAGATCCCGAACTCCTAGCCAAGGACCTAGAAGAAGCTGAGATTTTGGATTACAACCTCATTGACAATGTAAGATATAATAATAATAATAATAATAATAATAATAATAATAATAATAATAATAATAATAATAATGGTTTTATTATTGCTGTGGGTTTGTGGCCAGATTATAGGAGACTGTTAACGGGCAAGGAGCAGAATAACTGAGAAAGGGTGTGTGGAGCTCAGCTCTTGTGACTTGAAGAGCAATCTGACATAATTTAGCAAGCAAAGCTTTTCTCCTAGCCCAGTGGGTAAAGGTTCGCTGGTTTTCTTCCTGCATGTCCAACTGCTGTTAAAATAAAAGGGTGGGGTAGGTGAATTTTTTTTTTTAAGTGGCAAGCTTAAATTAAAGAAAAGACCTTTGCAATCATCCCTTATATGCAGAGTTGGCAAGTTTAGGCTCTAAAAGGGTTCCCTTATCATATAAATAAGAGTTGCACAGGAAATGCAGCCAGCTGCTCCCATTTCTTCCAGTGCTTTATAATAATAATATAATAATAATTTATTATTTATACCCCGCCCATCTGGCTGGGCTTCCCCAGCCACTCTGGGCAGCTGCCAACAAAATATTAAAATACAATAGTCTATTAAACATTAAAAGCTTCCCTAAACAGGGCTGCCTTCAGATGTCTTCCAAAAGTCTGGTAGTTGCTTTTCTCTTTGACATCTGGAGGGAGGGTGTTCTACAGGGTGGGTGCCACTACTGAGAAGGCTCTCTGCCTGGTTCCCTGTAACTTGGCTTCTCGCAGTGAGGGAACCACCAGAAGGCCCTCAGAGCTGGACCTCCGTGTCTTGGCAGAACGATGGGGTGGAGACGCTCCTTCAGATATACTGAACCGAGGCCGTTTAGGGCTTTAAAGGTCAGCACCAACACTTTGAATTGTGCTCGGAAATGTACTGGGAGCCAATGTAGACCTTTCAGGACCTGTGTTATGTGGTCTCGGCGGCCGCCCCCAGTCACCAGTCTAGCTGCCGCATTCTGGATTAGTTGTAGTTTCCGGGTCACCTTCAAAGGTAGCCCCACGTAGAGCGCATTGCAGTAGTCCAAGCGGGAGATAACTAGAGCATGCACCACTCTGGCGAGGCAGTCCATATGGTTCTTTCATAGAACCATAGAATTGTAAAGTTGGAAGGAACCCCCTGAGGATCATCTAGTCCAACCCCCTGCAATGCAGGAATCTCAGCTAAAGAAAACCCTAACTTTGGAGGGGTGATAGTTACACCTGGCAAATAAATAAACCAATATGCACACTTAAGGTGCAGGAGGACCCCATTCTTGAAGGCTGGATTTGACAGCTCTGCTTAAACATGAATGATGCCACCCCACGTAGCTAAATAGAACCTCCCTTTTCAACTGCAGTATACCTTGGTACTGAGGACAAACAACAGAGGACGTTCATCACCCAGCTTGGATGCTTCCTGTAGTCCTCTCTGCTTGCTTAATATAGTTCCCTTGCCTCTCAGTTTTATTCTGTGCTGAAGGATAACTGAGATATGATCTATTATACTGTGATTCTTTTGAGGGGGTGGGGTTTGCTGTATATTGCCCTGCAACCCATCCTGATGATGGACATTTTGGAATTTCAATCAATCTGGCTCGTCAGAATACTAGGCTTCAGCTGTGATCCTATACACACTTACTCGAGAGTAAGGCCCACTCAGCCTGATGAGACTTTCTCCCAGGTAGACATAGGACTGTACTGTAAATAGACCTTTGGTCTGATCTAGGAAGGCTGGCCTTCCATTCCCAAGGTCAGAATGCTCAAATATCCCTTCGTCCGTCTTGGGGTTGCACCTCGCCCCTTCGGACAATTTCGAGGTGCTATTTCTGGTATCCGCAGGTTGTTTTCTCAGCTTCCATAGATTCTCTGTGTTTTGTTTGGGATCTTGTGCAAAGCAAGGGGCGTGTTGTCCTTTACACCGCAGGAACACCTAACTAAACAAGCCTGAGGAATTCACTGGGAAATCCTGGGTTGAAAGGCAGGTGAGAGGCAAACACACAGAACAAAAGGAAATAGCAACTTTTACCGTGGGGGAAAAAAATAGGTGATCTGGAGGTGAGATGCAGGTTCTCCGGAGGCTATTGGACACCAAGTCCCATCAGCCCCAGTCATCAAGGGCAACAGGCAGGGGATGATGGGAGTTGGAGTCCAATAGCATCTGGAGGACCTACCTGCAGGTTGCCCACCACAGGCTTAACCCTTTCCACGCCCACTGCTTTCCCTCTGCAATTCTGCCCCTGGCCACAGGGGCAGTTTTCAATGTGTTTTACCTATGCGTCTTTCGTGAGGGGGTGGGGGATGACTCCATTTGGGGCAACAGCTGAAAAGAGGGCTTGAAGTAGAACAGCAGCAGGCTGGGCAAGGGTTAAGCAATCCTTATCCTCCCCCGCCTGGCAGCTTAAGGCAGCCACTTAAAGGTAAAGGGACCCCTGACCATTAGGTCCAGTCGCGGACGACTCTGGGGTTGCGGCGCTCATCTTACTTTATTGGCCAAGGGAGCTGGTGTACAGCTTCTGGGTCACGTGGCCAGCATGACTAAGCCACTTCTGGCGAACCAGGGCAGTGCACGGAAATGCCGTTTGCCTTCCTGCTGGAGTGGTACCTATTTATCTACTTGCACTTTGATGTGCTTTTGAACTGCTAGGTTGGCAGGAGCAGGGACCGAGCAGCGCCACCGGCCGCGCCTGCGTTAAATAGGGCAGGCCATGCCCCCAGAGCCAGCCGATTGGCTGGCCAGGGGGTGACGTGGCCGGGGATTCCCCCAGTCATGCTGGTGCTGGGTTCCAGCCGCCGTGGGTGTGGTGGGGCTGTGACAACCGCAATCCCACCTCCTCTGAAGGGCTGAAGTGGCTTTGGGGTACAGTTAATGTAACTAAAGTTGTTTACAGTGTATTCATCAAAGACGAGGAACGGAGACTATGGAACTCCCTTCCACAGTGCGGAATAATGGCCACCAAACTGGATGGCTTTAAAACAGGATTTGACAAAGTCATGGAGGAAAGAGCTACCAATGGTTATTTGCCACGATGGCTTTGCCCTGCTTCCACAGTAGTGCTTCCGAACACCAGTTGCTGGAAACCACAGGAGGCAAGAGGGGTCTTGGGTTCGAATCCTGATTGCGGGCTTCCCACAGACATCTGTCTGGTCGCTGTGAGGAAAGGAGGCTGGACTAAGATGGGCCATTGGCTTGATCCTGCAGACTCTCCTTACGTTCTTATATCCCCACGTCCAGATGTTGTTGGACTCCAACTCCCATCGTGAAATATACTCAGAGTCGCAAAGTGATTTCATGCTCTTTATTCAGCTCATAGTGGTGAGGAGGAATGGAAGTCCCCTCAAAGTATCTGCTTTATATACATTATTTACACAATGGGCTGCACGTGATTGGCTAATTCCGGAATTCTCCTGTAGGCCAATCAGGTTGTGGATTCACTTCCACCTGGAGTCGGATTGGGTGGCTCCTGCAGACCAATCATACTGCTGCATTGTTCTAGGACCAATCAGACTGCTGCATTCTGAATCCTATTGTTCTAGGACCAATCAGACTGCTGCATTTTGGATCCTATTGTTCTAGGACCAATTAGACTGCTCCATTTTGGATCCTATTCAACTCAGTACATAACACATCGTCTCCAGCCAGCCTGGTCAGTGCGGAGGGAGGATGAGAGTCGAATTCCAGCCACATCTGAAAGGCTACAGGTCCATGTGGATTGCCTGAAATAGTTTTACAGAGGTCTGTTTCCTATTTGCAATATTTTGGAATCTGGACCCAGCTTTCCCCAGCCCAGTCGAGGGGACTTTACTCCCCCCGGTTCATTCTATATTTAAGTCAGAGAAGCATTTCCAAATCCAGGGGATTTCTCTGCAATCAAAAAGGGGTTGCAGAACTACATTTGAGAAATCAGCTTAGTTGCTGGCTGGGCGGGAGTCATTGCGAAGGAATGACTTGGCCGCAGGATATATTAACGTCATTCACTTTTCCGCCCTGGGGCAGAAATAAACAAATGCCCACACTTGTTGCCAGGGGTTGTTGTGGTAGCGCTGGTTAACATCATCTGTTCCAGCGAGAGGTTTATAAAGATGTCAGCCCGGCCCGCTGCTTTGCTCACATGCCCTTCCTGTGGGTTATTGCTTTGCAAGGACAGAAATGCAATCTGCAAAACGGTCCAGCAATTGCGTTTTCTACACATCTGTTCTGCAGGTCTTGTTTCTTAGCAGGAAGTTCTACAGAAAGGGCCACGGGTCAGCCAGGCGTAAGCCAAACTGCTGACAGGTCTGCCCTCTGGGGTTTTTCACTAGGGAATTATTTTTTATTTATTGTTGTTGTTTAGTCGTTTAGTCGTTTCCGACTCTTCGTGACCAGAGCACGCCAGGCACTCCTGTCTTCCACTGCCTCCCGCAGTTTGGTCAAACTCATGCTGGTAGCTTCAAGAACACTGTCCAACCATCTCATCCTCTGTCGTCCCCTTCTCCTTGTGCCCTCCATCTTTCCCAACATCAGGGTCTTTTCCAGGGAGTCTTCTCTTCTCATGAGGTGGCCAAAGTCTTGGAGCCTCAGCTTCAGGATCTGTCCTTCCAGTGAGCACCCAGGGCTGATTTCCTTCAGAATGGATAGGTTTGATCTTCTTGCAGTCCATGGGACTCTCAAGAGTCTCCTCCAGCACCAGAATTCAAAAGCATCCATTCTTCGGCGATCAGCCTTCTTTATGGTCCAGCTCTCTCTTCCATACATCACTACTGGGAAAACCATAGCTTTAACTATACGGACCTTTGCCGGCAAGGTGATGTCTCTGCTTTTTAAGATGCTGTCTAGGTTTGTCATTGCTTTTCTCCCAAGAAGCAGGTGTCTTTTAATTTCGTGGCTGCTGTCACCATCTGCAGTGATCATGGAGCCCAAGAAAGTAAAATCTCTCACTGCCTCCATTTCTTCCCCTTCTATTTGCCAGGAGGTGATGGGACCAGTGGCCATGATCTTCGTTTTTTTGATGTTGAGCTTCAGACCATATTTTGCGCTCTCTTCTTTCACCCTGTCGTACTCCTTTCCCAATTTTGAACCAATCAGTTGTTTTATTTATTAATAACATTTGATTGCATTATGCATTTATTGTATTTAAAAACACAGCTTTTTCTTCAAGAAGCTCATAGTGGGGCACATGGTTCTCCCCGCTTATTAACTCTCCACAACAACCCTGTGAGGTAGGTTAGGCTGAGAAACAGTGTCTGGCCCAAAGTCACCCAGCTGAGTTTCATTTCTGAGTAGGGATTTGAACCCAGGTCTCCCAAGTCGTATCCCAACACTGTAACCACTACACAGCACTATCTCCCCATCATTTCCCCCCATCATTCCCCCCAAAAGATCTTTATTGAAACTTAACATATATACACAATAACCCGAATTCCCAATGATTCCCTCACATAAAATATAATATCTAAATTACAACAGCTGCATAATTATACACTTAATTATAAAACCCACCACCCATCATTTCCCTCCACAGCAATTTGACTTCTTTATATTTCTTTCTTCCTTCCCCCCCCCTGCATTCTATAATAAATTATTTTTGTTAAATTCTGATTTTTCCTTCTTTCTTTCTTGGTTTTGTTATTGCTTACATTTCTTATTCTAAGCCTATTAGCATCTCACTTTTAGAACAATATTTTGACATATAATCTTCGCAATACTATCATGATAACTTGGTAAGTGTACATTTTCACATGCCTGGTATCTGCTTCAAATTCTAGAAAACCTTTAGATCAAGGGTGTTGTGCTTCAGGCATGTGTGTGTGTGTGTGTGTGTGTGTGTGTGTGTGTGTGTGAATGCGCCCCCCAGGCCACACTATATGGCCCTCAGAATCTTCCCTAGGCAACACCCATCTCTCTGGGCTACAGCCCTGGTCAGCACTTCTCGGATCTCTTCTCCAGTGCATTGGTCTGGTTGCAATTATTATTATTTGTTGTTGTTGTTTAGTCGTTTAGTCGTGTACGACTCTTCGTGACCCCCTGGACCAGAGCACGCCAGGCATCACTGCTGGGGAAACCATAGCTTTAACTATACGGACCTTTGTTGGCAAGGTGATGTCTCTGCTTTTTAAGATGCTGTCTAGGTTTGTCACTGCATACTTTGCACCAAAATCACTTCCATTCTGTGTCTGCAAGAGAATGGTGGAAACAGATGCAGAGGAGGAATAATAATAATAATAATAATAATAATAATAATAATAATAATAATAATTTATTTATACCCCATCCATCTGGCTGGGCTTCCCCAGCCACTCTGGGCGGCTTCCAACAAAATATTAAAATACAGTAATGCATCAAACATTAAAAGCTTCCCTAAACAGGGCTGCCTTCAGATGTCTTCTAAAAGTCTGGTAGTTGTTATTCTCTTTGACGTCTGATGGGAGGGTGTTCCACAGGGCGGAAGCCACCCCCGAAAAGGCCCTCTGCCTGGTTCCCTGCAACTTGGCTTCTCACAGTGAGGGAACCGCCAGAAGACCCTCAGAGCTGGACCTCAGTGTCTGGGCTGAATGATGGGGGTGGAGACGCTCCTTCAGATATACTGGACCGAGGCAGTTTATGTGTTTTGACACTGGGGAATGCCTGACTTAGCTCCAGCATCTTGGCATTCCAGCCTCCATGTAAACAGTCATAAAAATCTCATTTCTGGGAGGCAAATCAGCAGATATAAATTGACAGCAAGGAAAATTGTAGGGTGGGTGGGAGGCAAAATATGCCCTTACATTCCTGATGTTCCTGTTCCTTTTCACCAGGGAAAGGGGGAAAGGGCTTACTGCTCACTTTTGAGAGGGGGATTCTGTAGAAACACTTTCCCTGTAGAAACACTTTCCTTCCTTCCTTGCTGGAACATTGCACATAATATGCAAAATTCAGATTGCACCCTCATCAGGAAGAACTTTATGACAGAGCTGTAGGACAGGGGAATGGACTCCCTCAGGAGGTGGTGGGTTCTCCTTTCCTTGGAGGTTTTTAAGCAGAGAGTGGATGGCCATCTGTCATGGATGCTTTAGATGAGATTCTTGCATTGCAGGGAGTTGTACTAGATGACCCTTGGGGTCCCTTCTAACCCTACAGCTCTATGATTCTATTATATATGTGAGTGTCTGGAGGCAGTTGGAGGATGGATGGTGGCTAACAGATTAGAGTTGCATCTTGGCAAGACAAAATTATTGTTTTGGGGGGACAGGAGGCGGGCTGGTGTGGAGGACTCCCTGGTCCTGAATGGGGTAACTGTGTCCCTGAAGGACCAGGTGCGCAGCCTGGGAGTCATTTTGGACTCATAGCTGTTCATGGAGGTGTAGGTCAATTTGGTGTCCAGGGCAGCTGTTTATCAGCTCCGTCAGGTGCTCAGGCTGAGACTCTACCTCCCCGTACACTGTCTCGCCAGAGTGGTGCCTGCTCTAGTTATCTTGGACTACTGCAATGCGCTCTACGTGGGGCTACCTTTGAAGGTGACCCGGAAACTACAACTAATCCAGAATGTGGCAGCTAGACTGGTGACTGGAAGAAGCCGCCGAGACCACATAACACCGGTCTTGAAAGACCTACATTGGCTCCCAATACGTTTCCGAGCACAATTCAAAGTGTTGGTGCTGACCTTTAAAGCCCTAAACGGCCTCGGCCCAGTATAACTGAAGGAGCGTCTCCACCCCCATCATTCTGCCCGGACACTGAGGTTCAGCTCTGAGGGCCTTCTGGTGGTTCCCTCACTGTGAGAAGCCAAGTTGCAGGGAACCAGGCAGAGGGCCTTTTCGGGGGTGGCTTTGATAAAATACATATTTTGTTATGTGCAGCTGGCTTTAGATACCTATTAGGTCCATAAATTACCATATAGCATATATTCAACACAAAAACAGCAATAATTTGTTGTTGACAGCTGCCCATATAAAGGGCCCCATTCCCTTCAGTAGCTTAGGGCTGTGATAGGAATTTTGAGGTCTTAGATATATGTTAAATGTTATTAGTGTACCAACTAAGCACATACATAGATCAGCACAGGAAGACCGACCCGAAACCATTTTTGAAAACCATTTTTGATTCCCAGACTGACCAAATGTTTTCCCTGCAAGGAGGGGGGGGGGTCAGGGAGCCTCCCCATTGTCTCAGGAATTGAGTAATCAGCATTTTAATGGGTGACAGACTATCAGGAAAGGCTATCAGGAAAGGCAATCAGATAACCTGGCAAACAGGAAAAACAACATTCAAACTTCTGTTTTAGACCACCTTTCTGTGATGTAGGTATGATGTATGGAGGGGTGGTCTAAGAGCTCCAGGGCAGGGAATTTAAAAATGTCTATATAAGGCTTTCTGCGCCATTGTTCTGGGTTCCTCCTCCCTCCTGCGTGTGGTGAGTGAGGACCCTGTTGCAACAGATCAATAAAGATCAGGCTTACTAGCTGCTTTGCTTCTCAATATTCTCTGGTTGGCCTCTGTTATTTTCTCCTACCAATAGGGAACCTACGTAAGGACTCTATATGGGCTCTTGGATCCCCTATAAGGGGAAAAGGGCAGATTTTGTTTACAACAGGGCCTCATCAAGCCGTAATCTGGCCCTGGGTGTAGTAGGCAATTGTTATAGCTATTATTATTTATTAAATTTGTATACCACCCTCCAGCCATAGATCTCCAGGACCTGGGAGACTAGGGTTCAAATCTACATCCTGTCATGAAGTTCTCTGGGTGATCTTGGCCCAATCACTCATTCTCTGCCACAACAGGGTTGTGGTGAGGGTAAAACAGGGAGAGCCATGTACCCCTTCCCCTTGAGCTCCTTCGAGGAAAAAAAGAGGGCTATAAGTGCAATAAATAAATAAATATGAAAACATCTCAGAAACAACAGCTGTTCCAAGGGCAGTCCCATGTATAACAGATCCGTGGGGTCTTATCTGTATTTTACCAGAGCATGGATCACAGTTGCACGGCTGCAACGTGACTTACAGAATTCTAATAGGTTCCCTGCGTAGCTGGCTCTGTGTGTGTGTGTACACTTTATGGGGATAGCTTGGCTTTGCGCCAAGGACCATGCATTCCTTAGCTGGACTGCTGCACGTTCCAGTATTCAAACCAGGACGCAACCCGGCGATAACTTGGCAATACAATCACAATTCCATTTTCGCAGCTTTGTCCTGTGAAGTTGTTTGCCTTCAAGCGCACGTGTGTGTATAAACTTGACGGTTAAACAAGCAATCGCTCAGGACAAAACTGTCCGTGACTGCAACCGTTTATTTCTCAGTTAAAATGATTTCTTTCCTTCACCAGGGATTGCCAATGTGCTATCCATGACTCCTAGTGGTATAAGAAATGGAGAAAGACTTGCACTATTATGCTTTCTCCATGCCACGCATAATTTGTGCAAACTTCCATTATGTTTCTTCTTACTCACTTTTTCTCTAAACTAAAAATTCCGAAATGGGGCAACCATCCCTTGCAGAGAAGTGCAAGAAATCTTCATTCCATGATAGTTCGGTTGGTAGAACATGAGACTCTTAATCTTGGGAGACTCAGCTTCATTAGAAATATATAAAAAAAGGTCCAGTAGCACCTTCGAGACCAACTAAGTTTGTTCTTGGTATAAGCTTTGGTGTGCATGCACACTTCTTCAGATACACTGAAACAGAAGTCACCAGACCCTTATATATAGTGGAAGGGTAGGGTGGGGTTTTTCTCAGGAGGGTAGCAGGAGATGGGTGATTGACTCAATGGGTATGGAAAACCTGCTGACAACTGTTAACGACTGCAATTAGTCCTACAGGAAAAAGCAAGGGATAGTATGCAGATGACCAAAAATAGCTTTAGCATAAGTAAAGGTAAAAGGACCCCTGACCATTACGTCCAGTCGCGAATGACTCTGGGGTTGCGGCGCTCATCTCGCTTTACTGGCCAAGGGAGCCGGCGTACAGCTTCCGGGTCATGTGACCAGCATGACTAAGCCGCTTCTGGCGAACCAGAGCACGGAATCGCCATTTACCTGCCCGCCGGAGTGGTACCTATTTATCTACTTGCACTTTGACGTGCTTTCGAACTGCTAGGTTG
This sequence comes from Podarcis siculus, assembly GCA_034642415.1. Lineage (NCBI taxonomy): Eukaryota > Metazoa > Chordata > Lepidosauria > Squamata > Lacertidae > Podarcis > Podarcis siculus. Next base: position 35,120,312 of record JAXCMG010000011.1, read on the forward strand.
GCAGGATTAGCATATGTAATGAGACAAAAATCCAATACAGTGGTACCTCTGGTTAAGTACTTAATTCGTTCCAGAGGTCCGTTCTTAACCTGAAACTGTTCTTAACCTGAAGCACCACTTTAGCTAATGGGGCCTCCTGCTGCCGCCGGGCCACCAGAGCACGATTTCTGTTCTCATCCTGAAGCAAAGTTCTTAACCTGAAGCACTATTTCTGGGTTAGCAGAGTCTGTAACCTGAAGCGTATGTAACCCGAGGTACCACTGTATCTCTATTCAGACCAGGTCTCTCCATAGTTTTCAGCATAGTGATAAGTTGTAACTCAGCAATTTCTCTTTCAAGTCTGTTTCTGAAATTCTTTTTAATTCTGAAATCAGCTTCGTTATGTTTGTGTTTCTAAAAAATACGTTATAACACTGTGACACCAGATGGCGCTGTGGAGGCCCATCTTTTGGTAACGTGATTTCCCATTAAGAGGTTTACAACACATTTTCCTGAAACCTTTTTTATTAATGTGTCTAGATCCAGCCAGGATTGTGGGTTCAAGTCCCACGTTGGCCAGAAAAATTCCTGCATTGAAGATGGTTAGACTAGATGATTCTTTTGGCCCCTTCCGATGCTGTGCTTCTCTCCATCTCAGATGGAGAGCTCTCTTTCTGCATGATATAGTGGTACCTCAGGTTAAGTACTTAATTCGTTCCGGAGGTCCGTACTTAACCTGAAACTGTTCTTAACCTGAAGCACCACTTTAGCTAATGGGGCCTCCCACTGCTGCTGCGCCGCCCAAGTACGATTTCTGTTCTCATCCTGAAGCAAAGTTCTTAACCTGAAGCACTATTTCTGGGTTAGCGGAGTCTGTAACCTGAAGCGTATGTAACCTGAGGTACCACTGTACTTCCTTGGTGTGATCTCTTTTTTGGCCACCTTGTTAACATTCTTGATTTCCTTGCAACAAATCTTTCTTCGGCACCTGCCATATTGTTTTTCCTGAAAAGGAATCCACGATGAATAACAGTGTCGCTACTTTTACAGGTTGCTCGAAGAGTCCCAAGGCATAACCGGTTTCTGCAGAGATTGGTAGGTTCACAGTGCTTACTATTTCCCTACAAAAAGCTGTTGTCTTTGCAAGAAAACAAAGGATGAGTTTGCAAGTTTGTTTGCTTGTTTTGTTCCCAATATTTCTAGACTTCTTTCACCATAGAGGGTCACAAAACAGTTCACACAACAAACCATAGATCAACTCATTCATCAAAGTAATACGACCTTTAAAACAAACAAAAACTGCAGGTGAAAACATAAAGCGCAACTTACTTAAGTCTCCTGCTGAAATGGAAAGGTCCTCATCAAGTATCTGAAGTTCAACAGGGGGGCCTGTCTAATCTTGGCTGGGAGAGAGTTGCACAGAATTGGGGCCACAGCAGCTCCTGGTAGAGATAAGCTGTACATCTAAACCATTGGGTGCAAGTAACAGAGACTCCCTCCGAGGATCTCAGTGATCGGGTAGGGAGATAAAGTCCTCAAGGTGTCCTGGACTCATGTTGTTAACACTTGCAGATTAATACAAGAACCTTGAGCTTGGCAGGTAACTTATGTGCAAGCTCTTAAGCACCGGAGTTACGAGCCGGCAATATTCTGTGTTGCAACAGCAGAGATCATTCACTTGGTAACTTAAGGGTTAATCCTGTTAGTGTTAAACTCAACTAGCCAAGGGGGAAGATGGGCGGAGGTGTTGCTTAGCAACCAGGCAGCATGACATGAGGCACTCCGATTGGCTGTGTAGTTCAGAAAGAGTTTCCTTCTCTATGAATCTACACCAGGAATCCCCAAACTCAGCCCTCCAGCTGTTTTGGGACTACAATTCCCATCATCCCTGACCACTGATCCTCTTAGCTAGGGACGATGAGAGTTGTAGTCCCAAAACAACCGGAGGGCTGAGTTTGGGGATGCCTGATCTACACAATCATGTGGGGAGACACCTGTACTACACCTGAGGGTTTCAATATGTTTCTGGACTCCCACCAGCCCTTTCAGCATGGCCAGTGGAGCCAAGGGGGTTATGTGATTTGTAGTCTTGCAAAACCTGGAGCATCGCAGGTTCCCCATCCCTGGCTTACTATTAAGAAAACCTCAAAGCAGTTAAAAAAAAAACTGGGGAGGGGAAGGAACACACATTACAACCATTTGAAAAAGTGCAATTATCCGAAGATGCACATTTGGAAATAATTACGAGCAATTATGCCACACCCACCGGGGGTAGCAGAATGTAAGAGGAGAAAAAGTTGGATATCCCCAGCACTGTAGAAAACCAATTGCCCTTCTGCTCATGGCGTTTGGAACCACCCATCCAGAATCAATGATCTTGAGGAACGTGCCACGTCCTGGATTCACCTTTCGTGAATGATTTGCAACTGCTAAGCTGAGCTCCCCGCCTTTCACAAACTTCCATTCACACCCAAGGAGAGTCCAACACTCCTTTGCCTATGGGCCTTTCATGCAGGGATTTGCTTGGCAGTCAGTTATGAATGAAAGCCATTTGTACTCAAAGCTCAGAGAGCTGTAATGGATTGCTGGAGGTGCATCGACACGTTGCGATACCGCTAAGGAATGGCTGCTCTCTTCCAACAGGAGACCAGGCCCCGGATGTCTGAATTCTCGGTGAGATCCACAATCATTTCTCGCTATGCATTTACGACCGTCTCCTGCACTTTGGTGAACAGCGGCTCGGAGCCCAGGGAGGGCCAGTTTGAGATGCAGATACCCATCACAGCCTTCATCTCCAATTTTACCATGTAGGTGAGAGGTTTTGCTGAGCCTGTGGCTAGGAATGAAGGGATTCACTTTGCATTTAAAGACAAGACATATTTGCACTTTTTGAAATGATAACACACCCTCCACACCCCCCCCCAAAAAACCCCAGCACACCAAATTTCTGGAATTTGATCTCGCAATAGAATGTAGGGATACCTTTTCATATACAGTGGTACCTCTGTTTACGAACTTAATCCATTTCGGATGTCCGTTCTTAAACCGAAACCGTTCTTAAACCAAGGCTCGCATTCCCTAATGAGGCCTCCCGCCGCCGGTGCCCTTCCACCGTTCAGATTCTGTTCTTAGGCTGAGGTAAAGTTCACAAACCGGGACACTATTTCCAGTTTTGCAGAGTTTGTAAACCAAATCATTCTTAAACAGGACTATTCTTAAGCCAAGGTACCACTGTATATTGTGGTGAGATGTAGTGATTTGGGTGTTCCAGCATTTATATAAACCAGTTTTTCCCCAAGTTTTTTCTGGGCCACTGCCCCCTTGGTTCCATAAACTCACCCCTAGTGCCCCCTGTTGTTTGGTCGTTTAGTCGTGTCCGACTCTTCATGACCCCATGGACCAGAGCACGCCAGGCACTCCTGTCTTCCACTGCCTCCCGCAGTTTGGTCAGACTCATGCTGGTAGCTTCGAGAACACTGTCCCACCATCTCGTCCTCCATCGTCCCCTTCTCCTTGTGCCCTCCACCTTTCCCAACATCAGGGTTTTTTCCAGGGAGTCTTCTCTTCTCATGAGGTGGCCAAAGTCTTGGAGCCTTAGCTTCAGGATCTGTCTTTCCAGTGAGCACTCAGGGCTGATTTCCTTCAGAATGGATAGGTTTGATCTTCTTGCAGTCCATGGGAGTCTCCTCCAGCACCAGAATTCAAAAGCATCCATTCTTCGGCGATCAGCCTTCTTTATGGTACAGCTCTCACTTCCATACATCACTACTGGGAAAACCATAGCTTTAGCTATATGGACCTTTGTTGGCAAGCTGATGTCTCTGCTTTTTAAGTGCCCCCTACCCGATAAAAAAATGTTATTCAGAATAGCAGTTTGCATGATCCGCTAAGGACGATAACACAATAATATTCAAACCGGTAATAATTAATTGCACATCTTATAAAAATCCCCAACAGTTTGTCTTTACTCCTGATGGTGCAATCTTCTACTGCCTCTCGAGACACATGGATGCCAGCAATATTCAGAATCCGATACAAATTATTTAGTGTACTTAATTCATCAAAACTGATGAACATGATGTATTGATACCTGCTTTTCAAAGTCTGATAGTCAAGCACACCTCCAACATCTGCCTGGTACCCCATTACTTCTTTTGCATCCCTCCCAGGTTGTTCCATGGCCTCCCCCCAGCTCAATTTGGGAACTCCTGCTAGAATCAGTCGTATAACGGCATTCAAAAATGCTCACCGTACTTAAATAACCAATTTTCCCACTAGAAAGGAGATTTTGATGACCATTTTGTATGAAGGTTGGAATGCCCAGGTGTAAACTTGACCACTTAGCTACATGGCCGTGTGGCCTACTTTGCAGAAACAGTCCTTTCTTTGATGGTGAAGAACCTTAAGTGGGGAAAAGCTGGGGTGGGGAGAGTTTGAAATTGCCCCTCAGTAGCACACAGGCCAATGGGTCACAGCCAATCCTCACAATGGTGAGATGCGATGCATCTGGGAATTCCAGCCTTCCTATAAAAACAGTCATAAAAATCTCCTTTCTGGTGGAAAAAATATTTCAGATTTTTAAAATGACAGTTTTATAGGAAGGCTGGAATGCCCACCCAGCTGCAGTTCTTCTTACGACCACAAGGAAAGCTGTGGCTGGCAGAATCCACTTGATCCCACACCCCTTCATGCTAACATTCTCTCTTTCCCCCCTCCCAAATTTTTGTATTGGTTTTCCAAATTTACAACAAAACACACATAAAAAAATCTACAATATTAAAAGGGGAAAAAACCAGACATATAGACACCTATCTGTTGAGAGCCGAATTTAGTTTTCATTGTTAAATGACTGCCTCAAATCCCCCCTAACTGAGTTTCCATAGATCTCATTGTAGCAGTTTTCCAATACAGTGGTACCTCGGGTTACATACGCTTCAGGTTACAGACTCCACTAACCCAGAAATAGTGCTTCAGGTTAAGAACTTTGCTTCAGGATGAGAACAGAAATTGTGCTCCGGCAGCGCGGCAGCAGCAGGAGGCCCCATTAGCTAAAGTGGTGCTTCAGGTTAAGAACGGTTTCAGGTTAAGTACGGACCTCCAGAATGAATTAAGTACTTAACCCGAGGTACCACTGTATCCACTTTCTAAGAAAATTAACTTAATCAAGCTGCTATCTTTCTTTCTCCTCATAATATTTTCAGTTCGTAATATTATACAATTCAACATATTTGACTCCTAGGCCAATTTGGTACTTACAAATAGTTCTACTTATGTTATATTGGAATATCTAGCGAAATAGTCCTTAAATTTCTTCCAATCTTCTTGATGTATCTCCTCTTTCTGATTGCGGATTCTTCCAGTCAGGTTGTCCAGGTCCAGAAAGTCCATCATCTTCATCCGCCATTCCTCCACTGTTGGTATTTCTTGCAATTTCCAGTTTTTAGCCAACAAAATTCTTGCTGCAGTTGTGGCATACAAAAGCAATCTAACATCTTTTCTTGGCAATTCCAATCCTATTATTCCAAGTAGAAAGGCTTCTGGTTTTAAAATAAATGTATATTTCAACAGCTAATATTTGCTCTTTCGTGGCTCCAGGGTCATCGGTGACAGGGTTTACCACGGGGAAGTAATCGGGAAGGACAAGAAGTACGGGGCCACGGACAGAAAGAACAGATATTCAAGACCCACAGATAACGGGTAGGTATTGCATAGAGAAGGGCAAACCTCCTGCAGTTTGATCTGTTCCAGGTCTTACATGGGGGACTCGACCCATCTTATCTCTGGGCAGATTTCTAAGGGGAAATCCTGGCAAATTCATGTGGAAATGCAAAGGTGAAAAAGGGGGTGGATAATTACTTACAAGGGATGCGGGTGGCACTGTGGGTTAAACCACAAAGCCTAGGACTTGCTGGTCAGAAGGTCGGCGATTTGAATCCTCACGACGGGGTGAGCTCCCGTTGCTCGGTCCCGGCTCCTGCCAACCTAGCAGTTCGAAAGCACGCCAGTGCAAGTAGATAAATAGGTACTGCTCCAACGGGAAGGTAAACGGCATTTCTGTGCGCTGCTCTGGTTCGCCAGAAGCGGTTTAGTCATGCTGGCCACATGACCCGGAAGCTGTACGCCGGTTCCCTCAGCCAATAAAGCGAGATGAGCACCGCAACCCCAGAGTCGGTCACAACTGGACCTAATGGTCAGGGGTCCCTATACCTTTACCTTAATTATTTACAAGGCAATGAAAGGATTTCACTCTTTCCATTTCTTAAAAAAACACACCCTGTTTCAAAGCTTCAGAAACCACCCAGCTGTTTGCAGTTTGGAGTGGCTTGCATTTGAGACTTCTTGTCACCATGCCTCAATGAAAACCTTCAATGCAGGATTTAGGCACATTCTAGCCTGTCAATATTCTTATTAAAGGATATAAAAGGATGTCACATAGAGGAGGGAGAAAGTTGTTTTCTGCTGCTCCAGAAAAGCGGACACGGAGCAATGGATCCAAACTGCAGGAAAGAAGATTCCACCTAAACATTAGGAAGAACTTCCTGACAGTAAGAGCTGTTTGACAGTGGAATTTGCTGCCAAGGAGTGTGGTGGAGTCTCCTTCTTTGGAGGTCTTTAAGCAGAGGCTTGACAACCATATTTCAGGAGTGCTCTGATGGTGTTTCCTGCTTGGCAGGGGGTTGGACTCGATGGCCCTTGTGGTCTCTTCCAACTCTATGCTTCTATGATTCTATGATTCTAAATGGTGGTACCCAGAATTGGACGCAGGACTCCAGGTGGGGTCTGACCAAGGCGGAATTGAGCGGTACGATTACTTCCCTTGATCTGGGCACTATACTTGTGTGGACACAGCCTAAAATAACATTAGCTTTGGTCCATCTACTCAGCACTGTCTACACTGACTGGTAGCAGCTCTCCGTGGATTTCAGACGGGAAATTCCCAGCCTGACCTGCAGATGTCAGGGATTAAACCAGAGACCTTCTGCATGTGAAATATGTAGGAATGGATTTAGGAGAGGACTTATTATTTAGTTATTATCCTTCCTTGCTCACAAGAGGGAGATCAGCAGAGTACCATCCTTTGCAGCTTTAAGCTAAAACAAGGCTAATAATAATAATAATAATAATAATTTATACCCCGCCCATCTGGCTGGGTTTCCCCAGCTACTCTGGACAGCTCCCAATAGAATATTCACATGATAAAACGTCAAACATTAAAAACTTCCCTAAACAGGGCTGCCTTCAGATGCTTTCTAAAACTCAGGTAGTTGTTTATTTCCTTGACATCTGACGGGAGGGCGTTCCACAGGGCGGGCGTCACTACTGAGAAGGCCCTCTGCCTGATTTAACCTTCTAGAAACAATAATCCTGGCTACTTTATGGCAAATTGGATTTCCCCTGTTATTTTCCCTTTTCTCCCCCTTAAAAATAACAACCAAACAGAAAATGTTTTGTGAAGAAATAAAAGTAGTATTTACTTACATAAGCTAGGTATTGAAGCAGCAGCAAAATGAAGGCAGGTTTATGATTACCATCTAAGTTTTAAAAAAGTAAAGGTAAAGGGACGCCTGACAGTTAAGTCCAGTCGCAGACGACTCTGGGGTTGCGGCATTCATCTCGCTTTACAGGCTGAGGGAGCCGGCGTTTCTCCACAGACAGTTTTTCTGGGTCATGTGGCCAGCATGACTAAGCCGCTTCTGGTGCAACAGAACACCAACACCAGAGCAGCGCATGGAAATGCCATTTACCTTCCGACCTATTTATCTACTTGCACTTTTTGGCGTGCTTTCGAACTGCTAGGTTGGCAGGAGCCAGGACAGAGCAACGGGAGCTCACCCCGTCACGGGGATTTGAACCGCCGACCTTCTGATCAGCAAGCCTCAAAGGCTCAGTGGTTTAGACCACAGCGCCACCCGCGTCCCCACTGTCTAAGTTACAAAAGTACAAAATCTGTGTTGGAAATGGTGACTGAGCCGCAGAGCTCAGGCAGCACATGTGGTCAGCTTGGAGGCATGAGGAAGAAAAAGAGATGCCTGGGCAGGAAGGAAGGATGTAGTGTTACAGCTTCCTGCCACGGCAGACAAAGGAAGTGATGTCACAGTTCCCTCTAGCAAATTTTACAGGAAAGCTCTGTGAGCTTTAGCCCTTCATGTGCCTATCTGGCAAAATATGAATTGTTGGTTTGACTGCAATGAAGGCCCACAAAACAGATGCTGTACCATTGAACTGTGGCTGCTTTGATGGCTACCGCCTCCTCCTGGTTTTTGAGACCTATATTAACCAAAGTAGTCTCCTTTCTGCCCTATGGCATCTGTGGGGGATGAGGTGCTAAGTATATGAAAATATGCGCTCTATTGAAACCCACACGCTAACTGCACCTTTGAATTCTCCTGGTAGGGAACACAGAGTTGAGACATTCAAAGCCTCCGGAACAATTCCCCGGAAAACAGAAGCCGTCTTCCTGCTGCACTATGAGGAGCTTTTGCAGAGACGGTTGGGGAAGTATCAGTACACGGTCAGCATCCGGCCTCAGCAGCTGGTAGGAAAGCTACGGGTGGAGGTGAACATCCTTGAAAATTCGGGCATCGTCTCTCTGGAAGTCTTGCCTCTTCAAAACAGCAAGAGCAGGGGCAATGGGAGCAGCGAAGGTGAGTAGAACTTAACACGGGGGCAAGGAACGCTTTTCAGCCAAGTGTGCTGGACATGGGGGGTAACCCGAGCAATGCGGTCCAGGTCCGGTCCGGAATCCAAGGGTTCCACGAGGAGTCAGTCCGACAGGGCCAAGGCAGAAAGTCAGGCACATGGTCTCAGGCAGGTTCTAGCAAACAGCAACATTGCTCCCACAACCTGGGGCGGGGTCCGGCAGCCTTTTATCTCTGACGGGTTAACGACTGGTCCTGATCCCCGGTGACTCACCTCCCTGTTTCGCCCGAAGGCAAGCACTCCTCTTGCGAGTACTCAGGTCTCTCCTTCTCTCAGACCTGAGACTCTGCAGCTCGGGAGATGTCGGTGGGTTACTAGACCCAGGGGCTGCCTCCTGACCCAACTGGTAGTGGAGCAGCTGTAAGTGATGGCCCAGCTGGAGGCAACGAGGTCATCCCCGCATCTGGAGCCAGGGCAGGCTCAGGCCCCTGACTCGGCCCAGCTGGTCTTTGGGGCTCTTCAGAATCAGGCCCCAGACTTGATTCAGATGTCGCCTGAGGCAAAGGATCCGGTGCGGACTGAGACTCCTCTGGTTCCAAGTTCGAGCCTGAGTCCCAGGCCATCACACCAAGGGCCAAATTCCGTTCTAGGCAATCTTTGAGGGGCCAGCTGGGAGAGGAGGGCATGGCCAGAGGCAACCTTGACCTCTGTACAGTGGGCTAGTTTCTTCATCCAGTCAAGCAAGAGGCACTATCAGAGTTCAAGGAAACCTCAAAAATATGTATACGCACAGGTCCCTCTTACTGAACACAATGCGTTCCCAGGAAACCGTTAATTCATTGAGGGTTTGCTTAGCGGGCTGATGGCTTCCTTCATTTCCTATGGGAGAATTTCCAATCCATGGTTTCTCCACATCTGCCACCACCATGGTTTCTTCCAAAAATGGCCACCAGCCAACCAGCAAAAGAGAGGCAAAAGAAACACTGGTTTGTCCAATCTGTTCTGCTCCCAGATTTGTCCGTTCTCGCTTCCTCTTCCCTCTTTCCATGGCTCTTGCCCACAAGTGGCAACAGTTGACTAGCAGGGCACAAACCAGTAAGGAAGATGGCAAGCTCCATCTGTTCTGATATCTGAATCAGCTGTGCAGGTAGCAAGGTCTGGGTATAATTTTGTGTGTGTCTGGATAAGTGAATTTTTGCATAGACATATAGCGGGACCTGCGTGTGTTTTGCAAATTTGCAGACACAAAATTGTATATTAGGAGAAAGTGGCCCAGTACCGTTGCCATTAGAGATTCAGCGGATGCCTTCTGTGCCAGCTTTTAAATGCCCGCTGAGAACTTTTCTATTCCACCAGCCCTATACAGGCAATTAAGAATACTTCCTTCCGCAATGATTAAATGTCTGGTTTTTACTATTTTAATGATTTTTATTATATGGTTTTTATTGTTGCAAACCACTTCAGTGAATGTTTTGCGACACAGTGGCATACACATATTTTAGCAAATTAGTAGATGTGCACCCCACCTGGATTTTAAATAAATAAATCAGAAACGGGTGCAGAAACTTGTGGAACTGAATCTAAGTTTGAAAGAAGAAAACCCCCTGAGAGAAACCAAAATTGACCAATTAGAATTGGGAAGTTTTTAATGTTTGATATTTTACTATGTTTTATATATCCTGTAAGCTGCCATGAGTGGCTGGGGAAACTCAGCCAGATGGGTGGGGTATAAATAATAAAATTTATTATTACCATTATTATTATTATTATTATTATTATTATTATTATTATTATTACCTACTCTCCAGTACTGCCAACCTCACAGGGTTGTTGCGAAGTTCGAGTGGGGAGAGTGGGGAGATGCATGTCACCCTGTCGTAGGATGGGATGGAAACGTAAACAGAGAAATAAAATACTTTTCTGCATCTGAGAACGATTCTCTCTGACTCCTGATCTCCTCCTGGGAACGTGCTTATTTTAAGCAAATTGTTTTTTCCATCTGGCTGTGCCAAATTGCATAGGAAGTCCAGCTGCTCTACAGTGATGGAAATCCCCCTGTTTGCCAAAAGCAGTAGCCAGCAGGCGACGCAGAGACATTCTGCCACTCCTCTGTGTTTCCCTGTCCATAGTTTTTATTGTTCCTTTGTACACTGGCAGCTCTGCGGGAAAGGATGCGGACGCTGTCGCTTAGCCTAGCAGACACCGTGCTAAATTAGCAAGGCTGTCTTGCTAAATGACCCAAGGTGGGGATTGAACCTGTGTCGTGTGCCAACACTCAGATTTCAAGAACAGCAGCCTGTGTCTGTTGCAAGAAATTCGGTGGCATTAAACTAGCCGACGGTCTTTTCCAAGATCCCATCCTCACTTCTTGCTGTGTTGGAGTCAAACAAGATGTTACATGGCAGATGGGTGTAATAGACTCTTTGCTGCAGCCGCCTTCACAATGGAAAACAACTGTGGGTGTTTATGATCTTGAGAAACCAACAAAAAAATCCCTTTCTCTCCAGTCATTTCTCATTCAAAATCCCACTCTTAAAACTTCCTTTTGCATTGGAAAGGGACTGTAATCTTCCTCTGGAGACGGAAGGTAGTCATCATGTTCTGCTTATAAGATGCTCAGATGGACTCAGGACTCAGTTCTACAGCTGCAAATGCAATGTTTTAAGTGCATTAGACAAATGTGACACTAGATGGCGATGGTGAGCTTATGGCAAATTCAATATATTTTTCAAAACTTTTTTTTAAAAGCGTTTTCACAGCGTTTTTTATATGTGTCTAGATTCCACCCCTGCCTCTGGATGCAGGGATGGGAGTAAATTTGACTCCGTTCTCATTGAAAGGTGGACCTGTCTAATTTGAACTCTTCGAGGCAACACGTGAACAACACAAAAAGTCACACGCTGGGCTTAATTGTGCATGAAATTGCATATATATATATATATTGGTTAAGGCAGCGGTTCTCAACCTGTGGGTCCCCAGATGTTGTTGGACTACAGCTCCCATCATCCCTGACCACTGGTCATGCTGGCTAGGAATGATGGGAGTTGTAGTCCAACAACATCTGGGGACCCACAGGTTGAGAAACACTGCGTTAAGGGAACATGCAGACCATAGCTGTCAACTTACAGATTTGAAAATAAGGGACCAGAGCCAAAATAAAGGATTTTAGTCAACCAGCTCCCGAGCCAAAGGCAGAAAGCCCAGCCAGCCCAGCAGCCAAACGAAGCCTCAAGTGGTGGTTCCCACAGTGCAGCAACCCGACAAAGGGGATGCAGCAATGAAAACCACCGTCACCTCTCTGCTGGGAAGCGCTGAGCAAAGGCGAGTCCCCAGGCAACGCGGCTGATGTGATTGGCACAAGGCATGCAAGCTCCAGCCCCCCCAGTCGTTCTTAGACTCCTTATTGGGTGAGCAACGCAGCCAAGCAACACAGTTGGAGCCTCCTCCTCCCTGGCCAGCAAGGAGGGAGGGAGAGGAGCTGCTTCCTTTGAAACCTGGGAAATTTAAGGGACATCATCAATAAGGGACAGCAGCGGGACACAGCGCTGGGATAAGGGACTTTCCCGCCAAATAAGGGACGGTTGACAGCTATGATGCAGACATGCATTGTTTTAGGGGAAATTGCTGTGCAAAAATGTATATAAAAATTGCATATAGAACTGTGTCACACAGTTGTGTATTACGGGAAATTCACCTTTAAATGCTCGTGGATTGTTACGAGGGTTTTAAGAAGTGAATGGGAATGTTATGGAGAACTGAACTTAAGAATGGAAACTGAGAGAAACCAGAATTGAGGGGTTCGCTCGTCCCAATGCCCCTCCAGGGTGAACTCCTTCTCCACTCATGAAAAGGGCTCCTCTAGTTTTCCTCTGCAGATAGTAAGTCTGTTGCCTTCATGAACTTTCCCTGATGGACCCTTAAATTAAGTCCCACCTTGTTTGCTGTTACATCAATTGCACCCACACATCCTGGAAACCCTCTATTAATGAGGGATAGAAAAATGCTACGTCTTGAAAAAAGAAGAGGAATAATAAATAATAATAAATTTTTATTTATACCTCGCCCTTCCCAGTTCAGAAAACTGGGCTCAGGGCAGCTAACAACAAATTTAAAACACTTAATTGATGCAACAGCATAAAATACAGTATAGAATGTGAATAACATATTGTTATTCAGAATTCAAAAATCAATTTAGGGGGGAAATCCATCCAATAAACATTAGATGATCACCTGGGCTAGCTGGCTAAATTAGTCCTATTTGGGCCAGCGAGGGGACCAGGGGAGAATTAGCTGTCAGGAAGGACTGACGATGAAATAGTTGGCTGCAAATGGACAGCTCGCTTAGTAAGATACGTGCGAACCCAGCTATTTTGTTTTCCCCAGGCAGGAAACTTGCAAGCCACCAACTTTTGGAAAACTGTTTTCTGAGCCAGGCAGGTGTTGGTCTATTAAAAATTAGTTATTATAATGATTTGGGCTGCCACCAACAAAATGATGGATAGGGAACTGAAGCCAATATGTTTTGCCCTTTTGGATGATGTCATGCCCAGGCTTCATTCCAGATGACATCAAAAGTCCAGAGTTCCTCTCTCCATCCCCACTGAAATGTCATTTTATTCTCAGCTATAGATGGACGAAGAACTTTTTGATGGTGAGAGCTCCTCAACAGCAGCCCGGGCTCTGTCAGAAGGTGGTGGGCTCTCCTTCCTTGGAGGTTTTTAAGCAGAGGTTGGGTGGCCATCTGTCATGGATGCTTTAGATGAGATTCCTGCATTGCAAGGGGGGGTGGACTAGATGACCCTCGGGAGTCCCTTGCAACTCTATAATTCTATGAAATTAGATTCAGTTCACATTTAAAGTTGAACTTACCCAATTTGCAATGAGCTACTTATCTGTAAGGACGTGGGTGGCGCTGTGGGTTAAACCACAGAGCCTAGGGCTTGCCGTTCAGAAGGTCGGTGGTTCGAATCCCCGCGACGGGGTGAGCTCCTGTTGCTCGGTCCCTGCTCCTGCCAACCTAGTAGTTCGAAAGCACGTCAAAGTGCAAGTAGATAAATAGGTACCACTCCGGCGGAAAGGTAAATGGCGTTTCCGTGCGCTGCTCTGGTTCACCAGAAGCGGCTTAGTCATGCTGGCCACATGACCCGGAAGCTGTATGCTGGCTCCCTTGGCCAGTAAAGCGAGATGAGCGCCACAACCCCAGAGTCAGCCACGACTGGACCTAATGGTCAGGGGTCCCTTTACCTTTACTTATCTGACGCTTGCCTAGCAATTCTCCAGCTGGTTGCCATATGTCCTCTTTTTCCAGGACATGTCCTCTTTTTCCAGGTAGAGTTGTCATAGCAATGAATAGTTAAAGGCAGAAGTAGGCAAATGTGTCCCATTTTTTGCTCTTCAAATTATGGCAACCCTAAAGGTGTACCAGAATGTATATACTACGGTAAGGTGTGCACAATATGCATATATCGCTGGAAATGTCATACAAAAATGCAATAAATTAAAGAAAATTGTCTTCTCAAAAACTAAACTGTTGCATTCAAATTTTCATTAAAAAAAATTAAAGACTTGTGCAGAACCAGTTTTAAGGTTGGAAAAAAACAACCAAGTGCTCTTTGAATTTTGCACCACCGTTTTTGACAGTAATAATCATAAAATTATAGAGTTGGAAGGATCCCAAAGCAATGCAGGGATCAATTAAGGGCCAGAGTTATAACGAACAAGCTTGCTGCTGGGTTCCAGAGTCAGCAATACAAGTGGGTACTGCGACAAAATGTTACAGCATGCTGTGATCTTGTTTACGAAGCTTGTCTTAGGTACTTAATGGTGTGTTTCCCCACCAGATGACATCTCCCCACCACCCTCGATGGTGGTTGGCCAGACAAAAACTTTAGCCAAGGTGACCTTCAGCCCCAACGTTGTCCAGCAATCCAAAATCGCACGGAATGGTGTCCTGGGAGATTTTGTTGTCAGATACGACGTCAACAGGGAACTGAGTGTTGGAGATGTCCAGGTAGAATGTCCTGCTGTTCGTTTCATTATTTGCTGTGCAATTCGTGAAATCGATTTCTGAAGGGAAAAGGCTACCTGGCCAGCACAGTGCAACACAGTGCATGGGTGGGTTGGTAGATTTAAGCCTCCTGGGAAATTCCAGAAGCAATGCATGATTAAAACTGTAAATTATGGAAGGCCTAGCAGGGGGCTGGCGGTGCTGGTGTCAACCTCTCTTAATCTATCAATTCAACAGTGTCCTTCGTTGACCACTCCTAATTTTTTTTTTTTGGTTTGGAAATGCCCCCTTTGGTTTAATTTTTTTGAAATATTTTTTATTGCGTTTCTTTTCATAGTTTTATACATTCCAAACAATACGAAAAGACAAAATACAAGAAACAGTTTTTTTTTTACCACTCCTAATTTTTAAGCGTTGTCCCTTTCTGATAGTCTCCTGAGAAATATTTACTGTATCTGTGTGTACATACCTCCAGTAAAGTTTTGTGGGGAACTGAGATCATATTGGGGAAAACTTGACCACCTACCCGAAAGTATAGACTCTCTGTCACCCAACCCTCGGCTTGTCTTGGGAGGCGACTTCAATGCCCGGATCAGCCTTGTTTCCCCACAAAACACAATATTATCTGGACTAAACTTGGAGGACGAACCTGAAATCTGTCAGAGGGCATCAATGGACACCACCTCTAACCACGCTGGGAAATAACTTTGTGAACTTATAATTAAGCATAACCTTTTGTTATGCAATGGGCACAGTCAAGGGGATAGAGATAATCTCTTCCTTTCCCCAAAGTTTGATCTTGCCTGTAACAGCAACTAGTTCCTAGAAGCTGCTATTCAAACCTGGATCAGACCCTGCCAGCTACCTTGTAGTCATGGATCTGAAGGTACGGACGGTTTGCTGAGATCTAAGCAACGCCCAGCTCTTTGGCTGATAACTGGAGACTGAGGCTCATTGCGATTGGTAGGACAGGAAGGAGGGAGGGAGGTGAACAGTAGGTGGCGCCGGAGCCAACAACAGACGGAATCAACTAATTCCGATTTGCCCTAGTCTTCCCATTCTGTTGAAAGATTTGGGAGAGATGAAAAAGAACGTAGTTAAACTGATGAACTCGCTCTCCTAGGAGGCAGTTTTGGGGCACCAACCTAGATGGCTTTTGAAGAAGATTAGAGAAATTCAGAAGGCTCTTCCTATGCTCTTAATGGACCAGTTTTCACTGCCTTTTCCCAGAGTTTTGCAGTGACACTTGGGCTGCTAGCATGTGCTGGACCCGGGGGGGGTACCGAGAGGCGTGGTCAGAGTCTGGTCCTGGGTCGAGGGTCTGGAGACTGTCCACCAAGGGTGAAGCGGGGTCCAAAGCAAGAAGCCGGGCGTGGTCAGGAACTCCGAAAGAACAGGTCTGGGTGCTGGCAGAAACAGGTTTCCAACGACGTTGCTCCCGCAACCTGGGACTGGGCTGACTGGCCTTTATCTCCTCTGAGGCCAGGGGCGGTCCCGGCCCACAGGTGACCCGCCTCCCTTGGCCTTAAGGTGAGCACTCCTCCTGAGAGAACCCAGTTCCCTCCGCCTCTCTGCCCTGAGCCTCTGCAGCTCAGGAGAGGCTGGAGGGTTACTGGACCCAGGGACAGCTTCACCTTCCCCTGACAGGGCTGGGAGAGGCGCACCTGCAGGCAATGGGTCCTCAACCACCTCTGGAGCCAGAGTGGATACATCTGGTGTCTGCTCCTGAGGACCCGGCACAGGTGCAGGCCCTTCAGATTCAAGCCCCTGCCCTGGCTCAGCCGGCCCTGGAGGCGGGGACTCCTGTGCAGGCTGGGACTCCTCAGGTTCAGCCTCTGAATCAGATTCCCAGGCCATCACATAGCATCTCTTAGGTGTGACACCAGGGCTGCTAGCATCTCTTAGGCTTGGCTGCCTGGGACTTCCTGGGTCTGAAGTTCTAACAAGGTGGTTGGCACAGCGCTAAGCTCCTGATTTCTTTCTTTCTCATCCCACCAGGTTTTGAATGGATACTTTGTGCACTATTTTGCTCCCAAAGACCTCCCTCCATTGCCGAAGAACGTTGTGTTTGTGCTCGACAGCAGCGCCTCCATGGTGGGAACCAAGCTGAGGCAGGTGAGAGTTTGGGGTTATGGCAATTCATTACCCTGACCCTCTGCCTGATGGCATCAAAGGGGGGGGGGAGTGTTGGACCTGCATTCCCACTGGGTTTGGTGAATGTTGTTGTTTAGTCGTTTAGTTGTGTCCAACTCTTCGTGACCCCCTGGACCAGAGCACGCCAGGCACTCCTGTCTTCCACTGCCTCCCGCATTTTGGTCAAACTCATGCTGGTAGCTTCGCAAACACTGTCCAACCATCTCGTCCTCTGTCGTCCCCTCCTCCTTGTGCCCTCCATCTTTCCCAGCATCAGGGTCTTTTCCAGGGAGTCTTCTCTTCTCATGAGGTGGCCAAAGTATTGGAGCCTCAGCTTCAGGATCTGTCCTTCCAGTGAGCACTCAGGGCTGATTTCCTTAAGGATGGAGAGGTTTGATCTCCTTGCAGTCCATGGGACTCTCTAGAGTCTCCTCCAGCACTGTAATTCAAATGCATGAATTCTTTGGTGATCAGCCTTCTTTATGGTTTGGTGAATCGATGGGAGGAAAGGAAATTCCTTTCTGATGATCTAGGGATGAAGTCCTGCTAGAACGGAGGCAGTTGGTGTTGTGTCTTGCATCAGATTGTGTTGCTCTGGAGTTATTTGCATGGACCAAAGGGGTCTTTCACCTCTCTGGGTCCATAAACTCTCTAAAGAAGCAGCCTCACCTCAATTAAGCCCAGTTTGCTGAACAGGGCAGAAATGAACAACTAAAGGCTTAGCCACCTATCGCTGGGAACAAAGGATTAAGTCTTTTTCCAGCCAGGAGTTGGTGTGAACAGGCCAGCTCAGTCTTAGGTCAGGGATTAACCTTTGCAAGCACTTTTATTTTCCTCCTGATGGGGCTCGGATTAGGAGGAGGGTTGGTTTGCATAGTACAGTCTCAGGTTAACCCTCAAAGAGCTGTGCTCAAATGCCAGCAGTGAGTTTTTATCTTGCTGCTTTTATTTTTTTAAGGTGAGTGTGCTTAAATGGTGCACTGAGTCGTTGTCATAATCTTAAAGCATGAAGACAGCAAAACATATAGGTATAATGTTTTCGGAAGGGAGGAACTTAAGGGGTTTGCCACCCCAAGAGCCCCCAGATAAGGAACATATTGCAAAGGCTGTTAACTATACAACTTTTAGAAGACATCTGAAGGCAGCCTTGTATAGGGGAGCTGTTGATGTTTGATGTTTTATTGAGCTTTTATATTTGTTGTAAGCCACCCAGTGTGGCCGAGGGAACCCAGTCAGATAACTGGAGTATAATAATAATAATAATAATAATAATAATAATAATAATAATAATAATAAT
>JAXCMG010000011.1:35138377-35149154 GCA_034642415.1 Podarcis siculus
ATAATAATAATAATAATAATAATAATAATAATAATAATAATAATAATTTTCGTTTAGTCGTGTCTGACTCTTCATGACCCCCGGACCAGAGCATGCCAGGCACTCCTGTCTTCCGTTGCCTCCCGCAGTTTGGTCAGACTCATGCTGGTAGCTTCGAGAACACTGTCCAACCATCTCGTCCTCTGCCGTCCCCTTCTCCTTCTCTTCTCATGAGGTGATTAAAGTATTGGAGCCTCAGCTTCAGGATCTGTACTTCCAGTGAGCACTCAGGGCTGATTCCCTTCAGAATGGAGAGGTTTACTCTTCTTGCAGTCCATGGGACTCTCAAGAGTCTCCTCCAGCACCATAATTCAAAAGCATCCATTCTTTGGCGATCAGCCTTCTTTGTGGTCCAGCTCTCACTTCCACACATCACTACTGGGAAAACCATAGCTTTCTGTATGGTCCAGCTCTCACTAGACATGAACAGCGCTTATGCCACATTAGTATCATGCGTTTAAAGTGCTATGATGGCACTGCTATGTCACTTTAACAGCCATGGCTTCCCCCAAAAAATTCTGGGAGCTGTAGTTTAAGGGCGCTGAGAGTTGCTAGGAAACCTTGCTACCCTCAGGCTGCATAAGGGGTATTTAATGTTAACCCCTTGTCCCATGCTGTAGTCCCAATGAAAATTGCAAACAACAACAGCAACCCACACCTCATCCTATTCGTCCTTTGATGGAGGAATTGTGATCCTCCTAGAATCATAAAATTGTAGCATTGTAAGGGACCCTGAAGATCAACTGATACAACCTCTAATGGAGGAATCTTTTGCTCAATGTGGGACGAGGGGGATCTAACCCAGGCATAGGCAACCTTCGGCCCTCCAGATGTTTTGGCCTACAACTCCCATGATCCCTAGCTAACAGCACGAGTGGTCAGGGATGATGGGAATTGTAGTCTCTAAACATCTGGAGGGCCGAAGGTTGCCTATGGCTGATCTAACCCTTCTGCCCCTGATGAAAATTTCACACCCAAGGCAGCAACGAAAGCTTCCTTCCAGCAGGGGGCAGTGCTCATTAGGACTGGTTGGGTGGAAGGCAAGGGAGATCAACACTAGGTGGCGCTAGAGCACACACTCACTGGTTGTAGGAATGAAAGCAGGCTAGTGGTGGGTGTGTGGCTGAGGGCAGACTGCTGTTGGTAGGGCATGGCACCACTCACCCTAAAAGATCAGTCTCCACCACTTCCCTCTCTGGGATGAACTACACTCTTGGGGGAAGCAGCCATTTTAATTGGAACTACAGCAGGGACACGGGTAGCACTGTGGGTTAAACCACAGAGCCTAGGGCTTGCCATTCAGAAGGTTGGCAGTTCGAATCCCCGCGACGGGGTGAGCTCCCGTTGCTCGGTCCCTGCTCCTGCCAACCTAGCAGTTCAAAAGCACGCAAGTGCAAGTAGATAAATAGGTACCGCTCCGGCGGGAAGGTAAACGGTGTTTCCGTGCACTGCTCTGGTTCTCCAGAAGCAGCTTAGTCATGCTGGCCACATGACCCGGAAGCTGTACATTGGCTCCCTTGGCCAATAAAGCGAGATGAGCGCCGCAACCCCAGAATCGGCCACTACTGGACCTAATGGTCAGGGGTCCCTTTACATGGCTCTGAAGCTCTTATTAAGCAAAACTTTACCTTTACAGCAGGAATAAGGAATAAAATCCCGATTCCCCACCCCACTGTTATTTTCAAACTATATTTGATCATTTCAACCACACAATAAGCCTCATGTCTAGGTGCCATGTTTGCTAGGAAGCGATTTTAAGGGCAGGAGGCAACAATACAGAAATGGGCTTATCTCTACCAGCTAGACGCAGGTCCTGTTTCTTTCCTGGGAGTGCAATCTAGGAAGTTGGAACAAAGCCCTTATTATCAGAGGCTGTGGGGAAGCTTTGCTTACTTCAATTCTGCACACTTTGCTGGAGGGGAAAGCGATAGCTCGGACGAGGGGAGTGCAAAGACTGGAAGAGGAATGTGAGATGTGCTGAGAAAGGCAGATTTCAAGTTTTGGAAATGGGCTGGAGGTTAAATTTAAATTACAGATAACCTGCCTGGCGGAATGATTAGAAAACCGCCCGGACTGCGGAAGGTGTTTGGGGCTAAAGGTTATCCGCACGGCTTCTTGGCAGGATTTCTGCGCCTTTCAGGGATGTATGCCAGGTAGACATTCAATCGGAGACGCTTCCTGGACGTTTAAATCTTCCAGGAAATGAGGGAGAGCATTTGTTGATTTATTTTGCTGTTAAAGACACTGGAGATTTGGCTTTTAAAAAGGGTGACAGTTTTAGAATTTGAGGTCACCCCACACAGTTGGTTTAGCAGGATAAAATGAAATGAACTACTGTATGCCTCTTTTCCGAGGTGAAATAAATTTATGGGATACAAAATCTGCCCTTATTTCCTTATGGGGGACACAAGAGCCCTTATAGAGTCCTTTGTAGGTTCTCCATCGGTAGGAGAAAATAACAGAGGCCAACCAGAGAATATTGAGAAGCAAAGCAGCTAGTAAGCCTGATCTTTATTGATCTGTTGCAACAGGGTGCTCCCCTCACATGCAGGAGAGGAGGAGGACCCAGAACAAAGGTGTGCCTCCCCTTATATAGACATTTTGAAATTCCCTGCCCTGGAGTCCAAGATCACCCCCCAGAAACATCATACATACATCACAGAAGGGGCATAGCTCAAGACCACCCCTCAGACACATCATACCTACATCACAGAAACGGCAGTCTACAACAGAAATCTGAGTGCGTTGTTTACCTCCTGTCTGGCAGGTTACCTGTTAATGCTTACTTGATTGGATACCCTGGGGAGCCTGGCCAGTCTTTTGTAGTGACAAATACTTAGTTCCTGAGCCAGGTCACAGGCTCACCCTATTCATACACAGACATACCCTTAAGACAGGATTTGTGAAGGAAAAGACAATGGGGAGGCTCCCCCACCTCCTCCCTCCTTGCAGAGAAAACATTTGGTCAGTTTGGAAGTGAAAATGGTTTCAGGGCGGTCCTCCTGTGCTGCTCCAGACATGTGGTCCACACATCTATGTATGCGCTTGGTTGGTACATTTATGAACATTTATTATATATATATATATATGACCTTAAATTTTTGATTCAAAACACAAGAGCCTCAGCTAGTCAGCGTACACAGTGCTGAGTCAGTATATAAGGCAGCTTCCTATGTTCCTAAGTTTCTTTGGTCTGGCTCTGCCTACAGAATGGAAAGATAATAGTCACCTAACATTCAAAGGAAAGTGGCCCTTAGCCTCCGAGTGGATGAAAGGAGATGGACAAGGCACCAGAATGGGGTTATTGTTGCCAGGCCATTACTTCATAGGAAGTTTGCTGCGTGAGGCAAAGCAAGTGCGTTCTGAACAGCTGAACTCTTGTGTTCCTATGAACTGACTTGACTTCCACTTCCCAGCCGGGGCCACCTCCCCGCCCCCAACCCCCGGCCCACGCTGCATAACAACGGAGGGATTGTGTGAGACAAATATCACCAACAACGGCTCACATTTCAGAGGGACCTCCGTCTGGCCTCATGCCGTCACCTCGGCTTCTGGGAATAAGCCTGTCACTAGTTTGGACAGGTGGAAAGTGCCCAGTTAGCATCTCCCAACTTCCTTTGGTCTCCACAACTTGGACCAGAGATGGAGAACCTAGGGCACTCTAGGGGTTGTTGAACTCCAACTTCCATCAGCCCCAGACAGCAAATGGTCAGAGGTAACAGGATCTGGAGTACAATGACCTCTGGAATACTACAAGTGCCGAGGAATTCCAAGCAGGGTTAAAGGATGTATGATTAAATGAATATTGAACTGTTGCAACAAGGTGCTCCCCTCACACGCAGGAAAGGAGGAGGACCCAGAACCAAGGTGTGGCCGCCCTTATATAGACATTTTAAATTGCCTTCTCTGGAGCTCAAGACCACCCCCAGAAACATCATACATACATCACAGAAGGGGTGTAACCCAAGACCACCCCCCACAAACATCATACCTACATCACAGAAAAGGTGGTCTACAACAGCAATTTGAATGTTGTTGATTTTCCTGTCTGTCAGGTTATCTGATAATGCCTTATCTGATTGCCTTTCCTGGTAGTCTGGCCATTCCTTTGAGAGGTTGATTTCCCAATTCCTGAGACAATGGGAAGGTTCCCTCACCCCCTCCCTCCTTGCAAAGAAAAACATTTGGTCAGTTTGGGAGTTAAAATGGTTTCAGGGTGGTCTTCATGTGCTGCTCCAGACATGTATCCATGTACGTGTGTGGCCGGCACATTTATGAACATTTATATATATATATTCGTTGTTGTTTAGTCATTTAGTCGTGTCCGACTCTTCGTGACCCCATGGACCAGAGCACGCCAGGCACTTCTGTCTTCCACTGTCTCCCGCAGTCTTTCCCAACATCAGGGGCTTTTCCAGGGAGTCTTCTCTTCTCACGAGTATCTCTTCTCAAAGTATTGGAGCCTCAGCTTCAGGATCTGTCCTTCCAGTGAGCACTCAGGGCTGATTTCCTTCAGAATGGATAGGTTTGATCTTCTTGCAGTCCATGGGACTCTCAAGAGTCTCCTCCAGCACCATAATTCAAAAGCATCAATTCTTTGGCGATCAGCCTTCTTTATGGTCCAGCTCTCACTTCCACACATCACTACTGGGAAAACCATAGCTTTTACTATACGGACCTTTGTTGGCAGGGTAAAGTCTCTGCTTTTTAAGATGCTGTCTAGGTTTGTCATTGCTTTTCTCCCAAGAAGCAGGTGTCTTTTAATTCCGTGACTGCTGTCACCATCTGCAGTGATATATATGACCTTAAATTTTTTATTTCAACAGAATGCTTGACTAGATGACTTTTTGACCACACCCTTTCTTACGGTCTTATGTCTCCATTTTAGAGATGGAGCACTGAGGCTGGAGATAGAATGGGTGGTTCAAAAAGCCACACAGCATGTACATGAGCAAGGATTTCAACCGAAACTAGTGTCTCGGGCTTGCGTCCAAAATGCTCCCTACTGAATCACATCAGTGCTGGAAAAGTTTCTTTAAAAACACACACAAAAAAAACCCCTCCATTGTCCTTGATAACCCAAGGATCTGACCCCAAGGCCACCAGCTGGAGAGATGACTCCAGATTCCATTGTGGTGGGTAATGTGTTTTGCCATGACATCATCAGCTTCCATCCGAGATCACAAGGGAAGCTGAAGAGAGACGACTAAGATGTTTCGGATGCTCTCCAAATTTATCCTTGCATCTGGGACCAAGAAGCCTTCAATATTTGAAGATGGAAAGGGAATGGACTTGGCACAGGGCTCTTCAGGGAAGCTGTTGTGTTAGATATCGGATTGCAGGCAGCAATCATTTAGCACTTGAGTATGTCAAATTATATAACCCGAAATGTAGAAAACGTTCATCTGGGTGGACGTTTTCGACTTTGGGTTCTTTCATCGCAGGCGCCTTGAAAATATTATTATTATAATTCATTTTATTTCTATACCCCTTTATATTTTTAAGAGAAGAAAAATCTCAAAGCAGTTTACAACCAACATTAAAAGATCAAAACAAAGCATTACAGAAGAAAATCCAATATGCATTCAAACCAACATGATTAACAGGGAACTGAAAATATCACCTTAAACATTTCAAAACAAGGCATTGCTAAAGGTGGTCAAATATAAAATACACATTTATAACAGCATCATTAGCAAGAGAAGAAAACATTATATTAAACAAAGAACATGCCAAAGATTCCAGAGACAGTGAATGTGGCTGACGAGCCAATCAGGTTGAGAAGACCCCAGTGACGTAGATGATTGCACACCAGTCAGTAGGGACACTTAGAAAGTTGCCGCATAAAATACTCATTACACAGTTGTAAGAAATTGATATTTTAGTGCGGTGGCATCCAAACTTTGGAATTCCCTGCCTACTGACACCAGACAGTCTTAAATGTTTTTAAACTGGTTGTTTTTTTTTACTGATACTTTTAATATTTCCTGTAAACCACTCAGAGGTTTTACTATAATCAATTGCGTGCGAATATTGTCAAATAACTAAATAACTAAATAAATGGTATCCCGGAACAAAACAAATTACCTCATACTGGGCCAGACCATTGGTCCATTTAGCTCAGTTTTGTCTCCAGGGTTTCCTCTGGTGGGATTTGAACCCAGAACCCTTTGCACGCAAAGCCGCTGCTCTGTCACTGAGCTACAGCTCTTCTAAATGAACTAGTGCAAGGACATTTAGCTGCTCAATGGGACTTTCCTGCCCCCCTCCTTCTGTTCTGGCGGTTTCCACTACCTCTGGAGAAGATTCAGGGGTTGTATGGGAAGAAAAGAGGATATGGGACTACAGAAATATTAAAAGTATCTTTGTAATGGGGGGCGGGAATCCAGACAAATCTGGAATCCTGGGAATCTAATTGCAGCGTTCGGGATGTTTTTGTTCCGAGAAAAGGCAAATAAGAGGAGACATGATAGAGGTTTATTAAAATATCCATGGCTTGGAGAAAGTGCATTTGAAGTAGGGATTTTTTTTGCAAAGCAGTAATCATACTGTGAATCAGGAAAGGCTCAGCAAAGTAGAACTAGTGGCCAAATTTGCAGAAACCTTTTGGAAAAAGTGTGTTTCCAGGGTTTGATGGCTCATAACACCACTTTTATTTTTAGTAATGCCATAAAATTATATATCAACGGAATGACAATTTAATGAATAATGCGATGCAACAAAGTTTGTTCAATTACCTATATTCTATCAAAAGTTATAGCCAGATAACTACAAAAAGGAAGCACAACTTGCTTACAGTAATGTGTTTTGTCTGTGACCGCACATTCACGCATACATGTAATCTCTTGGTACTTCGGTAATTGTTCTTCTCATTAATTAAATTTGCAGACGCTGCCCTTCATCTGTGGATCTCAGAACGGCTCACAAAGTAGAATCAATCAATTGAAATAATAATAATAAAAAACACCAGTTGTAAACTGTTGCAAAGTGCATGTATACGTTGCTGTATCTAGTGTAAACATACATCCAGGTTGCGTCTCTCGTTTCAGACCAAAGATGCCCTCTTCACTATTCTCCAGGATTTAAGGCCTGAGGATCACTTCAATATTATTGGCTTCTCCAATCGAATCAAGGTCTGGCAACAAGACCAGCTGGTGCCTGTGACTCTCAACAACATAAGAGATGCCAAGATCTACATCCATAACATGTCACCTACTGGAGGTACTCCTGGTGTCAAGGGGGTGGGGGGGTGGCTTGTGCTTTTTCAGTGAACCTGCGACTTCATTTATGGCACAACACATAAAGGAAGGCTGCACCAGCGTAATAAATTCCATATTATTACAGTGGTACCTCAGGTTAAGTACTTAATTCGTTCTGGAGGTCCGTACTTAACCTGAAACTGTTCTTAACCTGAAGCACCACTTTAGCTAATGGGGCCTCCTGCTGCTGCTGCTGCGCCGCCGAAGCACGATTTCTGTTCTCATCCTGAAGCAAAGTTCTTAACCTGAGGCAATATTTATGGGTTAGTGGAGTCTGTAACCTGAAGCGTATGTAACCTGAAGCGTATGTAACCCGAGGTACCACTGTATTATTATTACTAAAAAATAATCCTTTCTGCGACAGAGGCGCTCTACACTTTTGACTAGACTTATGATCCAAATGGTTGGACAGTGTTCTCGAAGCTACCAGCATGAGTCTGACCAAACTGCGGGAGGCAGTGGAAGACAGGAGTGCCTGGCGTGCTCTGGTCCAGGGGGTCACGAAGAGTCGGACACGACTAAACGACTAAACAACAACATGATCCAAAAGGGGTGCGGGTGGCGCTGTGGGTTCAACCACAGAGCCTAGGACTTGCCGATCAGAAGGTCGGCGGTTCGAATCCCCACGACGGGGTGAGCTCCCGTTGCTCGGTCCCTGCTCCTGCCCACCTAGCAGTTCGAAAGCACGTCAAAGTGCAAGTAGATAAAAAGGTACTGCTCTGGCGTGAAGGTAAACGGTGTTTCCGTGCGCTGCTCTGGTTCTCCAGAAACGGCTTGGTCATGCTGGCCACATGACCTGGAAAATGTACGCTGGCTCCCTCAGCCAGTAAAGCGAGATGTGCGCCGCAACCCCAGAGTCGTCCACGACTGGACCCAATGGTTAGGGGTCCCTTTACCTTTACCTTATGATCCAAAAGTTCAGCAGGTGCAGCTTTCTTCCAGAGTCGCATCTCTAGGCTGAGAAAAGCTATAGCTGTTGGATGTCTGCCTTTCGAGCAGATCTTATAGGCACAGAGACAAGGTACTGGGATTTGGAAACAAAGGAGGGGTTGCCTCTGAAGATATACAAGAGGAGAAAGCAACCCAAATGTGTTGGCCTGTCTCCTCTCCACCTCCAAATCCAGGTTCTGTGAACATAAGGCCACCATGACTAGTGGCTATGGATAGTCCTCCATGAATTTGTCTTAATTCCCTTTTGTGAAAATCCACATGTCATACAGAGACAAGTGAAAATGAAGTTTGCCTTCTCCTGGAGCACTAGGAAAGACTCTCAGTCCTCCAAAAAAGAGACATTGTTATGAGCCTCTGGGTATTGGCTCATCACAGGAGGGAATAATTTTTGGCATGTACCATGCAGAGCTGTGAAGCCAAGGGGTAGGGTGGAATCAAATTGGTTGTTGACACACACATACTGAAAGAATTAGCTTTCTCGCCCAGTGGGACAGTTCCAAAGAACCTTAGGTAGCTTTTGTCCAACTGTGGAACAGCAAACTCAGCGCGGATGTACTTTATGTTAATATTTTGTTTAAAGGGGGGAGGATAGATCGATAGAAGGAGATTTCACCGGATGCCTAGATCCAGGTTTGGGGCAAGCACTCTTTGGTGAGAGAGCTCCAGCAGAGATTTTGAATCACAAAACGTGCAGCAAGGTAAAGCATGGAAATATAGGCTGTTAGACCAGAGCTTTCCAAACTTTTCATGTTGGTGACACACTTTTTAGACATGCATCATTTTGCGACACAGCAGTTCAGTTTTAAGGGACGCGGGTGGCGCTGTGGGCTAAACCACAGAGCCTAGGACTTGCCAATCAGAAGGTTGGCGGTTCGAATCCCCGCGATAGGGTGAGTTCCCGTTGCTTGGTCCCTGCTCCTGCCAACCTAGCAGTTCGAAAGCACGTCAAAGTGCAAGTAGATAAATAGGTACCACTCCGGCGGGAAGGTAAACGGTGTTTCTGTGTGCTGCTCTGGTTTGCCAGAAGTGGCTTAGTCATGCTGGCCATATGTCCCGGAAGCTGTATGCTGGCTCCGTCGGCCAATAAAGCGAGATGAGCACCACAACCCCAGAGTCGGCCACGACTGGACCTAATGGTCTGGGGTCCCTTTACCTTTACCCTTTTAGTTCAGTTTTACTAGTGGACCAAAAGTTAAACTAATCCCTTTCCAGCCCTGGGAGGAGTATGAGGAGCGTTTGCAAAACACAGCTATACTCTGCAGCCGACACACTGCAGTCGTGGCACATAGTTTGGAAAGCTCTGTGTTAGACCTTTAAAATATTGCCTTTTAAGTTGCTTCCAAAACTACCCACTTACCACACGTTGGGTAAGTTAAAAATGCTTTACTTACAAACGCTTCAAAGGTCAGATTCATGTGTTTTTCCATACAGCAGCAAGAAAACACAGGCAGTATCAGTGGCGGAGGAAGGGGCTGAGCAACTAACTCCCTCTTCCCCGTGCCCCAAAAGGTTGATTCTGCTGTCTCTTCCTAGGCACTAACATCAATGGGGCCCTTCAAATCAGCACCCAGATCCTCAATGACTACATCACCCAGAACGACATCGAAGCTCGGAGCGTCTCCTTGATCATCTTCCTGACGGACGGGCGGCCGACGGTTGGAGAGACGCAGTCCGCCAAGATTGTCAGCAACACCAAAGAGGCCATACGCAACAGGTTCTGCCTCTTCACCATCGGCATCGGCAACGACGTGGACTACCAACTATTGGAGAGGCTGGCGCTGGAGAATTGTGGGATGACGCGGCGGATACGGGAAGACGAGGATGCTGCCGCGCAGCTGAAAGGGTGAGTGGAGAAAACGCAACCAGTTTTCGCCCTGGCTGTTCGGATGTTCTGCTTGCCGGGCGCAAATCCAGCTGTGGACTTCGGTGGGGCCTGGGGCACTTTCATGAGACAGTTTGTTGCGGACTCGTTGCTGCCCGTAGTGACGTAGGAAGTTGCAAAGTCAGACCATTAGTCAGCTTATTTTTTATTTTTATTTTTATTTAAATTAAGTACATATACATATCTATATTGGGACCTGGGTGGCGCTGTGGGTTAAACCACAGAGCCTAGGACTTGCCGATCAGAAGGTCAGCGGTTCGGATCCACGCAACAGGGTGAGCTTCTGTTGCTCAGTCCCTGCTCCTGCCAACCTAGCAGTTCAAAAGCACGCCAGTGCAAGTAGATAAATAGGTACCACTCTGGCGGGAAGGTAAATGGCGTTTCTGTGCGCTGCTCTGGTTCGCCAGAAGCGGCTTAGTCATGCTGGCCATATGACCCAGAAGCTGTACGCCAGCTCCCTCGGCCAATAAACAAGATGAGCGCTGCAACTCCAGAGTCGGCCACGACTGGACCTAATGGTCGGGGGTTCCTTTACCTTTACATATCCATATTACATATACAAACAAAATAGGAAAAAAGAAAGAAAGAAAGAAAGAAAGAAAGAAAGAAAGAAAGAAAGAAAGAAAGAAAGAAAGAAAGAAAGAAA
>JAXCMG010000011.1:35149164-35228118 GCA_034642415.1 Podarcis siculus
AAAGAAAGAAAGAAAGAAAGAAAGAAAGAAAGAAAGAAAGAAAGAAAATATAAAGAAAAGAAATACTAAAAGAAAAATACTCTCAAATACACATCTTATATTATATAACACATCTCCTTTTGCTACATCTGGCTTGACTCCCTGTTTTATATATTGACTTCCCTCCACCCCTAAACGGTCCCTAATACATATTTCCGGTTATCTGTTTTCAGTTAGTAAGCCTGTGGAGAAACATTCTGGTTTCCTGCGGGGTTAATAATAATAATAATAATAATAATAATAATAATAATAATAATAATTTATTATTTCTGCCCCGCCCATCTGGCTGGGAAAACCCAGCCATTCTGGGCGGCTTCCAACAGAAGGTTAAAAATACATTAATCTACACTATTGTTTATTTTATTTTTTAATAATAAGTTTCATTAGTTTTCAGTTACAACAATCCAATAACAATGCCTCATTATAACAATGCCAAATTAATAATAGCAATCACTGAGATGCCAAATTATACAATCTAGGTCCCCTCCCCCGTGCTAGAATTAATGATTTGATAATTTACTTTAATTCTGTGTTCCAAACTCTTATAAATTTCAATTACGCTCCAGTCAAAATACCAATCCCTTATATTGCAACTACAGTTTTAACGACTTCCATTTGTATCAACACATTAAATCATTTGTACACCTACAGAGGTGAAGCATTCAAACTCACTCCTTCCTGTGTGTGGCAATTATTCTGTCCGTAATGTTTCTTCCTGTCCCCGTAGAATATTATGTCTATCTTTTGCCAGTTCTTGCTGGGCTAGTGTCCCATTGTTGTTTCAGAAGTTCTCCATTCCTCCGTCCCTGCTTCATTGTTTTGCAACTTTAGCAGCAGCTGCAAAAGTCACACTGTTTCCATAAAAACTCTGTTTCCGCCATCTTTCTCTTTCATCCTGGGAAAGGAGAGCAAGCTGTCAAACTTCAAATAACTTCCACAAGGCAGTTTGCTGTGGACTTGGTGCTGCTCATAGGGACATAGGTAGTTAGCTAGCCAGACCACTGGTCTTCAATAAACAAAAATCTGCCCTTATTCCCTTATGGAGCCCTTATAGAGTCCTTTGCAGATTCTCCATCGGTCGGAGAAAATAACAGAGGCCAACCAGAGAATATTGAGAAGCAAAGCAGCTAGTAAGCCTGATCTTTCTTGAACTGTTGCAACAGGGTGCTCCCCTCACTGTCATGCTTTCAAACTGCTAGGTTGGCAGGAGCAGGGACCGAGCAACAGGAGCTCACCCCATCGTGGGGATTCGAACTGCCGACCTTCTGATCGGCAAGCCCGAGAGGCTCAGTGGTTTAGACCACAGCGCTGCACAAGTTGGGAATCTGATGCAGGGCTATAATATTTGTTATCTGCTGTAAGGACGCCTGTCTGCTTCCACTATGCTCTGCTTATATATCAGTAATGTCGCCCCTTGGAGCTTCTCCCCCCCCCCATATAATTTTTATTAACAAACCAATCAGATCACATTAATTCCAAATTACAAAACCAAATTTTTAAATTTTTGTTGGGGGTACCCATGCTTCGAGCTCAGAAAGGGATCCAAACATCTCTCTTGCTGCTGCTTTAATATTCACAGTTCTGTCCAAATAGTATTCACAGTTCTGTCCAATCTTCTCTCCATTATTTTGTTCATCTTCTTGTTGTTATCGTAATTCCTTTCTTTGTGACCTCTGATAGTCTCCACAAGCGGGTTGAAAACAAACATTGTTATATCCTGTGTGGATTTTCCGTTCCTCCAAGAGCCATATTCAAACAGACAGACGCCATTTCAACACTTCAGTACAAAGCATTCTTAAAGTCTGCCCATTAATCCTCGCAGGCCTGTCATTCTCTCCTCCAACTTCTTAGGGGGTTCTGCCAGGTCAAAATCACATTCTGATATAATAACAAAACCATGGTCTCCTCCCCCTCGATCATAAATCCAGCGGCCAGGCCTGCTCCTAACAAGTCCCTTTTTATAGCTGCATCGCCCCTTGGAGATTCTTACTAACAAACTGTACCTACCTACCCAGATTCTATGACGAGATCGGGACGCCTCTTCTTTCCGACATCCGGATCGATTACCCTACGGACAGCGTGGAACAAGTGACCCAGAACCTCTTCCCCAACTACTTCAATGGCTCTGAAATTGTCATTGCCGGGAAGCTGTTCAACAAGACAGCCGACCGCTTACATGTGGAGGTGACAGCCAGCAACAGCGACAAGTATGTCCTTCTGAAAACGGACGTGGCCGTAGACCTCTCTGGCAAAAACCACATTGGACTGGCCTCCAGTGGTTCCGCAGACCCCACGGATGATCAGAACTACGTCGAACGGACTTGGAGCTACCTCACCATCAAGGAGCTGATGACCTCCTGGCTGAAGAGCGACGACAGTGAGGAGAAGGAGACCTTGAGGGAGAGAGCTGAGAAGTTGGCCCTCGCGTACAATTTCGTCACCCCCTTCACCACGCTGAAGATGAAGGAGCTTGCAAGCCAGGCGGACCTCCCAAAGGAGGTTTACACTGGCCCATCAACCGAAGGAGTTGGGGAGATTGTGCAGGGGTTGCAAGGTCACCGGGCACCATCAGGTAAGCATGATGTGTATTTTCTTATGTTCTGAATGGTGTGCAGGTATTATGTCAAACGATGTGGGAATGCAATGTGTCTGTCACCATGCAGTTTAGTTGTGGTCTTGGTTTGAAGAAGAAGAAGAGTTTGGATTTGATATCCCGCTTTATCACTACCCAAAGGAGTCTCAAAGCGGCTAACATTCTCCTTTCCCTTCCCTTCTCACACTGGTTCTTCAAGTTTTGGCCTTTATGTAGCCTATTCATGTACAAGGAGAAGGTTTCAGCAGGCTGGGGGACCCCAAGGCTTGCAGAAGTTAGGAAAATATATGGTGGGGGCAGAGGCCCCAAAACAGCCCCAGGAAGGCTGAGTGGCCATGGAAATCTGACCCATCATTGGGTGGGGAGAGCAGAAAACTCGATGGCAGGGGGAATGAAATGGAGAACTGTGGAGCAGGCAATGTCATTTAAGTCCCACATAAACGGATTCATTTAAATTGAGCCACAACTACCGTATTGGCCTGAATATAAGCTGCACCCAAATATAAGCCACACCTTTAAAATTCAAGGGGGGGGGAGGGAGAAAAAAAAGACAATACAGTGGTACCTCGGGTTACTTTACCTTTGGGTAACGTAATTTCGAGTTACAAATGTGGCATACCCAGAAGTGTATACTTCCGGGTTTTGCCACATGCGCAGAAGCACTCTGTGCGCTTTGTGCATGCGCAGAAGCGGCACCTCCGGATGTGGACTTTTCAGGGTAAGTATGGACCCCAGGGAAGAATTAAGTTCGTACCGTGGTACCTCGGGTTAAGAACTTAATTCATTCTGGAGGTCCGTTCTTAACCTGAAACTGTTCTTAACCTGAAGCACCACTTTAGCTAATGAGGCCTCCTGCTGTCGCTGCACCACTGGAGCACGATTTCTGTTCTCATCCTGAAGTAAAGTTCTTAACCCGAGGTAATATTTCTGGGTTAGCGGAGTCTGTTACCTGAAGCGTATGTAACCTGAAGCGTATGTAACCCGAGGTACCACTGTATACCCAAATATAAGCCGCTCCCTTAATATTCTGCAGGCACTCACACCCGTTCCGTTCTACCGTATGTCTGTTTCAGCATCAATATCGTAAAAGCCAATTTTTGTAAGGTCGCGAATTTAAGCCACACTTGAACTTTTCATGGTCAGAATTTGGAAAAAAATGTGAGGCTTCTATTCAGGCCAATATTGTTGCAACTCCATTATTACTACCATTAAAGCTTGAAAGGACAAACAGTATACAGAAATAAGCACCAAATATTAAGCATTTTATTAAAACACAGAAATTAAAGAAGAGAAGAAAAAAGGAGGGAAACTTCAGATAGTTGTGATTCCTGCATTGCAGTAGGTTGGACTAGATAGCTCTTTGAGTCAACTCTACAATTCTATGATATTCTTTGGACAAAAGGGAACCTTAAATTACAGTATGAAATAGCCATGTTATTGCTTATCATGTTTGTTTTCTCCTCCCTGTTTTCTCCTGGCTATCTAGGGCCTGTTGTTGCAAAGCCAGCGAAACAAAAAGTTGAAGTCACTAAAACATCAGGTGAGTTTCTTAGCAAGGCAGGTCGTTCCCGTTCAGCATATTCTCTTAACTTAGCACAAACTTTCTGGAAGTATCTTAACAGTTTCCCCCAAAAGGCGTCGGTACACTGAGCAAGCAGGACTCTTTTGAGTGCAGGAGAATATTACCAAGAAGGCCTTGGATCACGTCACCATTCATGAGACCTCAGACAAGTTGGGTTGTTGTTGTTTAGTCGTTTAGTCATGTCCGACTCTTCGTGACCCCCTGGACCAGAGCACACCAGGCACTCCTGTCTTCCACTGCCTCCCTCAGTTTGGTCAAACTCATGTTGGTAGCTTCGAGAACACTGTCCAACCATCTTGTCTTCTGTTGTCCCCTTCTCCTTGTGCCCTCCATCTTTCCCAACATCAGGGTCTTTTCCAGGGGGTCTTCTCTTCTCATGAGGTGGCCAAAGTCTTGGAGCCTCAGCTTCAGGATCTATCCTTCCAGTGAGCACTCAGGGCTGATTTCCTTCGGAATGGATACGTTTGATCTTCTTGCAGTCCATGGGACTCTCAAGAGTCTCCTCCAGCACCATAATTCAAAAGCATCAATTCTTCGGCGATCAGCCTTCTTTATGGTCCAGCTCTCACTTCCATACATCACTACTGGGAAAACCATAGCTTAAACTATACGAACCTTTGTCGGCAAGGTGATGTCTCTGCTTTTTAAGATGCTGTTCTAGGTTTGTCATTGCTTTCCTCCCAAGAAGCAGGCGTCTTTTAATTTCATGACTGCTGTCACCATCTGCAGTGATCATGGAACCCAAGAAAGTAAAATCTCTCACTGCCTCCATTTCTTCCAAGTTGGGTTGGGAGCACCTTAAACCGTGACCCCTCATCTGCTGGTCTCAAGGAACAAAGTGTAACATGGAAGAGTTGTCCCCATATGTTGATGGCGGATTGGGCCACCAGTTTTGACCCAGAAGTGAACACAACTTGAATTTCACTTATGTGGCAGCAAAAGAATTCAATAACTGAAATGCTTTCCTTTCACTGGATGTTTTGAGCTTTGTGTAGAAATGTCACAATGGGGTTGTTCAACGTTACATGCCAAGAGCAGCATGAGCCTCATGTGTATAAATCTAAATCAAATAAGTGTTGGAAATGGAAAGAAGGTTCTTTTTATCATATGTGGTGGTCTTGTAGTAAGGTTAAGGTTTACTGGGAAATGATATATAATGAAATGAAAAGGATGTTTAAAATAACATTTGTAAAAAACCCCACATACACACAGAAGCTTTTCTTTTGGGAATTATAGGGACAGAACTACCTAAAATGTAAAGAAATTTATTCATGTATGCTACTACAGCGGCGAGAATGTTACTTGCCCATAAGTGGAAAGAAGCAGAACTTCCACCAAAGGAGGAATGGATACAGAAGATTATGGAATATGCAGAAATGGTGAAACTTATCGGAAGAATAAGAAATCAAGACAAAGAATGGAAATAGTTTATTGAATATTTACAGATAAATTATAAACAGACAAGAACATTGGCAAGATTATTGTAATAACCTGCAGTTTTATAGTGAGTTTATATTTAAAGTAGATGAATAAATGAGGAAATTAAGTTAATTTGGATATGCAGAAGATATTAAAAATAAATTTAAGGAACCGCAGAAAAAGGGGGAAGGAAGTCGAGTTTTGAAGTGTCAAAAGGATTGTAAAATCAGTGAAATGTATAAATCTGAAAAGCATAAATATTTTTTTAAGGGGTGTGGAATGA
Source organism: Podarcis siculus (assembly GCA_034642415.1). NCBI lineage: Eukaryota > Metazoa > Chordata > Lepidosauria > Squamata > Lacertidae > Podarcis > Podarcis siculus. The sequence continues at coordinate 35,155,081 of JAXCMG010000011.1, forward strand.
GCCTCAACTCTTCACTCCTTTTCTGCTAAATGCCCAATGACCTCCTCCTGCCTATCCTGCTTCAAGACAAACCATAGTTTGTTTCTTTGTTTCATCCAAAACATGGCAGACTATGGTTTGTGCACACAACCAGGATTGGAAGCTAGAGTGAGCTTGAGGCTCGTTCCAAGCTCCATCAGATAAAACCCACAAAAACATCTGCCAAAATAAATCATAGTCTTGAAGGCATCTCAAATTCATTTCCCTACATTCAACAGTAGTCCGTTGTGGATGGTCTTCTTTGGAGTCTTACCTATGGTCTAGTTTGTTTTTCCTTTTAGAAAAACCTTACCCCCAAAGCTACAAAATGTTCATGGTGGTGATGGTGATGGAGGAGAGAAGCAATAGGTCTCACCATTTTTGTTGGTGCTGTGTGTGCTGGTTTGGGTGGGAGCCTTAAAGTCTGCAACTCCACATTATTCTTATTTAATTCTTGTCTTTCCAGCGGATGGGGATCCTCATTTTGTCGTTGATTTCCCCTTGAGCAAGCTAACGGTCTGCTTCAACATTGACGGGGAACCAGGAGACATCCTTAGATTGGTTTCCGACCATAAGAACTCTGGTATGTTGAAAGAAGAAAGAAATGTTTCGTTTCTGTATCAGCAGAGCTAGATTAAAGGTAAAGGTATACCCCTGACAGTTAAGTCCAGTTGCGGACGACTCTGGGGTTGCGGCGCACATCTCGCTCTATAGGCCGAGGGAGCTGGCGTTTGTACACAAACAGCTTCCGGGTCATATGGCCAGTGTGACTAAGCCGCTTCTGACGAACCAGAGCAGCACACGGAAACACCGTTGACTTTCCCACCAGAGCGGTACCTATTTATCTACTTGCACTTTGACGTGCTTTCGAACTGCTAGGTTGGCAGGAGCAGGGACTGAGCAACGGGAGCTCACCCTGTCGTGGGATTCGAACTGCCGACCTTCTGATCAGCAAGCGCTAGGCTCTGTGGTTTAATGCACAGAGCCACCCACACTTCTTAAAGGGTGACTTAAGCAAGTCTGCCTTTAAACTGAGCCAGTCACAATCTCACTCCACAGAATGCATACTCACTGTACAGTACACTGAATCACTAGTACTGGGTCCCAGCTAGCATTATTTCAGAGCTAGAATTACAGAAATTCTTCCTCTTCCGGGAAGGCTCTAAGAAATCCACTGAGTGCTTTCCTTCTCACCTCTCAGCCAACAATTGGTTGATGGTAACGTAGACCCACAGCTTTTCAGTGAATTTTGGGTCTGCATGATTATCTTTGCTCAGGAACTCATCCAGTTTAGACCACAGTGCTACCTGCATCCCTAGAACTAGATTAAAGGTAAAGGTAAAGGGACCTCTGACCATTAGGTCCAGTCGTGACCGACTCTGGGGTTGCGGCACTCGTCTTGCTTTATTGGCTGAGGGAGCCGGCGTACAGCTTCCGGGTCATGTGGCCAGCATGACTAAGCCGCTTCTGGCGAACCAGAGCAGCGCACGGAAACACTGTGTACCTTCCCGCCGGAGTGGTACCTATTTATCTACTTGCACTTTGACGTGCTTTCGAACTGCTAGGTTGGCAGGAGCAGGGACCGAGCAATGGGAGCTCACCCCGTCATGGGGATTCGAACCGCCAACCTTCTGATCGGCAAGTCCTAGACTCGGTGGTTTAACCCACAGCGCCACCCACGTCTCAGTAGAGCTAGATTAGCAGCATGCAAAAAAGTCCGTCGTTCTCCTTATCCTTCAGCAGTGGCTCCAAACATTCGTTTAAAAGTGATTGGGGAGGAAGCACTGGGTCTCTGAGTTGCCCCCCTGCCCCCAAAGAGAGGTAACTGCTACCCGTGCCATACAGTGTCAAATGGCAGGAGCCTCCAAGAAACATGTTACACCAGAGTTTTGTGGAGTTCCATGCCTGGACCTCCCTATAATTTCCTAGCTGTCAACTTTTCCCTTTTCTTGCGAGGAGTCCTATTCGGAATAAGGGGGGGGAGGGAAATGTTGACAGCTATGTCATTGAATGTCTGTGTGGATTCAGACCCTTGTGTCCCGTCCCCCCCCCAATTCCTTTGGTGCAGTTTGCCTCCAGAAGCAGATTAAATCAAGGTGATGGGAGCTCTTGAGTTAAAATGTTTCCGTCCTAATGGTTTTAGAGGTCTTGAGCTTCTGATCTGGCCTGGAATTCCTAAGCAGCTGTGATTTGTAAGAGGATTACTTATATGGCAGCAAAGTTCTTGACCAGCCAGGGCATTGGGGGGGGGGGTGACCACGAGAGTGAGGAAGACAAGGCAAGCATAGTTTTACAAACGAGAAGGCAAACAAGACCTTTAAGAGGAATCTATCTTATGACCTCTACCTTGTTCCACTCACTCCATAATTCAGTATTCCAATTTTTCCTTTTCTGCATACTTTACCCAAGTATGTGCTTTTCTTTTAGGAAGAACTTTCTGCAAATGTCCGTTTTGATTGATACTTGCCCAAAGTCCATACCCAATGCAAGTTTCTTTTTGTAATACACCAGAATAAAAGAAATGCTTTTAACAATCTAACCTAAAAAGGAACGAAAGCAAAAAGAAGAAAAGAGGGAAAGTGGGGTGGGGGTGGGGGTGGGGGTGAGAGAAAAAGAAAAAGAGAGAAATAATAATATAAAATATAAAATATAAAATATAAAATATAAAATAATAAAATGATTTTTGGTTCTCTGTCCTGCGGCTAAATATACTATTCATTCATTAACATCCAACTGTTCTATTTTTTATAAACCAATATTTTGTCAGTCTTCAAATCCAGATATTACAAGTTCATTTTCCCTTCAACGCAGAAAGTCTATAAGAAGTTTAAATATTAGGAAGAACTGTTCAATAGTGAAACGGACTCCATCGGAAGCTAGAGGTTTTCGTTGGAGGTTTTCAAGCAGAGGTTGGATGGCCACCTGCCATGGATTCTTTAGTTGAGACTCCTGCATTGCAAAGGATTGGAAGAGACTATATTTGGGGTCCCTTCCAACTCTGCAATTTTATGATCCTCAAAAATAAAAGTGTGTCTCAGAAATCCAATTCATGTTGCAGACTCTACAAAAGCTTGTCTTTCCTGAACGTTCCTCTCAGCTCAGCATCTGAACCTTTTGATTCTTCCTTGCACCTTCAGGTGTGACCGTGAATGGCCAGCTGGTGGGAGCCCCTGCCCCTCGTAGAGGCCATAAGAAGCAAAGGACCTACTTCAGAAGCATCACCATTCTCAGCAACAAACCAGAACGGTCCTACCTGGAGGTCACTCCCACAAAGGTCATCATCGATGATGGGAAGAGGCTCATCCTGCCTTGCGACCGCAGCGCCACGGTAGCAAGCAGGAACCTCGAGGTGTCCATTGCGGCCCGTTCCAACGTCACCGTGGCCATAAGGGGCACCGTCGGTTTCGTCGTTCTGATCCACCACTACAAGAACCCTGCTCCTTACCAAAAGGATCATCTGGGCTTCTACATCTCCAACAGCCAAGGCCTTTCCCCAAGCTCCCATGGGCTGATCGGTAAGAGGGAAACACTCTGAGAACGTAGGGCGCCAGGCCATGGAGCCTCAATTAGATCCGATGCTCCAGCTTATCCCAGCACCGTCTCCAGGAATTAGGGACAGGGAACTTCAAACTGGGAAGCAGAAGATCCCAATTGTGCAAGAATGAATTGGTTCAATGCCTATCCTTTTAAGAGTGAGGCAAATGGTGGACTTCCGGTTTGCTGCAGAGGCAATGGTGGCACTCTCCGTGCCATCCGCTTAAACGACAGCACGGTTCTGGCAGCTAGAGGTTTGGGGGTGAGCGCCAGGGCTAGGCACCCCCCGAAAAACTCCCCATGGAGGAGTGGGGATCTTAGGGGTCCAGCAGAGCGCGTGAACTCACCCTCCTGTGCCCCCCCAGTTGCCGTTTTTGCGCTTTTAAGAATGAGGCAAATGGGGACATGCAACAAAATGTTGCAGTGTAGAAGAGTTTGGATTTGATATCCCACTTTATCACTACCCGAAGGAGTCTCAAAGCGGCTAACATTCTCCTTTCCCTTCCTCTCCCACGACAAACACTCTGTGAGATGAGTGGGGCTGAGAGACTTCAAAGAAGTGTGACTAGCCCAAGATCACCCAGCAGCTGCATGTGGAGGAGCAGAGACGTGAACCCAGTTCCCCAGATTACGAGTCTACCGTTCTTAACCACTACACCACACTGGCTCTCACAGTGTCTACACAGTGTAGAATGCTTCTGTTCAGGGTTATTGCTCCTCCTTCTCTTCCCTCCCCTGTTCTCTCCCCATTCCCCCCCCCCCCCCCCCCCACCCTTTAGTGGCCACTGAGCGTGGGTAAAAGCCTCAGCGCCTAGGGCTTGCCGATCGAAAGGTCGGCGGTTCGAATCCCCGCGGCGGGGTGCGCTCCCGCTGCTTGGTCCCAGCGCCTGCCAACCTAGCAGTTCGAAAGCACCCCCGGGTGCAAGTAGATAAATAGGGACCGCTTACTGGCGGGAAGGTAAACGGCGTTTCCGTGTGCTGCGCTGGCTCGCCAGATGCAGCTTTGTCACACTGGCCATGTGACCCAGAAGTTTCTCCGGACAGCGCTGGCCCCCGGCCTCTTGAGTGAGATGGGCGCACCAACCCCAGAGTCTGTCAAGACTGGCCCATACGGGCAGGGGTACCTTTACCTTTACCTGAGCATGGGAGGTATGCCCCTCTAGGTTCCCCCCCCCAAGATCTTTGGAATTCTTGCAATACTTGGGGTTCCACCAAGCCACACTTTTGCAGCAGAGGGCTAGTGTTTTGGCTACTTAAGGGAAGAGAGAGCATCCTTCTTTTATTTATTTATTTATTACATTATCAATATTCATGTTTTTGGAATATATCCCAGCTATAAAGAATCCTGTCTCAGTGGTGGTTGGGTGATAGACCCTTGACTCTTTGTGCGTCTAAAAACTAATCACGCTATATTTTTAATAAAAGAGAAGAGGAGGTTAAGGGGTGATATGATAGCCATGTTCAAATATATAAAAGGATGTCACATAGAGGAGGGAGAAAGGTTGTTTTCTGCTGCTCCAGAGAAGCGGACACGGAGCAATGGATCCAAACTGCAGGAAAGAAGATTCCACCTAAACATTAGGAAGAACTTCCTGACAGTAAGAGCTGTTTGACAGTGGAATTTGCTGCCAAGGAGTGTGGTGGAGTCTCCTTCTTTGGAGGTCTTTAAGCAGAGGCTTGACAACCATATGTCAGGAGTGCTCTGATGGTGTTTCCTGCTTGGCAGGGGGTTGGACCCGATGGCCCTTGTGGTCTCTTCCAACTCTTCTATGATTCTATGATTCTATGACTCTAGGTAACAGGACTTAGTGAGCAGGAAGAGGCTGTGGCAGATAGCAGTCCAGAATCAGAGGCAGACGCAAGAGAGGAGGGGGGGCCAAGAGGTAGAGACGAGTCAAATTGTGCTGGTCCCGAGGGTTAACCGTGCGGCAAGGTCCAAGTCCAGTCCGAGGTCGAGGGTGCGGTATGGAGGCTGTCCGTCAAAGCTGAAGTGGGATCCAAGGCAGGGAGACGGGTGAGGTCAGGAACTCTGGCAGAAGAGCAGGACAGGGTGCAGGCAGGAACAGGCTACCAACAATGTTGCTCCCGCAACCTGGGACTGGGGCTGGCTGGCTTTTATCTGCCCCGAGGCATAGGGCGGCCCCGGTCCACAGGTGACTCGCCTCTCCTGGCCTTGAGGCAAGCTCTCCTCCTGTGAGAACTTAGTTCCCTCCGCCTCTCTGCCCTGAGCCTCTGCAGCTCAGGAGAGGCTGGAGGGTTACCAGACCCAGAGGCAACCTCAGCTTCCCCTGACAGGACAGAGAGTGGAGCACCTGCAGGCAATGGGTCCTCCATCACCTCAGGGGCCAGAGCAGACTCAGCTGGTGCCTGCACCTGAGGATCCAGCACAGGTGAGGACCCTTCAGGGTCAAGCCCCAGCCCCGGCTCAGCTGGTTCTGGAGGCAGGGACTCCTGTGCAGGCTGGGATTCCTCAGGTTCAGCCTCTGAATCCGAATCCCAGGCCATCACATAAATTTGTGAAAAAGCCGAGGTGTCTCCTCCTGCTGCTATGACTAGCTCCCCCACCTTTGGTCTCCCAGGACCAGAAGAGGTATGAAGAGGGAGAAAGAGAGACAGGCATGCTGGTGGAGTCTCAGATTGCCTAGGAAGGACCCAGGTGAGAAGGATAACTGTAGGAAGGCGAGGACCCTCAGTCCCAACTGTGTCATAGGTGCAAGATCTACTGGGACAAACTGCTGTGCTCAGTACGTCTGCCCCCCTGAGTCGACCTAGTTTCCTTGAATAAAGAGTTAACTTCACAGATGCTGTGTGATTTATTGCTGATAAATCTCCCCCTCTGTTCTAAGGGGAGAATGGGTCACATGGCAGGAGCCACCACAGTGAAGGCCTTGCTATGAGTGGCTGCAAGATGACTGCAAGATTTATCTGTATTCATGCCTCTGACAAGCTCTCCCTTTCCTCCTACACAGGCCAGTTCTTACACCAAGACGTTAAGCTCACTACCCAAGAGCCTCTTGGGGAGAGACACCAAATGTCCAGTGGGAACATAACAAAAAGCATGGACATAAAGGCTGGGAACGTGTTAGAGCTGAAAGGGCGCTTGATTCCCGTTGTATGGAAGCAGAGGAAGATCTACAATGGCGAACAGGAAGTGGACTGCTGGTTTGCCAAGAACAACGCAGAGAAACTGATCGATGGGGCCTATAAGGATTACTTGGCTTCTCACCCTTTTGACACAGGGACTAGTTCCTTGATGGAAAACCGACTTTGAGGAGAAAAAGAACCCCACTTGCTTTTTGAAACATAGGAAGCCATCCGGCCCGGAGGCGATTCCTGCACTTTGACAGCGTTTTGTAAAGCCAAAGAAATTCAAGATTTGTTTCAAAAGGAATTCCATTTATACAAGACAGCTGCCTGCTCTCTGGTTCACTAAAGGACATTTCCCCGAGCGACTATAATAAGGTCTAATGTGGACTTTTAAAAAAGAAAGGAACAATAAAAGATTGCGAATATTGTCCGTGGTGCTCATAATACAGGAAATAGCTTACAGAATGTGGGCTATTTCATTTGCATAGCTGTCAACCGTCCCTTATTTGGCGTGAAAGTCCCTTATCCCAGAGCTGTGTCCCGCTGCTGTCCCTTATTGATGATGTCCCTTAAATTTCCCGGGTTTCAAAGGAAGCAGCTCCTCTCCCTCCCTCCCTGCCAGCCAGGGAGGGGGGAAGCTCCAACTGTGTTGCCTGGCTGTGTTGCTCACCCAATAAGGAGTCTAAGAATGACTGTGGGGGTGGAGCTTGCATGCCTTGTGCCGATCAAATTGGCCGCGTTGCCTGGGGACTCGCCTTTGCTCAGCGCTTCCCAGCGGAGAGGTGACGGTGGTTTTCCTTGCTGCATCCCCTTTGCCGGGTTGCTGCGCTGTGGGAACCACCGCTTGAGGCTTCGTCTGGCTGCTGGCTGGGCTTTCTGCCTTTGGCTCAGAGGGGCTCAGAAGTTGAACATACCTGTGCTCAGAAAATCCCTTATTTTGGCTGCTGAACCCTTATTTTCAAGGCTGCTGGTCCCTTATTTTCAAATCTATAAGTTGACAGCTATGCATTTGAATTAACAATTTTTTAAAGTGCATATTTTTGCACTCCACAGTTATGGTGCTACATTTTCATTGAGTCTGAAAGGTCACAAACCAGCCCAAATGAAGCACTTTTAATAGATCCTGTTGATTTCAGCAAGCAAGGTTAATTTCTCCCTTGAGATCAATGGGATTTAAATGCCCTTCGCTTCAATTGAATCATGCTTATCCCAATCAAACAGCTTCTCTCTGGCAGGGAGAGTGTCTTCCTGTGTTTGCATGCAGAAGGTTCCCAGTCCAATCCCCGGCCATGTCCGGATGTAGCTGGGAATGTCTCCCTGTCTGAAACCCTGCAGGGTTGCTGCCAGTCCGTGTAAGCACTACTGAGCTAGATGGACCAATGGCCTGACTTACTATAAGGCAGTTTTCCATGTTTCAGTTAAGAATAAGAATGCAAGTCCATGCACAGCTCAATTTACACCGTCTTCTTCTTCTTTGGCGATCACTCGCAGCCGAGTAAGATTGTCTTCCATAAACACGGTTTTAACAATGAGTCTGTAAGTGCCTGTGGAGGCCAATTCTGGATCCACATGTCTTTCCACAGTTGGGACATTCATGCAGTTACAGGCAACAGAAAGCTTCTTTCAAGTGCCTCCTTTGTCTCAGAACAGAACAACATTTTTGGTAGAGTGGTTTCCAAATCTGTTGCCCTCCAGTTACTAACTTTCTTGTGAAAAGAGGCTTCTATTTTCCTGCCTCGTTCCTCAGGGCACTTTAGAATTTTCCCCCACGTGGTGCTTTGAATTTATCTTATTATTTATCTTATTATAAACCCCCTTCTTCAGTGCCGTGCAGCCTCCCTGGCTGCCTGAACTCGTTGATCTGTGAATGCTTCAGGGGAGGAGTTACCTCTTGCTGTTTTCCCCTAGGCCACGCATCCCAAAACACGGCCCTCCAGATGTTTTGGGACTACAACTCCCATCATCCCTGGCTAACAGGACCATCATTCAGGGATGATGGGAATTGTAGTACCAAAACATTTGGAGGGCTGAGTTTGGGGATGCCTGCCCTAGGCTTTCATTGAAAGGTGGGCAGCTGGGGAGGCTGACGAATGCAGACCACTGGTGGGATGATTTGCAGAATGAAACAATGGTACACTCACACAAAAAATCACTTACCTCAAAATGATGGTAAGATCAATACTACCCCTGCCCCCTGCCCATAATAATCCCACTGGATTTTTCTCTCCTTTGGTAATTCTGCAGTGCAATTTCTTTTATCATTCATTGAGGAAGATTTTTGTTGTTAAAAGAAAAAAAAAGGCGGGAGACTAGATTTAGGAAAGTGTTTGTGTAATATCCTTACAAATCCCTTTGTGATGTCTGTCAATATATTAATTCAATTTTACTGAGGCTAAAAAAGGAATTGCAGCCCCAGGCTACACATTGAGCCGACTGCATCCTGACATTCCAGCTTCCCATCTATTGTTTGATTGTGCAGTGCGCAGACCTCTGAAGATCTGACATGCTGTGTATCCACAGATCCAGTTGAAACCAGCACGTAGCCTCCAATCCTCCTTGGAAAACAGACTCACCCCGGTGACATGTGAATAATAAAGGAAAGGGTGTCTCTGACAATGTGCAGAGTGTTTTGTTTTGTTTTGTTGCTTCATTGGGTTATCACAGGTGCTCAGACTTGGGGCCAGAGTTCCCAGTTCATTTTTCAGATAAACTTGAGTGTAGGTAGCCCCTCTGCTGGAAAAATTAAAACTGGGTGGACCCTAACTTGGGGGGAAGGCCACGATCCAATCAGCGACAGAGCCACAGAAGTATAGTGTCCAAATCAAGGTAATAGTCCCACTCTATTCTAAGGGACGCAGGTGGTGCTGTGGGTTAAATCACAGAGCCTAGGACTTGCCGATCAGAAGGTCGGCGGTTCGAATCCCCGCAACAGGGGAGCTCCCGTTGCTCAATCCCTGCTCCTGCCAACCTAGCAGTTCGAAAGCACACCAAAAAGTGCAAGTAGATAAATAGGTACTGCTCTGGCGGGAAGGTAAACAGCGTTTCCATGCGCTGCTCTGGTTCGCCAGAAGCAGTTTAGTCATGCTGGCCACATGACCCGGAAGCTCTACGCCAGCTCCCTTGGCCAATAAAGCAAGATGAGCGCCGCAACCCCAGAGTCGGCCACGACTGGACCTAATAGTCAGGGGTCCCTTAACATTTATTCTGCTTTGGTCAGACCCTACCTAGAATACTGTGTCCGGTTCTCAGTGCTGCAATTTAAGAAGGATATTGACAAGTTGGAACATGTGCAGAGGAGGGCGAACAAGATGATCAAGGGTCTGGAAGCCAGGTTTTATGAGGAACAGTTGAAAGAGTTTAGCCTGGATAAGAGGAGACCGAGAGGAGAAATGAGAGCGTCGAGGGTGCTTGCCAGAGAAAGGAATGCACATGGCAGATAGTTAAGTATTTATTGTCAAAGACTACACAGTCGCTTCGACAGCTCTGGGTATCACGAGGGCTCCACTCTATGGAGCAGTTGCAGCAACAGGGGGCCACTCCCCTCCACCAGCCTATGTACCTTCCACCAACGGGGAAACATCCTCTGCTCCTCCTTTTTCAGTTCCCTCCTGGTTCTGTGAGACAGTGGCCTGCCCCTCCCTCCTCTTCTTCCAAGCCACCCTGTGTTCCAACCTCCACCTCTGAGTCTTGCCTCCTGGCACAGACAGAGTTGTTGTTGTTGTTGTTTAGTCGTTTAGTCATGTCCGACTCTTCATGACCCCATGGACCAGAGCACGCCAGGCACTCCTGTCTTCCACTGCCTCCCGCAGTTTGGTCAAACTCATGCTGGTAGCTTCGATAACACTATCCAACTATATTGTCCCCTTCTCCTTGTGCCCTCCATCTTTCCCAACATCAGGGTCTTTTCCAGGGAGTCTTCTCTTCTCATGAAGTGGCCAAAGTATTGGAGCCTCAGCTTCAGGATCTGTCTTTCCAGTGAGCACTCAGGGCTGATTTCCTTCAGAATGGAGAGGTTGGATCTTCTTGCAGTCCATGGGACTCTCAAGAGTCTCCTCCAGCACCATAATTCAAAAGCATCAATTCTTCGGTGATCAGCCTTCTTTATGCTCCAGCTCTCACTTCCATACATCACTACTGGGAAAACCATAGCAGACAGAGTAGAACGGGGCAAAATTTGGTCCGTTCTAATATTAACGTGCATTTACCAAATTCACAGCTTTTTGGGAACTGAATCGCAACTCTCCTCTGAAATTTGCAGTTCCTCGGATTTTGTTGCACACCTCTCCAAATGAAAGTTTCTAAATGCTTATGCTAGGTGATGTTTTGCACACACGAAAAAGGGTACCTTGGGATAAATGGGGATGCTTATATTTCCACCCAGCTCGGGAGTGTGTCTAGCGCACTCTTACAGCATGTTAAAAAGCATCCAGTACAGTCACAGGTAACAGGGAGACCCTGAGGAGCTGCAGCTGATCAATGTTAGCAAAGCTCCACAAACCAATATATCAGTCTCCCACCACAGCCACCTGGTATCCTCCAAAGGTTTTGGACTTCAGTTCCCATCAGCCCCAGCCAACATGGCCCATAGTCAAGGATGCTGGGAACTGTAGTCCAACCAATGACCTAGTAGAAAGAAGCTTCCCTTGTTTAGGGTCTGTGGATCTATGTTGGCTGAAATCCCATAGCAGTTACCAGTACAGTGGTACCTCTAGCTACGAACTTAATTCGTTCCTGAGGTCCATCCTTAACCTGAAACTGTTCTTAACTAGAGGCGTGCTTTTGCTAATGGGGCCTCTTGCTGCCGCTGCGGCGCCAGCACACAATTTCCGTTCTCATCCTGGGGCAAAGTTCTCAACTCGAGGTAACTCTTCCAGGTTAGCAGAGTTTGTAACCTGAAGTGTTTGTGACCTGAGGCGTTTGTAACTCGAGGTACCACTATATATCCTCTGCTGTCTTCAGAAATGACCAACCCTGCCTGACCAGCTAGAAACTCCAAAATGGGGAAACTGGATTGCTCCGTAAGAGATCATCCGATAGATTCTTAGGACCTCATTTAGTAGGGCAAAGGTATTAAGCATCCCATTGCAGTGGTACCTTGGTACTCAAACTTAATCCGTTCCAGAACTCTGTTCCAAAACCAAAGCGTTCCAAAACCAAGGCATGCTTTCCCACAGAAAGCAATGCAAAACGGATTAATCCATTCCAGACTTTTAACAACAACCCCTAAAACAGCAATTTAATATCTAACGAGACCATTGATCCATAAAATGAAAGCAATAAGCAATGTACTGCAGTCACACAATCAATCAATAAATCAGTAGCTGAACTGGGTTCCACACAGTCACAAGATCAAAACAAAAGCTGCAGAAACAAAAATGCAAAATAAATAGCAAAAACAGACTGACCTCAGCATAGCACTCAGAACAGAAGTGTGGCACTCAATTGGAAGCGTGGCACTCAAAATGGAGCACGTTCAGCTTCCAAAAAATGTTCGCAAACCGGAACACTTACTTCCGGGTTTGCAGCGTTCGGGTTCCAAGTTGTTTGACTATTAAGCCATTAGAGAACCAAGGTACCTCTGTATTGCAATGTGCTTCCTTCCACAGTGATGCCTCGAATCCAAAGGCTCCCAGTGAAGGAAGTCTAGGTCATAGAATTGTAGAGTCAGAAGGGACCATTAGGATCTTTTGCCTAACATGGGGCTCGAACCCCCAACCCTGAGATTAAGAGTCTCATGCTTTACCAACTGAGCTATCCCAGAGCTTCCAGGTCCCACCAACCTTCTTTGGCTCAAGGCGTTTCAGTGCCGTTGACCATCCCTGGGGCTGTGAACATGTTTTTACAGATGTGAGGGCTTGTTTTCTTCCCTGTGCCAGGCCCCTGGGGAGAAAAAGCTGGAAACTGGGCCAAAATACGAAGGATGACAGCAGTAGGCTGGGGAAAGAATGTGTTTGTTCCTTCCTAGGAGTCAACAGAAGCAGCACAAAACTCGGAGAAGCTGTGCTATTAAAGAAGTGGGGAGGAGGTTAGGGATGGGCCCACTGTTTGCAGGATGCATTCTTGTTCTGAGTGCCTTCTCTTCAGTGTTGAGGGGCATATCATAACATATACCATAAATGCCAAGCGCTGACCGCTAACGCACCTGCTTGGTGCATGCTTCATTAGCATGGTGGGCATAATTTTTAATTTATCCAAAGCATGGAAGAAGATGAAGGTGGCTTGCTTTTCCCCATGAGAGCCAGTGTGGTGTAGTGGTTAAGAGCGGTAGCCTCGTAATCTGGTGAACTGGGTTCGCTTCCCCGCTCCTCCACATGCAGCTGCTGGGTGACCTTGGGCCAGTCACACGTCTCTGAAGTCTCTCAGCCCCACTCGCCTCACAGAGTGTTTGTTGTGGGGGAGGAAGGGAAAGGAGATTGTTAGCCGCTTTGAGACTCCTTCGGGGAGTGATAAAGCGGGATATCAAATCCAAACTCTTCTTCTCCTTCTTCTCCTATGCTGGTGCAGAAGTCACAGAATGCGCACGACCTTCCTCGCCTCATGACCCATCTAATCTTACCGCCCACACCTGCTGTAAATAGTTCCCTCTTACAAGTCCTAACTTTTGTTGTTGTTGTTGTTTAGTCGTTAAGTCACGTCCGACTCTTCGTGACCCCCTGGACCAGAGCACGCCAGGCACGCCTGTCTTCCACTGCCTCCCACAGTTTGGTCAAACTCATGCTGGTAGCTTCGAGAACACTGTCCAACCATCTCATCCTCCGTCGTCCCCTTCTCCTTGTTGTTGTTTTTTAATAAATTTTTATTGATTTTCCAACATAAATTTTGAACAATACACAACACAATACATAAACAAACAAACATATAAACACGTATAATTTCATAACCTTTTTTTCATTAACCCTCTTTCACCGACTTCCCCATGCCTCCCTTTTCTGCATCCCTGTTTAGTAATTTTCTTCAGCAACCCCTCACTTCTATTAACTTTTAAACTCTTTTCGTTTCGTTCTTTCTTTACCCAATCATTTACAGCTGAAATTCAAATTTTTTTACAATACCCTTGACATTTTAGCATCCATTAACTTTATAATAGTTTTTAAGATAAGTTTTAAATTTCTTCCAGTCTTCATCCACCGTCTCTCTTCCTTGGTCACAGATTCTGCCAGTCATCTCAGCCAGTCCCATATAGTCGATCACCTTCGTCTGCCATTCTTCCAGTGTGGGTAATTCTTGTGTCTTCCAATACTTTGCTAAAAGAACTCTTGCTGCTGTTGTAGCGTACATAAAAAAAGACCTGCTCCGTCGTCCCCTTCTCCTTGTGCCCTCCATCTTTCCCAACATCAGGGTCTTTTCCAGGGAGTCTTCTCTTCACATGAGGTGGCCAAAGTATTGGAGCCTCAGCTTCAGGATCTGTCCTTCCAGTGAGCACTCAGGGCTGATTTCCTTCAGAATGGAGAGGTTTGATCTTCTTGCAGTCCATGGGACTCTCAAGAGTCTCCACCAACACCATAATTCAAAAGCATCAATTCTTCGGCGATCAGCCTTCTTTATGGTCCAGTTCTCACTTCTATACATCACTACTGGGAAAACCATAGCTTTAACTATACGGACCTTTGTTGGCAAGGTGGTGTCTCTGCTTTTTACAAATATCCTTTTTGTCCCTGCTGTTTTGGAAGGATTTTAAATTTTTGAAAAAGAGAAAAGATCAGCCAGCAACAGCAATGCTGAGACGTTCTTCCAAGCCAACAGGCCCCAGCAAGCCTGGAATTCAAGGAAGCAATCTCACTCCCACTGAACCCTGCCTAGATTTTAATCGTTTCCAGGTTTCAACTCAAGGATTCCTCCCAATGGGAAATTTTACATTAGGGGGAGGGAGCCCCAGGGCTAGGGTCTAAGTTGTTGTTGTTTAGTCGTTTAGTCGTGTCCGACCCTTCGTGACCCCATGGACCAGAGTACGCCAGGCACTCCTGTCTTCTACTGCCTCCCGCAGTTTGGTCAAACTCATGTCGGTAGCTTCAAGAACACTGTCCAACCATCTCATCCTCCGTCGTCCCCTTCTCCTTGTGCCCTCCATCTTTCCCAACATCAGGGTCTTTTCCAAGGAGTCTTCTCTTCTCATGAGGTGGCCAAAGTATTGGAGCTTCAGCTTCAGGATCTGTCCTTCCGGTGAGCACTCAGGGCTGATTTCCTTCAGAATGGAGAGGTTTGATCTTCTTGCAGTCTATGGGACTCTCAAGTCCGAGAGCCAGTGTGCTGTAGTAGTTAAGAGCGGTAGTCTCGTAATCTAGGGAACCGGGTTCGCTTCCCCGCTCCTCCACATGCAGCTGCTGGGTGACCTTGGGCCAGTCACACTTCTTTGAAGTGTCTCAGCCCCACTCACTTACACTTACTTGTTGTGGGCGAGGAAGGGAAAGGAGAATGTTAGCCGCTTTGGGACTCCTTCAGGTAGTGATAAAGCAGGATATCAAATTCAAACTCTTCTTCTTCTTCTTCAAGAGTCTCCTCCAGCACCATAATTCAAAGCATCCATTCTTCGGCGATCAGCCTTCTTTATGGTCCAGCTCTCACTTCCATACACCACTACTGGGAAAACCATAGCTTTAATTATACAGACCTTTGTTGGCAAGGTGATGTCTCTGCTTTTTAAGATGCTGTCTAGCACAGGGTCTAATTACAGCCCCCCAACTGACCTTTGATACCAGTAGAGGCAAATGCAGATGTGCAAAGTTCCTTCATGATCATGCCCTTTCTGTTATATGCAATAATCTTAATAACTATGTGGTAATAACAATTAGGAATGACCGGTTCAGATCTCCATGTGCTGCCTGTTAAATAGAAAATACTACTATTTTCCGTGCAAGGATATGGGCAGTAGATATTGGACCACTTCAATATCTTCCTGCAGAATGACTGACTGCTAAGTTATGTTTTCCATGAAGTTCCATGGAAGGTAACAGAAGTTGCACCCTCTTCTCATTTAACTGAAGTACCTTGTCTTTTCAGCATTCCTAAATGCTTAGCTTTGGTGCACACAGCAACTGAAAAGCTCTCCTTCTATGCTGGTTGGGTGGCTTCTAGGACACTGGAGATGGTGTTTTTTTGTTTTAACTACACAAGGATCCACACACCAAGGGTTGTATCCAAGGCTAGTTCTATTCAGAGTAAACCCCCTGAATAGTAACTTGGGTCCATTAATTTGAGTGAGTCTACTCTGGTGGATGATAGGGATGCGGGTGGCGCTGTGGGTAAAACCACAGTGCCTAGGACTTGCTGATGGCATGGTTGGAGGTTCGAATCCCCGCGACAGGGTGAGCTCCCATTGCTCGGTCCCAGGTCCTGCTGACCTAGCAGTTCGAAAGCACGTCAAAGTGCAAGTAGATAAATAGGTACTGCTTTATAGCGGGAAGGTAAACGGCGTTTCCGTGCGCTGCGCTGGTGCTGGCTCGCCAGCTGCAGCTTCGTCATGCTGGCCACGTGACCCGGAAGTGTCTTCGGACGGTGCCGGCTCATGGCCTCTTGAACGAGATGAGCGCACAACCCTAGAGTCGGACACGACTGGCCCGTACGGGCAGGGGTACCTTTACCTTTACCTTTTACTCTGCTGGATACAACCCAAAGAATATGGCATTCAGTTCTCCTTCCAGGCACTGATCTACCTCCAAAAGCCTCCTGCTCAAGAAACCTTCTTGCTGCAAAACAAACCAACATTCCAGCCCAACAACAGAATCATTAGAGAATGAGCAATGAGGTGCATTTAAGGAATTGGAAGTAACTCTGCTGCCAGGCCAAAAATTGGATCCTTGCCCCGAAAGGATGGAGGCACACCTAGATGATCCGCTAACGTTTTAATTGTACTCACTGGCCTGGATACAGCGAGCAAATTAAGAGAGAAATATTTATCATTTAGGCGTCTTTCTGCCAGATGCCCAATGCTGAAATACTTCTCCCTTCCTTGGAGACATGATTTCGGCTTGCTGAAAGTCACACTAGCTTGCACAAGCACACATTTCTGCAATGGGAAGCACAATTTATAAATAGCAAGGGGTGTAGCGGTCAAGTGTTATTCCGTTGCAGATGCCTTCCTAGAATTCCTGGGGCCCAGGGCAGAAAACATAAGTGATGCCTCTCCAATGCTCTGTCAAGATGTAAAATAAAATAAAGTCACGCACCCTAAATTCTGCCACCTGAGGCAAGCTGTCCAATCCTGCCTAGTGACAGGGCCCCTCCTTCCTCATCAGAGTTGCGGAATCTGCCACCCTTCAATTGCTGCTGGGCTCCAACTCCCATCAGTGCCAACCAGCATGGCAAGCGGTCAGAGATGGTGGGAGTTGTAGTCTAGGGAGCCCCAGGTTCCCTATCCCTGCCAGAAGAGAATATGACATACCAGAGGCAGGGAACCTGTGACCCTCCGGATGTTGGACAAAACTCCTACCATCCCTGACTACTGGCCATGGCAGCTGGGGCTGATGGGAGCTGGAATCCAACAATATCTGGAGGGCCATAAGGGAGCCAGCATGGTGTAGTGGTTAAGAGTGGTGGACTCGTAATCTGGTGAACCGGGTTCGATTCCCTGCTTTTCCACATGCAGCTGCTGGGTGACCTTGGGCCAGTCACACTTCTCTGAAGTCTCTCAGCCTCACTCACCTCACAGAGTGTTTGTTGTGGGGGAGGAAGGGAAAGGAGATTGTTAGCCGCTTTGAGACTCCTTTGGGTAGTGATAGAGCGGGATATCAAATCTAAACTACTACTTAACGAAATAGTTTGGGTTGGGTGATGGTCTGCACCTACAGATCTCTACACAGAATCTGGCGACCATCCGGGTTGTCTTATTATCTTTGCCTAACAGTAAAAAATCATTTTTTTTGCTTGTCCAGGGGGTCAATGAGCCTCATCAGCAGGGGATCAATGGTCTCACTACGTGCCTCTTCATAAAAGGGACATCTAAAGAACAAGTGCTCTGGGCTTCCCACATCCCTCAATGAACAGGCACAAAGTCTCTGAGCATATGGGACTTTTTAAAAGGATCCTTCCAGGACTGGCGAGGGCAGAGCCGAGCTTCTGGTGAGTGTAAAAGCCCTTCTTGCATTTTTGGATACAAGAAATAAGAGATGCCAGTGCAGATATCTCTCTCTCGATTTCTCCAATTTTATAGTCAGGACACCTTGAGCAGTCCTGTTGTCTCTTGGTGTCTATGATTCTCTGCCTGACAGTAGCTTTTGCCTGGCCCAACCTGGCTCCTTCACTTGCCTGACCTCCCTCCCTCTGCTCCACCCTCCAACCCATCCTGTGGTCCATCCTCCAGCTCTGAAGCTTCCCCTGCTTCCGACTCTTGCCTCCTGGCTGGTACAGCTCCCCACAAATCACTAGCCCCCTCTCCCAAGTCAGACTCCATCCCTTCTTCCCCCAGTATCTACCGTATTTTTCGCTCCATAAGACGCACCTGACCATAAGACACACCTAGTTTTTAGAGGAGGAAAACAAGAAAGAAAAAAATCTGAACGAAACAGTGGATGTATGATTTTTGTGGTTCATGCTGTGGCCACAGCCATGATATGTGATTTGACGGTGAGTTTGGGGTAGCCCAATGCAAAATTCCTGAGAATCCATGTGGATCCGTGCCATTGCGGCCCCACGAAACAGTGGATGCGTGATTTTTTGATGCAGGCTATAGCCATGGACATGCTATGTGGTCTGATGATGAATTTGGGGTGACCCAGTGCCAAAATTCTGAGGATTCATGTGCTTTTACCTCCTCCCTCCCAGGCAGCCTCCTTTATCTCTAGAGTCCCTTATCCCTCCCAATCGCTTGCCGATCAGCTGCTCAGCGGTTTTGTTTCAACATCCCCTTCCCTCTTTCTAAAAAACCCCTGCATGATCTGCTTTTCGCCCCTGGGCAATTCAGCTCCAGGGACCACACATTTGCTCCATAAGACACACAGACATTTGCCCTTACTTTTTAGGAGGAAAAAAGTGCGTCTTATGGAGCGAAAAATACAGTACTTATCAGCATCCAGCCAGCCCCTGACAGGTACCTGACATGGAAAGCTAGATGATGTCACCCTCTTATTACAGAGATTCTGAAGCCATCCTGCCATTGGGAATGGGTGGATTTTGCGTACAGAACCCAACATGAAGAAAAAGCTTCTCCTGAGGTTTACTGTTATGGAACAGTTTCCACTCAGAAACAATCCAAGCTTTGGATAACCAGCAACCAAACCCTCAGAATAGATTCCCCTCAAGAGACGATTCAAAGGACAAGCATGGCTTCCAAATACGAGGAAAGTTTAAATATCAGATATTTATTACACTTCTTATAATAAAAGCGTAAAAAAGCAACTACAGTTGAGTCGAGATTAGTCCCCAGGCTTTCTGTTTTCAAAATAGAGTTTTGCAACCTGATTTTTTTTTTACGAGTGATCTGTGTGCAGATTTATGAGTGATCTGTGCAGTTTGCATGCCAGAAGTGTCCGCTCCAGACATACAATCTTGATTCTTTCAAGGATGCAGTGTTACCATTCGGACCCAAAAAAATCTGCCACCAGCTGGCCGGCCAGAATCAAGTCAATCCACTCTGTCTCATTTGCGTGAGCACAGCTCAGGAGCACAAAATGCAACCAACAATGTAATCTTCTGTCGATCAAATACCTGACACCATACTCCCGAGAAAAGGCCAGGAATGATGGAAAATCCTATGCGCATTATCACATTTGGATGCAATGGGATGGCGCCACCTTGTGATCCTTATTTTAATGCATAATGGCCACAGACGCTCCACTTTCCCGGAAAACCAAAGATGGGCGCATCATTTGCGAAGCATCCTTATTGAAGGTCTCTCAGTTGCCACTGTCCCCTCCTTTTGGCTCAGCTCACAATCCCCATTTAAACCGAAACCGGATGGTCCAATGGTCTTATCGTCGGATTGACTCGGAGGAAAGACCCTGACTGTTCCTGGTCACTTGCAGAATGGTCAAAATCCACGGCCGGACACAACAGCACCTGCAAAACCAAGGCAGAAAAGCAACATGCCAACTTAATTCTTATTTCATTTATATAGTGCCGCTTTTTTAATCATAACGGGTCACCGCGTATTGCACGTTTTAAATCAGGGAAATTTGTATTTAAATGTTTCAATGGGGTTGTTTTATTGTGTATCTTAATTAATGCTTCATATTTTTAATGTTTGTGTAACGTAGCCCATCTAGGAGAAGGAAGACTCTGATCCTAAACTGTTGCAGCCACACTCATTTGTGAGAAAGGCTTCGGGAGTAAAACCTGAGGTACAATCCATACTCACTGCCTTGTGGGGCAATTTTGGGAAAAGGAAATCCTAAGGAGTAAACCCTACCCACACAGATCAGATTAAAAACTTAAAAATATTCAATTTAATTTTTTAAAATTTAACTATTTACTGTTTGTTATAATAAAACCTTTAAGCTGCTAACAAAACCCCCCCATTAAAATCATCAATAAGAGACTGTTAAAAACAGGTATTTAAAAGATAACAATGAGCTTAGTAAAGGTAAAGGGTAAAAGGACCCCTGACCATTAGGCCCAGTCGTGGCCGACTCTGGGGTTGCGGCGCTCATCTCGCTTTATTGGCCGAGGGAGCCGGCGTACAGCTTCCGGGTCATGTGGCCAGCATGACTAAGCCGCTTCTGGCAAACCAGAGCAGCGCACGGAAACACCGTTTACCTTCCCCCCGGAGCGGTACCTATTGATCTACTTGCACTTTGACGTGCTTTTGAACTGCCAGGTTGGCAGGAGCAGGGACCGAGCAACGGGAGCTCACCCTATCACGGGGATTTGAACCACCAACCTTCTGATCAGCAAACCCTAGGCTCTGTGGTTTAACACACAGCGCCACCAGCGTCCCTTAACAGTAAGCTTAAAACAAATTAAAACACATGCCGAGCAAATTTGATCACCACATTGACCCGCCCATGGCCATCAAAAACTGATGGGTTGTTTTGTAATTCTGATGCTGTTGCAGAAAGATTCAGCATTGCCCAAATTTATTTATCCACCATACAATCCTATACACGTCTATTCAGAAGCAAGTCCCATTGAGTTCAACAGGGGTTACTCGCAAGGTGCATAGTACTGTTTAGAGAATGTAATGCAAACATTCAGCAGAGTGCCTTGAAAGCTCACCCCCGGAAAAACAGGGCAGTTAACAATGTACCAACAGCTCTTCTTGGCTCCAGCACAAATGACTGTTTGTTCCTTCCTTGTCTACCTCCCAAAGTTGCACGTTCATTTGCAGAAAACGGAACAATAGGATCTGCCCGTGTTTTAGTTACTGTTAAGGCTGCAATCGGCAGGAAGGCCGAGGGTGGGGGTGGGAAGGAGGCAGCCCCTATGATGACCAGAAAGCTAAAGAGGAAATCCAAATACAGAGAACATCTTCCCCTGAAGGAGGAAGTGGGAGAGGATGGCAAACACCACAGTATGTGATGCCTAAAGTTGTAAGGGGGAAAAAAGCCTTGCAGGATCAGGCCAGTGACCTACCGATTTCTCACAGTGGCCAAGCAGACACTCTAAGGCAGGGTCAGCAAACTTTTTCAGCAGGGGGCCGGTCCACTGTCCCTCAGACCTTGTGAGGGGCCGGACTATATTTTTTGGGGGAAAATGAATGAATTCCTATGCCCCACAAATAACCCAGAGATGCATTTTAAATAAAAGCACACATTCTACTCGTGTAAAAACACACAGATTCCCAGACCGTCCGCAGGCTGGATTGAGAAGGCGATTGGGCTGGATCCGGCCCCTGGGCCTTAGTTTGCCTACCCATGCTCTAAGGGGAAGAACCATAGCTGTCAACTTCCCCCCCTTTTTAAGGGAAATTCCCTTATTCTGAATAGGATTCCTCGCAAGAAAAAGGAAAAGTTGACAGCTATGGGAAGAACGGAAGCAGGATCTGAGCTTAACAGTTCGCTCCTGGCTTGCAATTCCCAGCAATTGGCATTCAGAGCTGACAGTGAATACAAAATGTAGCCATGAATTTGCCTAATCTTCTTTAAAAGTCCAGGTTGGTGGGCATCTCTTGGGAGTGAGTTCCACTGTTTAACTATATGCTGTGTGAATAATTGCTTCCCTCTTCAGTCTGCCCTTGTTAAGCCAGTCAGTCAGTCCCCGTTTCCCAAGGAATTCTGGGAAATGGAGCACTGTGAGGGGAAACGGGGTCTCAGCACCCTTATCAAACTACATCTGCCAGGATCCTCTGGGGGAAAGACGTGACACAGTGGTTCTCAACCTGTGGGTCCCCAGATGTTGTTGGACTACAACTCCCATCATCCCTGAGCTCTGGCCTTGCTAGCTAGGGGTGATGGGAGTTGTAGTTCAACAACATCTGGGGACCCACAGGTTGAGAAAGGCTGGTTTAAAGCAATATAATACTCCTGTCCTCCTAGTGGCACAGCAATAAAAGTGCTTGCACATTTACAAAGCTAAGCAGGGTCTAGGGTGGTTTCAAACTGGGTGGGCGACTGAGTGTTGAGATTCTGGCATTGCAGGGGGTAGGACTAGATGACCCTTGGTGTCCCGGGAATATCACCTCAGGGCTGCTAACACAGTGGTTTGTCTTCACCTGTGGAGACACACTCCATTGTCTCTTGAGACAGATGGGTGCAAAAAAACCACCCAATATTATTATTATTATTATTATTATTATTATTATTATTATTATTATTATATACTTGAGTTTCTAAAGGTACAATTTCTAGGCAGGTTTTGCATATTTCTCCTTCCAGAATGGGCAGCAAGCCTGGCATTTATTTCCTTGCAAAAGAAAGCAAAGGAGATGCTTCTCTCGATTTCCTTTTTTAATAGTAGCAGTTATGGAGCTCAGGCAGGACTGCATGAATATTTGGTCTGCCCCTATTCAAGCCATGCAGGAACTGTATACTTGCCCCCTCTGCCGTACTCTGCACTGCGAAGAATGGAGAGCTTTATTTCAAAGATAGGACCTGAAATCTAAGTGGGGTGGATAGCTCTTGGCGCCTGCTTACAGCCAGACATGATCAATGCGGATAAAGCTCTTGAGGTACTTGACCAGAAGTGAAGCCAGGAGTCCAGGTTTAAAAAAAAAGTCTCTACTGTACATCTCTTTGAGGAGAGGGAGGAGAAACAGAAGGGAAATCTGTTCCAAGTATTTTCAGCTGAGTGAGCAAAGGAGAACTATGATTAAGATCGACCTCAACCAATCCTTCACATTCCAGAGGGCCCACTTGCACCCTGCTATAACTAAAATTTCTGCAGCTGTTGTTTGTTTTAAACTGTTTTTAAGCAGCGGTTCTCAACCTGTGGGTCCCCAGATGTTGTTGGACTACAACTCCCATCATCCCTGATGTTATGTACTGAGTTGAATAGGATCCAAAAGCTAGCAGTCTGATTGGTCCTAGAACAATAGGATTCAGGATGCAGCAGTCTGATTGGTCCTGGAACAATAGGGTCCAGAATGCAGCAGTCTGATTGGTCCACAGGAGCCACCCAATCCAGCTCCAGGTGGAAGTGAATCCGCAACCAGATTGGCCTACAGGTGAATCCCAGAATTAGCCAATCACGTGGGGCCCATTGTGTAAATAATGTATATAAAGCAGACATTCTGGGGGAACTTCCATTCCTCCTCACCACTATGAGCTGAATAAAGAGCATGAAATCCACTCTCGACTCCGCGTACATTTCACCTGAGCTCTGGCCTTGCTAGCTAAGGGTGATGGGAGTTGTAGTTCAACAACATCTGGGGACCCACAGGTTGAGAAAGGCTGGTTTTTAAGGCTCAATTTTTAATTGTTGCAAACTGCCCTGGGCAGAGTGAAGGTCTCTCTATACAGTAGACAGAGGCAGCGAGCCAACCACTGTCTACTGCAACTAGGAGGTCTCCTCCTCTTCCTTCCAGCTAGAATTTGTCCATTGCCAAAGAACTGAATTTTCAATACAAACACACGCAGTCCCTGGAAACCGACAGGAGCGAGGTTAAACGACACAGACAAGGATCAACTACCCTCGTTATGCCCTTTGACCATAATGCATATGCAAACAGAGACATGGGATGCTACAAACACAACCTCCCCAGGGGCCCAAGTTGTGTTAGCAAAGGCCGAGAACAAAGACCTGCCGGGAAAATGTTATGGATCTTTTCCTTTGAACTTGCAACGAAGGTCATGGAGGACACTGAGCTGAGAGGAAGAGCCTCCTTGCTTGCTTTTGGGAACAACAGGAAGATTTCGACCTGTCCATTGCCTGCATTGAGTGTTCCAATGTGGGGTGGGGATTTCCCCCCACTTTTCTTAAGATAGATATTTCTTCCTTGTACCAATTCAGTGAGTCACCGCCGCTCATTTTATGGCGGAAAATTGAGAACCTCACAAGAACTTCTATTTCATCCTTTGCCAACCAGATGCCCTGCAGAAGTTCTGGAACAGGAGGAGGTGCAGGGACCAGGAGTTGTCCTGCAAAATATCTGGAGGTTTTACTAGGATTTTAAAGGATGATTGGCTTGCGCTGGATAGCTGAGCAATGCCCGTTTTTAGAACCTTGTGCTTGATGCACACAAAATCAGCTGGACTTTCTTTTCCTTTTAGAAAATCTTTTCCTTTCAGCTTCTTCTTAAAAGAAAAGAGAAAGGGCAAGAGGGAGCATTTAACGCTGTGAAAATGTTGGGGAAATCCTCAGAAGGACTTCTGCAAACAGGACGGCCACTATCCCAGAGGACAGAATCTCCGCCTTATGCACAACCAGTTATTCAAAAGACATCTCAGGCGACATCTGCATCATACATTTAAAGCAGCGTCGTGACAATTTTTGTAAGACATCTTGACTCCCAGTTCTGGGGGAAAGGCGGAATAAAAATCATAATAAAAAGGTAACAGGTAAAAGGTAACAGAATTAGGGACGTGGGTGGCGCTGTGGGTTAAACCACTGAGCCTAGGGCTTGCCAATCAGAAGATTGGCAGTTCAAATCCCTTCGACGGGGTGAGCTCCCATTGCTCGGTCCCTGCTCCTGCCAACCTAGCAGTTCGAAAGCACATCAAAGTGCAAGTAGATAAATAGGTACCACTCCGGCGGGAAGGTAAACAGCGTTTCCATGCGCTGCTCTGGTTCGCCAGAAGCGGCTTAGTCATGCTGGCCACAAGACCCGGAAGCTGTACGCCGGCTCCTTCGGCCAATAAAGCGAGATGAGCACCGCAACCCCAGAGTCGGTCACGACTGGACCTAATGGTCAGGGGTCCCTTTACCTTTTTAATTTGATGGGTCTCCTGTTCTCACCTGGTATTCTTCATCCCGCAAAGCTCGTGAGATTTCCATCACTCCACTGATTTCAAAGCTTTCTTTCTGCTTGTGCTTCTTCATGAGCAAGCTGTCCACTACCCAGAACATAACAGCCTTAAAAAGAGAGAAAAATGAAGGTGGGAAACTATTCATACAGTTGTACCTCGGTTTTTGAACAGCTTAGTTCTCGGACGTTTTGGCTCCCGAGCGCCGCAAACCCGGAAATGAGTGTTCTGGTTTGCGAACGTTCTTTGGAACCTGGACGTCCAACGGGGCTTCCACGGTTTCCGATTGGCTGCAGGAGTTCCTGCAGCCAATCAGAAGCCGTCCTTTGGTTTCCGAAAGTTTTGGAAGTCGAACGGACTTCCGGAAAAGATTCTGTTTGACTTCCGAGGTACGACTGTACTTGAAGAACAGAGGGACAGACATTAGGTTCTGTACTTCCAGGATGGAAAACCTAAAATTCTTAGCAGAATATAAGGTATATTTTGCTGTTGCTGTTGTTCAGTTTGGGTCCCCACTAAAATGTAAGGAAGATTCCATGTCAGTACAGTGGTACCTCAGGTTACAGACGCTTCAGGTTACAGACTCCGCTAACCCAGAAATAGTACCTTGGGTTAAGAACTCAAGCTTCAGGATGAGAACTCATGCTTCAGGATGAGAACAGAAATCGTGCTCTGGCAGTGCAGCGGCAGCAGGAGGTCCCATTAGCTAAAGTGGTACCTCAGGTTAAGAACAGTTTCAGGTTAAGTACGGACCTCCAGAACGAATTAAGTTCTTAACCCGAGGTACCACTGTACAAAAAAACGCAAGAAAAGAACAAGCAACACCCAGACACATAAAACAAAAGCCAGCGTTTTGGAGGGTGGAGCAAATCCATTCATGGTTCCCTGGCAGGACTTCAAGGAACTCATTTACAAAAAGCAAAAGTTAAGAGTGACTGATCAGAAACAAAGCCATCCTGTGTTTCTTCTAAGCATTTAAACCGAACGCTCTCCTGCCACAGGGCTCTGACATCAGAGACATACCGCTGTAACAGGGGCATAGCGTAGGGGGTGCCAGAGGGGCTGTGGCCCCGGGCACAGATTTTTTAGGGGGCGTGAAGCTGGCACCCCCATGCAGGTGCCCCCCAGCATAGCACAGCCTGGCGCTTCTCTTCTGGCATTGGTGGAACCAACGTTCACGGAAAGGAGCACCAGGCCGGGCCATGCTGGGGCCTGGTGTGGGGGCACTTGCTTTGCATCTGCCAAGTGCTGCATCGGCTGCCCAGCAGGCAGCAGGGGGCACAGCATGTGGTTGTCGCAGTCCCCAAGCGGAATTGCCAGGCTCGATTCTGGGGAAGCTGGCGTGAGAAGGGCGAGACAGCTGTGCCGATCGGGGCTGGTGTGGCCTTGATGGGGACTGGGCAGGAGAGGTGGGCTCTGTTTGTGCCCTGCCCCTGGCATGGGCGCTCGTGTGTGCGTGCACACACACAACCACACACACAAATGATCCGCCGCTGCACTGTAAACTAAGAGACTATTACCGTATTTTTTGCCCTCTAGGACACACCTGACCATAGGACTGCGCAGTGCCCCTTCATCGAAGCGGCAGGAGAAACGGAGCCCCTTCCATTTCTCCTCCCACTTAGCTGAAGGGGCACTGCACCTTAGCTGAAGGGGCACCTATCCTTCAGCGAAAGGAACCTGAAGCCTCCAGAGCGCAGCGGGAGCTCCCGCCACGCTCCAGAGGCTTCAGGAAGCTATCTTTGAAGCCTGGAGAGCGAGAGGGGTCGGAGCGCTCCCACTGCGCTTCGGAGGCTTCGCGTTGCTATCGCTGAAGTCAAGGAGCCTGCATTCGCTGCATAAGACGCACACACATTTCCTCTTAATTTTTGGAGGGGGAAATGTGCGTCTTATAGAGCGAAAAA
Organism: Podarcis siculus; assembly: GCA_034642415.1. Classification (NCBI taxonomy): domain Eukaryota; kingdom Metazoa; phylum Chordata; class Lepidosauria; order Squamata; family Lacertidae; genus Podarcis; species Podarcis siculus. The sequence continues at coordinate 35,181,893 of JAXCMG010000011.1, forward strand.
GACAGTATTTCTTGTGAAGTGGTCCCCAATTGTAACGTCAGCACAAATACCGAGGGTAGAGGTAAAACCGAGTTTTCGTCGATAAAACAGCTGCAACGCACTCAACTTATATGATCCCAAAAGGCTTTGTTGCAAAATAATTACTGTCTCAGTTTGGAAAAGCAGGTAATAAACGATAGCAAGAAATTATAATGAGCTCACATAGTAACCGTGTGCCAAATCTTTATATGCCCCTCCCTGTCTGATGGCTTCCTACTGCTCTGCCAGTTTTAAGAGCGGATGAAAAGATTTCCCATAAATGCTCTACGTTTTCTTCTTTTTTAAAACAACAACCACCGTACGATTTGTCATTTGATAGAACAAGAAGGGTGCAGATAGCAGCTTTCTGGTTTTTTTACTAGCATGTTTTTAATAGCTCCAGTCCAATCCCCTTTAAAAATAATTCTACTCTGTCAGATATGCAAAAAAGCCAGCCTCCTTAAACCAGATACCTTCATCGCCACTTGCACTTGTATTATATATCCTTTAGATTTTTGCAGACATGCGAAATGCCTGTTGTTTCCCAAACTCTTGCTTCTTATTGAAGAGAATTTGAGAATGCAACTTTCTGGTTTTGTTGCCTTGCCAAGAGGTCTCCAGATTACGGAATCCATGGGTTCTGGTCAGTCTCCTCCCACCTCTTTTCCCAAGGCCTCAGAAGAGAGGGGTATTTGTTCCTCTTCATCCGGGGCAGACAATTAAAGGGCAAATCTTTCTAATGCTGCACTGAGCTTCCAACCTCAGCGTCAGCTTCCCAGCTTCAGAAAGAGCCAATCACTATTGCTTTGTGGCAGAGAACCTGTTTTATATGCAGAAGGTATTGATCGCTGGCACCTCCAGGTATGGCTGAGAGCCCTGTCCAAAATCCTGGACAGCTGTTGCCAGTCAGCGTAGTCAATACTGACCTAGATTGACCCACAGTCTCCACTCAGCCTAAAGAGGGTTTCCTATGTCATCATGAACCAGTAGATCACCAGTGTTGAAGCAATGATTCTTCAACATCAGTTCTGTTGGACTGGTCATTTTGTGCGGATGCCTGATGATCGTCTCCAAAAGCAACTACTCTATTCCGAACTTAAAAATGGAAAGTGTAATGCTGGTGGTCAACAAAAGAGGTTTAAAGACTCAAGGCAAATCTTTTTTTAAAAATGTATTATAAACAGCAACAACTGGGAAACACTGGCCTGCGAGTGCTCCAGTTGGAGAACAGCCTTTACCAAAGGTGTCATGGGCTTTGAAGACACTCAGGACACAAGGGAGAAACGTGCTGGGGGAAGGCATGCTTGGCAAATCCACACCGTGATCAACTCCCGCCCAGAAACCAATGTCCTCACTGTGGAAGGACGTGTGGATCCAGAATTGAATTGGCCTCCACAGTCACTTACGGACTCATTGTTAAAACTGTGTTTATGGAAGACAATCTTACTCAGCTACGAGGGATCGCCGAAGAAGAAGAATCAATAATGGACAAATCTGTCAATTTCAGTCTCTCTCTGTTTCTCATGTTTGTCTTTAAAGCTCAGTTCTCCATCTCAGTTTGTGGATTTTTCTTATTTTTTTAAAGTCTGCACGAAAATGCACCAGCACTTTTATCTGTAAGCCCCTTTTGAGTCCTGCTAGGGAAAAAGGCGGGGTATAAATAAATATAGTTTACATTTATATTTATTTAGTGCTAATTTCTCCCTCACATTTTTACAAGCAGTTTGCCCTAGTAGACGCAGAGCCGTAGCCAGGTGATCTTGCGCCCCTGGCAGAAAGTTAAAGACCTTTCCTTATGAGACAATAATCAATATTTTTATTTATAAACATATTTATGGACATACTGTAGCTGATTTTGCACCCCCCCGCACCTGCACCCATGGTGGGGGCCTTCCTTGCCACTCCCTGAGTGGATGTTATTTTTGCAAAGCAATTTCACCCAGTATAATGCACTTCCATTACACTGTTTTGCACAGATCTATGCATTTCTAGGACGCGGGTGGCGCTGTGGGTAAAAGCCTCAGCGCCTAGGGCTTGCCGATCGAAAGGTCGGCGGTTCGAATCCCCGCGGCGGGGTGTGCTCCCGCTGCTCAGTCCCAGCGCCTGCCAACCTAGCAGTTCGAAAGCACCCCCGGGTGCAAGTAGATAAATAGGGACCGCTTACCAGCGGGAAGGTAAACGGCGTTTCCGTGTGCTGCGCTGGCTCACCAGATGCAGCTATGTCACGCTGGCCACGTGACCCGGAAGTGTCTCCGGACAGCGCTGGCCCCCGGCCTATAGAGTGAGATGGGCGCACAACCCCAGAGTCTGTCAAGACTGGCCCGTACGGGCAGGGGTACCTTTACCTTTACCTTTTACCTATGCATTTCTAATGCACACTTTGACCCAGGGTATGTACTTAATGTAAGCATTACCTGCTTCAAGAGAGCAAGTTCTGAAGGATGACTGCGTCTCAGCACACTTCCCCACCCCCCAGAAAGTGTGAATTAGGCATGTGTGCCTTTAAATATAAAAGAATCAAATTTCTCCCTGACTCATACCTCCAGTCCACCTGGCTTTCCTCAGAGCCCAGCCACCACCTCATATTTCCAAAGGCTGAGATCTTCCTCCACATCAGTATTTTACCACAGGGTGAAAATCCCCCCCACCCCCGCCGCTTCAAGATTGCAGCCTCAAAACAGGCAGAAAGCTCAAGATTTCCTCCCAGAAGTTACTCAAGTTGACTATAAAAGGGACCACAAGCATCACCAACACCAGCTCCAGCTGTGGATCAGGAATGTAGTTCAGAAGAATCTCTTGGAGCTGGAGAAGGCATAAAATACCACACACCTTTCAAAGAGATTAAATGCGTCTTGCATGCTTACTAAACAAGGTCTGGTCCATGTGATCCCCTTCAGATGTTAGCTAGGACTACAAATTCCATCATCCCTGCCCACACTATCTAGAGAGGAAAGGATACGTTTACAGTTGAGGACATTCGCAAATGTGCCCTTGCCAAGTCTGAAAACGTTACAACTGGCTTCGCGCAGAGTTGGCGAGTTTCAAGCCCACTGGTTCGGGAAATCCAGAAACCCAAGTTCTTCATGATTTTCCTTTTGTCTCACAATGATCTACAGATTTTAAAACTGCAGCCATGCATCACACTCAGCTGTCCCCAGCCAACTTGGGAATGCGTTTGCAAGAATGCGCGAATCAGGGATTCCTTCGTGGTGGTTAAAGCTAAAGGGACTCCTGACCGTTAGGTCCAGTCGCAGACGACTCTGGGGTTGCGGCGCTCATCTCGCTTTACTGGCCGAAGGAGCTGGTGTACAGCTTCCGGGTCATGTGACCAGCATGACTGAGCCGCTTCTGGTGAACCAGAGCAGCGCACGGAAACACTGTTTACCTTCCCGTCGGAGCGGTACCTATTTATCTACTTGCACTTTGACGTGCTTTCAAACTGCTAGGTTGGCAGGAGCTGGGACCGAGCAACGGGAGCTCACCCCATTGCGGGGATTCGAACTGCCAACCTTCTGATTGGCAAGCCCTAGGCTCTGTGGTTTAAGCCACAGCGCCACCCGCATCCCTATAGTTTTCCCTATTCCTTCCTTGCGAGCAGATCCGCAGGTTAAAAACAAACCCAGTGATTCAGGTGTCTCGTCTGTTGCTCAAAGGAATGCGTCACAAAGCTTATACCCAGAACAAACTTAGTTGGTCTCTAAGGTGCAAATTCACCCATTAGCCATGCATGAAAGTATGGGCGACTCCACTGAATCTAACCCAAGAAGTATCTCTAGAGAGGGACAGCAAACTTTTTCAGCAGGGGCCGGTCCACTGTCCCTCAGACCTTGTGGGGGGCCAGACTATATTTTTTTGGGGGGGGATGAACGAATTCCTGTGCCCCACAAATAACTCAGAGATGTATTTTAAATAAAAGCACACATTCTACTCATGTAAAAACACGCTGATTCCCTGACCGTCCGAGGGCTGGATTGGGAAGGTGATTGGGCTGGATCTAGCCCCCGGGCCTTAGTTTGCCTACCGATGCTCTAGACTAAGGCTACCCATGCTCTAGACTAACAGTATCATACCGCTTTAAGCAGTCAGGGCTGGGAATCCTGGGAATTGTAGTTTAAGAAGGGTGCTGAGAGTTGTTTGGAGACCCCCTCTTCCCCTTACAGACCTCCAATACCCAGAGTTCCCTAGAAAGAGGGATTGTTTGTTTCAACATTCAGAACACTGCAGCTCCCTTATCCAACGATAGTTCCCAGGATTCTTTGGGGGAAAGCTTTGAGACGGCTTGCTCCCTTCCCTGTCCTCAGGCCAAGACTTTTCTGCCTCCTCTTATGGAATAGTTAACATACACCTTTCTTACCTTCGTCCAGCCAGGAATGAGCAAGACAAGGCCAACTGTCGTCTTCTCAAAGACCATAATCAACAGGTAGAGGATGCACTGCCCAATCCAAGCAGCTGCTTGTGGAGGATCACCTGGAAGAAAACGAAACGATGGAGGTGAACCCCAAGTCCATGGGCCTATAAAAGAATCGGCAAAGCTGACAAGGAAGCCAATCACCCAATAGCACTCAACAACCACCAGCCGCTTTTTCCTTTACACTGACGCATATCTGCAAGACAACAGAGAGCTGTTGTAGTACAGTGGTTAGAGTGTTTGACTAGGACCTGGTTGATAAAGGTAAAGGGACCCCTGACCATTAGGTGCAGTCGTGGCCGACTCTGGGTTTGCGGTGCTCATCTCACTTTATTGGCCGAGGGAGCCGGCGTACATTCTGGGTCATGTGGCCAGCATGACTAAGCCGCTTCTGGCGAACCAGAGCAGTGCACGGAAATACTGTTTACCTTCCCGCCGGAGCGGTACCTATTTATCTACTTGCACTTTGACGTGCTTTCGAACTGCTAGGTTGGCAGGAGCAGGGACCGAGCAACAGGAGCTCACCCCATCATGGGGATTTGAACCACTGACCTTCTGATCAGCAAGTCCTAGGCTCTGTGGTTTAACCCACAGTGCCACCCACATCCCTTAGGACCTGGTAGCCCAGGGTTCAAATCCCCACTCAGTCCACTGGGTGCACTTGGGCCCAGACACTTACTCTCAGTCTAACCTACCTCACAGGGCTGTTGTGAGAATAAAGTGGGGAGGAGGAGGACTATTAAGTGTCAGGGACTGGGCAGAGGAGGAATGGTGGAGACCGCCGCCCCCCAGCCTGAACCTTCCAATGAAGAAGACGACAGTTCAGAATTATAACAGGGGTTTTTGAGGGAGGTCACAGTTCAGAGGCAGATGAGGGAAAAGCTGGGAAATAATGGGAGGAGGAGGAGGAGGAGGAGAAGGAGAAGGAGAAGGAGGAAGAGGAAGAGGACACACCAGTGGGGTGACAGCTGATGGACGCAGTGTCTTTAGAAAGCATTCCAGACCAGCCCCCTCTCCCAGAACCCAGCAAGCCTTGAAAGTAGGAGAGCAAAAAGCTCAAAGGCTGAGGGCACTTTTCAGCGCCCGTAAAGATGGTGAATAAGAAAGTGGGAGAGACACCATGAAAATCTTAGGAAGATTCAGGGGAATTGGAGAGTCTCATATTTTGACAATCTGAAACACCAGAAGCTGTGAGGGTTGCTGGCATGTAACCAGCCATCCTGAATTATGTAGGCAGGACAAGCAAGGAGGACATTGTAAGCAACAAGAAATGAAAATTTATTTAATGTATTGGTGTTGTTGCTTTTGCTGTTGTTTTTTCTTTTTCTTTTTTTCATTGTTAGGAGGTGATGTATATTTGTGTATCTTTATATTTTCTTTTTGCATGTGGTGTATTTAATAAAAAAGGGGGGAAAGAAATTAGAATTTATTCAGGCATTCTGAAATGACCATGTTATGAAGAAAAGCATTCAACCTCGTTCAAAAGAAAATCCAGATGTTCTCTTGCGGGGATAAAAAGACGGTTGCTACATTTCCAAAAGTTACGTAAGATTTAGAAGCAACCCTTTGCAGATTTAGAAGCAACCCTTTGACGTCAACCCTTTGCAGAAAGAGCAAATTCTGGAGAGTCAGTGCAGTGGTGTGGAGACCGGCACTGCAGAGACTTGGGTTCAAGTGGGTGCCGAGTTTTGCGCGAGAAGCCTTGCGCCCTATTTTGCTCTGCGAGAGAAAGAAGACAATGCCCTTGTATGTTTCAGAGCACAATTCAAAGTGTTGGTGCTGACCTTTAAAGCCCTTAATGGCTTCTGCCCTGTCTACCTGAAGGAGCGTCTCTATCTCCATCATCCAGCCCAGACACTGAGGTCCAGCGCTGAGGACCATCTGGCGGTTCCCTTGCTGCGAGAAGTGAAGCTACAGGGAACCAGGCTGAGGGCCTTCTCAGTAGTGGCACCCGCTCTGTGGAACGCCCTTCCATCAGATGTCATAACTATATAACCCTTAGAAGACACCTGAAGGCAGCCCTGTACAGTATAGAGGGACGCAGGTGACGCTGTGGGTTAAACCACAGAGCCTAGGACTTGCCGATCAGAAGGTCGGCGGTTCGAATCCCCACAACGGGGTGAGCTCCCGTTGTTCAGTCCCTGCTACTGCCAACCTAGCAGTTCGAAAGCACATCAAAGTGCAAGTAGATAAATAGGTACCACTCTGGCAGGAAGGTAAACGGTGTTTCCATGCGCTGCTCTGGTTTCGCCAGAAGCGGCTTAGTCATGCTGGCCACATGACCTGGAAGCTGTACTCCGGCTCCCTCGGCCGATAAAGCGAGATGAGTGCCACAACTCCAGAGGCGTCCGCGACTGGACCTAATGGTCAGGGGTCCCTTTACCTTTACCTTTTATGACTGTATAGGGAAGTTCTTAATGTTTGAGGTTTTCTTATGTTTTATGTGTGATGGAAGCTGCCCAGAGTGGCTGGGGCAACCCGGTCAGATGGATGGGGTTCAAATAATATTTTTGTTATTGTATCTGGCCCTGCCCATTATCAGCAAGTGGCCCTCAGAACATTGCCCAGAAGGTTAATGTGGCCCTCAGGCTGAAAAAAGGTTCCCTGCCGCTGAATGATGTGATGACATTAACATCATTCAGGCATTGCACAAAACACAGACAGAGGCTCAAAAGGTCAGGGTCATGGGCAAAAAAAACCCCCTTTGTCTTCCATGGCAGGCAGAGAGAACAAATGTATTGTTTCCTTTCTGCACTTGAACTCTGCTTCTCTTGAGCTCGTAATCTACTCCCTGCCAGTGTGCAATGACCCTTGAAGAAGAAAAGGTTAGTTAACAGGAAAAAAAGAAAGACAGACAAACCCACAACAAAACTACAGGGGCCTTTAAACATCTCGCAGCTGTTCCAACGCCACTAAACATTTTCAGATGCAACCTACAGCTCGGGTGCAAATGATGTGCTGTGTAAATTTTTAAAAAACCAGCATAGCTGCCCACCTGCTACTGCCAACTGGGATGGGAAAAGCACTGCAGATACAACCAAGTTCTCTCTCTGCTTGCAACCACAAAAACAAGTTTTGCACCCCTCAAAACAGTCAGTTGTTCACTGCGGCATCAGCGCAAAGAACAGATGTCCCCAAAGATCTGAACACTGGAAGAGAAGGGGGGGGGGGTAATGAAGATTTAGAGGCATGGAGACATCTGCAAAATATTTTCTTGCGAAAAAGAAGAGGGTTGCAAATGAAGTGTTTATGGGAGAATTTATAGGCTGGGGTCCAGAAGAAATGGGGGAAATTAGTTTGCATGCCTGAGGGAGCCTTGTGTTTCTCCAATACTAGTCCTGCTGTCCTCCCTTCCCAGTGCAGGGTACGGTGTTTGGGGATCTAGGGGGACCCCCAAACTGTTTGTGTGATGTGCCAGTGGGGGGGTTATTCCAAGGAAATTGAAAATCCCACAGGACTGGAGGTGTTTGGCTAGGGATGGAGAATTCTGTCTGGGATGCACATTGACCTAATTATGACCTCCTGGACTAATGATACCTGGGCCGGAACAAATTACCGTATTTTTTGCTCTATAAGACTCACTTTTTCCCTCCTAAAAAGTAAGGGGAAATGTGTGTGCGTCTTATGGAGCGAATGCAGGCTTGCGTAGCTATCCCAGAAGCCAGAACAGCAAGAGGGATTACTGCTTTCACTGCGCAGCGATCCCTCTTGCTGTTCTGGCTTCTGAGATTCAGAATTATTTTTTTCTTGTTTTCCTCCTCCAAAAATTAGGTGTGTCTTGTGGTCTGGTGCGTCTTATAGAGCGAAAAATATGGTGCCCTTTGGATTCTGCATATTTTGCAAAATACTTGTTTTTATTTATTTTTTAAAGGACCAAAATACATTTTAAAAACCACTGCATTTTAGGACGAAATACGTCAAGACCATGGGTAGGCAAACTAAGGCTCGGGGGCCAGATCTGGCCCAATCGCCTTCTAAATCCTGCCCACGGACGGTCTAGGAATCAGCGTGTTTTTACATGAGTAGAATGTGTGCTTTTATTTAAAATGCATCTCTGGGTGATTTGGGGGGCATAGGAATTCGTTCATTTTCCCCCTTCAAAATATAGTCCGGCCCACCATAAGGTCTGAGGGACAGTGGACTGGCCCCCTTCTGAAAAAGTTTGCTGACCCCTAGTCAAGACAGACAGACAGACAGACAGAAAGAGCTTTTTACCACAGATATTTTGGAATAAATATGCATTCCCTTGCCCCCGCCATCTTTCTTTTAAATCTTAGTTGGGTTTTTTTTCTTTTTTTTTTTTTGAATTGTTTGGTTGTGTACTTTTCCGGTCTGTATTTCTGTTTTTCATTTGCATCTGCGTTTGTAGAGCCAATATTCTTTCATCCAGCTCTTCATAAACATAAGGGCTAGAAACCCGTTTCCTGTATGTCTGTATTATATGTGGAACGAATGAAAGCTAACATCCTCAGGAAGCTGAAATACGTTCTGCGCTTATAAGTGCTTCTGACACTCCTAAGGAATTGCAGCACATTCTACAAAACATCCCTGGTCAGTGCCAATATTCGAAGTGTTTATTTGCAAAAATAGAAATATGTCACAGAAATGCACACTAAATAGGCAAGAACTGCCCACAAGTTATGATTCACTTGCACCTTTTCTTGGCTCCTTTTCCAAATGCAATGCCTAAAAAGGAGCATGCACAAAAGGCTTAAAAACCCAACTAACCCATGTACCTTAAAACAGATACAACAACGAAAGCAGAAAGCAGTAAGACCTGCAAGAAAAATTGCTATTGATAACTGTTTTGTTATCCAAGCTGATGGAGCAACTAAAATTCACCTTAAATGACCAACCAGTTTATTATGCCACAAGTGCAAGGAAACTAGAGTTCTTCAGAGCACATACCCTAATACTATGGTTCCCCCATGGACCACTTGAAAATTGCTGAGGGTCTTGGTGGACCACTTCATAATTCTTCTGCTCACTGTAGCAACTGTAATGTGCCGTGCTAGACGATGCATGATTTTTAATTACTGTATATTTTTCCAGACACACTGCAGGAAACCTGGATGACGCTCACAGGCCACAGTTTAGGAACCCCCCAATGAACTTGCTGCCTTTAAAGCACCACAAGGTTAGGTAAAGGTAAAGGTCCAGTCGTGGTCGACTCTGGGGTTGCGGCACTCATCTCGCTTTATTGGCCGAGGGAGCCGGCGTACAGCTTCTGGGTCATGTGGCCAGCATGACTAAGCCACTTCTGGCGAACCAGAGCAGTGCACAGAAATGCTGTTTACCTTCCCGCTGGAGCGGTACCTATTTATCTACTTGCACTTCGTGCTTTCGAACTGCTAGGTGGGCAGGAACAGGGACTGACAACGGGAGCTCACCCCGTTGCGGGGATTCGAACCGCCGACCTTCTGATCGGCAAGTCCTAGGCTCTGTAGTTTAACCCACAGCGCCACCAGTGTCCCTACCACAAGGTTACGGCATTATTATTTATCCGCTTCTGCTGTAGCAGGCGATCACAGCTTCCCCTCTGGAAATTAGTAACTGAAAACATTTTGACCTGCCAGTGAAAATGCAGCCAAGGGCCTTTTGGGGGCTTCGCTCAAGATTCACTTGCCCAAGCCCCCTGACTCAGGAACAAAAGCGTGCATTAGCAATGACAAATTTGGAAAATCTTGAGAAAGCCGAGCAGAGTTATCGGCCCCTAGACAGCAAACCATATGAATTTTAGCCAGGTCAATCAGCAAACTGCTCCGTAGTTTCTTCTGCACTTAACAGGAGGAGAAACTGATTCAGCAACCCATTTCCAAGCATGGCTGTCTGTATTCTATAGATATCTTACGCTCTTATTGTTATTATTATTATTTAAATACACTGAGCGCTGCTTGAAAATGGAATGGCTGGTCCGTGTAAGAATGCAGCCCATCCCGTTCCTTGAGTTATGCTGCAAGGAAGCAGACTGTTTCTGGCAGAGACTGAAAAAGAAGCTGAGACGAAACCGCATGTTTTTCAAAGTCAAGAGTCTGAGCAGTCCCCAAAATATCATCTCTCCCCAAAGGCTTCACATGCATCAAGTGGAAAGGGGGATGAGACAGAGGCAAGGCAGGAAAAGGGTTTGTTTAACACGCAGGCCTGCCTAAGAAACAAGGGCTGCTGCTGCTTTTAGACTTTGGAGAAGCGAAATCCAATGGCATCTGTAAGAGAAATGATGGGGAAGTCACTGGACCATCTTCCTAGTTCATCCCTGTTGTTCAGTGCCAAGGGGCCGGACAGAGAAGAAGCAGGACGCTCCACTACCAATGGCCGTGTCCGCACTAAACCTTGGCACAACTTTTACTGAGATGGCAGCAAGCGGAGGGTCTCTGGGATAACATGAGCGAAACACTGTTTGAGCCGCTAAAGGTGTGTTTATGCAGTTTAAAAAAATTGGGAAATGATCTATAATGAGTTGAAGAAAATGTTTAAAATGACATTTCTTAAAAAACCAGAAGCATTTTTGTTAGGGATTGTAGGACAAGACCTGCCAAGGAAAACAAAAAAAATATTTATGTATGCAACAACAGCGGCAAGAGTCTTGATAGCACAAGGATGGAAGAATGAGGAAACCCTGACAAAAGAACAGTGGCAAGAGAAATTGATGAACTATGCAGAACTGGCTAAACTGACATACAAACTGCAAGACAAGGACAACTGGGACTTTAAAGAAGAATGGGAACTTTTCACAAACTATGTAAAAAGAACAAAATGAACTGGACTCCTTGGCAGGTTTTGAATAAACATACACAAATTTATTGATTGATAACATGGTGGACAGATAATGTAAGGACTTGTATAATTTTATAATATGCAGAGAATAATATGTGCTGAGAAATCAGAGAGAGGAGCTGAGGGAAGTCTTTGGGGAGGGGAGGGGGGTTTGAGGGGAAAGGGGGGGATAATGAATATGATACGTTTTGATATGTTGTTATGTTGAAAATGCTAATAAAAACATTTATAAAAAAATAAAAATAAAGGTGTGTCCGTGCGCTGCTCTGGTTCGCCAGAAGCGGCTTAGTCATGCTGGCCACACGACCCGGAAGCTGTACGCCAGCTCCCTTGGCCAGTAAAGCGAGATGAGCACCGCAACCCCAGAGTCGGTCACGACTGGACCTAATGGCCAGGGGTCCCTTTACCTTTATGCAAAATACAACACAGTGGAACAGTCTCCCTGGGGAGGCTGTGGGCTCTCCATCCTTGGAGGTTTTTAAGCAGAGGTTGGGTGGCCATCTGTCATGGATGCTTTAGCTGAGATTCCCCTGCATTGCAGGGGGTTGGACTAGATGACCCTCGGGGTCCCTTCAGACTCTACAATTCAATAGGTAATGACATAAGAGGAGCCTGATGGGTCAGGGCAACCAGTGACAGATGACTCATTAGGGCAAACTGGGCACTGCGCCCCACCAGCCTTAGACTGCTCTCAGCCAGCTCCCACCTTCCTGTCGTCTTACTTACGACCAGTCAGGAGGGTTTTAACACAGGAAATGGCCTTATATCAAGTCCGACCACATCTACCTCTGTATCGTCTTCACCAGGGGTCCCCAAACTAAAGCCCGTGGGCCGGATAAGGCCCGAAGGACTCATTTATCCGGCCCACGGTGACTCCTGCTGCGGCCACCTCCTCTTACCGACGCTGCGCGGCTGCCCACTTCCAGATCAGAGGAGCACCGGAAATAGCTTGTGTGCGTGCGCAAGCGTTATTTGCGCATGCGCAAGTGTTATTTCTGGTGCACATCCGGGTCGGAGGAGGCCCAGGCACATGCACACAAGCTATTTCCGGTGCTCCTCCTGTTAGTTTCTGTTTGCCACTGAGCAGCTGCTTAGAGTCACAAGGCTCTGTTTACATTCCAGAGACAGTCCAGACTATTGGAAGTCTCACGGGAGACTAGAGACGGATGTGACGTTACTGGTTTCCTGTTTCCTTTGTTCGGTTGCTCTCTGCTTTCGAAGATAGAGGATGTTTATTTCTTTGCTGTCTGCGTAGTAAGAAACAAAGCATAGCCATATAGCCATAAATCTCTGCTGAATGGGGGAACGTGCCTGAGGCCTTATTAAAGGCTCAGGTCGTTAATTATTAGTCGGGAGGTGATTCTGAAGGACTCGGAGGAAGATGAGCTTTACCAGCTTGGCCGAGCAGAGATCCCGACACCTCCGACCTGGAAGTGCGCCGGAAATAGCGTGTGCGCATGCATATGGGCATGCACTCCCCCGCCCTCCAGCCTGCTGCACGATCGGAGCTGGAGACACCAGCCCGAGGCACAGTAAGTTTGCTGACCCCTGGTCTTCACTGACTGGAAGCGGGGCAACTCTTCACACAGGTGCAATTCCTAGCCCACCCTGAAAGTGCCAGGACTTGAACCTAGGACCTTGCGCATGCAAAGCAGATGCTCTACCACCGAGCTATGGTCCATTCCGGCAGACGACTCTGTCTGTCGCTGCCTCTGGCGCCCCCTGCTGGTGGTCTTCCTAACCTCCACAGCACCCATCCCACTGAGCACCCATTGCCACCACTGTCTGCAGCAAAGACAGGTCCCAGATATCAGCTTCCGTCTTTCCTAGCTCGTTTCTCCACTGCCCTCTAGTACCAAAACTTCCCCTCCAGGGTGCACACGCTCTTCCCAGGAGATGGTGGAATTTGACTGCCTTGTAAGGGAGCGTTGCTGCTTTTGCTATGAGCTGCACCCTGGGATTATTTTTAATCCGCCGTGATTCCAAGGCCCTGAGCAAGCAGCAGCCCCGAGACATTAGCCTGCCTGATTTACTGAGTCTTTGTGTGAAACTGTGCAAACTCACGTACATATCGGAAGACGCACGAGCAGCTATTAAAGACAGCAAAGGCTGGAAAGGAGCCCAGAGAACTGTTACTCCTCTGCACAAAGCACAAAAGCCAATATTGAAAGGTCACTTGCATTTAAAGGGGGAGAGCTTTGCTTGACATCTTGGCAAAGGAAACTGTGCATTGAAGATGAATGATGCCCTTGCGTCACGCGGTACAGGCAACAGAATTGAACAGGCAGGCCATTGGCCCACGATGCTTTAGCTGGACAGAGAGCGCTTCACAGAAGCATAGAGTCTGAAGGGGTCCCAGGGTCATCTAGTCCAACCCGCAGCAATGCAGGTATCGCAGCTAAAGCATCCATGACAGATGGTCGCTGGTTTTCCCCAGAAGCACTTGAAATCAAGACAACAGTCCAGATAGCTCAATCTGAGTAATTTTTATATTGTTTTAATACGCTTAGCTCTCACCTTTCTCTCCCCGCCCCCAACCCCGCCCTTGGAGATCACGGCAGCGTACATGTTTCTCTCTTCCAATTTACTGTATTTTTCGCTCCATAAGACGCACCAGACCATAAGACGCACCTAGTTTCTAGAGGAGGAAAACAAGAAAAAAATATTCACCAAATGGTGAATTTGGGGTGACCCAATGCAAAAATCCTGAGGATCCATGGGCTTTTACCTCCCTCCTCCTAGGCAGCCTTCTTTATCGCTAGCGTCCCTTATCTCTCTCCCAATCCCACCAATCAGCTGCTTCCTTTCAACACTCCCTTCCCTCTTGTTTGCCTTAGTGTCTTTTCCTGAGCTGGAGCAGTCATTTGCTCCTCCTTTTCTTCTAATTTCTCTCCTCATTGATTTAGTATTCCTGTCTCCTCTCCTTGCAAGTTCGCTGTCTTTACCGCCCCCCTCCCCCGGCAGCCTCCTTTATTGCTAGCGTCCCTTATCTCCCTCCTGATCACTTGCCGATGAGCTGCTCAGCGGCTTTGTTTCAACACCCCCTTCCCTCTTAAAAAAAATAAAAGCATGATCTGCTTTTTACCCCTGGGAAATTCGGCTCCAGGGTCCATGCATTCACTCCATAGGACGCACAGACATTTCCCCTTACTTTTTAGGAAGAAAAAAGTGTGTCTTATGGAGCGAAAAATACAGTAATTTCACAACAGCCCTGTGAAGTTGGCTAGGTGCTGAGATGGGGAGGGAGTGGGGTTCAGATAAATGGGGGTTGAGCCTGGGACCAAAGAGCACAAGACTCTTAATTTCAGGGTTGTGGGTTTGAACCCCACGTTGGGTGAAAGATTCTTGCATTGCAGGGGGTTGGACTAGATGATCCACGGGGTCCCTTCCGACTCAACAATTCTATAATCTTCAGCATCGAAGTAAAACTCAGTTGAACAACACACAGCGCCATTTAGGCACCCAATACCTGGGTGAGCAGGAATATTTTTAATTTCTCCTCAATGTTAATAAGGGAGGGAGGACATGCACCTCACCAGGGAGGACATTCAACAAGCAGAAAACCACCCCCAACGAGGCCCTGCTTTGCCTGGAAAAAAACCCTTTGATGGCCCCACACACAGTCTTCAGAGATATGTGTCCCCATCAGCCTCCGAAGCTCTGCAAACAGGTTTGCCTGCCAGCAAATTCGCGACGCTGGGTTTTTAAAAGGAGGCAGGTGTTTCCCTATCTCGGTTGCTCATGCTTCAAAAATCTCCACGGAGGGTAGGGGTGGGGAGAGCAGAAGATGGGGAGGAAGAATGATTTCTTTTTGAAGCCAAACAAAAATGGTTAAGAACTCGTTTTGGCTGCTCTTGGGGGAATAGGAATTGTGATGGAAATGTTTGAACGCCGCCATGACAACAGGCCAGAATCAACACACACACACACACACACACACACACACACACACACACACGCCTTCGGTTCAAAATCCAGCAACCGAAACAAAAGACTCATGTTTCCCACAGCCCTGATCACAGAAGATGCTTGAACAGTCTTAAGTCAACCGGGTGCCCTCTAAACTATAGCTCCCTCCCTCCCCCACCCACCCCAGGCAGCTGTACTGGCTCTGCCTGGAAAAGGAGGCAAATAACTAAATATTTTTAAGTTTTGAAAGTGATCGGAAACCCTCATTTGTCCTAGCCAATGTTTTGCTCTCAGCTTCATCTTCTAGTTCCTGAGATTTTAACCAGTCTCACACGTTTTCAACAAGCCCACCCTGTCTTTGCAATCTTAGGGGTTAGATGCTTGGATTAATTTTGTTTTTAGTGCACACTTTTAAACACTTTTTTTAAAAAAAAGCATTTCAAAACTGCTTGATCTTTTAAAATCACCTATGTATACAAAATCAGAGCATAAAAGCAGTGTTATAAAAACCAAGGTACAGCATAAACAGTAAAAGGAGTATTATAAACACTGATTAGGGCTGGTTTTCAACATTGCAATATGTCACCAACGAAACATTGTGATATGCTGATGTAACGCGATGTCTGAAATAAGGATGGAGCAATGTAGAGCCATTGGGTGCTGTGCCGGATTTACGTATAAGATAAACAAGCTATAGCTTAGGTCCCCACTCTCTTGGGGGCCCCCCAAAAAAATTAAAGGAAAAAACACCTGAATGTACATTTCTAAAATATAAGATAAAAAACAAATAAAATTAAACCTACATGCAGCAACAGTGTTTTGTGTTGTGTAGGCTCCTATGACGTAAGTAATGGGCCCCGCCTGCTAGCCTGCTCCCTAAAATAACACTGGTTTGCTCATTTCTATATATAGGGTGCCTACATTCTGCATGGACTGGTTGCGTAGCAACACGTGCAAATGTCTTTAGATACCTATTAAAGGTAAAGGGACCCCTGACCATTAGGTCCAGTCATGACCGACTCTGGGGTTGTGGCACTCATCTCACTTTATTGGCCGAGGGAGCCGGCGTACAGCTTCCGGGTCATGTGGCCAGCATGACTAAACCGCTTCTGGCAAACCAGAGCAGCACGGGGAAACACCATTTACCTTCCCACCGGAGCGCTACCTATTTATCAACTTGCACTGGCGTGCTTTCGAACTGCTAGGTTGGCAGGAGCAGGGACCGAGCAATGGGAGCTCACCCCGTTGTGGGGATTCGAACCGCCGACCTTCCGATCGGCAAGTCCTAGGCTCTGTGGTTTAACCCACAGCGCCACCCGCGTCCCTATTAGGTCCACAAATTACCAGATAGCATATATTCAACACAAAAAAAAGAGGCAATTTGTTGTTGACAAAGGACAGCTGGACATATAAAGGGCCCCAATACCTTCAGTAGCTTAAGGCCTCAGCAAACCTAAATCCAGCCCTGGTTGGGTGGCTTCACGGTTTTTCCCACATTGTGATTTTTGCACAGCACACAAACACACGTCATGATTCGTGACATATTGCCAGCTCAAAAATTATGAAACCGATATCACTATATGGCCTTCAAACCAGGTTCAGATGATATATTGCTATATCGCCCAGCCGTAGCACAGATAAAAAAGCAAGAATAAAGAAAGAATGCCACAGATCAAGGAAAGCCTGGGCAGAAAGAGATGCTTTTGCTAAGTTGCCTGAGGCGAGCGATGGTTGATGTTTCATGTAGAACAGAGGGGAAGGCACTGAAGGGCAATGGTAGAAAATGGACTGTTTTGAGTTCACTGCCATGTGATATTTCGGCAAGGATGGTTTTGGCAAGAACTAGAACCATCAGACTTTGAATTATGGTGCTGGAGGAGACTCTTGAGAGTCCCATGGACGGCAAGAAGATCAAACCTATCCATTCTGAAGGAAATCAGCCCTGAGTGTTCACTGGAAGGACAGATCCTGAAGCTGAGGCTCCAATACTTTGGCCACCTCATGCGAAGAGAAGACTCCCTGGAAAAGACCCTGATGTTGGGAAAGATGTAGGGCACAAGGAGAAGGGGACGACAGAGGACGAGATGGTTGGACAGTGTTCTCAAAGCTACCAGCATGAGTTTGACCAAACTGTGGGAGGCTGTGGAAGACAGGAGTGCCTGGCGTGCTCTGGTCCATGGGGTCACGAAGAGTCGGACGCGACTAAACGACTAAACAACAACAACAGAACCTCCAGACACTTTTTATGATTTGGGTTTGTTTGTTTTTACGACACATACAACAGAGCCATCATTTTCAAGACAACTCTCCTCACAAGCCTGGGAAATCTCAATGATACTTTATAATCTGACTGGGGCAGTGGCCCACAGGGCCACAATAAATGTGATAATGTGTACGCCTGGAAATCCTTGAGTGCACTTCTAATAGGGAGGTTATGGTAACCTGTTGCTTTAGGAAACTGATGATTTTGCAAGTTGGTGCAAATGGGTACACGTAACACAGGTTCCCAACATGCACATTAACACAATGTAACAGAACACAGTGGGAATCAGAACTTAATCAGCAGAAATTGTCAGTGTTTATTTCGCATGTGTATGGAACATGAAATGAGGTAATGATTTATATCAGGGGTGTCAAACTCAAATTCATCGGGGGCCGCATCAGCAGTTTGGTCACCCTCAAAGGGCCAGTTGTATCTGTAGGACTACAAGTGGAGGTTTCCTGAATGCATGTAAAGTGGAGGTTTCCTGTGTAGAACGGCTGGCGCCGCTAGAGGGCAGACGTTCTCTGGCTTGTAGGCTGCCGCGCATGCGCTGAAGAGGCGGCTTTCTTGTGTCAAAAAAAAAAAAGCGAGAATAAAAGGTGAAGGCTGGCGGCCGGCGGCGGCTACACGGGCCACATGACGAGGTCTGGCGGGCCGGATTCGGCCCGCGGGCCTTGTGTTTGACACCCGTGATTTATATGATTGGTGGAAATTAAAATGCTTTGTTTGAAATTTTATAAATACAAATGCCTGGACCACTGGGCAGGGTTGCAGTTTTGCAGAACAATCCGACTGTAACCTATTGCTTTGAAATAAACAATGGACTCTTAGCTCCTCACATCTCTGAGTTTTATTGGCGTAACTAAGAAGATGCTATTTTCTGGCCCGTTCCATTTAGCCAGTAAGAACAGTACCAGCTCCCCTACTGACATCCAAAAGGGTGTTTGCAACATGATAACGCCGATAGTCTTTACCTGGACTTTACTTTAACCCCTGCGCAATTGTACTCATTCTGCATGCCTGTTTTGTGGTGTTCTTTGGATCTTTTAATTTTTGCCTGTTATAATTGCTCTCCCTGTCGTATATATGTTATAAAACGAAATTTAAACTGGGGGGTGGGTGGGTCGGATGCTCTTTAAGTATCAGGATTGACAATTTATCTCACATCAGGCAAAGTGAGGTTTAAGAGCTGTCCATGAAGTCAGATTTCACATTTGGTAGGAACTGCTGCCACCCAGTGGAACTGTAAGGACAAGCTGCCACAAAAAAAGACAATTTCAGAGCAGACCAAAATTAAGAGGTGTTTTGTAATTTTAAGGGTGTGTCTTTCGCAAGGGGTTGGACTAGATGAACCTCGTGGTACCCCTTCCAACTCAACAATTCTATGAAAGCGGCTTCTCTGAATCTTGCCACATAATTCTGGGCAGGAAGACAACAGTGTCCCTTGTTATTGGGTCAAAAGAAGTAAAGGTAAAGAAGAAGAAGAGTTTGGATTTGATATCCCGTTTTATCACTACCCTAAGGAGTCTCAAAGGGGCTTACATTCTCCTTTCCCTTCCTCCCCCACAACAAACACCCTGTGAGGTGAGTGGGGCTGAGAGACTTCAAAGAAGTGTGACTAGCCCAAGGTCAAGGTCAAGGTAAAGGACCCCTGGACGGTTAAGTCCAGGCAAAGGTGACTATAGGGTTGCGGTGCTCATCTCGCTTTCAGGCCGAGGGAGCTGGCATTTGTCCACAGACAGCTTTCCAGGTCATGTGGCCAGCATGACTAAACCGCTTCTGGTGCAATGGGACACCGTGATGGAAGCCAGAGCGCACGGAAACGCCGTTTACCTTCCCGCCACAATGGTACCTATTTATCTACTTGCACTGGTGTGCTTTCAAACTGCTAGGTTGCAGGAGCTGGGACAGAGCAACGGGAGCTCACCCCATTGTGCGGACTTAAACCGCCAACCATCTGAAGTAGATTGATCTCAACTTACCATACTCCCCGAAGGCAAGATGCATGCATTTCCGACCCTCCACAACCCAGGACACCATTTTAACGCCGAACCAAATTAACAGCATCCCCAAAGTGGCGTCCAGGATGAAATTCATCAGGTAGCTGTAATAATAAAATACAACTGTTTTTTAGCGGTTCTTATTTTTATCTGTAGGCCGCCTTGAGTCCCAATGAGGGGGGAAAGTGGGGTATAGGTAAATACATAAATAAAATAAAATAAAAACCCAGGTGAACACTCCAGAAAGCACTCAAAATTCCCACCTTTGTTAAGACTTGATTTAAATCTTTTTTTACAGAAAGACTCATTCTTGCTGGTATCATATTAATATTGACAACCGGATGAAGGTTTCAATTTTGGGAATAATAGATTTTCAGAGTAGTTTTTACAGTTATATCAAAAATTACTGATTTGGTTATACTATTAGAAATACACAGACAGATAATTATGAAATTATTATGAGGTTTAATAAGTTAACTGATTTTGCATGTTGCCACCGCTGCCTCCTCCAACATTGGACAACTTTTCTGCTATACTTTATTGGAAGGAGAAAAATAATCATTTCCTTAATAACAATTTAAACAATTTATTTAACTAAAACAATAACATTGTAGCATATGTATCCATGTTTGCTAACTGATGTGGTTAAACAATGGTTTAAGCACAAAAGTAGAGCAGCTTGTGGTCAGTGAGTAGGTCATGAAGACCACCCTGCGATAAAGATATTCTGCTGATGGGTCAATAAAATTATCTAAGGGAATTCTGACCATATTTGTACAATGATTAGCAGGCAAAATGGGATGATATTATGTTAATAAAACAAACGAGACATGCTGTGGTTTCTGTATCTCGGTGTGCCTGTTCTGTACTCAGGTTCATAGCTGTCAGCCGTCCCTTATTTGGTGGGAAACTCCCTTATCCCAGCGCTGTGTCCTGCTGCTGTTCCTTATTGATGATGTCCCTTAAATTTCCCGGGTTTCAAAGGAAGCAGCTCCTCTCCCTCCCTCCTTGCCGGCCAGGGAGGAGGAGGCTCCAACTGTGTTGCTTGGTTGCGTTGCTCACCCAATAAGGAGTCTAAGAACGACTGGGGGGTGGAGCTTGCATGCCTTGTGCCAATCAAATCGGCCGCATTGCCTGGGGACTCGCCTTTGCTCAGCGCTTCCCAGCAGAGAGGTGACGGTGGTTTCCCTTGCTGCATCCCCTTTGCTGGGTTGCTGCGCTGTGGGAACCTCCACTTGAGGTTGGGCTGCTGGCTGGGCTTTCTGCCTTTAGCTCAGAGGGGCTCAGAAGTTGAACATACCTGTGCTCGGAAAATCCCTTATTTTGGCTGCTGATCCCTTATTTTTGAAGCTGCTGGTCCCTTATTTTCAAATCTGTAAGTTGACAGCTATGCTCAGGTTTCCAGCTCGCAAGCGTATTTGATAGAAGAAGAAGAAGAAGAAGAAGAAGAAGAAGAAGAGGAGGAGGAGTTTGGATTTGATATCCCGCCTTTCACTCCCTTTAAGGAGTCTCAAAGCGGCTAACATTCTCCTTTCCCTTCCTCCCCCACAACACACACTCTGTGAGGTGAGTGAGGCTGAGAGACTTCAGAGACGTGTGACTGGCCCAAGGTCACCCAGCAGCTGCATGTGGAGGAGCGGAGACGTGAACCCGGTTCCCCAGATTACGAGACTGCCGCTCTTAACCACCACACCACACTGGCTCCCAAATAAAGCTTTCCTATTTCACCAAACTTGTTCAAGATCATTTCATTAAGGATCCAGAAGACCTTAAGTCTTGATGGACCATTTTTCATATCTAACACCTTGCAGCTGCCTCATTGGGGCAAGACCTCCTGAGAAGACCTGTGGTGATCACTAGGCCTGAGCTGTTTTGGTTTCGTTGGAGAGTTAACTTCACAGACACAGGGTGATTATTGCTGACCTGAGCCTGACTCCAGCCCCCGACGCCCACCCAGGTCCCTTCACATGCAAAGCCAAACTCACAGAGAGCAGGGGTCTTCTTCAGTCAGGTCAGACAGGAAGACGTTGGCAAAGTGGATGAAAAGAGCGCCTATGGCTTGCTTCGACGTATCGTAAAACCTTGAAAGAGTTTGGAACGCATTGTTATTATATATTGAACTTTCTAAGTCGCTCCCTACACAACAAAGCCTCTGAGTGACTTACAACATACTGTAATACAGAGATTTTTTTCATTTTATTTTTTTTAAGGAAAAACAAATTGATCTCACCATATTCTCCAGGGTCGCCTTTCTCCTTTTGGTTCCTTAAATCGTTTTACTGTAAAGAAATACAAACATTTTAATGGCTGTAGAAAGGACAGGGGGACGGTTCTGTAGAATAATAATAATAATAATAAAATAATAATAAAAATAATAATAATAATTTATTATTTATACCCCACCCATCTGGCTGGGTTTCCCCAGGCATTGTGGGTGGCTTCCAACAAAATATTAAAACACAATAATTCCTCAAATGTTAAAAGCTTCCCTAAAGCTTCCCTTCAGATGTCTTCTAAAAGCCAGGAAGTTGTTTATTTCTTTGACATCTGGTGGGTGGGCGTTCCACAGGGAGGGTGCCACTACTGAGAAGGCCCTCTGCCTGGTTCCCTGTAACTTGGCTTCTCGCAGTGAGGTAACCACCAGAAGGCTCTCGGTGCTGGACCTCCGTGTCTGGGCAGAACAATGGGGGTGGAGACGCTCCTTCAGGTATACTGGGCCGAGGCCATTTAGGGCTTTAAAGGTCAGCACCAACACTTTGAATTGTGCTCGGAAACGTACTAGGAGCCAATGCAGGTCTCTCAGTACCAGTGTTATGTGGTCTCGGCGGCTGCTCCCAGTCACCAGTCTAGCTGCCGCATTCTGGATTAGTTGTAGTTTCCGGGTCACCTTCAAAGGTAGCCCCACGTAGAGTGCATTGCAGTAGTCCAAGCGGGAGATAACCAGAGCATGCACCGCTCTGGCGAGACAGTCTGCGGGCAGGGAGGGTCTCAGCCTGCGTACCAGATGGAGCAGGTAGACAGATGTCCTGGACACAGAATTGACCTGCGCCTCCATGGACAGCTGTGAGCCCAAAATGACTCCAGGCTGCGCACCTGGTCCTTCAGGGGCACAGTTACCCCATTCAGGACTAGGGAGTCTGGCTGACCACCACTGCTGGGCCACTGGACTGATCCAGCAGGGTCTTATGTTCTTAGTGTCAACCAGAAGGACAGTAAACAAAGAGGCAGCGACAGGTCAAGGTTTGCTTCAGGGACTTCTGGGCTCAAGGATCACATCCATAAAGGACAAATTTGCTCTCCATCACAGCCTTTATTGTTCCTTCTGGTCCAAAACGGAACTGGTTTTTCTCCTTTAAAACCTGAATGCTCCCTTGGTTGTTCACCATGCAGATGATCAAGGAACAGAGGAGGCACGGGGAAAGGTTTTTTAAAACCCCCCCCCCAAAAAAAACCCCAAACAAACCCAAGGGCTGCATTAATTTCTAGGGGGACACATACCAGAGGCAAAAACAGGTGGAGGAATTAATGAAAACTACCACCAACAGAGCCTCTCCAGCTCACCATAAGGCCCAAGATAGTTAACCCTGGGGAAATCGCTTGACCTCACTGTAGTTAAAACCTGCTGCCACTTCTACCTTCAGTGGAAAACATGAACGAATTGTCTCCCTTCTGCTCTTTGATATACAGTGGTACCTCGGGTTACATACGCTTCAGGTTACAGACTCCGCTAACCCAGAAATAGTGCTTCAGGTTAAGAACTTTGCTTCAGGATGAGAACAGAAATCATGCTCTGGCGGCGGCGCAGCAGCAGGAGGCCCCATTAGCTAAAGTGGTGCTTCAGGTTAAGAACAGTTTCAGGTTAAGTATGGACCTCCGGAATGAATTAAGTACTTAACCCGAGGTACCACTGTACTTGGAATGATTTGGAAATGGTTGCCAACATAGACTGAGGTAGCTATAAAGGGTATAAAAGAGTTAAACACTTGCAGAAACCGTTGTTGGTCTCTGATGAATGGTCAAATACAATCCTGCTGCAAACAGCTTGGTTGTTGGGAGCTGAAGTTATTTTGATTTAATTTTTAAAATTTTATTTACAACATAACATAAACCTCCCACCCCCCAATACAGAAATCCACCCTCATTAAACATGAACATAACATACAATGAGCATAACATACAACAATACAAACAACCAAATAAAATACTTCCTTTATCCTGTATCTGGCCTTTATGAATAATTATTATTTTTCTAATTATAACTTAAATATCCACAAAGTCTCCTGCAGACATTAATCAAAACAAGTCCAGGTATGTATTTTAGGGCACTGTTTTGTGAAGTATTCTCTGAATTTCCCCCATGCTTTTTGAAACTCTTGTCTAGTGTGATCTCTAATTGCCTCTGTTAATCTAGCCAGTTCAATACACTCTTAACAGTTTGTCTTACCATTCCTTTTTTGTTGGCACATATTCTTTTTTTCCAGTTTTTAGCAATTAGGATCCTTGCCACTCCTGTGGCATAGAGGAATATTTTCTGATCTTCTCTTGCTATACCTGTGTCCGTTATCCCTAGTAGAAAAGCTTCTGTATTTTTCATAAAGTTATACTTAAACATTTTTTTAAGCTCATCATATACTGTGTTCCAGAAGCTTTTGATTTTTTCACAGGTCCACCAAACATGTATAAGTGCCCCTTCTGTTTTACCACAAGGAGGTGAAGTTATTTTGAAAGCGGCTTCCTTCTCTCGGGGTGTGGCCCACCCTGGTCTTGCAATGTCTGCAATCTGTATTTAGTCCACACACACACACACACACACACACACACACACACACACACCTCTTCCTTCCTTCCTCCTCTTCACTTGTCTCAGCTATGCTTATTTTTGGCAAACCTCTAGCTTCAATGGAGTTGCACCCAAGTAGTAGGGCTGGGCAATATATCGATGTATTGTCCAAACCCGGTTTGAAGTCCTTATCGTCATATTGATGACATACTTTTTGACCTGGCAATATATCACGAATCGTGATATGGGTGTGTTTGTGTACTATACAAAAATGTGGGAAATACCTCTACACAGCTCCATCCTTATTTCAGACATGGCGATATTTGAAATTTGAAATATTTGAAATACTTTATTGTCACTTGTACAACTTGTATACAGTGAGATTACACGAGCACCCCCCACTCAGCTCTCTTAGTCTTAATTCCCCTTGTTTACTGACACACACCCACCAAACCCAAAAGTCAGTTGCCCTGTTGTTATCTTTTCATTCAGCAGCCTAACAGCCCACGGATAGAAGCTGTTCTTTACCCTGTTGGTGCGACTAATCATGCTTCTATATCTTCTGCCCGAGGGCAGGAGATCAAGAAAGTGCCGGCCAGGGTGTCAATCATCCCTGAGAATTTTCCTCACTCTCCTGGGGCAACATTCTTTTGCTATTTCATCCAGCGAATTCAGGGGAAAGCCCATAATATCTTGTGCTGTATCTACCACCCTCTGTAGGCTCTTCCTATCAGTTGATGTCAAACCAGTGTACCACACCGTGATGCATTATGAAAGGACACTTTCTATTGTGGACCGGTAGAAGGAGATCATCAAATGTTGATTGACATCGTTCTTTCGCAATACTCTGAGGAGATGGAGTCTCTGTTGGGCTTTCTTACCCACCTGGGTTGTATTGATTTGTATTTATCAGTATATTGCGATGTTGAAAACCAGATATCTCCCAGCCCTACTGAGTAGAGTACAGATCCTTTGGCATGATGTGGTGCCTCTCTCATCATGAGTTAGACCAGCCCCACATGTCTGGCACATGTGTGTACATGCAAGAGAATGTATGAATGTGTTGTATGTGTTGACTGTGTCAAAGAGAGCAAAAAGTGCTGTGTGTCTGATGTGTGACCATACAATACGATAATCTTTACTGTCATTGTCCCATACCGAACAATGAAATTGAAAAATCTACATAAGGCATTCAAAAAACAACAAGCCTGCTATCCCAGCCATCCCAACCCCTAAAAACTCTGATACCCCATTTTTAAATATAATATACTCCCATGGAGACTACCTTACACTGCATTTAAAACCAAAATCGCATTTGGATAGAAACTGTTTCTCAGGTGGCTAGTCCTAGTCTTTATAACCCTGTACCTTCTCCCAGAAGGCAGAAGCTGAAAGAGATCATTTCCGGGGTGCGCACTATCCTGCGCTATCTCTGCAGCTTTCTTATGGCACCTGGAAGCATAGATTTGATCCAAGGTGGGAAGAGTGCACCCAATTATTCTCTCCGCAGTCTTTACAACCCTGGACAGCGTTGTTTTTCCCCTGACCGTGCAGCTCCCAAACCACACACAGAGACCATAAGTTAATACACTCTCAACAGTACAATGGCAAAATGCCATCAACAGGTCCTCTGAGAGATTGTTTTTCCGGAGGATTCCCCATAGGGGAAGAACAGATTTTCCTTTAGATTCTTCTTATGCAGGGATTCTTTGGGTCTTATTGCGATTGCACTGGCTTTTGGTTCCTTTTAACTCCCTCCCATAGAACTAAATGGGAACCCATTCAGTTTTATGGCGGAAGCCACAGGAAGCCGGTTTCACTAAGCAACATTCTGCTAGCAAACCAGGGTGAGGAAGTTTGATCAGCCTGGAAGCGATGAACCTGGTTCTTAGCTAGCCAGGAGATCCGAGGATAACACACACACAAACACAGATCCTCTCTTACTGGAAAATGACACAAAATACAGTTGTTGAGGGTGATAAGATGACAACTTTGAAAGAAGGAGAGTTAATGATGTGCAGCCTTGTTGAGCAGGTCTTGTCAGGCCTCATTAGATTTAAGAGAGTTATCAGAGACAGTAATTATCACAGGCAGTAAAACGGCTGCATTAAAAGATAAAAGGGAGTGTGAGAGAGAAATAATTAACTGCTTAATAGGGCATTAATTCAGAGATGGCTCTGCACTGGAGAGCGCCAGCCAAGATTATGGGGGCTTAAGGGGGCCATGGGATCCATTTCATTTTGCTTGACCTAAAAAGTTATGGGGGGGGCGTCAGATGCACATCAAAGCAATTCTGGGATGCCGCTGTGAAATCAGCATCTTCAACGGAGGGCATCGTGAGGACAACACACACACTTGAAATTTGATGGTTTCAGACTGCAAGTGGTATTTCTTGTGTACGTTTGAGAGGGTTCTGAAAAACTTAAATCAGGATGTTGCTGGTATGACAACTCTAATCATCTCTGAATGTATTCATTGTTATTATTATTATTTTCATTGCAGGTTCTTATAGGAACAGAGGAAGCATCCTTATACCAGGTCCAATCCTTAGTTCTGCCCTGCGCTCCTTTCAGAGGAATAGCAGAATGATGGTTTCCTTGCAGAGTTTAAAAAAGCCTTTAGTTTTGTTTAGCGTTATTCTATGGGCCACTCCAACTGGGCTTAGTTTTTCCTTGCTTGGGGGGGGGGCAGGATGGGTGTATACTGCAACATATCACTGATGCAATTAAACCACATTTGTGATTAATTTATACCAGACTCTCCACTCATCGTTCTGCTTTGTTAGATGTTCTGCAATATTTCCTCAATATTTCCTCTGTTGGCTGTTCTGCAACAGTTTTTGTATTATTTCTGTATGGAGCGGCACTCTCGTACAACAAAAGCAGGACCAAAAAAACCCCTTTAGTCAGAACATTTGTGGCATGAAAGGTCACAGGATTTTAGCAGGAAATGACAGGACACACACTTATTACAAAGAAAGCAGTGCGACCGCCTTGGAAAGTCTACAGGTGCGAATGGGATTAAAAGCAGTATCGTAGATCACTGCCACATAACCTCACGAGCATAAATCATGATGAATGTTCAATAAAAAGCACATCTGGAGAGGCTGTATGTGTACTTTCCTATTCTCCCTGGGACCCAGTGTCCTTCTGTGAACCATTTAAATTCATTTCAGTCGCAACTCTGAGACGGCAGCACTTTGTTTCTGCTTCAGCTTCACCCACCAAGGTGAAATTTCAAACCCAAATTTACAAGTCCATGTAGAACAGGACTGGTCACTCTGCAGTGCCTACTTAGTGCATTAACACTAAGCTGCAGTTTAACAAATTAACTACAAGTTGTCCCGCTGACGATAAAGCAAGCCATGGCTTCTTTTTCCAAAGTTTGGTTTGGTCTTCCAATGCTCTTGCCTCTTGTCTCTGTGGCTTGGTCAACTATGGTTTTCCCAGTAGTGATGTATGGAAGTCAGAGCTGGACCATAAAGAAGACTGATTGCCAAAGAATTGATGCTTTTGAATTATGGTGCTGGAAGAGACTCTTGAGAGTCCCATGGACTGCAAGAAGATCAAACCTCTCCATTCTGAAGGAAATCAGCCCTGAGTGCTCACTGGAAGGACAGATCCTGAAGCTGAGACTCCAGTACTTTGGCCACCTCATGAGAAGAGAAGACTCCCTGGAAAAGACCCTGATGCTGGGAAACATGGAGGGCACAAGGAGAAGGGGACGACAGAGATGGTTGGATAGTGTTCTTGATGACTAAACAACAGCAACAACATAATAAGTTTGTTTAGTGTTCTGGTTTGTGTTTGTAAGCATTGCATTTATCAATAAAAGTTAAAAAAACAAAATACAACAGCACTCTCCTCTTCTAGTGGTTTCCAGCAATTGGTACTCACAAGCTCTTAATGCCTCTGGCTGCAGAATGCACAAAAGGATAACACATGCAAGATTTGGATTTCTGCGCTTATCCACATCTCCGGCTCAAAACAGAGCCCTCCGTCAGGGACATATGCAGACACAGGACTTGCCCGCAGGGCCCTGGCCCAGCCAGCCAATAAGCTAGCCCCCTCCCCTCTTTGCATTCTTAGCTTCACCAACGCCCACTCATCCAGATGGCTGAGTTTTGTAGAACAATGCAAGGCAACCGACTCAGCAGCTGCGTGGCGGAATCCTGGGAGCAACACATGGCAAGACAAACAGCTAGGATGGACTTGGTGCATCTGGCAAAAGAGCAAAACCCAGGGGGTGCTGGGTGGGGGGAAATGTTTAGGATGCTCAGATAATAGGCAAAGTTTATGATCCAGGTTTAGGATGCATACATGCACTAGCTGTGAGAGCAACTTATCTCCTCACTTTTGTCCCCTTGAAACAGCAACAGCTCTTGCTACTTACAAGTCCAAGCCTTAAACAGAAGCTAAGTTTCTAGGCCTCTTGACAGACCTTAAAATGCTATACCCCAGAAGATTTCACCATGGCCCTCAGTTATTAAAACAGAAGCGCAAGAGAGTAACTTTCATGTCTGGGGAGAAGTTGGGACAGGCCCAAGAGATGTCATTACATGCTAAGATTACCCTTTAGAAGGCCAAGGGTACATAAACCATTTGGAGATTTTTCTTTTTCTGATAAGTGACTAATAAAGTCACATAAATTAATAATAATAACAATGTCAGGCCAGAGCCCATTAGGACAAAATTAAGGCACCCTAATATTCAGTCAGACTAAGATGCAACATCAACATTCCAGCCCATCAGTCCTTCATCGGTCTAACCTCAACTCCTCAACAAGGCAGACCAAACAGATCTGGAATACTGTGTCCAGTTCTGGGCACCCCAATTTAAGAAGGATATTGACAAGCTGGAAGGTGTTCAGAGGAAGGCAACCAAGATGGTCAAGGGTCTGGAAACCAAGACTTAAGAGGAACGGTTGAGGGAACTGAGTATGTTTAGACTGGATAAGAGGAAACATGAAAGGAGATATGAGAGCCATCTTCAAATATCTCGAAGGCTGTCACATGGAAGATGGAGCAATCTTGTTTTCTCTTGCTTTGGAGGGTAGGACTCGAACCAATGGCTTCAAGTTACAAGAAAGGAGATTCCGACTCAACATCAAGAAGAGTTTTCTGACAGTAAGAGTCGTTCAAGAGTGGAACCGTCTCTCTTGAGAGGTGGTGGACTCTCTTTCCTTGAACGTTTTGGATGGCCATCTGCCATGGATGCTTTAGTCGAGATTCCTGAATCGCAGGGGGTTGGACTAGATGACCCTCAGGATCCCTTCCAACTCAACATTTCTATAATTCTAGGTGCAGCTTTTCTAAATACTTGCATTAAAGATAATAACACACACACACTGCTTTTTGTTCGGAAGTACCACCACCTCTCTTTTTTTGAGACAACGGCAATCATTTTGTGCCGCCACCGACAACACTCCGATCAAGACAGGAATTACCAGCACTTTTCTATGAAAAAACCCACTGACTGCTAGATTAATTAAGGGCACTTTTTCAATTGATTGCAAGGTTTTTAATGATTTCATCTGACTGATATTTAGGGGGGTAGGGAACCTGTTTCGGAGTCAGAGGTGCAAGATGGCCGGAGGATGGGGCAGCAGGCAGGCGGATTGCAAAGGGTCACTCTGAGGAGGGATAAAGGATGGGGGGCAAGAGGAGACCACTTCAAGGAAGGTAGGTTGAATGGCCAGGTGTTGGAGATGCATCTCAAGCATATGGTATTTCGGTGCATCCGACTGTTGCCTTTTGCTGCATCTTCTCCACCGAAAGTGTCCTTTCGCAAGGATCCGCAGAGCCTTGCTGTTGGAGGCTGGGATTCCGGCAACACTCAATAACTCAACTGCTGTCCCTGGACAACCTTTGCAGGATAAAGGTAAAGGGACCCCTGACCATTAGGTCCAGTCGTGACCGACTCTGGGGTTGCGGCACTCATCTCGCTTTACTGGCCGAGGGAGCCGGCGTACAGCTTCTGGGTCATGTGGCCAGCAGGACTAAGCCTCTTCTGGCGAACCAGAGCAGCGCACGGAAACACCGTTTACCTTCCCGCCGGAGCGGTACCTATTTATTTACTTGCACTGGTGTGCTTTTGAACTTCTAGGTTGACAGGAGCAGGGACTGAGCAACGGGAGCTCACCCCGTCGCAGAGATTCGAACCACCGACCTTCTGATCGGCAAGTCCTAGGCTCTGTGGTTTAACCCACAGCGCCACCTGTGTCCCACCTTTGCAGGATAGGTGAGGGGGAAAGCAGAAGAAAAAGAGGGGAAGAGGAACAGAAAGCAAAAAAGCAAGAGAGAAGAAAGGAAAAAAGAGAGGGAGAGGAAGAAACAAATAAAAACTGGAGTTTTTGTGTCAGCATTGCGAGGATAGATTTTTCATTCGTCTGTTTGTTTGTTTCCGCACATATACTAAGCCAAAGAATGAAAGATCATTACTTGCCTTCTTTCTCCCAGATTCTCTAAACCAATGACAAACCTAGACAGCATCTTAAAAAGCAGAGACATCACCTTGCCAACAAAGGTCCGTATAGTTAAAGCTATGGTTTTCCCAGTAGTGATGTATGGAAGTGAGAGCTAGACCATAAAGAAGGCTGATCACCGAAGAATGGATGCTTTTGAATTCTGGTGCTGGAGGAGACTCTTGAGAGTCCCATGGGCTGCAAGAAGATCAAACCTCTCCATTCTGAAGGAAATCAGCCCTGAGTGCTCACTGGAAGGACAGATCCTGAAGCTGAGACTCCAATAGTTTGGCCACCTCATGAGAAGAGAAGACTCCCTGGGAAAGACCCTGATGTTGGGAAAGACTGAGGGCACAAGGAGAAGGGGACGACAGAGGACGAGATAGTTGGACAGTGTTCTCGAAGCTACCAGCATGAGTTTACCAAACTGCGGGATGCAGTGGAAGACAGGTGTGCCTGGCGTGCTCTGATCCAGGGGGTCACGAAGAGTCGGGCACGACTAAACGACTAAACAGCAACAAACCTCACAATATCTATGACACCAGTGTCTCACACCAAATGCAACTGACCCATAGAAAGGACTCTACGAATGGAAAACAGAAACGTTGCATGTACCCTTGTTAACTACGGAAATCCTTTAATAAAAACAAATTAAAATAAAAGGTGGAGAACAGAGAGGGTAGAGAATAGAGGAACAGAACAGGAGGAGAGAAGAGAAAAGGGAGAATGAAGAAAGGGGGGGGAGGAGGAAAAGACAGTATCGTAGAACTGGAGAGCCGGAGGGGCACATGAGAGGCATCTAGTCCAGCCCCGCGCAAAGAGGAACCTTTCTGCCCAGCGAGGGATTCGAACCCAAGACACTGAGTCTTGTGCAGGAAAAGGGGGGAGGAAAAGGTAAAAGGAGAAAGGGTCAGAGGGAGGTGTAAGGCAGGCAGGCAAGGGGTCCACTTACGCATGAGGGTGCTAAAGGCCACCACGGCCAGCAGCGCCTGCACCAGCACCCCGAAGCGGTCCAGCAGCGCCCCGTTGTCGCAGCCGTGCGGGCGGCCCTTCGCCTGGGTGCCGTTGGCGCCCGGCAGCCGCTCGGGCAGCGGCGGAGACAGCAGCGGTCGGGCGGGCGCGGACGGGCGCAGCAGCAGCGCCATCCCGGTCGGCGGAGCTTCCCCGACGAGGCGAGCGCAACGCCGCGCCTCCGCCTTCCTCCGCCCCGAACAAAGGCTGGCG
Source organism: Podarcis siculus (assembly GCA_034642415.1). NCBI lineage: Eukaryota > Metazoa > Chordata > Lepidosauria > Squamata > Lacertidae > Podarcis > Podarcis siculus. Next base: position 35,213,731 of record JAXCMG010000011.1, read on the forward strand.
CCGCCGCGGGCTCAAAGGCGGAGGGAGGCGGCTCCTGTAGCTGCTTCCCCCGGGAAGGGGCCGGGCGCCAGGGGGCAACGCCCCCGAGGGGGAAAGGAGCCGTCGGGGGGGGGAGCGAGGGGTCAGCGGAAAGACCCTTAGACGCCGAGGGGTGGGGCACTAAGACCATCTGGGCCCCTAAGAGCAGGCATAGGCGAATCCCGGTCCTCCAGATGTTTGGGACTACAACTCCCATCATCCCAAGCTAACAGGACCAGTGGTCAGGGATGATGGGAATTGACGTCCCAAACATCTGGAGGACAAGAATTTGCCTATAACTGGTCTTATGGCCCCCCAGCTCAGATGGTCTTAGTGCCCCTAAGACCAGGCAGAGGCAAATCCTGGCCCTCCAGATGTTCGGGACTACAATTCCCATCATCCCTAGCTAACAGGACCAGTAGTCAGGAATTGTGGGAATTGCAGTCCCAAACATCTGGAGGGTCGGAATTTGCCCTCATTTATCTACTTGCACTTTGACGTGCTTTCGAACTGCTATGTTGGCAGGAGCAGGGACAGCAACGGGAGCTCACCCCATCGCGGGGATTCAAACCGCCGACCTTCTGATCGGCAAGTCCTAGGCTCTGTGGTTTAACCCACAGCGCCACCCGCATCCCTTTTAATCGTGGGTGTATGTTATATTTTTATAATTTTATACTTGTAAAATAAATAAAAAATATTTCACACAAAAAAGATCTCTGCCTCACTCTACAACTTTATGATTCCTCACAACAAGGGAGTGGGGAACCTCAGGACTGGATGTGGCCCTCTAAGTCACTCTGTCCAGCCCTTGAACTCTGCCCAGCATGCACTGGCCCTGCCTGAGTGTTTTTGCCTTGAAGTTTGGCAATGTGCCTTGCTTGCCTGAATGTAGGCTGGAGAAAAAAGCTGTGTGAGTCTACGCAGAAACCAGCCTAGCATCCCCTCAGCCCAAACCCAAATATCTGTGCCACTGCCACTGCCAAGAAACTTCAGTGCTAAGATGAGAGGGAAATACCTTTTAACTCTCTGGCAAAGGTCCAAGTGGCCAACAGGTCCCCGGAATGATATTTCTTCTTCAGCAAAGGAAATCCTGTTTTTCACAGGCCGAGATGGGATTGTTTTGACACGTGAACCGGTGAGAATGTAAGCCAGACGTCTGCTTGGAGTTAAGGCATGATGGATCCGTCGAGAGACCAAAAGGAAACCTCTGTCGCTGTGTGAAACAAGAAGACGCCTGCAGCTTAGAGACGAGGGCATCCTAAAAGCTGTTGCTGGAGGAGTGCAGGAAAAAACCGGGAAGGTTTATAGTAGAAAACCAAATTTAGGGGGCACCCCCTCCAATTTTACACCCTCAACCGGCTTCTTCCTTTTTAGAGTTTTTATCTTTTGTTTATTTCTTTAAAAGCATTTCTAAACTGCTCAATTAAAACAAAAATCTAAGTGCCAAACCAAAATACAGTGGAACCTTGGTTGTCGAATGCTTTGGAAGTCAAACGTTTCAGCTTTCGAACGCCAACAACCCGAAAGTGAATGCTTCCATTTTTGAACACGCCTAGGAAGTCGAACTGTTTCCGAGGCGTGTTTCTCCATTTTTTCAATGGATTTTGCTGACCGGCAATTGCGCCTCGGTTGTCAAACATTTCAAACGGAATGGATTATGTTTGACAACCGAGGTTCCACTGTAAGCAAAACAACAACCCAGTACTGTGGAAACAGGAATCATAACAGGGTCGAATCTCATAGGTCAGGGAAATTTTGTGCAAAAAAAGTGCTTTTGCAAGACATCTGGAGCAACTGATGGGTGAAACTTCACATATACCGTATTTACTTGATTCTAATGCACCATCGAATCTAATATGCACCTTAATTTTCACAACGTCATTTCCCCCCCAAAGGTGCACATTAGATTCAAGTAAGTGGCGCTGTGGTCTAAACTTGCCGATCAGAAGGTAGGCGGTTCGAATCCCCACGACGGGGTGAGCTCCTGTTGCTCAGTCCCTGCTCCTGCCAACCTGGCAGTTCGAAAGCACATCAGAGTGCAAGTAGATAAATAGGTACAGCCAGGGATGAAGGGGCGAGTGAAGATTTACAAGGGAGGGAGGAGATCAGAAGTGTCTTCTATTCACCGAGGCTGCTGTAGAATCGGTGAAATATACTCTGAGTTTAGTGTGGATTTCATTCTCTTTATTCAGCTCATAGTAGTGAGGAATGGAAGTTCCCCCAAAATGTCTGCTTTATATACATTATTTACACAATGGGCCGCACGTGATTGGCTAATTCTGGGAGTCTCCTGTAGGCCAATCAGGTTGCGGATTCACTTCCACCTGGAGTTGGATTGGGTGGCTCCTGCGGACCAATCAGACTGCTGCATTCTGGATTCTATTGTTCTAGGACCAATCAGACTGCTGCATTTTGGATCCTATTCAACTCAGTACATAACAATCAGCAAGCAGGATGCCCGCCAAGGAGACGGCAGATTCGGCCTCCAAAGACCACCCTGTAACTATTGCTGCCACTGCATCTATTTGGGTCACCAGTGAATAATGTGATATGTTGCAGTGCTTGGAATGACCCAGTCCAGTTTCACAAAGTTCACGCATTAGTTCAAAAATCTCCAAGCTGCACCTGAAAATGGTTCCCACAATTGCCATGTGAACTGCTGTGAGTTTGGGTGCCACTCACCTTGAGTGGAGTTGAGATAGATAAGAGTATGGAGCCTCCAGAGTCCCAGGCTATCCCTGTATCTATATCTGTATGCTGACCTCTCTATCTATGTCTTTGTTGTTTAGACTGATAGGACGGGTTAGACTAGAATAAGAAACCTCTTTTTATCCTAGAAATGTATTTCCTACAATAAACAACTTAATTACCTACAAGCATCTGTGTGTGTTTGCGATAACAAACAGGTGAAGTCTACTCTTTTAACCAGATGTACCAGCCAAACACACAGTGGCACTGTGGGTCAAACCACTTTACTATTAAAAGATTCCTCTGAATCTCTGAATTTCCCACCTTCCCCTCCATAGGTCCTGTCATCAAACCTTCTCTACTGCATCTTTTTCAATAATCCATCTTTTATACAACTCCATTATCTCCATAGTCCTTGCTACATTACAAGTGTCATTGCAAACCTGCTGGTGTTTCCATCTGCCTACAACAGTCTCCAAGATAACTTATACTTTCCCCCCATTCTTTGTTGAAGTTTTGGTCTTCTTGGTTCCTGAGCTTTCCGGTCAATTTTGCCATTTTGGCATAGTCCAACAGTTTAATTTGCCATTCCTCCCTGGTAGGGACTTTATCTCATTGCGAGAAGCAAAGCTACAGGCAACCAGGCAGAGGGCCTTCTCGGTGGTGGCACCCAGCCTGTGGAACACCCTCCCTTCAGATGTCAAAGGGATAAACAACTACCTGACATTGAGAAGACATCTGAAGGCAGCCCTGTTCAGGGGAGTTTTTAATGTGTGACATTTTAATGTATTTTTAATCTTTGTTGGAAGCTGCCCAGAGTGGCTGGGGAAACCCAGCCAGATGGGCGGGGTACAAATAAATTTTATTATTATTATTATTATTATTATTATCATCATCATCATCTTTCCATCTCCAGGCAAGGATCTTTTTCCCCAGTGTGGGACTCGAACCCACAACCTTGAGATTAAGAGTCTCATGCTCTACCAACTGAGCTATTGGGAGGGAGAAGAACCACGAATACCGCCTAGAGCTCTTGGAGGGGAGGTGGGGTATAAATGCAGAGAGAGGAAGAATAAACCAAGAACAACTGATGGAATCCATAAAGGAAAAATGTATGAAGTGCCCAGTCGCTCGGCTGCTATCTAGGTTGCTTAGGAACCAGCAATGCAACTCAGTTGAGAGGCAGTGTGAGCTAACAACAGGAAGCCCACTCCTCACGCTTCTGTTCAAGCTCACGGAATGAAATATTCCCAATGCCATGCCAATAGCAGTGAGGGACTCTTGCGGTCCAAACCCCAAGGCTTACTGTAAGGATGAGCAAAACGACAAGAAAATAGCTCAGTCGGTAGAGCACAAGACTCCTGACCTCAGGGTCGTGTGGGTTTGAGCCCCCATGTTGGTCAAAAAGATTCCTGCATTGCAGGGGGTTGGACTAGATGACCCTTAGGATCCCTTCCAATTCTTTGATTCTGGGACCGGCTGCCCGCTTCCCCAAGCAAGGTGCGCACACCCTTAGCTTGCCTTCAAACATCCTGCAGAATCGCTGGTGGTGGTGCTGAACTAGGCTAGGCAGAAGGAGCTCTCAATGGGTAAGAGCAGGGGTAGGCAATCTAAGGCCCAGGGGCCGGATCTGACCCACTCACCTTCTCAATCCGGCCCGCAGACAGTCCAGGAATCAGTGTGTTTTTACATGAGTAGAATGTGTGCTTTTATTTAAAATGCATCTCTGGGTTATTTGTGGGGCATAAGAATTCGTTCATTTTTTTCTTCAAAATACAGTGGTACCTCGGGTTAAGTACTTAATTCGTTCTGGAGGTCTGTTCTTAACCTGAAACTGTTCTTAACCTGAAGCACCACTTTAGCTAATGGGCCTCCTGCTGCCGCTGCGCTGCGCTGCGTCACGCCGGATAGGATAGGAACTATCCTAAAGCAAAGTTCTTAACCTGAAGCACTATTTCTGGCTTAGTGGAGTGTGTGACCTGAAGCGTATGTAACCCGAGGTACCACTGTATAGTCTGGCCCGCTACATGGTCTGAGGGATGTGGACCGGCCCATGGCTGAAAAAGGTTGCTGACCCCTGGGTAAGAGGAACCCCTGGGCTGAATTTCATGGGTCACCATCCTGCCCTTTGCTATGTTGGTGCAATGTGAACAATGGGTTAAATTACGCAGTACATGTCCTTGTAATGTCTTGAGGAGAGCTCCCTCTACATCTGGAGGCTCTGAGATAAGGCTGCGGGATTCCTTAGAGGTGGCATAAGCATGGCCCCCGCCTCGCTCTGGTTGCAAGAGCTGGCCTGGCCTGGCGGGCTCCATTCATCTTCTGTGGTCCATCCCTGACTGGCATGAATCTGCACCGCCCCGGGCCCCAGCAAACGCTGCTACGCCACTGAAAGAGAGGTGTTAGAGCTGGTGGTCCTGTGCTAAGGTCAAGGCTTTCTGGGACATTATTTACAATGAATTGAAAAAAATATTAAAATATAACTTTAGCAAAAAACTAGAGGCATTCTTACTAGGACTAATTGATGAAGAAATTAATAAAAAAGATGTAAAATTATTTATGTATGCCATAACAGCAGCGAGAATCCTCTTGGCTCAAAGTTGGAAGCAGCAAGAACTCCCTACATTGGAAGACTGAAGAATAAAAATGGTAGAACTTGTGGAGTTGGCGAAGCTGACCGGGAGAATCAGAAATCGGCCCAAAGAAAAACATCAAAAGGACTGGAGCAAATTTATTTATTATTTGAAAGAAAACCGTACTCATTTAAAAACGTTTGTAACATTAAATTAACATTAAATTAACATTAAATGTTTTGTAATGTGAAATTATGATGCTGATTTATAAATAAGAATGTGATTTCTTAAGGTGGTTATAGATAAAGAAGTGATTATGGGAATGCGGAAGATATGTTATAGGCTATAGGGATGTCAGAAAGAGAGGTAGAAGGAAGTCAAAGCTCACTTTGAGCAAATAAGATGTTGCGAATATGTGTATTGAATTAAAATGAAATATGGAAAAAATTCAATAAAAATTATGTAAAAAAAAAAGAGAGAGAGAGGTGTCAGAGTGTGTGTAGACCCCGGCCAACTGCTCAAAGATAAAGTTTCCATTTGTTGCTGTGGCATAGCTGTCAACTTACAGATTTGAAAATAAGGGACCAGCAGCCTCAAAAGTAAGGGATCAGCAGCCAAAATATTTTTTGGGCACAGGTATGTTCAACTTCTGAGCCCCTTCGAGCCAAAGGCAGAAAGACCAGCCAGCAGCCAAACAAAGCCTCAAGCGGTGGTTCCCATAGCGCAGCAACCCGGCAAAGGAGATGCAGCAAGGAAAACCACCGTCACCTCTCCGCTGGGAAGCGCTGAGCAAAGGCGAGTCCCCAGGCAACGCAGCCGATTTGATCGGCACAAGGCATGCAAGCTCCACCCCCCCAGTCGTTCTTAGACTCCTTATTGGGTGAGCAACGCAGCCAAGCAACACAGTTGGAGCCTCCTCCTCCCTGGCCGGAAAGGAGGGAGGGAGAGGAGCTGCTTCCTTTGAAACCCGGGAAATTTAAGGGACATCATCAATAAGGAACAGCAGTGGGACACGGCGTTGGAATAAGGGAGTTTCCCGCCAAATAAGGGGCGGTTGACAGCTATGTGCTGTGGCTCTGCCCACCATTGGTATGCGGCCCCAGTAAGGTGGCCCAGAAAGAAATGTGAGCCACAGGCTGGAAAAGACTCCCCACTCCTGGCTTAGAGATTGGTAACAAATAACAAAAAGGATGTGAAGTTGCATCCGTTTCCACTTTAAAGCAGATATTATTCCCCAGCAGGTGGTGCTGCGATGTCAGTGTTTGGCCAGCTCATCTGATCTCTCTTTGCTACAGTGACGGATTAAGCACGAGCTTTTCGAAGGTTGCGCAAAAAGGGGAAGGCCACAAGTGGCAACGATCTAATTTCCATGGATGAAAGCTTCCGGTGTAGCTGGGGCACAAACAGGGAGCCCAGTGAACCTGCTGTGGCAAAAGCCAAACTTCAGGAAAAGGGACAATTAATAAATTCTGCCTTAGTGCAATTTAGATTCCACCTAGTTTCATCCATCATGGAACTCGTTTAAGCTACCGACCCAAAATACGCTACAGCTAAAAATTTGGGGAGAAATTTGATTCAGTTCAAATTCAAAGACGAACATACGTAATTCACATTTTCCAAAGCGGTACACAAACTGAAACCGAGCCATCGTTTGGAATTTGCACTTCTCCAAGTTTCGCAACACCCAAGTACTGTGTCCAAAATTGCGCACACCAGGGCAAAGTAAGAATAAAAATGCCCTTGTGAATGAAAAGAAAATGCAAAAATGTTTTCTATCAGGAAACACTGCTTTGCAGATTTATGTACATTTGGCAAAATTGCGCGCAAAATGGTAATGAATTTTCCTGCAAACTTTTCTTTTTTAAAAAATATAAATAAAAACCATACTGATATGGGTATGTGGAACAATGAACTTAAGACTGCAAAAGTTGAAATTGACCTTTTCTCTGTCTCTCTAGTTCTAGCAAGGTGTCTACATGACACCCCTCCAGGTCAATAAATGATCTTGCTTGCTAGTCCTAAATTGTGTGGCTGTTATTTGAAAGTTTGACCTAATATGGTAAATGGGTTTCTCAAAGCGCTGAGGGCTGGATGAAGTTTACACCCACAAAGACAGCATTGTGTTTATATCAGGCACAGATCCGCCCCTACGATGCATCTCAGTCTTTTGTCTCCCACCAAGAAGGTAACCCTAGAAGCATATTCTCCCCTGCCCCATTTTTCCAAGCTCAATGATTGACAGTAATAATGTGTTGATCAACTGGGGCTGGATCCAGCAGCTTCCAAGTTGATTATTCTGATTGCTCTTTATACCAGGGTAGGAGAACTGTGGGGGATAACACCTGTATGCTAAATACATTAATTCTGGTAACGGTATGGTCAGGGTTTTAGGGACGTGGGTGGTGCTGTGGGTTAAACCACTGAGCCTAGGGCTTGCCGATCAGAAGGTTGGCAGTTCGAATCCCCGCGATGAGTTGCTCGGTCCCTGCTCCTGCCAACCTAGCAGTTCGAAAGCACGTCAAAGTGCAAGTAGATAAATAGGTACCACTCTGGCAGGAAGGTAAAGGGCGTTTCCGTGCGCTGCTCTGGTTCGCCAGAAGCGGCTTAGTCCTGCTGGCCACATGACCCGGAAGCTGTATGCCGGCTCCCTCGGCCAATAAAGCGAGATGAGCGCCACAACCCCAGAGTCGGCCATGACTGGACCTAACAGTCAGGGGTCCCTTGACCTTTACCTTATTTATTGAAGGGGAAATTTCATGTGCAGATTTCTGTCTCTCACGCACACACCCTTAATGACAAACTTCACCAGTGGAAGTTTTCTGTGCCATGTGCGCCGCAACCCCAGAGTCGTCTGCGACTGGACCTAATGGTCAGGGTTCCCTTTACCTTTATCTTGTCTCTCATTATTTCTTCTCTCTCTCTGTCTGTCTTCCCTTTCCCCCTTTATCTTCTCTCTCTCTCTCTCTCTCTCTCTCTCTGTTCTTCTCTTTTTGTTTTTAGATTAATATTTTAGTTTCAATAAAAAAATATGTTTGATAATAATCTTTGTATCCCCCTTTCCCAAATTCTAATAAAAGATTCTTCCAAACAAGATGTAGTTTATGATGGATTCAGAAACCACAGCTCAGCATGCATACAAATGCACTCAAAACATCCCAGGTTCAATTCGAAATATTGCTTTTTTTAGAGAGAGAGTTTTGCAATTTAAAAAAAATATTTTTATTAGGAATTTCAACATAACAATTTATCAAAAATACATCATCCTCATTCCCCCCCCCATTTTTCCCCTCCCCCAAAAGAGAACACCCACCCACCCACCCCCAGACTTCCCTCAGCTCCTTTCTCTGGTTTCTCAGCACATATTATTCTCTGCATGTTATAAAATTGTAAAGATCCTCAGTTTGTCTATCTGTATATTACCAATAAAGAGTTTGTGAATGTTTATTCAAAATCTGCCAAGGAGTTCAGTTCATTTTGTTGTTTCTTTAAGTACTTCGTAAAAGGTTCCCAGTCTTGGTTAAAGTCACGGTTATCCTTGTCACGTAGTTTATGTGTCAATTTCGCCAATTCCGTGTAGTCCATCAGTTTCTCTTGCCACAGTTCTTTAGTCGGGATTTCCTCATTCTTCCATCCTTGTGCTATTAAGACTTGCCTCTGTTGTTGCATACATACATATATATTAATTTCCTTGGCAGGTCTTTTCCTACAATCCCTAACAAGAAAGCTTCAGGCTTTTTTACAAATGTTAATTGGAACATTTTCTTCAACTCATTATATATCATTTCCTCAATTTTTTAAATTTTACTACAGTCCCACCACATATGAAAAAAAGTCCCTTCTTTTTCCTTACATTTCCAACACAAATTTGAACCGGTTTTATACATTCTTCCTAACTGGATGGGTGCAGAAACCACAGCTCAGCGTGCGTACAAATGCACTCAAAACATCCCAGGTTCAGTTCGAAATATTGCTAATCCAAAGAATCTCAGTGGCGAAACTGTGGGAGACCCCTCTCGACCCCCTCTGAGGTTGGTTCTCCAGATGTCTCACATCAGGCCCAACCAGCCTGGACAAAGATCAGGGGGGATCAGAGCCCAGCAACATCTTGGGAGGGGGAACACACTGTTGAATTAGACAGTCCTGGCCCAGGTGTGGACCAGTGGGCCAGCTTCATCTAAGGAAGCAGCAGCATCTCAACAGCTTCATTCTTTGGGGAAATGACCATAGCTCTGTGGAAGAACTTCGGCTTTGCCAGCAGAATCCCTGGCATCTGCAGGCAGGGCTGCAAATGTCCCTTGCTGAAATCCTGGAGAGCTGCTGCCAGTCCGTGTAGACATTACTGGGCGAGATGGATTCCATGTAAAACAGCTTCCTGTGCTCCACCGCAGGTCTCTAGATAACCTTCAAAGTGCTTCTAGATTCTTCTGAGTCCACAGAAAGCTGGGAAATGTCTCTGGAGACACCCTGCTGCAGCTGGGTGGGAAGAAACCGCAGGAGCAATGGAGATAAAATAAGGGCTGGGCTGTTCTAATCTTACTAAGCACAAGGCAATGGTCAACAGAAAATAGGTGAAGAAGAGGCAAGACAGCTTTCTCAGCAGTGCCAAATGTGGTCTTTTTTCGCCAGCGATAATTCCTTGCAATTATTTTCCTGCGATAACCAGCTTCCTGTCTGCTGGGTTAGAGGAGTTGGAGTTGCAAGAGAGATTAGGCTTGGACCCTTAACTGAGCCCCCCCTAACTTTGTCCCATAGGACTTAATGGGAGCCCCTGAGCTTATTCTACCCCCACAATTCTGCCCCTTCATCCAGATAGTCTATTCTTATCCATGAGTTTCCCAATTTCCTGTGATCGTACTGGAAGAGGCGTGATCCTTTTGGGGTTGTTTGCTTGCTCCCATGTCTGCTTCTTTACTGACCGGTCGCAATACCTTCCTGACTTTTTGCCAAAGCACTAAAGAAGATTTTTGGTTTAAAAGTGTTGTGCATACAGTGGAATTGCCACACTCCAAAAGGAAGAGTGAATGGGAAGGGAAGAGTTAAATACATATTTGCACACATGCTTCTCAGAAATTCACACACATTAAGCGCACATATGTTATGCGCACTCTGAAATATCCTAGTGACATGGTTGGTTCGTTCTGCCAACATTGTAATTTTTCTATTTATCAGCCTAAAAGTGTTTTTCTAAAAACTGAAATCTCCTGAGTGTACGTACCCCAACCTTATTACTCTGCAGAATTCAGTAACTGAACTTGCTTTCTGGTTTTTTTTAAAATGCAATCCTCTGACTCCCCCTCCAGGGGGGGAGTGAGTGACAAAGTCCAATTGAACAGAATTTTGGCTTCCCAGTAAATAAGTGTAAAATTGAACTCTGAAAGGCCTAAGGCTGAGCACTATTCACTCCCAGCCCAGTCCTTTGCCTGCTTACTCAGGAGTCGTTCTCATGGCATTCAAATAAGTCGCCGAAAACGTGACACTGCGAAAGCATACATGACTCCTCAGGAGTAAGTCCCAGTACCCCTCACATAAGGGTGTGTGTGTTTGTGTATTTTTGTGGTTGAGCTGCTTCTAAAAATGTTGTATTTTTGTTGTTGTTTAGTCGTTTAGTTGTGTCTGACTCTTCGTGACCCCATGGACCAGAGCACGCCAGGCACTTCTGTCTTCCACTGCCTCCCGCAGTTTGGTCAAACTCATGCTGGTAGCTTCGAGAACACTGTCCAACCATCTCATCCTCTGTCGTCCCCTTCTCCTTGTGCCCTCCATCTTTCCCAACATCAGGGTCTTTTCCAGGGAGTCTTCTCTTCTCATGAGGTGGCCAAAGTATTGGAGCTTCAGCTTCAGGATCTGTCCTTCCAGTGAGCACTCAGGGCTGATTTCCTTTCGAATGGATAGGTTTGATCTTCTTGCAGTCCATGGGACTCTCAAGAGTCTCCTCCAGCACCATAATTCAAAAGCATCAATTCTTCGGCAATCAGCCTTCTTTATGGTCCAGCTCTCACTTCCATACATCACTACTGGGAAAACCATAGCTTTTACTATACGGACCTTTGTTGGCAAGGTGATGTCTCTACTTTTTAAGATGCTGTCTAGGTTTGTCATGTTGTATTTACAAAGTAGTAAACTCATAAGCAGTCTCACTTGAAAATGAAATTTTACTCACAAGCAAAACGTTGTGTTTAATTATTATGGATTGTTTCCAACGTTGGACCTACTTAGCGCAGGGACCCATTGAAGTTATTTGGACATGCCTAACTTAGATTTAAGGGATGCAGGTGGCGCTGTGGTCTAAACCACTGAGGCTAGGACTTGCTGATCAGAAGGTCGGTGGTTTGAATCCCCACGACGGGGTGAGCTCCCATTGCTCAGTCCCTGCTCCTGCCCACCTAGCAGTTCGAAAGCATGTCAAAGTGCAAGTAGATAAATAGGTACCGCTCCGGCGGGAAGGTAAATGGTGTTTCCATGCGCTGCTCTGGTTTCGCCAGAAGCGGCTTAGACCTGCTGGCCACATGACCCGGAAAAAACTGTCTGCGGACAAACGCCGGCTCCCTCGGCCAGTAAAGCGAGATGAGTGCCGCAACCCCAGAGTCGTTCGTGACTGGACTTAACTGTCAGGGGTCCTTTACCTTTACTTTAACTTATATTTATTCATTTCAAAGTGTTTCCCTCCCTGAGTAAAACAGAGCTAAATACAACCCTGTGGTTATCTGTATGGATTAGTTGCCGCACGAAAAAAGTTCACCGGGTCACCAACAACCGCAAAGTAGTAATAGTAGTAGTAGTAGTAGTAATAATAGTAGTAATAATAATAACTAATGTAATAACTAATTACATAACTAATGTAATTAATATAAGACAGCTCAGTCTGTAGAGCATGAGACTTTATCTCAGGGTCGTGGGTTCAAGCCACATGTTGGTCAAAAGAAACCTGTTTTCCAGGGGGTTGGACTAGATGACCCTCATGTTCCCTTTCAACTCTACAATTCTATTATTCTATGAAGACAACATCAGGTGGCACTTTCAGAGAGTCACCGCGCAATCCTAAGCATGCCAACTCAGAAGGAAATCCTATTGAATTCTGTGGAGCACCTTACTCTCAGGTAAGTGGGGTTAGGACTGCAGCCTTAATAGCCAAGGTAAGGTAAAGAGACCCCTGACTATCAGGTCCAGTCGTGCCTGACTCTGGGGTTGTGGTGCTCATCTCGCTTTATTGGCCAAGGGAGCCGGAGTACAGCTTCCAAGTCATGTGGCCAGCATGACTAAGCCGCTTCTGGCGAACCAGAGCAGCGCACGGAAACGCCGTTTACCTTCCCGCCAGAGCGGTACCTATTTATCTACTTGCACTTTGACTTGCTTTCGAACTGCTAGGTTGGCAGGAGCTGGGACCGAGTAACAGGAGCTCACCCCATCACGGAGATTCAAACTGCCGACCTTCTGATCGGCAAGTCCTAGGTTTTGTGGTTTAACCCACAGCGCCACCAGCATCCCTTAATAGCCAAGGCTTGGCGTCTAAACCTTAAAAAAATAAAGAAAATTCAGTGAAGCTTCCTCCCAGCCTCAGACTGCAATCCCCATTTAGAATTGTGCTGTAAAACTGCTTTTGGGGATTCCGCCCCTATTGCTCATGCCCGCACACAGCTGCGAAATGGGTTCAATATTAAACCCCTTGGAAGGCGTCCCGACTAAACCCGCAACAGGACGGGACTTCATCCCGAAGCGCGCGTCCTTCGGGGGTGCAAAGCTGTCACGCTTACTCGGGAGTAAGACTCATCTCTCCCATTCCGCGGGGGGATTTGCACGACGGGGTTTGGAGACGCTGTGGGCGCACGGTGCGCGCGCGTGTTTGGCAACTGTGCCGGGGGATAAATAAAAAAAAAAGGATCAGCGAAGGAGCCGGCGCGCACCCTGGCACACGCTCACACACACAGAGGCGCACACACGCCAAGCACAAGCGAGTGCGAGGCATGCGCATTGAGCGGATGCCATATTGGAAGGAGTGTGGAGCAGCGGCGGCGGCGGCGGCAGCGAGCGAGGCGGGCGAGGATCGCGCTGGCGGGCGGCGGGGGCTGCGCCCCTTCGACGCGGGGGAGGGATCGCGGGGGAGGGAAACTTCGCGCAGGTAAGGCGCGGCCCCGCGCAGCGGCGCGCGGACCTCCCCGGGCTGCATCTAACGGAAGGTGGGGTTTTTCCCCCCTCTCTCTCTCCCCCCTTTTTTCTTACGGAGGATGGACCGATCGCGGTGGTTTTTTTGGGGGGCGGTTTCTCTCTCTTCCTCCTCCCCCCGATTTTTTGGGTTTATTAGCATGCGTTCTGCTTTGCGCAGAAAAAGCTGGCAAGGACCCCCCTAAAAAGCAAGTTATTGCAAAGTGATTTTTTTTTTGGATGTGTCTCGCCGTTCTGCTAGAAGTCCGTCGTCCCCGCTTCGAATGCGCAGCCCGATCCTGTGCAGGCTTACTCGGAAGTAGTAAAAGTGCCTCTCTCGCCTTTCCTCCTGCCTGAGGTTCCAGGCGGGCCGTGCTATCCTATGCATGTTAACTCGGAAATCAGCCCTTCCAAGTTCAGGGTTCTCCTACGTATTGCTGTGCGCCCGATCCTATGCATAGAGTTCTAGGCGCGCCTAAACCCGCGCTTGGTTGTGGGTGACATCACTCTGGGGTGCATTTCTTTGGGGAGGTGTTGCGATCCAATATGCACGCTTTATTTTCTAGGGTGGTCCGATCCATTGCATGCAATTGGACCTACTTCTGCGTAAAGATGCATCGGGTCGGCTGCTGGTTGTGTGTGTGTGCGTGCGCGGGCGCGCATTTTTCTCTGTGTTGAGGTATTCTTTTTCCTTTTGCAAGGCACGTTTTTGGATCTGTGCCCAAGCGAGTAGAGATGAGCGGAATGCGCGGCTCGTGTTTAATGTCATCGCGTGGATACTCCAGTTCCTATTTGGAAACGCGCCAGATTAACCGAAGGCTGCCCCCCCTACCTTTTTTTGGGACATGCTTATCTCATAAAAAAAAATGTAATGTGATCTCGGCTTAGAATTTACTGAAAGAAAGAAAAAAATACAATTTTTGAGTCAGTTTCATGGAGCGGGGGAGGGAGGGACGGGAAACTGAGACGG
>JAXCMG010000011.1:35228128-35247710 GCA_034642415.1 Podarcis siculus
CCTTCATTGATTTAGTTCCCTTTATGTAACTGCGGTATAAATGGGTATTTAAAGAGGTTTGTCAGTTTCAACATGGCGGGTTTCAGGCTTCTCCACAAACTGAAAATAAACACGTCGTCCCCCCCCAAAGTGGAGTAGAGGAAGGCGGAGAAATGTGTGTGTTCCAGTGTAATCTACGCCATCCTATGTAGGCACATTACTTGGGCGTAAATCCTGCGGAAATTTATGGGGCTCCTGAGTAAGCATGTTTAGGATCCGGCTAGGATAGAGCTAGTTCCGGCTGCGATCCTAAAGACGCCGGCAGCCCGAGTTCTCTAACCTGCTGATTTTGTCGCGATCTGCTTTGGGGGGGGGGCGATTAGAGCCGTGCAGCGCAACGCAATCCTATACATGCGCGCTCAAAACTATGGATTGCACCCTCGGTCCTGCCTGGCGCGGTAGGGTTTACTTCGGAGTAAGCTACACCGGATGCAACTGCAGGCAAGTGTCGCTGCAACTAGGTAGGCGGCCCGATCCTGGCTGCCTCAGAAGCGCACCCCCCCCCCATTGTATCCTACGGCGCTTGCTCCGGAGTAAATGATCGCAAGTTTGGACTGAGTACAGTTCTGCATCTGCTTTTGGTTTCGGGCTCGTTTGTTGGCCAGGGATCCTTGCGGGCTGTAGCTCACAACTGCGCAACATCTGTTTGGCATGCAGACGGTTCAGTGCCTGCCATTGAAATCTTGGAGAGTCGCTGCCGGTCAGTGCCTGTTGCGTCCAACTATCTCAGTAGTATGGGCACTGACTGGCAGCGGCTGCAGCGGTGAAGCCCTGCACAAGTAGTTGGGATTTACTTCCAAGTAAAGGAGATGCTTTTTTGTTTGTTTAACTTTACAAGAAAGGAGATTCCCAACTAAACACCAGGAAGACTTTTCTGACTGTAAGAGCTGTTCGCCAGCGGAACGGTCTCCCACTAGAGCTGATGGACTCTCCTTCCTCGGAGGTTTTTAAGCAGAGGTCGGATTGCAGGTCTAACTGTATAAGGCTGCAGGGTGGCCCCCGTTGTGGATGCTTTAGTTGAAATACCTGCCTTGCACGGGGGTTGGGCTAGATGATCCTTGGAGGATCCCTTCCAACTCTACCATCACTGGATTCTAAGTAGACGTGGGCTGCGCACGTAGAGCTGGCAGGATCCTACCCATTTGAGATCTTATCTGCGGGAAAGCGCGTTAACGATCGACAGAGACCAAAGTCTGGGTGAGGGCGCAGGGAGCGAAGCGGGTGGGGATGGTGTGGACTTTGGATCCGAATTTTTTGGGGGAGATCAGCCAAGATAGCCGTCGAATCACGGACTGGTCGGTCTCTTACTCTTGCGGAAAAACAGCAGGCTGTGCTTTTTATGCCTCCGGGTTCTGGAGAAAGTCTTTGCTTGCTAGTTTGATCCCGTCGTCAAGATGCAAAAAGCGTCTGGACTCGAGGGACCTCGGAAGTTGCTTTTTAACCAAGTCTAACCATTGGAGCCAGCACTGTCTACTCTGACTGGCAGAGGCATGGGGATGCCGGAGACTGCGCCCTTAAAGCTATGGAGGCGCTGCCCCACCGACCTCAGTCTACCCCCACCTCCCTTCATGCTTACAACCAGTGCCCTCCTCCTTTGTCTCAGTTTTGCGCTGAGAGGCAGTGTCGCCTAATGGTTAGAGCACTGGACTGGGACCTGTGAGACTCAGCCATAAAGCTCCTTGGGTGACCTGGGGCCAGGCACCCATCTCCCAGCCAGACCTACTTCACAGGGCTGTTGTGAGGAGGGAGGACCATGTGCCCCATATTGAGCTCCTAAATAAACAGATAGATGATGATAGGTAGATAGAGCAAAACTCCGCAGTGAAGAAGACAAAATGAGCGCGAGTGGGCTCAGCGTGTCATTGGCTGTGGCGCCCCCTGCTGTTGGGCTCCCTGCCTTCTGCCCTATCAGTTCCAATGGGTACCAACTATTACAAGTCCTTTCCAAATTGGAAAATGGGAAACTGCCTGGTACTAAGCCAATCCGGATTGAGCATTATCTCTTCATCGGGCTCCGGGCTGTCATATTCCCAGCCTTTACCTGGAAAGATCGGGGATGCAACCTCCTGCGTGGAAAGCAGGTATCCGCTGCCCCAAATTTTGCTCTCCAAAAAAAACGCATGCGGTTATGATGGGCAGCCGAGCCACGTTTTCTGGAAGGTCGAGCCTCTTTTGCCAGCCCTTTGCGGTGACTACTCAGAAGTAAAAAACAAACAAACCTCTCTGCGCTCGGAAAGGCTTGCTCCCGGGTGTGTTTGCAGGATTGCAACCTGCGCTGCCCATAAACGGTGTTTGTGTGTGTGTGCGCGCGCGCATGGCAGCCTTGTAGTTGGGTTACTCCGAGCAGGGTTGCAACGCTGCGCGCCTTTCCCTGCTTTTTAACTGCGCCTGATCCTACTATGTATGTTGGATTTGCGGGGCTGACTCCGAAGCAAAGCGCGCAATGCACGATCCTGTGCGAATGTCCTTAGAAGGGAGCCCATTGCCTTTTGCGGTCTTTACTACGTAAAGAAGGCTTGCATGCATAAATGTTTGTTGAGGACGTAAAAAGAATGCAAGCACTTAAAAAACAAACAACCCCGCAATCCGATCCTATGCACTCCCTTACTCGCGTGTAGACCCCACTGAACTGAGGCTTGTTTCCGAGGAAGCATGTCTGCGCTGGGAGGAGAGGCGGGCGAGGAGGAAAAAAGAAAACCCCCGCGCGGCGCAAGTTGCGCGGTGCTGCGCGAGCGCCTCCCTCTCTGGATCGGCGCAAGGAGCGCCTCGCAAGAGAGCCCCGCCTTCTCTGCGTGTTAGAAAAGAAACTGGATTTCTAAAATTATAATTCTAAAGGCGCTGGTGGGCGGCAGTCTGCTTTAAAAGCAGGGCGGAGTTTATCGCTGTTTGCTAGAGAACGAGGGTTGGGAACTTTTCCCAAAGTCATGTTTTGAGTCACTTTGCAAAAATAAAATTAAAAGTTGGGGGAGGGGGTGACTCGTGCACTAGGACATTATATACAGTATATAGATAATCTCGCAGATTGATCACCAGCCAACATTGAGGCTACGGGGGAGTCGATTTTCAGTCGTGTTGCTGGAACGTTTTTTTGTTTTTTTGTTTTGGAAGAACTTTCTGTGTTTCCTTCTTTTGCAAATTCCCATCAGCAACAAGGCAGGGGATCCTTTTCTGTGTAAGTGGATCTGCCGCCTGCGGGATTGGATTGCAAGCCCCGGCAGAGGTCACCCTTTGCAGCCATCTGCTGTTGGAGGCACACCACATCTGCACCAGATGTGCAAGTTTCCCCCCTTTTTAAAAAAAAAATCCTCCTCAGCCAGTTGTTTCCCAGGACTTGGATAGCTGCTACCCTTTCACAGCCTCTTCAGACTTAAAACTGGGCTTAAGGCATCACTCTTGTTTGCAAAAAAATTTGCCTTCTATGTCTTAAAATGTTGAAATTCTCAACCCTCCCCCTCTGAGTGGTGCAGCAATAAAACTGCTAGCACCTTTGCAAAGCTAAACAGGGTCTGGTGTGGTTTCAAATTGGATGGGGAACTGCGCATGGGTCTAGGGGGGTGCAGATCGAGTAAATAATTAAAAATACTTAACTATGTATGGAAGTGAAAGCTGGACCATAAAGAAGGCTGATCGCCAAAGAATGGATGCTTTTGAATTATGGTGCTGGAGGAGACTCTTGAGAGTCCCATGGACTGCAAGAAGATCAAACCGATCCATTCTGAAGGAAATCAGCCCTGAGTGCTCACTGGAAGGACAGATCCTGAAGCTGAGGCTCCAAGACTTTGGCCACCTCATGAGAAGAGAAGACTCCCTGGAAAAGACCCTGATGTTGGGAAAGATGGAGGGCACAAGGAGAAGGGGACGACAGAGGACAAGATGGTTGGACAGTGTTCTTGTATCTACCAGCATGAGTTTGACCAAACTGTGGGAGGCAGTGGAAGACAGGAGTGCCTGGCGTGCTCTGGTCCATGGGGTCACAAAGAGTCGGACACGACTAAACAACAACAACAACTAAAAAAATAGAAATAATCAGAATATTTGAAATTGAAATGTTCCCTGCGGTCACTTGGGTGCGTATTCTAGCAATGCAAGTAGCTCGGTTCTGGAACAGGACGGGTGAGTGTCCTGGCCCCCCGCCCAACATAAATCCTGGCTAAACCCATGGGACGGCATGTTGAGATTCCTGCATTGCATGGGGTTAGACTAGATGACCCCTGGAAGTCCCTTCCAACTCTACAATTCTACGAACCCCCATCACTAGGGATTTTACATGAATCTCAGGGGTGAGTGATTCAGTTGCCTCAAATGCAGACGTACCAGAAGCCTCTGTTGTAAGGAGGAAAGGCTGGAGCAGCAACTCATGCAGAGATGCGTTGGGCAGACTCCTCCGGGAAGGAAGTAAATCTGGCTGTGTCTCAGCACCCAGAGTGTCAGAGTCACACCTAATACAGTAAAAGGTAGCAGAATCTGCCCACCTCTCAAAGCAGCTGGTTTTCGGAAGGAAGCAAGTTCAGAACGGTAACTCATCGCAGAGACACAGTGGGCAGCCTCTTCTCTGGGTGGGTCCTTTGGGCTCACAGCGCCTTTAAATTTATGTACTTGACTCCTCACAGCATCCTTGTGTGAGGATGGTGGCTGGAAGGGGAGCCTGGAGGGGAAATTCATCCCAGAAAGGATAATGTTGACAAAAGAGAATCTGTGAAAGTTGGGTGGAGGAGTCAGGCTGGGACCCACCTGTGTGAGCAAGTCTTTCCAAGACCACGAAGCCTCGAGCATCTCACCCCGAGGCTCTGTGTTCGAATCTTGGCATAGCCAAAGGAGGACAGAGGAGATAATACTGTTTCTATTGGAGTGCCAAGAAAGGGCTTGCAGCAGCAATCCAATTTTCAAAGCAAACGTGGTCCGGACGTGTGGCTAATTAAATAGCTGCAAGTCATTGCAGAAAAAAAAGCTTTTGGGGAAGGCGTGTGGAAATTGTATCTGTGAAAAAGGAGTTTCTACCCTGGTTGAAACAAAATAAAAAAAATCCTTCCAACTAAGACACCAACTAAGTTTGTCATTGGTATGATCTTTCGTGTGCATGCACACTTCTTCAGATACGTGTGCATGCACACGAAAGCCACTGGAAGGATTTTTTAAATTTTGCTTCGACTACGGCAAACCAACATGGCTACCTACCTCTTTCTACCCTGGTGTTGCTGCTGATTCCATAGAGGACAGCTCACATGGGTGCAGAATATATTTTTGGTTCTTCGGGCTGAACATAACCTCTGCAAGGATATTGGGAGATTCTGCTGGGTAAGGATGGAGAGCTCTGTCATGAGACTCTTAATCTCAGAGTTGTGAGTTCGAGTCCTACCCTGGGCATTCCAGGGAGTTGGAGTAGATGACCCTTGTTCTCCGTTCCTACTGTAAATTTCTATGATCCTGTGATTGCTTTCAGCGGCGCCATCAGGGTGGGGGTATAGCGCAGAAGTCTGGGGCCCAGCAGACTGGGCAGAAGCCCCCCGCAACACAGGGCTGGATTAACCACATGTTCAAATAACCCTAAAGGGTAAAGGGACCCCTGACCATTAGGTCCAGTCGTGACCTACTCTGGGGTTGCGGCACTCATCTCGCTTTATTGGCCGAGGGAGCCGGCGCACAGCTTCCGGGTCATGTGGCCAGCATGACTAAGCCGCTTCTGGCGAACCAGAGCAGCGCACGGAAACGCCGTTTACCTTCCCACCAGAGCGGTACCTCTTTGTCTACTTTCACTTTGATGTGCTTTCGGACTGCTAGGTTGGCAGGAGCAGGGACTGAGCAATGGGAGCTCACCCCATTGCGGGGATTCAAACCGCGACCTTCTGATCGGCAAGCCCTAGGCTCTGTGGTTTAACCCACAGCGCCACCCGCGTCCCCAAATAACCCTTATTAATGTCTAAAGTGTTGCCCCCCCCCCTAAGCTCATCCGTAAGTCCAGGGTCTAAAATTTCCAAACCACCCCATGCCTTCTTTTATTTTTTGTTAAAAGCACATGAGTTTTCAGTAAAGATTTAGAGCGCTTCGCCACTTCAAATGCTTGCCGATATTAAATTAAAAACTAGAAAAGGACAGCGCAGGAATGTTAGGCGTGGAAAAGGATTCTTTCAAATTCTTTCAGTCGGTTCTTAAGTGGAAGGTGGGGGGGAAGAGGGGAAAAGGAACTCATTTCCCCCCTGGCACAATATTTTGTAACATGCTGCAATCTATTAATTTGTTTTGTGAATCATAAACATGGTTAATTATGGGCGTTCTTTCAGCTGATTATACATTTTTAGGAAGTCCCCGTTTTAAAATAGGTACCCTGTTCCCAAGCCGTAGAAGGGCTTTTCAAGCTGAGTACTTAGAATTGTGCTTGGAAACAAATTAAGTCTGTGTATTTCTTGAAGGTAGGGATATGGGTGGTGCTGTGGGTTAAACCACAGAGCCTAGGACTTGCCGATCAGAAGGTCGGCGGTTTGAATCCCCGCAACGGGGTGAGCTCCCATTGCTCGGTCCCTGCTCCTGCCAACCTAGCAGTTCGAAAGCACACCAGTGCAAGTAGATAAATAGGTACTGCTCCGGCGGGAAGGTAAACGGCGTTTCCGTGCACTGCTCTGGTTCGCCAGAAGCTGCTTAGTCATGCTGTCCACATGACCCAGAAGCTGTACGCCGGCTTCCTTGGCCAATAAAGCGAGATGAGCGCCACAACCCCAGAATCGTCCACGACCAGACCTAATGGTCAGGGGTCCCTTGACCTCTACCTTATTTATTGAAGAGGAAATTTCATGTGCAGATTTCTCTCTCTCTCACACACACCCTTAATGACAAACTTCACCAGTGGAAGTTTTCTGTGCCATGTGCAACTGTAAGCATAGGTGAATCCGGTTCTCCTTTGCTTCTTACAATCCTATACACACCCTTTTCAGATTTCTTGAAATCCACCTGCCTCTTCTCCATTTCCAGAGAGATGGGTATGGGGATGGCTGTGGTTAAAATAGCTTGTCTCCCATTCTAAGGGGTCACTTTCCATAAGTCATTTAAAAAGCATCATTTAAAAAGCAACCACACTCCTTGCTTTGAAACTATTGTTTTCACCTGCATGTAAATGTATGCAAATTGAATCCCTCAATGAATCAAACAAAATTCATACGCTTGATTAAAGACTCCTTAAAACCTGAGTGACGGCCTTCATAATGTGTGCTACAGTCCAAACTTCATTTTGCAGGTAGAAGGAGTGCTTTTTAAAACTGGAGCCAAAATAGCTAGCGGTTAACAGAAGTCAGCTATGGTTTATTGGGGTTTATAGAATCCTAAGCTTTGAAATGGACCAAAAAGAAACATAGCCAACGCAGAAAATCTGCTACATCCTTGGCTGCATATTTCTTTAAAAACTCCTATCGTTAAACCTGCTCTGGGAGGGTGCAAGTAATTCAGCTCAATGAATTCTTGGAGAAATAGGTTTTCTTTGGGATGTGTTAGAACAGCAAATGCATTGGGATCATAGAATCCTAGAGCTGGAAGGTACCACGAGGGTCATCTAGTCCAACCCCCTGCAATGCAGGAATCTTTCTGCCCAATGCGGGGTTCGAACCCACAACCTCGAGACAAAGAATCTCGTGTTCCGCCAACTGTGTTTTGTTTCACTGGCCTTTTTATCCAAATTAATTTGTATCTCCTGGACTGAAACACATAGCAGAACATGATTTTTATTTATGGATTTTTCGTTGCTCTCAAAAAACTTTTCTTTTCTCTCAGGCCGTTGGCTAATTAAATAATCCATGGCCTTTTAAAATATGTAGGGTGCCTGTGTCTCTGTGTTAATGTTTTTGTTTTATTACTATGTTTCCCCCCCCAAGATAACATATATACATAATAACCAAAAATCCCAAAATTCCTCACATAAAATATAATATCTAAATTACAACAGCTGCATACACTTAATTATAAAACCCACCACCCACCATTTCCCTCCACAGCAATTCGACTTCTTTATATTTCTTTCTACCTTTCCCCCCTTGCATTCTATAATAAATTATTTTTGTTAAATTCTGAATTTTTCCCTTTTTTCTTTATTGGTTTTGTTATTGATTACATTTTTTATTCTAAGCCCATTAGCACGTCATTTTCTGAACAATATTTTGACATATAATCTTCGAAATACTTTCACTCCATTCTTAACTTTTGATTTGATTGATATAAGAAAAATTAACTTCAATTATAAGATAAGTTAATTTTGCCAATTCTATATATTCACCTAAATGGAAATCTCAGGACACACCAACAAAGGAAGAGTGGCTTTGTAAATGTTTTCTTACTACGTTATGCATTTTTGTGGTTTTATATTGTAAACCAACTTGTGATTGTCAGAAAGAGCATCTTCCTGATGTTTGGTCGCAATCTCCTTTCTTGTAACTTGAAGCCATGGGTTCGAGTCCAGTGATAATGCAGAGCCGTGTGCCGTTTCCAGCGCGTTTTGTAACTTGATGTTTAGATTAGTGCTGTTTCAAAATATTATACAGTCACACCTCACGTTACGTTTGCTTCAGGTTGAGCGTTTTCAGGTTGCTTCCCGCGGCGACTTGGAAGTACTGGAACGGGTTACTTCCGGGTTTCGCCGCATGCGCAGACGCACAAAATGACGTCACGCGCATGCAGAGAAGCGGCGAATGGCAACACGCGCAGACGCGTGATTCGTTCTGCTCATGTTGCGAACGGGCCTCCAGAACGGATCCCGTTCGCAACCAGAGGTACCACTGTATAACCTTTGAAAACAACAGTCATAGAAACCTCACGTCAGAGGAGGTTCCAAACTTCAGAGGGGGGCTGGGGCTTGCACTTAAAGCTGGAAGCAAGAGGGACCCCCAAGCTGGTGAGCCTGGCGATTGGGACCCCTGCATGGGATGATGGCTGTCTGGGAGAGGGCAAGAGACAAGTTTGTCATGTACCCATGGCCATCATACCACAGCTGCAACGTCAAGGGACGACTCCTGGGAACGATAGACTTCTGTGAAAGCAACCTCTGGGAATTCTGTGTCTCCACGTTTATTTGTTGACAGAGAAATCAAGAGGGGCTGCCTCACTGAATTTCTTCAGGGGGGGGGGAGAAATTCTCCCATCAGTTTTTCACGGGCGGGGATCGCCATTAGTGGCGGCAATTTGCACAGCTTATTTCTCTCTCCGCCTCGCCACACCAAACATTTTTTTTGCGGAGGGAGGTGTTGTTTCAATTTTAGAGAAACGGTACGAAGTTAGGAACAAAACTCACCTGTCAGGTGGCGGGAAGGGACCTGGCAACCCAAAATGTTTGGCCAAGGCCAGCCAAAATTTGTGGGCCCTGGATCACATGGCTAGGACTGGACACTTGATCGGACGGGATTGGATCAGATCCCTTCCCACTCTGCAATTCTATGATTCTAAGAATCTGCGAAGTCAGAACGTGTTTCTAAGTGGGAAAGGTCTGTCCCTCCATCCTCACCATCTTCTGCCACAAATTACCCAGAAGCTTTCAGGCTATCTCGTCACTCAAGCCAATGTTAGTGGTACTCTTGAGTAGATTCATTGAGGTTAATGGGCATGATGACTTAAGTTAGGACCATTCATTATGGTGGGTTTGCTCCAAGTATATCTGGAGATAATCTTTTGCTCCGAGAGCCAGGTGACGTGAAAGAGAGCAGTAGGAGGGAAATGTAGATTGATTACTGAAAGGTCTTCTTCCTCGCCACAGGAAGGCTGTGCTTCGTGATGATGAATTAGGGCTCAGAGATTCCTTTCTCTGAGCAATGGAGACAAGAGGGTCTGTGATCTTCAGCATGACTGAGACTCGGCGCCTCTCCTTGGACGAAAATACAGACCTAGCCAACGGGGATGCTGAACAGTTTGATTCAGGTGGGCTTTTTATTTTTGGCTAAGCTTTATGAAGGGACACGGGTGGCACTGTGGGTTAAACCACAGAGCCTAGGACTTGCTGATCAGAAGGTTGGCGGTTCGAATCCCCACAAGGGGGTGAGCTCCCGTTGCTCGGTCCCTGCTCCTGCCAACCTAGCAGTTCGAAAGCACGTCAAGTGCAAGTAGAAAAATAGGCACCGCTCCGGCGGGAAGGTAAACGACATTTCCATGCGCTGCTCTGGTTCCCCAGAAGCGGCTTAGTCATGCTGGCCACATGACCTGGAAGCTGTATGCCGGCTCCCTCGGCCAATAAAGTGAGATGAGCGCCGCAACCCCAGAGTCGGTCACGACTGGACTTAATGGTACATGTACAGTCGTACCTCGGGTTGAAGTAGCTTCCAGTTAAGCATTTTCGGGTTGCGCTCTGTGGCGACCCGGAAGTAACGGAGCGTGTTACTTCCGGGTTTTGCCCCTCGCGCATGTGCAGATGCTCAAAATGATGTCACGCGCATGCGCAGAAGTGGCGAAACGCGACCCGCGCACATGTTATGTTTACTTCAGGATGCGAATGGGGCTCCGGAATGGATCCCGTTCGTATCCAGAGGTACCACTGTACATTATTAGCACACACAAAATTTATGCAGATCTTTCGTGCCTTTCTCCTTTCTTTCCTGTGGCGATATATTCCCTCTTTTTTTGATGATGTAGGAAAGGCTACCCTAACAGAAGCCCACCTTTTCGGGGAGTAGACAGAGTTGACTAAATACCGGAGCTGATAAACAGCTAAAGCTGTGCCACTAAACCTATTAGAGAAGCAAGGAAAGTGATTGAAAGGCAACTAAGCAAAACTATTCAAATCTGCTTCTAATGAGCCTATTTGCTTATTCTTCATTTTCTCACATAACCTGTACAACACGCGACCTCCTTCCTGGCTTGAACGCATAACTTACGTGTTTTTGTTTTATATTAAGCAGATGAAAGTTCAAATTCCGACGACGTTGATTTCAACTGGGATGAATACTTGGAAGAGACAGGATCTTGCGCTGCCCCTCACACTTCGTTTAAGCACGTAGGTATTTTTTGCCTGGAGTTTCTGGTCCTCATTACCAATGATGAAAACTTGCAAACAGTGTTAGAAACTCAGATATCTCAGCCGGGTGCCAAATGGCTCCTTAAACCAGTTGCCAAAACAGAATGTCTAGTTGCCATTTTGGGGGCAAAACAGCTTTAAAGTCTTACTTTTCAAATGACTGGGATCGATTCTCAGTTAAACATCTGGCAAGTTCAGATGACAACCCTGAGCTCAGCTGGGAACTTTGAGAACCTAAAGAAGAAAAGTCACTTGATCCAGAGCAGTCCACATATCTATTGACCTATTTCACCCTCTTTTTCTTAATGGTGACTGCTCCTTCTCCAGAAATTCTGATTGTGCAGATAAAATATAACAGATAGATTTCTACAGGATGGGATATTGGAAACAGTCCAGATCCAATGATCCCCAGATGGTGAAGATGTCAGGCACAATCCCGGCGCTTAGGCATCTTCACTTGGTTGCAGGTGGTCAAAAACCAGGTGCAAAATGCGCCTGGCGCTTGGCTAATTTCGAACACTGCTTAAAAACATGGTGCCTAGTTAGACGCTGGAATCCGCTCCCATGAGAGGTAGCCATGCCCACCAATGCGAATGGCTTTTCAGTATGTTAGACAAATTCATGGAGGATAAGGCTATGTTCTAGCACCGCTGTCAGAGGCAGTATTTTTGAGAATACCTGTTGCTCAGAGTGTACCTGAAAGTGCTGTTTATCTCAGGTCTTGCTTGTGGGAAGCCCACAGGCCTATAGTTGACCACTGTGAGAAGGGACGCGGGTGGCGCTGTGGTCTAAACCACTGAGCCTCTTGGGCTTGCTGATTGGAAGGTTGGCGGTTCGAATCCCCGTGACGGTGTGAGCTCCTGTTGCTCTGTCCCAGCTCCTGCCATCCTAGCAGTTTGAAAGCACACCAGTGCAAGTAGATAAATAGATGTACCACTGCAGCGGGAAGGAAAACAGTGTCAGACAGTACTAAAACATTTAGACCTGCTCATTTGTAAAGGCTGTTCTAATAATAATAATAATAATAATAATAATAATAATAATAATAATAATTTTTATTTATACCCCGGCCAAAGCCGGGCTCAGGGCG
Organism: Podarcis siculus; assembly: GCA_034642415.1. Classification (NCBI taxonomy): domain Eukaryota; kingdom Metazoa; phylum Chordata; class Lepidosauria; order Squamata; family Lacertidae; genus Podarcis; species Podarcis siculus. The sequence goes on from JAXCMG010000011.1 coordinate 35,240,233, forward strand.
GCTAACACCAGTAAAATTACAATAGAAACATAATAAGGGGAAAAACAAAACAAAACAAAAACCCAATTTAAAATACAGGTTAAAATGCAATTTAAAAAGCAGCCTCATTTTAAAAGTAGCCCATAGATCAAAATCATAAGGGGAGGGAAACATAAGGGTCAGACTGAGTCCAAACCAAAGGCCAGGCGGAACAGCTCTGTCTTGCAGGCCCTGTGGAAAGATGTCAAGTCCCGCAGGGCCCTAGTCTCTTGTGACAGAGCGTTCCACCAAGTCGGGGCCAGTACTGAAAAGGCCCTGGCCCTAGTTGAGACCAATCTAACCACCTTGCGACCTGGGACCTCCAAAACGTTGTCATTTGTGGACCTTAAGGTCCTCCATGGGACATACCAGGAGAGCTGGTCCCATAGGTATGTGGGTCCTAGGCCGCATAGGGTTTTAAAGGTCAAAACCAGCACCTTAAACCTGACCCTGCACTCCATTGGGAGCCAGTGCAGTTGGTAAAGCACTGGATGAATGTGATCCTGCGGCAAGGACCCCGTAAGGAGTCTCGCTGCGGCATTCTGCTCCCGCTGGAGTTCTAGAGGAATCGTACCTTGCTTCCTTCCTGTTCCTTATGCCAAAGCAACCCTGTTTCTTTCTCCTTTTTGGGAAGGTGGAAGTCAGCCTGCAGAGCAGTTTCCAACCCGGCATGAAGCTGGAGGTGGCCAACAAACACAACCCAGAGACCTACTGGGTGGCAACCATCATCACCACATGCGGGCAGCTCTTGCTGCTGCGTTACTGTGGCTACGAAGACGACCGCAGAGCTGATTTCTGGTGCGACGTCATGACAGCCGATCTCCACCCTGTGGGTTGGTGCACCCAGAACAACAAAGTTCTCATGCCTCCCAATGGTAAGTCTGGCATCTTGATACGGCAAAGTTGGCCAAGATCTTCTGCTTAGTATTCTAGGGATGCGTCGTGCCTCTGTTCTGCCTGCAAATTTTGATCATCGGCAAGCTACGTCGGGCTGAAACAATCTGCCACCGCAAAAATAACTACAATGTGGAAGGGCCATAGCTTAGGATTGCTGGAGGGGTGGAGGAGAAATTTGATTCATTCATTCATTTATTAAATTTATATACCACCCTATACCCAAAGGGGGCTCATCTTCCAGCATCATAACTTTTACAAGCCTGTTGTCTTTGTCCATGGAGTTTTCTTGGCAGGGATACTGGAGTGGCTTGCCAGTTCCTGCTCCAGGTGGATCACGTTTGGTCAAAACTCTCCACTATGACCTGTTTATCTTGGGTGGCCCTGCACGGCATAGTTCATACCTTCTCTGAGTTATTCAAGTCCCTTCGCTGCAGCAAGGCAGTGATCCATGAAGGGGATCGCCGAAGAATGGATGCTTTTGAATTCTGGTGCTGGAGGAGACTCTTGAGAGTCCCATGGACTGCAAGAAGATCCAACCTCTCCATTCTGAAGGAAATCAGCCCTGAGTGCTCACCGGAAGGACAGATCCTGAAGCTGAGGCTCCAAGACTTTGGCCACCTCATGGGAAGAGAAGACTCCCTGGAAAAGACCCTGATGCTGGGAAAGATGGAGGGCGCAAGGAGAAGGGGACGGCAGAGGACGAGATGGTTGGACAGTGTTCTCAAAGCTACCAGCATGAGTTTGACCAAACTGCGGGAGGCAGTGGAAGACAGGAGTGCCTGGTGTGCTCTGGTCCATGGGGTAACGAAGATGATGATCTCAGGGTCTGGGCAGGTTCATATGGAGAGAGGCAGTGCTGGAGGTATTGCGGTCCTGAGCCGTTTAAGGCTTTACAGGTCAAAACCAGCACTTTGAATTGGACCGGAAACTAATCAGTAGCCAGTACAGTCGGCGGCTCTATCAATTTTGCACTTTCAGAAACTATATGTTAACCCAAACGCAGTTGTCCTTCAAAATTAAGCTTAGCCGAATTCTGTGATCCGTTTCTCCAGCCAAATAATGTTTACCCCCTCCAAAATAAAAAGTTGCAATGTTTTAAGAACTGTTTTATTATGGTTGTGTTTGACTCCCTGCACTCCTTCGGGAGGAAAGACGGGATGGAAAATGAATGAATGAATAAAGATAAATAGCTGTGTAGGTAGGTATCTTTTGCCAGCACTCATGCATGAGCTCTCAGGTCAACATCTGTCCTCCTTTCCTGAACCTTATCTCATGCGAGCATATATGGACATACTGAAAAAAAGAAAACAAATCTGAAAATTTTGCTAGCCGTGAATCCAGGAAATTCACATGGAGACAGTATGTGTGTGCGTGCATTAGCCGCCGCCCCCTTCCCCAACTCTGCTTTCACAGTGTGGTTTGTAATTCATTTTTGGCAAGGAGAGGAGAAGGGATTCGCAGAGGCAAGTGAATCATGATCTGCTTGGGTGAAAAGGGAAGAGTTTTTATTGAGTGCTGTAATGACTGGTTTTCAGCTGGAGGCTTCACAGAGATGCTGAATTGTGCCTCGTTTATGTTGATGTGATGCGTTGCCCGACACCATATGACGCATTTGCTAAATAACCTCGGAGTACCATCTATCTGCAGCCTAGATCTTTTGGACTCCCATTAGGTGTTCTGGCTGGGGTTGATGGGAGTTGGAGTCTAAAACCGAGGTGCTGCAGAGGAGGCAGAAAGGTCCCAGGTTCAAATCCTGGCATTTTCAGATAGGGCCGGGAATGCGCCCTCCTACCGCTACCCCCCTCTGGAGAATCTCTGGCAGCCACTCTGGACCACTCTACAGTGGTACCTCGGGTTACATACGCTTCAGGTTTCATACGCTTCAGGTTACAGACTCCGCTAACCCAGAAATAGTACCTCGGGTTAAGAACTTTGCTTCAGGATAAGAACAGAAATCGTGCTCCGGTGGCGCAGCGGCAGCAGGAGGCCCCATTAGCTAAAGTGGTGCTTCAGGTTAAGAACAGTTTCAGGTTAAGAACAGACCTCCAGAATGAATTAAGTACTTAACCCGAGGTACCACTGTATTCTGTCTTGGTCAGGCCCCACCTGGAATACTCTGTCCAGTTCTGAGCATCACAATTTAAGAAGGCTGTTAACCTGCAAAATAAGCAGGTTTTTTCTCTGTACAGTGGTACAGTACATTTGCTTGCCATAGCTTACGAGCTTCTTGGTACACAACCAGAGGAACATAGGAAACTTCCTTCTACCAGTTAAGACCATTGGTCTATCTACCTCAGTATTGGCAACTCTGACTGGCAGAGGCTCTCCAAGGTTTCAGACGGGGAGGTTTTCCCAGTCCTGCCTGGAGATGGCGGGGATTGAATTGGGGACGTTCTGCATGCAAGGCAGACCCTCTGTCGCTGAGCTCTGGCCCCCAGCCCTGCTTCGTCGAAAGAAATTTGACTGCCCTTTGCAACAACTTCCAAATAATTTGCGAGCGAAGCAGGCAAGAAGTGGTGTGAAATGCCCGGACTTCATCCAAACAGCAGGCGCCAAATGAAAGGCATGTAATGACTTCTAAGTAATATTGTGGCTGCAGCCAAATACCGAGTGGAAATTTATGGAAGATTTAATGAATGAATATTTTGCGCCCGTTCAGTTCTTCTCGGGTAGTAAATGATTTAGCAGGATACAAAGGAGCCACCTTCAGGGTTTGTTTAGGCTTTTAAATTGAACTAATTTAATCAACTTCTTCAGTCAGGCTTGATATTGCATTCTTTCTGCATGCTGTACTGTATTTAAAACTTGTTGGGGACTCTCCACCCCCTTCTCCTCTTTCAGATTAAATAATAATAATATGGATTTATTTTCATTTATTTTTTTGGTTGGAAAGCTTGGAAAAATTTGTTTCTCTAATTGTTTTTCCATAAGCTAAGTTGCTGATTTTGGAGATCAGTTGCTGGTTTTATAAAAAATAGGGGGGGGAATGAGCTGAATCTGCTGAGGATATTGATTAGATCATGTTGACTGAAAGACAACAACAGCTTTTTTACATTTTGGGGAAGCGGCATATAAATCAAAATAATGATGACGGGGAAATAAAAAAATCTTGGTGCCCAAGAGATATTGGGGTTTGTGCTGAGCTAGCTTCCTGGAGGGGATATTCCAAAAAGCGGTGTCACCGCTGAAAAGTCCCTGCTCCGTCATTGTAGAGCTGAGATGGGGAATCTGTACTCTCTGGGTGGGAGCCGAGTGGTGACTGGTGCCCTTTTAAGGTAGACTAGAAAGGGCTCCATGATCACTGCAGATGGTGACAGCAGTCATGAAATTAAAAGACGCCTGCTTCTTGGGAGAAAAGCAATGACAAACCTAGACAGCATCTTAAAAGCAGAGACATCACCTTGCCAACAAAGGTCCGTATAGGTAAAGCTATGGTTTTCCCAGTAGTGATGTATGGAAGTGAGAGCTGGACCATAAAGAAGCTGATTGCCGAAGAATGGATGCTTTTGAATTATGGTGCTGGAGGAGACTCTTGAGAGTCCCACGGACTGCAAGAAGATCAAACCTATCCATTCTGAAGGAAATCAGCCCTGAGTGCTCACTGGAAGGACAGATCGTGAAGCTGAGGTTCCAATACTTTGGCCACCTCATGAGAAGAGAAGACTCCCTGGAAAAGACTGTGATGTTGGGAAAGATGGAGGGCACAAGGAGAAGGGGACGACAGAGGACGAGATGGTTGGACAGTGTTCTTGAAGCTACTAGCATGATTTTGACCAAACTGCGGGAGGCAGTGGAAGACAGGAGTGCCTGGCGTGCTCTGGTCCGTGGGGTCATGAGGAGTCGGACACGACTAAACGACTAAACAACAACAACATAAGTTTGTTTAGTGTTCTGGTTTGTGTTTGTAAGTATTGAATTTATCAATAAAAGTTTAAAAAGAGTCGGACACGACTAAACGACTAAACAACAATGCTGTCCTAACCATGCTGCAAACTTTGCCCACCAATTTTGGTTTAGGATCTATTCCCTCCATTGGCTACTGATGCGACGCTTCCTGTGGGGCAACAACCCTTTCCCCACCGCAAGTGTGGTAGACTTTACTGAGCTAGAGGGGGCATTGGTCTGACTCTGTATTTGACAGCTTCCTGCACAGGCCGGAACTCGCTTAATGAACACGGCTGGCAGTCTCTTGGAGCACTGCGTGCGCCGATCTGCTCCCCGTGAAAAACCTCCTTTATTTTTTGAAACGGCATCCTCGAGGCAGGCTACAGATGGACGGTGCCTGTCGTAAAAAATAAGGAGGCTCAGATTTATGGGTCGCTCGGAATGAATAACCGCCGCTCTGGGAGGCAGTGAAACAGTTTTAATGAAATGACCCTGCGCTGTATGAAAATATCCACTTGCCAACACCGCCTTTATGACAGCTGGGAAGTTGATTTTGGGAGGAAACAAAGGGAGATGAAGAGGATTTATTGTGCTATCGCCCTGCGTGGTGCAACATACATATCAATAATATGAGGAGAGTCGGGGGGTTATTTAACAGACGTAAATAAATGCTATGGGACATGGGTGGTGCTGTGGGTTAAACCACAGAGCCTAGGGCTTGCCGATCAGAAGGTCGGCGGTTCGAATCCCCGTGATGGGGTGAGCTCCCGTTGCTCGGTCCCTGCTCCTGCCAACCTAGCAGTTCGAAAGCACGTCAAAGTACAAGTAGATAAATAGGTACCACTCCGGTGGGACGGTAAACGGCGTTTCTGTGCGCTGCTCTGGTTCGCCAGAAGTGCCTTAGTCATGCTGGTCACATGACCCGGAAGCTGTACGCTGGCTCCCTTGGCCAATAAAGTGAGATGAGCGCCGCAACCCCAGAGTCGGCCACGACGGGACCTAATGGTCAGGGGTCCCTTTACCTTTACCTAAATAAATGCTACTCTGCGGCATGAGGACAGGAAATAAAGGTCTCTGCCTCAAACAGCTTACAATCTCAAGCTTGAAGAAAGCATAGAGAACATGGCAACAGGGAGTTGAAGACTGATGCACCCACATCAGATATCTAGGGAGGGGGTATCACCCCCCCCCCAAAGTACCTTAACTTGTAACTATTTAGGGCCTGGAAGCACCAATAAATCTTTGGCTATGTGCTCTCCCAAGCCCACATTCCCAACATGATTGCATTTCTGTCTCAGTGACGTCTACGCTGGCTTGGTGCTAAACCACTGAGCCTCTTGGGCTTGCCGATCGGAAGGTCGGCGGTTTGAATCCCCATGACGGGGTGAGCTCCGTTGCTCTGTCCCAGCTCCTGCCAACCTAGCAGTTCGAAAGCACGCCAGCGCAAGTAGATAAATAGGTACCGCTCCGGTGGGAAGGTAAACAGCGTTTCCATGCACTGCTCTGGTTTCAGTATTCCGTTGCGCCAGAAGCGGCTTAGTCCTGCCGGCCACATGACCCGGAAAGCTGTCTGTGGACAAACGGTGGCTCCCTCGGCCTGAGCAAGATGAGCGCCACAACCCCATAGTCGCCTTTGACTGGACTTAACCATCCAGGGGTCCTTCAACCTGTCCACAGAATGGGAGACGGCACAAACCCCAAGGAGCTGGCTTCAGGCACCAGTCTTGTTGGCAGACCAAGTCTGTGGCACAAAGGGGTCTGAAAGCGTGACGCCTGACTTCGCATGCAGACAAAGTTCCGAACTCACTGAGGGTTTGAGACCCATTGGCTCCCCTCACCTGGTTTAGTTGGCCAATCAAAGCCATTCCTGGGGTGCGGCTGCAGTTGCATGCTAACAGCTTCTAGGAGCCACAGGTGAGAGCTGAGTGCAAGGTAGGGACCAAAGGTGGACAAACGACCCCAGAAGGAGCATGAAGTGCCCCCCACCGAGGTACTACCATCCCCTAACACCCCATACACCCAAGGGCAGCTGCTGGGAATGTTCATTTCATACCCATGCTCTGGTTATCTCTCGCATGGACTACTGCAATGCGCTCTATGTGGGGCTACCTTTGAAGATGACCCAGAAACTACAACTAATCCAGAATGCGGCAGCTAGACTGGTGACTGGGAGTGGCCGCTGAGACCACATAACACCGGTCTTGAAAGACCTACACTGGCTCCCAGTGCGTTTCCGAGCACAATTCAGAATGTTGGTGTTGACCTTTAAAGCCCTAAACGGCCTCGGTCCTGTATACCTGAAGGAGCATCTCCACCCCCATCATTCTGCCCGGACACTGAGGTCCAGCACTGAGGGCCTTCTGGCGGTTCCCTGGCTACAAGAAGCCAAGTTACAGGGAACCAGGCAGAGGGCCTTCTCGGTAGTGGCACCCGCCCTGTGGAACGCCCTCCCACCAGATGTCAAAGAGAAAAACAACTACCAGACTTTTAGAAGACATCTGAAGGCAGCCCTGTTTAGGGAAGCTTTTATTGTTAATGCATTACTGTATTTTAATATTTTGTTGGAAGCCGTCCAGACTGGCTGGGGAAGCCCAGCCAGATGTGCGGGGTATAAATAATAAATATATCATTATTATTATTATTATTATTATTATTATTATTATTATTATTATTATTAT
>JAXCMG010000011.1:35247720-35329089 GCA_034642415.1 Podarcis siculus
ATTATTATTATTATTATTATTATTATTATTATTATTATTATTATTATAAAAGCTATCAGGCAGTGTTCCTTCTCCTTCCTGTCCCAAGCAGCCAAGATCAGGCTTGGCTAAGTTCGAAGCCCCGACGAAAATTCCTTCCTGGCAGCAAATGTTGCTCTAATGAACTTAACTATTGACCTTTGATACACAGAAGTAAGCAGCCTAACTAGATGAGGCTCAGAGGCAACGGGGAGAGCAAGCCTTAAGTCTGTAGGGGAAAAGAAGGTCCCATTTATCTGCGTGAACCTTCCAGCTAATGCAGCACTTTATTTCCACGGCCATAAAATTGCTAATTCCTCCGGAGACGCTATGCAAACATAGCATTGTGTAATACTGTACGGTTAGTTATTATTTTAATTTTTTCTCTTTTCTTTTACAAGGGATGAGAGCAGTCACCTTTGCATTTTCCCCCACCCCCCTAGTTTAAATAGATTTGCACGAAGCTATAAAAGCAGAAACGTAATAAGCAATACACGTGTTCCGGATAAGGTGAATTTAATCACAGAGGCGCTGGTAGACCGAAAGTGTGTCTGGAATAAAGCACCGCTCTGTTAACAGGGCAGAAATTCTGCATATTTATATACTATGCCTGGCCAATCTGGAGGCCTCATACTGTCTACCAATCAGAAGGGCCGATGTTGCAGGCCCCCATTCCTGCCCCCCATGTAGCCAAAGAGGGCCCAGAGGTCTGAGTTCAGGTGCAGGGATGTGATTGAATATTTTTGTTGCCCTAAATGAGGGATGGAGAAGCCATGAATCTTCAGGCATTGTTGGACTCCAACTCCCATCAGCCTCAGCCAGCATGAGCAATGGTCAGGGATGATGGGAGTTGTAGTCCAACAACACCTGGACAAGAGCAGAGTATAACCTGCCGAGAAAATAACAGTTCATTTTCCTGAGATCAGGCCTTTATTGGGGGGGGGAGGGGCGAGTCTCAGGGGCATAGAAAGCCACCTTTATACGGAGTCAGACCATTGCTCCATCTAGCTCAATATTATCTGTTAAGTTGTGGGAGAACATATCAGACGACACAGCGATTCTTCAAACAGCTCTTCTTTATTCTGAGGCCAGAACAGAACTGAGCTGAGGAGCTCAGTCAGCTTGCTTATATAGAGCTCCAGAACAATGTAACTGTTGCCATTTTCTGTAACTAGCCAATCACTGAGCGTCACTTTTGATCCTTCATTTGCATAACTATCTACAGTATCCCCCTGCTGGCCCAGGGTGAGAACTTCAGTACATAACATCAGTCCCATGAGCCACACATTCCATGTCTAGTTCTGGGCATAGCTGTCAACTTTTCCCCTTTTTAAAAGGGAAATTCCCTTATTCCGAATAGGATTCCTCGCAAGAAAAGCGAAAAGTTGACAGCTATGGTTCTGGGCCCCACAATTTAAGAAGGGTGTCAACAAGCTGGAAAGTGTGCAGAGGAGGGCAACCAAGATGATCAAGGGCAGGGGTAGGCAAACTAAAGCCCGGGGGCCAAATCCGGCCCAATCGCCTTCTAAATCTGGCCCTTGGACGCTCCAGGAATCAGTGTGTTTTTACATGAGTAGAATGTGTGCTTTTATTTAAAATGCATCTCTGGGTTATTTGTGGGACATAGGAATTCGTTCATATTTTTTTCTTCAAAATATAGTCCGGCCCACCACAAGGTTTGAGGGACGGTGGACCGTCCCATGACTGAAAAAGGTTGCTGACCCCCGATCAAGGGGGTCTGGAAACCATGCCTTATGAGGAATGGTTGAGGGAGCTGGGTACATTTAGCTTGGAAAAGAGGAGCCTGAGAGGAGATATGATAGCCATCTTCAAATATCTCACATGGAAGAGGGAGCAAGCCTGTTTTCTCCTGCTCTGGAGGGTAGGACTCGAACCCACGGCTTCAGGTTACAACAAAGGAGATTCCTTTCTGACAGTAAGAGCTGTTTGACAGTGGGGCGGCCTTCCTTGGGAGGTGGTGGACTCTCCTTCCTTGGAGGTTTTTAAGCGGAGGTTGGATGGCTGTCTGCCGTGGATGCTTTAGCTGAGATTCCTGCATTGCAGGGGGTTGGACTAGATGACCCTTGGGTCCCTTCCAACTCCACCGTTCCATGTTCCTACGAATGGTTCCTGCTGTTGCACTTCTAGCAAGCCAGGCAAAGGGTGCATCTCTGCCCTGCCCATTGATGCCCCTGCCCCACCTGTTTCTGACCTCCCTGCCTTCTTCTGCCCTACCAGTCGCAATGGACACCAGCCACAACCCTAAATTAACTGATGCTATTCCCTGGTTGGAGCAAGAATATCTTAGCGGCTGGGCCTGGCTCCCTCGCCAATGTCTTCCCCCTTGAAGAACCAGCTGGGTGACAAGTTAATTAAATAGCTCATTTGTAACGGTTACATCTTGCTGCTTTGTTTAGGCCTTGTCATACAATCGGTCCCCTTCAGCCGGTAAATGATGCTATCTATTGATTCTCTGTGCTGGTAACATTTACAGCCTTTTGTCATCTGCTGTTTCCTTGATGGATCTGCTGGTAGCTGCTAATGTCGGAGCCTGGATATAAATCCAGCCTTGTTGTTTGTTGCTTTTTTAAATCCTCTTATCCCCACGGTTTTGGCCGACACTTTCACTGCTGCTAACACAATCCCTCTGGAGAGCGCCTGTCACCTCGCAAAGCCCAATTTGTAACCTTGTAATGTGTGGTGCTCATGCACATGCCCTCCCAACACCTTGAAGGCGAAAACCAAGATGCCATGTTCCCAGATGCCATCTTCCTGTTTTGTAATTGCGAGAGAGCGGCGGCCATTTTGGGCGCTGTGATCTCACGTGATTTCACACTGCGATATCCTCCTGGAAAAAACAACAACTTTTTAGTGGGGTGGGGGAGAAATTGCGGCGTGAAATAATGGGAGATCACAATGCCCAATATGGCCGCCTTTCTCTCACGATAAAAAATGTGGTGTCCATGTTTTTCTGCAGTGCTAGGAACAACCATTTTTCCCAGGGACACTCCATTTTTCCCAGGGACACTCACTGGTACTTTTTACTGCTGAATTTCCCTTTTTTGCTTATTTATTTATTTTCATGGATTTCCTGCCTTTCTTCCACCATGTGGCTTGGGACGGATGGTACCTGCAAACCATAGTTTACTGGATTGTGATGGGTCATAGAGTTTGGAAGCTACCTCGTACAATCTGCCTCTATGTTTCGGTCTAGCCTTTTTACGGGTCAGAATCTGTCTCCTTAGCTAATCATGTGCTCGCCTTGCTTCCCCAGCTATCAAGGAGAAATACTCGGACTGGACGGCGTTCCTCATACGTGATTTGACGGGCTCGCGAACGGCGCCTGCAAATTTACTGGAAGGCGTATGTATTGAGTTAATATATCCTCTTGAGTGCTACAGTGTTTGTGGTGGTATGGTTATTTAAGCCTGTAAAATTGACTCCCCTCCCCTCGCTTTTTAGCCCAGATCTGGCCAAGCAGCGGGTGAGAAGGAAAGCGTTGATTGTTTGCATGTGGGTCATCTAAGATAGGCACAGCTTTTAAGTGCAATTACATTCTTAAGTGATTGGATTCTTGGCTATTGGAGCGGTGGAGAGGGAGGCAAACAGATCCAGATTTTCTTATTTGGGTTTCTTTCAATGCATGGAAACAAGACAGTCTATGCTTGTTTGCAATTCCTTTTCACAGTAATGACCTTCGTAGAGACATTGACCTGGTTAGTGTAGAGCATAGGCGCTAGGTCTTGGGGTACCAGGGTACCCACAAATTTTTTTATGGGTGCTTAGCACCCACAACACAGGCCCCCGACGTGACTTCTGGTTTCTATTGGAAGTCGTCACAGAGCCCTGACACGACCTCCCAGATGATGTAGAAACCGGAAGTCGCTCAGAGGTCTCGGACGTAACCTCTGAGACCCCGTGAGGCCTCGGCATTGCCGGCGCATCGCCGATGTGATGTCATGATGCTGTCATGTTATGTCACGGGCGCCATTGGGGACCCATAACATAAGGCCCAAGTGAGCGCCCCTGGTGTAAAGGGCTGGAAAACACTCTCTCCTCTTGATATCCTTAATCCCAGCCAGCATGTATGGTAAGATCTGTGGTCCAGCAACATCTAGGGCAGGCTTCCTCAAACTCGGCCCTCCAGCTGTTTTGAGACTACAATTCATCCCTGACCACTGATCCTGCTAGCTAGGGATCATGGGAGCTGTCGGCCGAAAACATCTGGAGGGCCGAGTTTGAGGAAGCCTGATGTACAGTGCTGTAGGTCCCCCTGCCCTGCTCTTGGGGGAATGGTGCTGATGGTGGGAAAAACAGAATTGTGGAGTTGGAAGGGACCACAAGTGTAATCTAGTCCAACCCCCTGCAATGCAGGAATCTTTTGCCCAGCATGGGGCTCAAACCCACAACCCTAAGATTAAGAGTGTCATGCTCTACTGAGTGAGCTACCAAATATATGATGTTGGAACAGGATGGATCTAGCAAGCCGTTTCTCTTATCTTCACAATCTCCTAATTGGCTGCAGTTCGGGTGAGATTAAGCTGTGAGATTATTGCTGTGGGGTTCAGTGTGTCTGCAACGGTGTGGAGTTTGTGTGGGTTCTGAGTTGTGTCTCTGCAAGATGAGGGTTATCTCCAGTCCAGCTGTGATTCCTTCATTGCAGTGGCGGGGGGTTGGACTAGATGACCGCTGGGGTCCCTTCCAGCTCCACAATTCTATGATTCCATTCTTGGTGCCACACAGAGAGATGCAAATCTGGGCATGCACCACAGTGTGTGGCTTGCTAAAGCACTGCAGGAGCAATGAATATTCTTAATGCCTTGTTGTGTGCTTTCAGTAAAGTGAGCCCTGGATATTCCTTACGATGGATATTCCATTTTTTAAAATAAAAAAGCCTCTAGCTCTTTATTTTACTAAGAAATACGCAGGCAGTACATTCTGTCTGGCTGCTCAGTTCAACTCAATCCCAGTGTTTATTCTGCCCAGTGACACCCAACTGCATTTTATTGGAGTATTTAATATACCCCATAGCTTTTAATTTTAACAGACCAAGCGGCTTGCATTTCAGTCTCTGCTGGTTTTGAGGTGCACTAACTTTCAGCTCCTCCCCACGATCACTGCTGCTACAAAACTTAATGGCTCCAGGCCTGTTTCACAGTTTGCTATCCGAACTGGTAGCTTACTTGCTAGAATAATCACTCTTGCATTGTTTGCTCAGTAGTCAGGAGTGAGGATCGGGCGAGGTGTGTGTGTGTGTGTGCGCAAATTGTAACTGGTTCCAGATATTATTATTTTTTAATGACAATTATTATCACCATCACTGCTAATCAGTTTAGCAAAAAGGCTGTCTAGAGTCGGTGCTTCCTTACGGGGTCCTTTTGCTGTAGAAATGGATGCTCAAGGCAGAGCTGATTTTTATCTATAGATGTCCTGCTCTCCTTTCCCCATTCCTCACCTAAGAGTTTTAATCAGGCAAACCCCAAACCAACAGGAATTTAAAAACACATAGAATGTGTTTTTAGCAGGACAGGCTTCATTGTTGTTGCAGGTTCTGTCCTGTCCCCCCAAAACACCCCATCATAACGTTCCCCGGATATGCTTACGAGCCATCTGGAAACTGTCATGTTAAAAACATTCAAGATTTTGCAGATTGGATGCTTACGTTTCACGGATGATTTTATTTATTTTGGTAAAGGGCTGAACCAGATGCTGCTTTAACAACGTGTTTAGCAACCACCTTTTTTGTTTTTTAAAATACAATTAATTAATTAACAGGCGCATGGGATTGGGGTTAATTGGGACTGCAGTTTGCCAGTCCCTCTCTCCCCCCCCAGTTGCAATATTACTTGCAGTGATCCCAACAAGCAAATTAGTCATTAGAAAAACAATGCCATTGGCACCAATGGAAGTTTTTATTATAACGCTTTTGCCATGCTAGAGGATTTCATTGGGATTGTGGTTGGGGAGTGAAGGATGAAGCCTCTCTTTCCCACATGTTACAGTCTCTACAAAAATCCCTTCCGACATACACACACCTGGTCCTTTTTATAAAACAAAAAACGCAGGTGTGTTTGCTGAACACGCTATGAAAATAATGTCTGGTTCGTTCTTCACATTTGCTGACACACACGTGTGTGCATGCACACACACACCCTAAAGCCCATACATAGCTCATCCTAAAAAAACAATAATGCAGATCTAATTCAGAAATCAGGGACGTGGGTGGCGCTGTGGGTTAAACCACAGAGCCTAGGACTTGCCAATCAGAAGGTCGGTGGTTCGAATCCCCGCGACGGGGTGAGCTCCCATTACTCAGTCCCTGCTCCTGCCAACCTAGCAGTTCGAAAGCACGTCAAAGTGCAAGTAGATGAATAGGTACCGCTCTGGCAGGAAGGTAAACGGTGTTTCCATGCGCTGCTCTGGTTTGCCAGAAGCGGCTGAGTCATGCTGGCCACATGACCCGGAAGCTGTACGCCAGCTCCCTCGGCCAATAAATCGAGATGAGCGCCGCAACCCCAGAGTCAGCCACAACTGGACCTAATGGTCAGGGGTCTCTTTACCTTTATCTTTAATTCAGAAATCAACACCCAGAATCCAGTGGCGACTGGTAGGGTGGAAGGTTGGGAGGTGAACAGTAGGTGGCGCCAGAGATGATGGCAAGTAGAGCCAGCTCATTCTAGTTTTGCCCCTGTCCTTCTCCGCCCTTCTGTTGAGTTCTGCAAGCGCAACACTGGGACTTAAGGAGGAGGACATTGGCAGGCAGGGCCACCCTCTTGAGTATTTGTAAGTAAGAAAACAGGGCAGGTGAGGGATATCTGGGGGCAAACTGAAGATGGCTTGGCAGTAGCCCATTTCTCCAAATGGACCAGCCTCTGCGTCCAAGATCTGAATGTATGTGTTACTTTGCAAGGTGAACATTTAAAAGCTCACTCCTTTTCCCTAAACATTTCCTTGTCACAGCTCCCCACAGCTAAGACCGTTTATTTTATTTTCACATAATCCGATTCCTGGGATATTAATAATATTTTTTTAAAAACGGTGGGAAGTGAGTCAATTTTGAAACAAATAATTGTCGAGCATTAAGCACAGTTAATTTCTCTTCCTGTTTTTCCCTTTTTTTTCCTTTTGCGTTTGGAATGTATGACTGGGTTAAAATTAGGAGGAAGGAGAGACCGCTGGGATAAAGGTGAAGAAAAACCGTCGTCCAACCGCATACACACACACACACAAAAAAAATATAGAATAAAAAATTAAAAAATATAAATCTTCTGCTGTCTCTGTTACCGTGAGAAGACTTCGCATAAAGTTTAAAATAAGGAGTTTTGCTTCTATTCAAACAGCCTCTGCGAGGGAAAAACCCTGTAGACCTCATTACAGTTGATTCCTTAATAGAGCTTCAGGATTCCCAGAGTCCCTTTCAATACTGGATAGTTAGTGTTCTTGAGAATGTTGGAGGAAGAGTACGCCTTCGCTATGTGGGATTGGAGGAGACTGAATCCTATGACCAGTGGTTGTTTTACTTGGATTACAGACTTCGACCAGTTGGTTGGTGTCAAGAGAATAAGTACAGACTGGATCCACCCGCAGGTAAAAATTTTAAAAAAGCAGAAATAAGTTTCCTAATACTGCAAATATTATAGGGCAGGTCCCTGCCTGCCTGCGGTTGATGAATAGTATAATATGCTTTAAATGTATGGTACCTACATGGCCTTAGTTTGCTGTTACAGGTAACTCACAACTTTAAGTTGCATACGCTTTGCACAATTGGCAAAAGGAATTAAAAGTGGGCATAAAAGGACCAAGTGTCTGAGGGGAAAAGGACTTTGGCAACCTCACCCGCCATTGAACCCAAGGTGTTTAGACCATACATGATTTTGCTATCTCCAGAACGTAAGAGTAGGGCTGGGCGATATCTGGTTTTCAGCATCATCAGCTAAACATCACAATATACCAATAGATCATGACATCTGCAATAAGGATGGGGCTATGTAGAGGCATTGGCTGGCTTCATGGTGTCCCGCCCCCCCCCCCGGCATCGTGATTTTTGCATAGCGCACACATGCACACATCACGATTTGTGATATACAGTGGACACTCGGGTTGCGAACGTGATCCATGCGGAAGGCACGTCCGCAACCTGCAGCGCCACGTCTGTGCACACGCAGGTTGCGATTTGGCGCTTCTGTGCATGTGCGAGCATCGAAACCCGGAAGTAACCCGTTCCGGTACTTCCGGGTTTTGGCACATCCGTAACCCGAAAACACAAACCTGAATCATCTGTAACCCGAGGTATGACTGTATTGCCAGGTCAAAAATTATGAAACCAATATCACAGTATGGACTTGGAACCGGTTTGGGACGATATATCAATATATTGCCCAGCCCTAGCTGAGAGTCACCTGTATTGTGCTTTGACTACCAGAAAGGTACTTGTGGGATCTACTGCCTCGGGCGGCAAAATAACTTGGCAGGCCTTGGGCATGCACTTTGACTTGGTGGGGTGAAAGGCCATTCATTGCTCTGTCTCAAGCCGCAAAATGTCTTGGGCAGGTATTGGACCCTCACAAATCAGTTCAAGTTGCAGGTGAGCTCAGTGTTTATCCCAGAGGTGCTGCAAACAGGTGATAACAGTGTTAAGTGTGTTTCAGGCCGAGTGCCAAAACTTTGCCCTATTGTCTTCATTAACAGATTTACTGACCTTGATTCTAGGAGCAGCGGGAAGAGAGCTTTAGCTTCACTTAGTAGGAGGGCCTGCTTATCTCTCCCATCATGTTGTATTCTGGGATGTGCAGTTTTGTGGGGGTGCAGTGAGGCAAGAGATTGCCCCAGAAGGAAAGGCTTTATTTTAATCTCACTTTCCTCCTGTGAATGGATTTACAGGCATTTAAAGAAAAACCCGCTGTGAATTGCTTAAAAGCACTGAGTGAGGCAGCCAACGGAACTTTCCCGCCCCCTCGATTTACGGTTTTTGTACTTTGCAAAGCACGGTCATCAGTTGAGTCCTCGGGGCAGCTTAAAAGCAGGTTGCTGTGTGGGTCTGTTGGGACAAATCTGGTAAAATCTACCAGGTGTGCAAATGAGGCCTATAGGAGCAATATATTATATGAGTGTGTGTGTGTGAGAGAGAGAGAGAGAGGGAGAGAGAGAGAGAGAGAGAGAGAGAGAGAGAGAGAGAGAGAACGAACCTGGGCAGGTGGCCCACCTAGGGAGAAAGCAAACTCTGATCCTAAACTTCCTCTCCTTTGGGGGATATCTTTGGGAGAAGTTAAGGCTAAGGTGTAAACGCTACACAAATCTGCAGTGGATTCCCTAAGGATGGCACATTGTATGCCTCCTTTTGCCAACTCCTGCAGCCAAGCTGGTACCAAACTTATCTCAGCTTTCTTGTGGCCCACACCAGCGAGGCCGAGACAAGGATCTTGTTGTCTGGGCAGTCCAGGACCTCCATACGCACTGCCCAGGCTTGCACCCCAGGGAAACCACTTCGGTGCTGCTAATGCAGCGGTTTGACTTCACCCCTGGAGGCTCACTCCATTGCGTCTTGGGACAGACGGATGCCAACCATGTATTTGCAGATCCAGAACTTGAATGAAGCATTGCAGAATGTTAATACACACTGCTTCAACGTCCATGTGATTTCTGATGTGGTTTGTTTTAGAAATCTGTTCTCTGAAGACTGTGTCTGAGTGGCATTCGGCTCTGGATAAAGCCCTGATTGAGGCAGCACAGTTTCCCCTCCCTATGGAAGTGTTTAAGGTAGGATCTGTTTTTCCCTTTTCAGCTGAAACAACAGCCAGCCGGTTTGAATTTTGGTGGCATCGCTGTATTGTGCCCCTGATTCTCATATCAGACATATCCATCTTTGTTTGGAGTAAGGAATGGGGAACTGGGCTTCATGGAGACTGCCAGCTCCTTGCTTGATGCTACTTTCTCCATAGTTTTATTACTGCTGCCGCCATTTTGAACCCTGGGCCAGTCCCTTCATGGGTTGCCTGTTGAAGCCATCTTTGTAAATTCCAGCCTACAGCCACCCCCAACTTGGTGCCCTCCAGATCTGTGGACTCCAACGACCATCAGCACCAGACGACTGGTCAGGGTTTTGGGAGTTGTAGTTCAACATACCTAGATGATGCCAAGTTGGGAGAGGCTGTAATAATAATAATAATAATAATAATAATAATAATTTTTATTTATACCCCGCCCTCCCCAGCCAAGGCCAGGCTCAGGGCGGCTAACAGGCAATAATAAAAACAAGTTAAATGATTACAACTTAAAAACAAAATTAAAATACAACATTAAAATATTGAAACATTAAAATATTAAAATGTAGCCTCATCACAGGAGGAGAAAGGAAAAGAAAAAAGAAAGAGAGGGAGGGAATCAAATTGGCTCCAAGCCAAAGGCCAGGCAGAACAACTCTGTCTTACAGGCCCTGGGGAAAGAAATCAGATCCTGCAGGGCCCTGGTCTCATGAGGCAGAGCATTCCACCAAGCCGGAGCCAGAGTTGAAAAGGCCCTGGCTCTGGTTGAAGCCAATCTAACTTCCTTAGGGCCTGGGACCACTAGGGTGTTGCTATTTATGGACCTTGAGGCTCTCCATGGGGCATACTGGGTGAGGCGGTCCCGTAGGTATGAGGGTCCTAGGCCGTGAAGGGCTTTAAAGGTCAAAAGCAGCACCTTAAATCTGACCCTGTAGGCTAGAATGGGCACTTATAACCTTGCCGTTTCCATGCCTAGTGTTGTTGTTTCACAGAGAGAAAGCTTGCCTAACCTCCTAACACCATGTCAGACCTTGGCTCCACCTAGTTGGTACTGTGCAGTGGCATAGCGCAGGGGGCCCCAGCCACAAAATTTGAGAGGAGGGCACAACCCACTCAGGCGCCAGCAATAGCCGACCAGGCTCCCCACGTGTGAGCAGGCAGGCGGCACAGCACAACCCTGCTTCACTCTG
Organism: Podarcis siculus; assembly: GCA_034642415.1. Classification (NCBI taxonomy): domain Eukaryota; kingdom Metazoa; phylum Chordata; class Lepidosauria; order Squamata; family Lacertidae; genus Podarcis; species Podarcis siculus. The sequence continues at coordinate 35,258,690 of JAXCMG010000011.1, forward strand.
GTGGCAGGGCACTCCATCCGCATTGGTGGCTTGCCTGCCCCGGGTGCCAGCAACCCCTGCTATGCCACTGGTACTGTATGCATTGAACTGCTGCATCTGCCCCAAGGTTTTGTGTTTTCGGTTTGCGTATTGTTTTGGGAAAATGTGAATTAGTGTCCTGGACTGGCTGGAGGCAGAGGGATGGTGGGAGGGACCTTTGGGGGGAAAAAACAAAAAAACCTGCAATGGGAAGAAGGCTCAGAGCCAGGGGAATGATGCTGGGAAAGACTTCCTTGAAAGCATTGCTGAGACCACTAGGCCTGAGCTGTGGTTTGTTTCCTTGAATAAAGATCCAACTGGCCTCAAGAGATTTATTTATTTTTGCTGCTGGCTCCAGCCCTGACATTTAGGTGGATTCGCTTTAACATCTGATCCAGGCCGTGCTCCCTTTCCCCTTCCATCCCTAGATCTCAGCCAGCATTTCTTGCGTGGCGAGTTCTCGTCCCTCCCCCCCATGGAAATAAAGACACATGACACAATTATTTAAGGTTAATGGGCTAAATAGGGCCACAACTTTATTGGTTACAGGTGATGAGCAGTATTGGCTTAGGCACTGGTCCTAACAGACTATCTGGCTTCAGGAACAGCTGGTATGTGGGAAAAGAGGGAGATCCCCGGTTGCGCCTGTGTTTAAATCGGGCGGGCCATGCCCCCAAAGCCAACCGATTGGCTGGCCAGGGGGTGACACGGCCAGGGATTCTCCCAATCAACGGGGGGGGGGCGTGACGCCCGCAATCCCACCTCCTCTGCAGGGCGGAAGTGGCTTTTCCATCAATTTAAAACCCACTATTTTAAAAACAGTTAAATAGCAAGTCGCAGGAACAGGGTGGCTTCTCAAAATGCACGTCTCAGGTGTCAAAAGGCCTGGGCCAGCATTTGCCAAAAGCTTCGTAGCGAAGGGGTCAGATGCAACGCTGTGGAGAGAAGGCAGTAGCTTCCCCAAAAATCCTGTTTCCTGCATCTTGCCTTCCCTTCTTCTTGCTTTTGTTTGGATATGAGTTTCTTGCCAGCTATGCCCTGTCAAAGCAATAAATTCTCACCTTGAGCCGCCTGGCTTGTGAGTTCAGTTTCCCCTGCGGTGAGGATATATATCGGTATGGAAAATTCTGCAGGTTTAATAAAAGGAGAAGGTGATGAATTGCAAACAAGTGCACTCTATCCTACAAGCACCTTTACAATAAGCTCTGAGTGGGGGTGCGGGGGTGTTATTGCTCCTGCTTTCAAAAAACACTTGGTTCCTGTGAAGAATGGGGAGTGGAATTACTAGCGTCAAGAATACTGTCGTTGCTGCAAAGCAGGTCAGTGATGGAAGCGGTCCTCTTCCTTTTGATGAAAACCAGGCTATTGGAAAGCAATCGTTTTCCAGTGGTGGGAAACCACACAAAATTGGCGCATAATTGGAGGGGAGAGGGGTCGGTGCTGTGTTCGGAAGCGCAAAATGTGTGGCTTCTGGAATCGAATCCTTTCAATTGCAGAGTCCTGCAGACTCACTTAAATGTGACCCCCGGAAAGGTTGGGGACACCACCAGCCCGACGCTGCCTTAAGCATTTGAAAGCAACTATTCTTGATTTATTTCACCATTTTAGCCCACCCTTCATCGCAAAGTGATCCCAACCTGGAGAACAATTTTTAAAAACCAAATGTATTACAATCAGTAATTATAGAACGAGCAGGTGAAACACCAAAGAACAACTAGGATAGAATTATTATTATTATTATTATTATTATTATTATTACTATTATTATTCCCTGCCGGGTTTCCCCAGCCACTCTGGGCGGCTTTCAGCAGAATATAGAAACAATATAAATATAAATGGTTAGCTAATAGCCCAGCAAACGCCCTAGTGAATCGTCTAATTTGCAATCAATTAAATTACAGTGGTACCTTGGGTTAAGTACTTAATTAGTTCCGGAGGTCCGGAGGTCTTAACCTGAAACTGTTCTTAACCTGAAGCACCACTTTAGCTAATGGGGGCTCCTGCTGCTGCCGCACCGCCGCCACGCAATTTCTGTTCTCATCCTGAAGCAAAGTTCTTAACCCGAGGTACTATTTCTGGGTTAGCGGAGTCTGTAACCTGAAGCGTATGTAACCCAAGGTACCATTGTACCTAAGTCTGGTCTATATATTACATGAGTATTTCATAGAACGCTTTGTTTATATACAGATGAACCTAGGAGCTTTGAGATGCAAAGATGCCACAGAGTGGCTGGGGAAACCCAGTCAGATGAATCATAGAATCACACAATGGTAGAATTGGGAGGAATCCTGAGGGTCATCTAGTCCAACCCCCTACAAGACCGCATTCCTATTTTATCCTCAGAACAACCCTGTGAGGTAGGCTGGGCTGAGAGGCAGTGACTGGCCCGAGGTCTCCTAGTGAGCTTTGGGTGGCTGATTTGAACCCTGGTCTCCCAGGTCTTATAGTCCAGCCCAGGGGTCAGCAACCTTTTTCAGTCATGGGCCGGTCCACCATTCCTCAGACCTTGTGGGGGGCCGGAATACATTTTGAGGTAAAAAATGAACGAATTCCTATGCCCCACAAATAACCCAGAGATGCATTTTAAATAAAAGGACACATTCTACTCCTGTAAAAACACGCCGATTCCCAGACCGTCTGGGGGCCGGATTTAGAAGATGATTGGGCCACATCCGGCCCCTGGGCCTTAGTTTGCCCACCCCTGGTCCAGCCCTTTAACCACTAGACTATACTGGATCTCAAGTCTCTTAAGTACAAATTGGTAAGAGGGGTTAAGTATCACACAATCCCATGTATCTGCTATGTTGTCTTGAACCTAAAGGACCTGTGTTTGATGCACCGTGTGGGATCCATTAGCACCCTACTTTCTTTTTTGTCTCAAGAGTAGAGAGAAATAAAGAGAAGTCTTATTATCTGCCATTGATGTGCGCCAAGGAATTCAGAGAGCAATCCATCATGGCTGCGCGTCAATTTGAGCCTAATAGCAATTAAAAGCTTTGTGTTCGCTCCAGTGAAATGTATCCTTCAGAAATTATGTAGATTAATTGGCGTCTTGAAAGGAAGCATATGCTTCCCGTCTCATTCATTCCTCTGAATCGGAGACAGGCTGGTAAAAGGTTCACTGGGAGGGAGCGTTTTGAAGCCACCTTCTCACGCTTCCTGTTAAACTGGGGCCCATCACCCTGGGAAGGCAGGCCATCTAAGAGAAGGAAAACCCTGATCCTAAGCCTCTGCTGCCTGGCGGGATATCTTTGGGAGGAGAAAAAGCTCAGGAATAAACCCTACACAAATCTGGAGTGGAGTATTTGGTACCTTGCATGCCTCCTTCCTGGACACGGGTGGTGCTGTGGGTTAAACCACAGAGCCTAAGATTTGCCGATCAGAAGGTCGGCGGTTCGAATCCCCGCGACGGGGTGAGCTCCCGTTGCTCAGTCCCAGCTCCTGCCAACCTAGCAGTTCGAAAGCACGTCAAAGTGCAAGTAGATAAATAGGTACCACTCCGGCGGAAAGGTAAACAGCGTTTCCATGCGCTGCTCTGGTTCGCCAGAAGCGGCTTAGTCATGCTGGCCACATGACCCGGAAGCTGTACGCCGGCTCCCTCGGCCAATAAAGCGAGATGAGCGCCGCAACCCCAGAGACGGTCATGACTGGACCTAATGGTCAGGGGTCTCTTTACCTTTACTTTATGCCTCCTTCCAGCAATTCCTGCAGCCAAACAGGTGCAAAACATCTTGCTCTTCTTTCCTTTGGACCACACCAACGAGGCCGGGGGGGCGGTCTTGTCATCTGGACCTCAGTACACACTGTCCAGGCTTTCTCCTTGGGGAAGTCACTTCTAGGGTTGCCATATGGTCTCTTTTCCCTGGACACGTCCTCTTTTTCAGGAATAAAATTTCTGTCCGGGTAGATTTTTAACATTTGTCAAAATGTCTGGATTGTTTTGGTTTTTTTGCTTCCAGTAACTCAAGAAAATTTTTCTACTGCATTAGACATGGACCTAAGATACCTGGCTAAGCTAGTCTGCAGCAGAGAATCACAACAGAAAAGCGTCTTAAACTAGCTATACATACTGTATAAATCTCTTCTCTTGTGGCTGAACTAAAAGTATGCTAGCTCAGCTACAAGATTTTGGAGAAGGAGTCTGGGAGGGCAAGAGTTAATCCCCCTGCCCTTAAAGAGAGCCCATATGTACATGTTAAACAGTTTAATAAATTGTTCTCTGCACACACACAAATACTTTCACGTGGCTAGTGAGGGCGCAACATGTATATATTATTTAGTTGTTGAAAGTTGAGAACATTGCGGCTAGGAATATTATCACAAGCTTCTATAGCCTACATATAGTAGGGGCATTTGAAATGAGAGTCGTCAAAGGGATCTCTATTTAAAAGTAGGAGTTGGCAAATGTGGCCTCTTTTTAGCTCTTCAAAATATGGCAACCCTAGTAATGCAGCGGTTTGGCTTCACCCCTGGTGGCAAACTCCATTGTCTCTCGAGACTGACAGATGCCAAGAAAAGGGGATGTGACTAAGGCAGGATGGAGAACAGGAAATACCAGGCCCATGTAGCCATGTTGGGCCCACAACCGACCCCAGGGATTCAGATAAATGGTGCTTGCTCCCTACTTAGATTCCACTGAGCCTCTTGGGCTTGCCAATCGGAAGGTCGGTGGTTCGAATCCCTGCGACGGAGTGAGCTCCCGTTGCTCTGTCCCTGCTCCTGCCAACCTAGCAGTTCAAAAGCACGCCAGTGCAAGTAGATAAATAGGTACCACTCTGGCGGGAAGGTCAACAGCGTTTCCGTGTGCTCTGGCTTCCGTCACAGTGTCCCATTGTGCCAGATGCAGTTTAGTCCTGCTGGCCACATGACCCAGAAAGCTGTCTGTCGACAAACGCCAGCTCCCTCGGCCTGAAAGTGAGATGAGGCCGCAACCCCATAGTCGCCTTTGACTGAACTTAACCGTCTGGGGTCCTTTACCTTTTTTACCTAATCACCTTCTGAGCTTCGGGGACAAAGCCTTGGATTTATTTGTTTTTGTTTCATAGGACCATGACGACTTGAGGAACCACCTGTTCACGGTGGGCATGAAATTGGAGGCGGTGGATATGAAAGAGCCATGTAGGATTTGTCCCGCTACAATATCTAAGGTGAGAAATTTAAAATGGGGGAAGACAGGGGGTTGGACTAGATGACCCTTGGGTCCCTTCCAACTCTAAAATTCTGTGATTCTAACACAGATGGAAAATAATAATAACAATAATAATAATAATAAAGATTTCTTCCCTTCCCTTCCCTGTGAGGTCCTAGGGTGGGTTATTAGTAGTAAGCTCAATGGTGGGGGCACTCTTACCAAACTTTCCTTCAGCCAGAAAGAGCGCTCCCACTTTATTTATTTATTATATTGCATTTCCACCCCACCTTTTCCTCCAAGACGCTCCAGGTGTCTTACGTGGTTCTCCCCCTCCCCATTTTATCCTCACAACAACCCTGTGAGCTACGTTTCGGACCTGAAGTGTGAAAATTGCAGACCCACTTTTGCTGATGAGTATCCCGAACCTAGTATTTTCCGTGCAAAATGAAAGGAAAACACAGGGCTGGTTGGTCCCTGAACAGAGTTTACATTCGTTCTGTGTGTCTCGATGGCAGGGATTTTTCCTTAATGCAGAATTGTTTGGTTCCCTCCAGGTTTTTAACAACCATTTCGTTCAAGTAACCATTGACGACCTCCGTCCCGAAGGGAGCGCAGTCTCCATGATTTGCCACGCCGATTCCTTGGGGATCATGCCAGTCCAGTGGTGCCTTAAAAACGGAGTCCACCTGACACCGCCCAAAGGTCTGTATATATATATAGCTCTCTCTGGGCAAAAAAGTCTTTCCTGGGTTTTCAAAGTGCTACAGTGCCCTGGCTAGCCCACAGCTTGTTTCGGTTTTGATAGTGGGTTTCAGGGTTGCGTAACCCAGGACGTGAGACGTGGAAGAAGCCTATAAGTGCTCCCTGCTAAATCTGGAGAGAGGAACTCAGCCATGAAACTCCCAGATATTTACTGTATTTTTACGTGTATAAGAAGTTGCTTTTTGCTAGGAAAAAATCAGGCAAAAATTGGGTGTCGTTTTATACAGTGGTACCTCAGGTTAAGTACTTAATTCGTTCCGGAGGTCCTTTCTTAACCTGAAACTGTTCTCAACCTGAAGCACCACTTTAGCTAATGGGGCCTCCTGCTGCCACCACGCCGTCGGAGCCCGATTTCTGTTCTTATCCTGAAGCAAAGTTCTTAACCTGAAGCACTATTTCTGGGTTAGTGGAGTGTGTAACCTGAAGAGTCTGTAACCTGAAGCGTATGTAACCTGAGGTACCACTGTACACGGATAGTGAATGCAGAGGGGGGACGTGTGATTCATGGCAGCAGCAAGCAGGAGATTGGCAGTGGCGACTGGGCTGGCGATTGGTGGCTGCGGCAAGGCCTGCTGGCGATTGGCTGTGGCTGCGGCAATTGAGCAGGCGATTGGCGGCTGCAGCAAGTGGGCAGGTGGGTTGGTGGCGGCAGTGAGCAGATAATTGGCAGCTGCAGCAAGGAGTGCGATCGGCAGTGGCTGTGGCAAGTGATCACCGGCGGGCAGGCGGGTGAGCGATTGGCGGAAGTGACCTCCCCCCCCCCAAAAAAAAGCTAAACAACTTAATTTCTTAATTTTGGGCGTCTTAAACATGGGGGCGTCTTATACACGGAAAAATACTGTATGTTTGAGAACTGGCATGGTGTACTGCAGAGTCGCCAGCCTTTCTTGGGGACGCCTTTCTGCAATCACAAATTGGAGAAGCTATTGTGGGCGCTACAGGAACACCACAACCAAGCACACACCACAGTCTGTTTTAATAGCAACTGCAGAATTGCCTCTTTCAGCAAGGGAAAGGCATTCAGGAGCGCCAGGAAAGACCTGCAATGGTGGCTCCTTGCATAGTGGTTCAAGTTTTGGCTTAATACTAGAGAAACCTGGCATCATCTCTAAGCCTAACTCAGTGTGTCTCTAAGTCTAGCCCACCCTACCTCGCAGGGTTGTTGTGAGGATAATATATGGGGGGGCCAGAAGCGTTTATTTCCGCCCCCCTAAGCTTTATTACCATTATTAACAACCCAAAAGTGCAATGGCTGTGTATCGCACCACATACAAAACAAGCATGTCACAAGAGAGATAGTTTCATTGCAGTTCAACTTCCAGTTCTAGGGTTCTGTGAAATGGCGACACAACAATATTTTTCAAGACATCCTTATTTTTCCGAGCTGGTCTAGAAAGTGACACCTAAACCCAATTAATAAATAAATTCTGCTTTATTATGCAGTGGTACCTCGGGTTAAGTACTTAATTCGTTCCAGAGGTCCGTTCTTAACCTGAAACTGTTCTTAACCTGAAGCACCACTTTAGCTAATGGGGCCTCCTGCTGCCGCCACGCCGCCAGAGCACAATTTCTGTTCTTATCCTGAAGCAAAGTTCTTAACCTGAAGCAGTATTTCTGGGTTAGCGGAGTGTGTAACCTGAAGTGTATGTAACCTGAAGCGTATGTAACCTGAGGTACCACTGTACCAACACGGCCTGCTTTGGGGGCTGGTTTTCTGGGGACGGTTAGAGGTTAAACAGCATGTTTTCCTAAATTGAATTTACCCCTTTTGCCTGAAGGCAGATTTAATGTACATTCCTTCCCTGCTATTAAACAACTGGAAGAAGAATTGTGCGGGTTCCCTGGGGCCAAAAATAGACCCATGTGCTCTCTCTCTTTGGTGCCAGCCAGCAAATGCATCTCCATTAACTGCCAACAAATGTAAGCACTGAGTTGGCACTGCTTATATTTACTAAGCTGGATTTATAGACCTCTTTTCTTTCTTTCTTAAACATTAAGAGCCATTGCGCCCTTTTATGAGCTGTTTAAGGGGAGGGAGCCTTTGCTCAAGGATTACAGCACGTTGCAGAGAACGCTCAGCTATGCGCTCAAATGCAATCATGCGCCGCTCCTTGACTGCATGCTATTGCTGGCATCTGAAATCTTAACATGGGCCGCTGCAGTTAATTAAACACTTAGCTGATTATAAAAGGGCAGCTATCCGCCAGCATCTAACACCTGCTGCCTGAGGTTGATGGGAGTTGTAGTAGTAATAATAATAATAATAATAATAATAATAATAATACAGTGGTACCTCGGGTTAAGTACTTAATTCGTTCCGGAGGTCTGTTCTTAACCTGAAACTGTTCTTAACCTGAAGCACCACATTAGCTAATGGGGCCTCCCACTGCCCAATTTCTGTTCTAATCCTGAAGCAAAGTTCTTAACCTGAAGCACTATTTCTGGCTTAGCGGAGTGTGTAACCTGAAGCGTATGTAACCTGAAGCGTATGTAACCCGAGGTACCACTGTAATAATTTATTATTTATACCCTGCCATCTGGCTGGGTCCCTCCAGCCGCTCTGGGCGGCTTCCATCAAAACCCTAAAATACAATAACCTATTAAACATCAAAAGCTTCCCTAAACAGGGCTGCCTTTAGATGTCTTCTAAAAGTTTGGTAGTTATTTTTCTCTTTGACATCTGGTGGGAGGGCGTTCCAGAGGGAGGGCGCCACTACCGAGAAGGCCCTCTGCCTGGTTCCCTGTAGCTTTGCTTCTCGCAGTGAGGGAACCGCCAGAAGGCCCTCAGCGCTGGACCTCAGTGTCCGGGCAGAACGATGGAGGTGGAGACGCTCCTTCAGGTATACTTCAGGTAGTACAACGCACCTGAACTGTACCCAGTTGGAGAAGGGCTGACTTCAGACATGACCACAGTCCAAAATTACAATAAGTGTGCTGGTGGAAGAACAGTAGAGACAGCTGGAGTTTGGAGGCTGCAGCAGATCCAGCTGCCAAAGAGGCAAGCCGCCATTCTTCAAAGGGACCTTGGCAGTGCTACCCAGAATCATAGAACTGCAGAACGCAAAGGGACCCCTGGGTAATCTAGTCCAACCCCCTGCTGCAATGCAGGAATCTCAGCTAAAGCATCCATGACAGATGGCCATCCAACCTCTGCTTAAAAACCTCCAAGGAAGGAGAGTCGTCACCTTCCAAGCTGCCAAACTGCTTTTACCATCCAGAATTTCTTCCTAATGTTTAGTTGGAATCTCCTTTGAACCTGTTGGTTCAAATCCCACCCTCTGGGCAGCTTCCAACAAATTATTAAATCACAGAAAAACATCTAATATTAAAAACTTCCCTATACAGGACTGCTTTCAGATGTCTTCTAAAAGCCATATAGTTATAGTATTTATCTGTTTGACTTCCAATGGGAGAGCGTTCCAGAGGGTGGGTGCCACTACCGAGAAGGCCCTGTAACTTCACTTCTCGCAGTGAGGGAACCACCAGAAGGCCTCAGAGCTGGATCTCAGTGTCCGGGCTGAACAATGGGGGTGGAAATGCTCCTTCTTATGTCCTTATATTCAGTGCTAGAAAAAAAGAGGTGCCAGAACTCACCATGAACTCACCTCTGTTTTCTTATAAGGGCAAAGGCGCCCACCTGAGAGGTGCCTGAACTGAGTTCTGGCGAGTTGAGGCTGAAAAATAAAGCCCTGCTTATATTCTTATGCGTTGTCTTGCAGGTTATTCTAGCCAGGACTTTGACTGGGCAGATTACCAGAAGCAATGTGGAACCGAAGCAGCTCCCCAGTTCTGCTTCAGAAATGTAAGATACCGTTTTCCTTTTCTAAAAAGGTTTATTGATTTAATTGAGACAGATTTATTTATTTATTTGGCTGGCTGCAAACGTAACAAAGGGGAAAAACTTCACCTTCTGACACCAATGCAAATATCCCATCGATATGTAAATTGATGTAGGCAACCCATGTGTCCAAATCTAGTGAGAGCCACTGTGGTGTAGTGGTTAGAGAGTTGGTCTAGGAGCTGGGAGACCAGGATTCAAATCCCTGTTCATCCATGAAACCTGCCGGGTCCCAGTCTCTCAGCCTAACCTACCTCACAGGGTTGTTGTGGGACGATAAAATGGGAAGAGAACCATCAATGCCTCGTTGAGCTCCTTGGAGGAAAAATGAAGCATAGTAAAGGTAAAGGGACCCCTGACCATTAGGTCCAGTCGTGGCTGACTCTGGGGTTGCGGCGCTCATCTCGCTTTATTGGCCGAGGGAGCCGGCGTACAGCTTCCGGGTCATGTGGCCAGCATGACTAAGCTGCTTCTGGCGAACCAGAGCAGCACACGGAAACGCCGTTTACCTTCCCGCCAGAGCGGTACCTATTGATCTACTTGCACTTTGACGTGCTTTTGAACTGCTAGGTTGGCAGGAGCAGGGACCGAGCAACGGGAGCTCACCCCGTTGCGGGGATTCAAACCACCGACCTTCTGATCGGCAAGTCCTAGGCTCTGTGGTTTAACCCACAGCGCCACCCGTATCCCTAAGATGAAGCATAAATATGATTAAAGACCCAAACGATGTTGATGAACGCAAGCTGTGCATTCAGACTTAGAAAAACGCAGTCTTCAGACTGCATTTCTTTTATATCTACTAATCCCACACCGGCCTCCTCGTTTGCTGGTTCTTAGCTTCCCCCTTGCAGCACCATGAACTACGCAGCAGGGACTGCTTAAACAATGGGGGTGGAGTGGGAGAAGTTAATGCATCATTTATCTTTTTAAAAATAACAACAACCCAACAAGAACATAGCATCCCCGCCTGGGCATTTGGGCCTCTGGCCTGGTGGGAAAATGTATGCGGTGGACAAAATAGGGAGGCCGGAAGCAGCCCAGAGACTGGGGTCCACCAAAGTGATGCTCCCTAGATTCTGCCGGACTCCACTTCCCATAAACCCTAGGTAGAATGGCCCCTGACCAAAAGGATGATGGGAGATGTAGCCCCAAGCAACATCTGCAGGCCACTACATTGGTTACCCCTGCTAGGGAGCATTGGGAAGTTTTGTTTCTCTGAGCGCAGGAAACTGCCTGATACCGAGTTGTTCCATTGGACTCCATTGCCCTGGTGTTGTCTGCTCTGAAGGACAGCTCCACGCAGAGACGAACCATTGCTGATCCTCCTTCCCAGCATCCTTTTCAACTGGAAACTCAGCCGATGGAACCCAGAACTGGGTAGGGTTGCATAGAGTTCCCCTTCGAGGAGGAGTTGGAGGAAAAATAGGAGCAGAGTAGGAAACATAGGAAGATTCCTTATACCTGGTCCATCAAGGTCAGTGCTGTCTACACGGACTGGCAGCAGCTCTCCTGGGCTTCGGGTAGGGGGCATTCCCAGTCCCACTTGCAGGTGTCAGGGATTGAAACAGGGAGCGCCTACATCTGGCACCCCCAAACTCGGCCCTCCAGCTGTTTTGGGACTACAACTCCCATCATCCCTAACTAACAGGACCAGTGGTCAGGGATGATGGGAATTGTAGTCCCAAAACAGCTGGAGGGCTGAGTTTGGGGGTGCCTGTTCTTCATGATTGGCTGGCGCTTCACCAATGAGCTTCAGGTTGTGCCTTCTCTTGGTCAGCTGTTAGGATTCTATAATCATTTCCCTCTCGTTTGAGGGTTAAAAAAAGCTCTTTTTCTCACTCCTTGCTTGCCTTGCCACCCGTAGCTTGAGTTTTCCTGTCCTGTTAAGCTGGGCTGCATTATCTCTGCCCGTTCTTGAGAACCTCATTCCTTTCTATTTCTTACAGTAAGATTGTGGGAGAGAAATTTGAGTCCGTTCACCTTTCAGTGAGCACCCACCTAATGTGTACTTCCCAGACCACATTTTCACTTCTTATAATTTTGTGAGGCAGTTTGCCAACCAAAGAATGGTCACAGAAATGCGTATTAGGGCAAACTAACATGGAAAAACGCATTATATTAGGGGAAATGACTTGCAGGAAGTGTTTGCGTCAAGAGAAAGCTGTAGCTTTGTCAAATATAAAGTGCACAGTATAGTTTTGCTGTCTAATCCATCATAGCAATGTTGCAAGGCAATAAGGTAACTGATTTGAGTGTTTTAAAACAATTGGCCATTATTGACAAAATGTGAAAGGTCAAAATGCACGTGAAATTTTGTGCCGGTGTGTTTGTTTGTTTCGTAAAACTTTTTCAAACCGGTGAAGAAACAGGGCAAAATGAACTTGACACTTGGAAGAAATGAGAAACTTAGTGGAACCAAAGTGGTCAGATTATTCCATCCACATCAAGGCTTGTCCTTTTTTAAAGAATATTCAGCTGCTCGCTTAGTCACCGTCAGTTTATTTATATATACCACACTTTCCACGAATACATTTCTGCTCAAAATGATTCATGGAAAATTAACAGCCTAAATAAAAACCCATAAGTGCTATAACATAATGCTTAACAGCTCCTCAGTGAACACTTTGTTCTATTATATCAGAACTGTTATTGAGCGTAGAGCTACGATATCTAATACCTTTGCAGTCCAAGGAAGCCTCAGAGCCGTTGGCATTGGGGTCTAGCAACACCCCCCCCCAAAAAAAACCCTTCAAAACTATAAGGGTGCTGAGAATTGCTAGGAGACCCCTGTTCCTCTCACAGAACTTCAGTTGCCAGAGTTCCCTGGGAAGAGGGATCGATTGGTTGATAAACCAATGGTGTTCACCTTTCTCATTTCGCCCACGAGAAATTGGCGCTCTGGGAGGGAAATAGGGGTCTCCCAGCAACAATCAGCACCTTAAATGGGGGGGGACGACTACACTTCCCAGGATTCTTTGCGGGGAAACTCAGCCAGATGGGCGGGGTATAAATAATAAATTATTATTATTATTATTATTATTATTATTATTATTATTATTATTAGTGCTATTTAAAGTGGTGCAATAGTGTTTTAAATGTCTGGTGCTCAAAAGGTCAGGAATTCCCCTTAAAGTTCTTCTGGTAACAGCCATCGCATGAAGGCAACTATGGCAGGTGTGTGGGTATAATTTATATATACTTTATTTATTTGGACACAGTTTTGGATTTGGGACTAACGTGGTTCTTTCCAGTTTTCCCTTTAGCAAGCCACATGAGATATTTGTCAAATCAGTCCCCATTAATCTCTGCACTCTTTTAAGCGGCCTTGCATGGTGGTGATTGATGAATGTCTTATTAACGAAGTTCAGCTTGCAGACCCTCAACATTCAGACCCTTTGCTTAGCCTGAATGCAGTAGGAACTGGGGCACTTTCAGTGTTTCAGGATCAATATTTTTTATCCATTCTCTCTCCCCCGCCCTCCATCCGAGGTAAATCTCAATATCTATCAAATGAGCGCCACAAAACAACTTGAGGATTGTACTACTTTCCGTCATTTGTTCAGTTGAGGAAATATCACATTGGTGACAAAGCGATTGCATGGTGAGGACCAGCTTCTCAGATCAAACTTAAATTTTGTGCTTGGAAGCGTTGACACATCTCGATAATTCGGTTAAAGGTAAAGGGACCCCTGACCATTAGGTCCAGTCGTGGCCGACTCTGGGGTTGCGGCGCTCCTCTCGCTTTATTGGCCGAGGGAGCCGGCGTACAGCTTCTGGGTCATGTGGCCAGCATGACTAAGCCACTTCTGGCGAACCAGAGCAGCACACGGAAACACCGTTTACCTTCCCGCCGGAGTGGTACCTATTTATCTACTTGCACTTTGACGTGCTTTCGAACTGCTAGGTTGGCAGGAGCAGGGACCGAGCCACAGGAGCTCACCGTGTTGCAGGGATTCGAACCACCAACCTTCTGATCAGCAAGCCCTAGGCTCTGTGCTTTAACCCACAGCGCCACCCTGTCAACATTTGGTTAGTTATTTGTAATTGCAGTTATCGCCGAAAACATTGGACACCTGTTGAACCAGAAGTGTTATGGGAATGGGCATATTCAAGATGAACATCCAAACTTCTTTTAAGCCGCCCTCAATGTCCTGAAAACTAGACAAAGCGCTGCTATCTGCACAAGGGGCAAAGGATACAAAACTAAGGCTATGTGGCTGCCTCTTTCAGGTATCCTTCAGCCGAGGTTTTACGAAAAACATGAAACTGGAGGCCGTGAACCCCAAGAACCAGGCTGAAATCTGTGTGGCTTCCGTCATCTCAGTAAAAGGGAGGTTAATGTGGCTCCGCTTGGAAGGTAAGTTAGAATATCTGTTACCGTATTTTTTGCTCCATAACACTTTTTTCTTCCTAAAAAGTAAGGGGAAAAGTATGGAGCGAATGCGTGGTCCCTGGAGCCAAATTGCCCAGGGGGGAAAAACAGATCATGCTTTTTTTAAAAAAGAGGGAAGTGGGTGTTGAAACAAAGCTGCTGATTGTTTGCCAATCGGGGGGAGAGAGATAAGGGACGCTAGAGTTAAAGGAGGCTGCCTGGGAGTGGGGAGGTAAAGACAGCAAACTTACAAAGGGGGGAAACAGGAAGACTAAAGCAATAAGGAGAGAAATTAGAAGAGAAGGAGGAACAAAAAACTGCTCCAGCTAAGGAAAAGACACTAAGGCAAACAAGAGGGAAGGGGGTGTTGAAAGGAATCAGCTGATCAGTGGGATCGAAAGAGAGATAAGAAACGCTAGGGAGGCTGCCTGGGAGGGGGGGAGGTAAAAGCCCATGGATCCTCAGGATTTTTACATTGGGTCACCCCAAATTCACTATCAGATCACATAGCATGTCCATGGCTACAGCCTGCACCAAGAAAATCACGCATCCACTGTTTCTTGGGGCTGCAATGGTGCAAAAATGTGGTTAGAAAGCACGGATCCACATGGATCCTCAGGATGCATTGGGTCACCCCAAATTCACCATCAGATCCGCCTTCAAAAACTAGGTGCATCTTATGGTCAGGTGCATCTTATGGGGCAAAAAATACGGTATGTTTTGTAGTTTTCAATGGGCGGCGGCAGCCTTATAGGCTTAGGGCGTGGGTCGGCAACAGAGCACCCATGGGCACCCATGCGCCCTCAGAGGCCTTCACTGGTGCCCATGGGATTCTGTAGAAATTGGGCTTGAAGGAAGAACCACGAGGAATCCTTCTGTCAACTGTTGTGCAATGTATACTTCTGGAATATTTTACTTCAGATAAAGAATACCTTGCAGAGAAGAAAAGAAGGCTTTGTTTAATCTTAATTGTGGTGGGGAGATCTCAGCTGGGGAGGAAGGAGTCAGCACATACCCCACTGTGCCAAGTTAGGGGGTATTTTTCCTAGTTGCTGTTGAAGAATAAGCTGCCATTTTGTCTGACTCGACTGGTGGCGCAGAAACTATGTTTGCTGCAGAGCTGATCTCTTAGCTGGGATCATTGCACCCCCTTGTCCTGCTTTGTCTCCTCTTCCCCCCAAACCCCACCACCACCTTAGCAGCGTTATTTTCAGCTGAATTGCTTCCAGGTTGGGCCTGAGATTGTAAGCGGCGAGATGCCTAAAATCGCTCAGCTGTCAGAACGAAGTGCAAGCCCAAAATTGTGGCAATTGTAAGTCACGCGAGCGGTTGTGTGCTGCATTCTGGCAGGTGAGCGATTTTAGGCAACCCCCCCGCTCCCAACAATTTTTCTTCTTCTTTTTTTTATTTTTTTTATTCAAAATTATAACAAGACATATTATCCAAAAACATATCATCCTGGTCCCCCCCCCATTTTTCCTCCCTCCCCCCTCCCACACAAAACCCCCACTCCACCCCCCAACTTCCCTCACTTCCAGTCTTTGGTTTCTCTAAGAATGCTGTTTTCTTCATGTTACAAAGTTGAATAGATCCTCAAACTATTTAGCTAATTATTATCAATAATAAAATTGTGAATGTTTATTCAAAACCTGCCAAGAAGTCCAGTTCGCTTTGTTGCGTCTTCAAATACTTTGTAAAGGGTTCCCATTCATCCTTAAAGTCACAGTTATCCTTGTCCCGTAGCTTATATGTCAGTTTTGCCAGTTCTGCATAGTCCATCAATTTTTCTTGCCATGATTCTTTGGTTGGGGTTTCTTCAGTCTTCCATCCTTGTGCTACCAGAACTCTCGCGGCCGTTGTCGCATACATGACAACAATCATACTGCTTACAATCTCGGGCTCGGGCCAAAAAAACATTCAGGCGTTCCCCCTCAGCACTACCCGTTTATAAATTTTGAACTTCATTTTGGGTCAAAGAAGTTCGTCTTATACACGGAAAAATACGGTATTGTGATGTTGGCATCTGTATATGTAACCTGAATGCTGTTGTGCTAGCACTTTCTCTTTCGCTCTCGTATACAGATGCCAACATCACAATACAGTATTTATACAGTGTGTGTATATATATATATATATATATATATTTGCTTTCGTAGTGAGACCTCGTCGAAACGTCGCCTAGACACCCCAACTTTTACACGGGAAGACACCCGAGGACACCAAAACCTGCATATATATATATATATATATATATCAGAATTTTTAAAATGCAGCAGCCTTGTTTATCTTTAGGGCCTCATATGATGAAAGGATATTTTGGAACAGAGAGATTATTCCTTGCTGCATGTCTTACCCTTTTCAGATGGAGGGGACGACTTCTGCTGCCGCCTTCCTGGCTTTCAAATGGCATAATAAATTCGCTTTTATAGGTTCACAGGTGCCTGCTTCGGAATACATCGTCGATGTGGAGTCAATGAACATATTCCCAGTTGGCTGGTGTGAAGCGAATGCTTACAAGCTCTCGACGCCGCATAAAGCCATGTGTACGTACACGAAAGAGCAAAATTTGAGCTGTTAACCTTTACTGTGTTGTTTCAGCAGCTAGGCCTTAGTTGGCAGAAGGCGAAGAGATTCGGAGAGCTTCCGGGCTGTCGCTGCTTTCGAGAGGAATGCAGTCACACCCTCGCAAATTGTGCGATTATAATTGGTTGGGAACCTGGCACAGCAAAACCCACTTGATGCAGCCTAGAATAGCTTTAGCTTTTTTTGCTGCTGCATCAGCCTGTTGATTCATGTTAAGCTTGTGGTCCACCAAGACCCCGAGATCCTTTTCACATGTACAGTGGTACCTTGGTTCTCAAACTTAATCCGTTCTGGAAGTCCGTTCCAAAACCAAAGCGTTCCAAAACCAAGGCGCGCTTTCCCATAGAAAGCAATGCAAAATGGATTAATCCGTTCCAGACTTTTAAAAACAACCCCTAAAACAGCAATTTAACATGAATTTTACTCTCTAACGAGACCATTGATCCATAAAATGAAAGCAAGAAACAATGTACTGCAGTCACACAATCAGTCAATCAGTAGCAGAACTGGGTTCCACACAGTCACAAAAACAAAACAAAAAGAGCCGCAAAAACAGAAACGCAAAATAGATAGCAAAAACAGACACCTTAGCGTAGCACTCAAAATAGAAGTGTGGCGCTCAAATCGGAAGCATAACACTCTAATCGGAAGCGTGGCACTCAAATTGGAAGCGTGGCACTCAAAATGGAGTACGTTCAGCTTTCGAAAAAAGTTCACAATCCAGAACACTTACTTCTGGGTTTGCAGTGTTTGGCTTCCAAGTTGTTTGAGTACCAAGGCGTTTGAGAACCAAGGTACGACTGTACTGCTATTAAGCCAGGTGCCCCTCCATCCTATATTTGTGCAACTGGTTCTTCCTGCCTAAGTTCAGGACTTGACATTTGTCCCTGTTGAAATTCCTTTTGTTCGTTTGGGCCCAGTTCTCCATCAGCTCCAAATAGGGATCTCTCACCTCAACCCTAGCTTGACCCGGTGGGGCTGCATTTCCCTAGGCGCCTACTCCTTGAGTAAAGAAAAAAAATCATCTCATGGGAGCAGGTTGACAACTGTATTTTAAAATAAATTGTTGGGGAATAAGGTGGTTGAAAGGGACACGGGTGGCGCTGTGGGTTAAACCACAGAGCCTAGGACACCAGAATTTTGGCGGTTCAAATCCCCACGAGAGGGTGAGCTCCCGTTGCTCGGTCCCTGTTCCTGCCAACCTAGCAGTTCGAAAGCACGTCAAAGTGCAAGTAGATAAATAGGTACCCCTCCAGCAGGAAGGTAAACAGCGTTTCCGTGAGCTGCTCTGGCTCACCAGAAGCGGCTTAGTCATGCTGGCCACGTGACCCAGAAGCTGTACGCCGGCTCCCTCGGCCAATAAAGCGAGATGAGCGCCACAACCCCAGAGTCGGCCACGACTGGACCTAATGGTCAGGGGTCCCTTTACCTTTACCTTTACCTTTTAAGGTGGTTGAAAACAATGAGAAGGCACTATGGGCTCTATTAGTTTGCTGTTTGGCGGGTCAGGATGGGACATAGCTTGCCTGTTGAATGTAAAATACAGAATGGAACTAATGGCAAGCCTTCCACAGAAATTTGCAGGTCATGTTGGAAAATACGAAGGTTTTCTTACAGAGCAAAACACGTTTGGCTTTTAAAATCAAGGAGCTATGCCCAGTTTGGGAGAACACAACAGAGGCAGCGGCACACAGCCTTCATTGCTATTAATGCATTAAGTGAATAAAGACACCAGGGGTAATCAAGCGTGCAAAATCTAGCAGCGTAATAAGATAGTTGGTGTATTATTAAAGTACAGATCCTGTAAAAGCAAGATGAGTGATCCTGCAGAGAGTCTTTCAGCCTGCTTCTTAATGAAGCTGTAGCCTAATTGTGTGCCGCGCACACAGTTAAGCAAGGCAGCATTTAATATCAGTGCAGTTATGCCAAAGGGGTGTCCATGTTACTGGGGCTGCGTATGCAAACAGCTACAACTCCCAGCACCCTTAGCAAACTATATTTCCCAGGATACTGGGGGGGAGCCAGATGCTTTAATAATAATAATTATAGTAATAATACAGTTGTACCTCGTTTTGCGGCCCCGGCCGCTAGCCAAAAAGGACGCAGGGCAAAGTGCTGCATCTGTGCATGCTCACGGAGCGGTTTGCGCTTCTGCACATGCGCAAAGCGCAATTTAGCGCTTCTGCACGAGCGGCAAACCCAGAAGTAACCTGTTGCAGTATTTCCGGGTTTGCCGCGGAGGTTCGCCGGAATGGAGGCTAGACAAGGCGGACGTTCGTGGGGGTATTACTGTAATAATAATAATTTATTATTTAAAGCCCGTCTATCTGGCTGGGTTTCCCCAGCCACTCTGGGTGGCTTCCAACAGAATATTAATTATAAAGCAACGAAACATCAAACATTAAAAACTTCCCTAAACAAGGATGTCTTCTAAAAGTCAGGTAGTTGTTTATTTCCTTGACATCTGATGGGAGGGCGTTCCATAGGGAGGGTGCCACTACCGAGAAGGCCCTCTGCCTGTTTCCCTGTAACCTCACCTCTCACAGTGGGGGAACCGCCAGAAGGCCCTTGGTGCTGCATCTTAGAGTCGGGACAGAACGATGGCAGTGGAGACGCTCCTTCAGGTATACTGGGCCAAGGCCGTTTAGGGCTTTCAAGGTCAGCACCAACCCTTTGAATTGTGCTCGGAAACTTTAAAAGTTTGGTGTGTGCATACAGCCTAATTTGCAGCCCGTGTAACACCTGGTTTGCCGTGTGAACTTTGTTGGGTGTGATGTAACCTAAACCAGTGTTTCCCAACCTTGTGCCTCCAGCTGTTTTTGAACTACAACTCCCATCATCCCTGACTAGCAAGACCAGTGGCAAGGGATGATGGGAATTGTAGTCCAAAAACAGCTGGAGGCACAAGGTTGGGAAACACTGACCTAAACTGATAGCATTATGTTAAGATCTGAAGTGAAAATTCTCAAAGGATAATTTTTTGGCTCTGAAACTGGAGAGTGGGAGATTTGGGGCAGTGAACATGGACTTGTTGCTGATATTTTGGGGTCCCCTGACGATACTCTTGTTTGAACGAAGAGTGGAATAGAAATGCTAACCAAAGTCTAACAAAACATCTGGAGGGCCACAGGTTCCCCATCCGTGCCTAGAACAGTGCAGTTAATAAAATTGACAGCTGTTTGTCATAACTGCTGCATTGATCTTCCATGTACAGAGGCAGAACCTATGTGGGTGCCAAACGCTTGGGGGTTTGTGGAGGGTCGGGCTGGCCTTGTAAACTTCTCCATCAGGTCTACTTGGCTACGTTTGGGGACCAAATGAACTTCTAGTTCAATCCAGCAAAGCAGTTATTACGTGCTGGGCGGGGGGAGCGAATCTGGTCTTCCTTGCAGATTTGAAGACCCCCCCTCCCCGGAGAGAACAGAATCTGTTAGACATTTACAAGCATGCATTACCAAAATTGTGTTGTTCTCGCTCTCTCGCTCTGCAGTGCAAAGGAAGAGGAAGATTGCCGTCGTGCAGCCCGAAAAGCAGTAAGTAGGCACTTAAAATGTAAATAACACAGCAGCTTTAATATGTAAATAATAAATAAGATTTGCAGCTAAGCCGAATGGCAGTCGTGCTGAAGCTTACAGCACAGGGCGTGCATAGATATTCTACTTAAAACGATGCCTGTGCGCATGGTTAGAATGCGCATTGTCTGACTTGGGTGAGCACAGGTTTGCGTGTTTTCATCTGCAGATCTTAAGGGGATGTCTAAAAAACCCCTCATGTATTGGTTGTGTCTGAATGGGCAGGCAGGGTGGGTGGGCAGAATTAGATCCCCCTACCCACCTTGTGGGACGTGGGTGGCACTGTGGGTTAAACCACAGAGCCTCTTGGGCTTGCCAACCAGAAGGTCGGCGGTTTGAATCCCCACAACGGGGTGAGCTCCCGTTGCTCAGTCCCAGCTCCTGCCAACCTAGCAGTTCGAAAGCATGGCAAAGTGCAAGTAGATAAATAGGTACCACTCCGGTAGGAAGGTAAACGCGTTTCCGTGCGCTGCTCTAGTTCGCCAGAAGCGGCTTAGTCCTACTGGCCACATGACCTGGAAGCTGTATGCCTGCTCCCTCGGCCAATAAAGCGAGATGAGCGCCGCAACCCCAGAGTCGTTCATGACTAGACCTAACAGTCAGGGGTCCCTTTACCTTTACCCACCTTGTGTCAGGGACTTGAGCCTGCTGATACTCTGCTTGGTGGGGAAGGGGGGCGGTCTACCATTTGGCGACCAGAGCAGGTTTAAGTCTCTTGTGTTAATTCACAATTCCCTAAACAACTTAAGCCCAACATACCTTTACAGCTCCCTGATTCCTTACGCCCCACCTCGATTGCCAAGATCTGTTGATGGGGTGTTTTTGGTGCTCCTCCATGTCTCTGGGGTTCCAGGGACCCAAGCTTTTAGTGTGCGGAACTCCTGGCCACTAGAAACTTCCTGGGATTTGTTCCTGCTTTCTTTAAGACATCTTTTTTAAAAACGGTACTGTGTACACAGGCCCTTGAAACAGGATTAAAAAACAAAACATTAACCAGTCTTTTTTGATGTCATTGCAGCGCTGACTTTTTTATGTTATAGATTGCCTTGTTAGATTTGCTGTGAAAGTGCAGTTTGTCACTGTATAGATAAAATAAATAATACTAATAACGTAAGGGGACATAACTCGCAACCTTAACATTGGAAATGTGGAGAGGCTGCAATATGATGTCTTGCTTCAGGCAGCCCTGATCCATCTTCAGGTTTCACAGAATTTAAATGTAGGTTTTTGTCATCCATCAGGTTACCACACGGAGAGCCTGTGGAGAAAAAAATTCACGAGCCATGCATGCTTCCACAGACAGACGCAGTAGGTGAGTTTCTTGGGTGCTGTTAAATGAACCTTGTGGGTATGGAAGCAATTACAGCAGGGTTGGAGAACTGGTGGCCTTTTAGACATTGTTGGACTACAGATCCCAGTGTCCCTTGCCAGCATAGCCAATGGTCAGGAATAATGGGAGTTGTAGTCTTATAGCATCTGGGAAGCAGCAAAGTTCTTCATCTGTGCTTTACATGAATCCTGTCCATTATGGGCACCACTGTACCACCATTAAATGTTCCTGTAATTAGCATTTTAATTTGGGCTCACTCCTCAGATTTAGCTTGTTGTTGTTGTTTAGTCATTTAGTCGTGTCCGACTCTTTGTGACCCCATGGACCAGAGCATGCCAGGCACTCCTGTCTTCCACTGCCTCCTGCAGTTTTGTCAGACTCATGTTTGTAGCTTCGAGAACACCGTCCAACCATCTCGTCCTCTGGCGTCCCCTTCTCCTTCTGCCCTCCATCTTTCCCAACATCAGGGTCTTTTCCAGGGAGTCTTCTCTTCTCATGAGGTGGCCAAAGTATTGGAGCCTCAGCTTCAGGATCTGTCCTTCCAGTGAGCACCCAGGGCTGATTTCCTTCAGAATGGATAGGTTTGATCTTCTTGCAGTCCATGAGACTCTCAAGAGTCTCCTCCAGCACCATAATTCAAAAGCACCCATTCTTCGGCGATCAGCCTTCTTTATGGTCCAGCTCTCACTTCCATACATCACTACTGGGAAAACCATGGCTTTAACTCGTGGCTAAATCTGTGGGTTAAACCACAGAGCCTAGGGCTTGCCGATCAGAAGGTCGGCAGTTCGAATCCCCGCGACAGGGTGAGCTCCCGTTGCTCGGTCCCTGCTCCTGCCAACCTAGCAGTTCGAAAGCATGTCAAAGTACAAGTAGATAAATAGGTACTGCTCCAGTGGGAAGGTAAACGGCATTTCAGTGCGCTGCTCTGGTTCGCCAGAAGTGGCTTAATCATGCTGGCCACATGACCTGGAAGCTGTACGCTGGCTCCCTCGGCCAATAAAGCGAGATGAGCGCCGCTACCCCAGAGTCAGTCACAACTGGACCTAATGGTCAGAGGTCCCTTTACCTTTAGGACCTCAAAATGGGGCAGACATCTGCCCCCTCCATCACCTGTATTGCAGATATTAATATTGCACAACTTGAAGCAATATTCATCCTCTTGGATGAATAAAAACTGACTCTTCTTGGAATAAAAAATTGTTCAGACCCAAAATATGGTTTCAAAGCTTTACTAACAGAACTTCCTTCAATCATAACAATCAATGTTGCATCCAAATAGTCGTGTAATATCATGTGCATGTCCAGCACAGGTTCATCTTCTTGCAAATTTGAAATAGCTCCATGCAGAACTAAAATCAAAAGTCTGCCTCTCTCCACACAGCCTCCCATTAGCCTGGAGCTGTTTTCTGTCCAGGAGAGACCTCATAATCACATCCTTTGCTTTCCGTGGCTCCCAGAGAAAGACTCAAAGGCCCTTCCCTTTGAAATGGAGATTTGCAACTGAATAACCCTCTCCTGTGATCTAAAGTTAAGCACCACGATGAGAGCTAGCGGAGAACATCCTATGTTTGTTATCAACCCATTTAGGTGCTCAGAGAGCTCTTCTTAGCTTCAGTGGAATTTCCCCAACTAGCAGTAGACATATAGAGCATACACAGAGTTATTTTCCATTTCAGTGCACAATTCAACATTTATACTTCACAACCTGCCCCAGCTATGAGGACAGCCCCTGCCACACTCACTCAGAGAGGGAAGCTATCCGCACCTCTCTTCAGAGCAGACGGGAGGGAAGGTGTATAATCCTGGCATCCAGTGAAATGTGGATGTATTTAAGGGGGTGTCTTCAATGTAGGAGGAGCTGAGCCAGTGCAAAGAGGAAGAGCAAAGAGTTGCTGGTACATTTTGGAGGAGATATTTCCTGAGGCCTTTCAAGGGTGCTATAGGAGGTACTGGAGGTGGGACAGTGGTGCCCACGGACACCAGATTGGCAATCCCCTGCTAGCTGCTTGTTCTTCATTCCAATTGCTGGATAATAATAATAATAATAATAATAATAATAATAATAATAATTTATTATTTATACCCCGCCCATCTGGCTGGGTTTCTCCAGCCACTCTGGGCGGCTTCCAACAGAATATTAAAATACAATAACGTATTAAACATTAAAAGCTTTCCTAAACAAGGCTGATTTCAGATGTCTTCTAAAAGTCTGGTACAGTGGTACCTCGAGTTAAGTACTTAATTTGTTCCGGAGGTCCATTCTTAACCTGAAACTGTTCTTAACCTGAAGCACCACTTTAGCTAATGGGAC
The DNA here is from genome assembly GCA_034642415.1 of Podarcis siculus. NCBI lineage: Eukaryota > Metazoa > Chordata > Lepidosauria > Squamata > Lacertidae > Podarcis > Podarcis siculus. The sequence goes on from JAXCMG010000011.1 coordinate 35,282,610, forward strand.
CTCCCGCTGCCGCCGTGCCACCGGAGCACGATTTCTGTTCTCATCCTGAAGCAAAGTTCTTAACCCGAGGTACTGTTTCTGGGTTAGCGGAGTCTGTAACCTTAAGCGTATGTAACCTGAAGTGTATGTAACCCGAGATACCACTGTAGTTGATTTTCTCTTTGACATCTGGTGGGAGGGCGTTCCACAGGGCGGGTGCCACTACCGAGAAGGCCCTCTGCCTGGTTCCCTGTAACTTGGCTTCTCGCAGCGAGGGAACCGCCAGAAGGCCCTCGGCGCTGGACCTCAGTGTCCGGGCAGAATGATGGGGGTGGAGAAGCTCCTTCAGATATACTGGACTGAGGCTGTTTAGGGCTTTCAAGGTCAGCACCAACACTTTGAATTGTGCTCGGAAACGTACTGGGAGCCAGTGTAGGTCTTTCAAGACCGGTGTTATATGGTCTCGGATGGTAGCTAGAAGAGAGAGAAAGTTGCTCAGTGAGGATGCAGGAGGAATGTTGGACCATGTGCTTCTTCTCTGCAGGTGCCATCAATGGGAGATACAGCTGCCCTGCGCTGTTCATCAATCACCGCTGTTTCTCAGGACCACACCTGAACAAAGGAAGATTGGCTGAGCTGCCTCAGTCTGTTGGCCCGGGCAAGTGCGTGCTGGTTCTTAAAGAGGTGAGGGTTGTGTTGAAGCGATGGGGGCGAATTTCATAGGATTGGAAGGGACCACGAGGGTCATCTAGTCCAACCCCCTGCAATGCAGGAATCTTGCTGCCCAATGTGGGGCTCGAACCCACGACCCCAAGAGAAAGAATCTCATGCTCCACCCACTGTGTTTCGTTTGGCCGGCCTTTTTATCCAAATTAATTTGTATCTCCTGGACTGAAATAACATGATTTTCCTTATGGATCCTACATTGCTCTCAAAAAAATTTTTCTCTCAGGCCATCAGCTAATTAAATAATCCATGGCCTTTTAAAATGTGTGTGGGGTGTGTGTGTGTGTGTGTGTGTTAATGTTTTTGTTTTATTACTATATCATGCCTTTTTGTAGTTTTATATGTGCGATCCTCTGATGAAGGGCAGTCTCTAGAAACCGTCATCTTGCAATACAGTGGTACCTCGGGTTAAGTACTTAATTCGTTTCCGGAGGTCTGTTCTTAACCTGAAACTGTTATTAACCTGAAACATCACTTTAGCTAATGGGGCCTCCCGCTTCTGCTGCACGATTTCTGTTCTCATCCTGAAGCAAAGTTCTTAACCCGAGGTACTATTTCTGGGTCAGCGGAGTCTGTAACCTGAAGTGTATGTAACCTGAAGCGTATGTAACCCGAGGTACCACTGTACTGTTCTCAGCTCAAAAAGTACACCAAACTGCATTTAAAAAGAATTGTATTTGGGGATGAAATGTGTCTAAAAAGGTGTATATAAATATCCAACTCAATATGAACCTTTGGGTGGATTAATGCAGAAACAGAAGGATGATGGACCTTTCCAACTCAGCCATTCCACGATTCTTTTTTTTTAATATATATTTTTATTACTTTTTTTTAACATATCATTTTCAACAATTATAAAACATACTTTTATATCTTATACAGTTTTTTTTACTTCCATCAATCTCATCTGAAAATTTCCCCATCTTTTTCACTTAATTTACATTTCTGAATTTCACTATTACATTTAAATATCATAACTAATGTCTCTCTTCTTTATCTTCTTTGCAATATTTCATATATTCCTCCTTACAAAACTTCTTGTAGACCTACTAGCGTAATTTGTTGATTACAGTTGCTCTTCAAATAGTTCCATTCCATGATTCTAAAGGTAAAGGGACCCCTGACCATTAGGTCCAGTTGCGGATGACTGGGGTTGCGGCGCTCATCTCGCTTTATTGGCCGAGGGAGCTGGCATACAGCTTCCGGGTCATGTGGCCAGCAGGACTAAGCCGCTTCTGGTGAACCAGAGCAGCGCACGGAAACGCCGTTTACCTTCCCGCCGGAGTGGTACCTATTTATCTACTTGCACTTTGACGTGCTTTCGAACTGCTAGGTTGGCAGGAGCAGGGACCGAGCAACGGGAGCTCACCCCATCATGGGGATTCGAACCGCCGACCTTCTGATCGGCAAGTCCTAGGCTCTGTGGTTTAACCCACAGTGCCACCCTCGCCCCTTCCATGATTCTAGGTAAAAAGGTAAAGGTACCCCTGCCCGTATGGGCCAGTCTTGCCAGACTCTAGGGTTGTGCGCTCATCTCACTCTATAGGCTGGGAGCCAGTGCTGTCCGCAGACACTTCCAGGTCACGTGGCCAGCGTGACATCGCTGCTCTGGCAAGCCAGCGCAGCACACGGAACACCGTTTACCTTCCCGCTAGAAAGCGGTCCCTATTTATCTACTTGCACCCGAAGGTGCTTTCGAACTGCTAGGTTGGCAGGCGCTGGGACCGAACGACAGGAGCGCACCCCGCCGCAGGGATTCGAACCGCCGACATTTCGATCGGCAAGTCCTAGGTGCTGAGGCTTTAACCCACAGCGCCACCTGGGTCCCTTTTTCCATGATTCTAAGAAGTCCCAAATACTATGATCTCTCTCCATCCTCCATCCTCTGTTTTGCTCTCTTTGGGCAGGTCCTGAGCATGGTGATCAATTCTGCTTACAAACCCGGGAGTGTATTGCGGGAGCTGCAGCTTGTCGAAGACCCCAGGTGGAATTTCCAGGAGGAGACGCTCAAAGCAAAGTAAGGGATCCTTTCGCTTCTTCCTTTTCAACTTGGGGGTGGCATTGAGCAGGGATGAGGGTCCGCTCTTCTGCTGGCGTGAGGCTGGAGAAGACGCCCAGTCTGTTTGCTTCCATTCTCCCTCAATGCTTCTTGTTTGGAATCCATCCCTGGTGTGGCCACAGGAGGGTGGGATTGAGGGCAGCGTGGCATAGCGGTTAGAGCGTCGGGCTAGGTCCCAGGAGACCAGGGTTTGAGCCCCAAAGGAAGCTTCAGTGGTATTTATGCATGTGACTGCATCCATCCATGAGTGTTTTATACCCCACAAAATCTTCCTCCATGCTTCCCATCTACACCGGTTGGTTTCGCATTGTGTATTTGTATTGTATTCATTATCCATTCATTATCCTGAATGGGGCAACTGTGCCCCTGAAGGACCAGGTGCGCAGCCTGGGAGTCATTTTGGACTCACAGCTGTCCATGGAGGCGCAGGTCAATTCTGTATCCAGGGCAGCTGTCTACCAGCTCCACCTGGTACGCAGGCTGAGACCCTACCTGCCCGCAGACTGTCTCGCCAGAGTGGTGCATGCTCTGGTTATCTCTCGCTTGGACTACTGCAATTCGCTCCACGTGGGGCTACCTTTGAAGGTGACCCGGAAACTACAACTAATCCAGAATGCGGCAGCTAGACTGGTGACTGGGAGCAGCCGCCGGGACCACATAACACCGGTCTTGAAAGACCTACATTGGCTCCCAGTACGTTTCCGAGCACAATTCAAAGTGTTGGTGCTGACCTTTAAAGCCCTAAACAGCCTCGGTCCAGTATACCCGAAGGAGCGTCTCCACCCCAATAGTTCTGCCCGGACACGGAGGTTCAGCTCCAGGGGCCTTCTGGTGGTTCCCTCATTGCGAGAAGCAAAGCTACATGGAACCAGGCAGAGGGCCTTCTCGGTAGTGGCGTCCGCCCTGTGGAATGCCCTCCCATCATATGTCAAAGAGATAAACAACTACCTGACATTCAGAAGACATTCAGAAGACATCTGAAGGCAGCCCTGTTCAGGGAAGTTTTTAATGTGTGACATTTTTGTGTATTTTTTTGTTGGAAGCCTCCCAGAGTGGCTGGGGAAACCCAGCCAGATGGGCGGGGTACAAATAATAAATTATTATTATTATTATTATTATTATTATTATTATTATTATTATTATTATTTCTCGAATTTCCGGAACACGGAATTCTGGAATTCAGAAATACAGTGGAACCTTGGTTTTCGAACGTAATCCGTTCCGTAAGACTGTTCGACTTCTGAAACATTCTACAACCGAGGTACAATGGGTGGCCAGCAATTTCAATGGAGAAATGCGCCTTGGAAGCCGTTCGACTTCTGAGGCGTTTTCGAAAACGGAAGCATTCACTTCCGGGTTTTCAGCATTCGGGTTCCGAATTGTTCAGCTTCCAAGGCGCTTGAAAACAGAGGTTCCACTGTAAAACAGGCATTTTTCAGGCATGTTCACGGACATTTCCTTACCTCTGCCCATGTCACTTTTTGGATTTTTTAAAATATACTTTATATACCATGTTGGCATAGAAGGGCAGTCAAAAACAGTAACAAAAAATAAGCACGCCTTGCACAGTTATTTTACTTAACTGTTGGGAGACTGTGTGTTCCTGTTTATTGGGCACAATGAATGCATTATCCAGTGTCCTTTTTGGTTTGCCCCAACATAAGGTCTGGGACGCAGGTTTGCGCTGTGGGTTAAACCACACAGCCTAGGACTTGCTGATCAGAAGGTCAGTGGTTCGAATCCCCGTGACGGGGTGAGCTCCCGTTGCTCGGTCCCAGCTCCTGCCAACCTAGCAGTTCGAAAGCACATCAAAGTGCAAGTAGATAAATAGGTACCGCTCCGGCGGGAAGGTAAACGGTGTTTCCGTGCGCTGCTCTGGTTCGCCAGAAGCGGCTCAGTCATGCTGGCCACATGTACGCCAGCTCCCTCGGCCAATAAAGCGAGATGAGCGCTGCAACGCCAGGGTCGGTCACGACTGGACCTAATGGTCAGGGGTCCCTTTACCTTTACCTTAAGGTCTGGGAACATGCTTTTTCTTAAAAAAAACACAAAACAACCCCATGTAAATTGTCTTTGCTTCTTTTGCATAAAAAAATTCCTTCCAGTAGCACCTTAAAGACCAACTAAGTTAGTTCTTGGTATGAGCTTTCGTGTGCATGCTCATACCAAGAACTAACTTAGTTGGTCTTTAAGGTGCTACTGGAAGGAAAAAAATTTTTGACTATGGCAGACCAACACGGCTACCTATCTGTAACTGGAACTTCTTTTGCATGAAATTCTGCACATCATTACTTTGGATGTGCACACAATGAGATAGCAGGTCTGGCTGTAAATCCCTATTGTGAACAAGGCAATCTGGGCATTCTGGCTGTCTAAGCTTGGTGGTGGGTCCCCCCCCCCCCTCGAAGTTCTCTTATGTGGGTCATTACTTTGGAAATCTTTGATCCTTGCCCCTTTAGCGTCAGTTGTAATACATTTAATTAGAAAAGCAAAATGGATTTTACTTGTGGAATCCTTAATGCTACAATTGACGCAAAGCCCAGTGAACTTTAAAGTCTTGCAGCGCCGCCGGCTAATAGCTTCTGATGTGGGGGGTTGGGTTTTTTTATTGCTCAAGGTAGCTGGCGAAATGAAAGTCTCGTTGGAGCAATGATTATGCTGTTAATAATATGGATATCCAGGGTGACATCATTCAATCCAGTGGTCTTTTTACTAGCAGACGGAGAAGTCTTGCATGCTGTAAAATCAGTGGTAGGGAACCTTCAGCCCTCGAGCCTAATCAGCCCCCACCCCATTTGGCCCAGACACCTGTTTGTTTGTTTGTTTGCTTGCTTGCTTTGTTGCAAAGCTGTGTCCACTTCCCTTGATTATATATTGCATAAAGGTAAAGGGACTCCTGACCTTTAGGTCCAGTCGTGGCCGACTCTGGGGTTGCAGCGCTCATCTCGCTTTATTGGCCAAGGGAGCCAGCGTACAGCTTCCGGGTCATGTGGCCAGCATGACTAAGCCGCTTCTGGCGAACCAGAGCAGCGCACGGAAACGCCGTTTACCTTCCCGCCGGAGCGGTACCTATTTATCTACTTGCACTTGGACGTGCTTTCGAACTGCTAGGTTGGCAGGAGCAGGGACCGAGCAATGGAAGCTCACCCCATTGCGGGGATTCGAACCGCCAACCTTCTGATCGGCAAGTCCTAGGCTGTGTGGTTTAACCCACAGCACCACCCACGTCCCTATATATTGCATAGAATTGGAAGGGACCACAAGAGCTATCTAGTGCAACACTCTGCAATGCAGGAATCGTTCACCCAGTCTCACAGCATTTGTATACAGTCGACTCTCAGCTCACGTGAGGTTTACATTTTGCAGATTTCAGCTCATAAAGCCAAGCTCGTGTAGATTTTATGTGTTTATTTAGTAAATTTGTATGCCGCCCTTCATTCTGGAACAAATAATATAACAAATGGTAAGTAAACAAAAAACCCTGCACATAGTAAAAACAACAACCCAACGTTCAAAAATTAGAATCAGCAATAATCTAAAAGCAGATTAAAGTGCATGTCAACATTCCACATGTCTGGGTAGGGTTGCCTAAACAAAAAATTATTAAGGAGGTGTCAAAAAGAGTCCAGCGAAGGCATCGGTCTGATTTCAATAGGCGTGGAGTTCCAGAGGGTGCTGCCACACTGCAAGATCAATTTCTGCCACATACAGAATATTATGTGGCACCTGTAACAGGGCAAGTTCTCTAAGGGGTTGAATGGACACTTATGGGGTTAAACAATATTCACCTGATGTCATGTGTGATGTCAGATTTCGATTTTCCTCTCCCCCCCCCTCTGTCATTTTCCCCTTTGAATTTTTATTTTTAAGATTGTGAGCCTGCATGTAGGGACTGTCTTGTTTTGACTGTATTTAAGCTGCTCTGGGAGTCTTTTTGGTTGAAGAGGGGGGTTAAAATGCTCCAAATAGATAGATAGATAGATAGATAGATAGATAGATAGATAGATATGGCTGGACCATAAGGGGGTTTGCAGCAACTGGGCTTTGCATCCACCAGCAGCCAGCTGATCCGTTGCTGCTTGCAAAATGCTATACCCTTGCCCACAAAGTTTGATTCCAAAGATTGAACCCTGGAGAGTTGCTGTCAATCAGTGTAGGCAGGTGCCGAGCTACCTGGGCCCATGACCTATGTAACGTTTGCCATGTTGCGACAATCCCCCCGCACAGGTACAGAGGCAAAACCTACAGGGCCACAGTCAAGATTGTCCGCACGTCTGATCAAGTCCTGGATTTCTGCCGGAGAGTTTGCGCTAAGCTGGAATGCTGCCCGAATTTATTCAGCCCCATCCCAGTTACTGAAGCCTGCCCGGAAAACTGCTCCGTTCACACCAAAACGAAATATAGTGAGTATGACGGAACTGCATTGGCTCGTGGAAGTTTTCTGCCAACTTGCCCAGGTTATCTTTGGGGCCAGATGGAATGTTTTGTGTTCAGAAAGAGGAAAGATGACCCCTTTCCCTAAAAGCCAAAGAGCGGGAAAAAGCTAAGCAGATGTGAGGAACCTGTGACCCTTCAGATGTAACCCTCCCAACATCCCTGACTGTCGGCCATGTTGCCTGGGACAGGAGAGAGCTGAGGTTCAGCTGTGGACATCTGCAGTCAAACCTAGCCATGCTAGTTAGTATATGAAGGGGTTAAGGTCACAGAGTTCTAATTTGCTAGAGTAGGTTTGGTGATGTCACATCCCCTCTTCTCCTGAGAGGGAGGAAGGCTTGTTTCCTGTTCCTTCTCTCTCTCATTCTCTCTCCCTATTTACTCTGCAAGCAACAGAGGCAGAAATGCCTCACCTTAGCTCTCTGCCTCAGACGTGCGTCTGAAGTTGCTTTTGCTATATTTTACTACCCAAGAACATTTGCCTGCATTTCTTATTGTTGCACAAAGGCTAATGCATGACCGTGACCTCGGATTAAGTAAGTACAGCCTTTTTAAACTTACTTCGGAGTGTGGTCTGTTTCATTGCATGAGCGTTAGGAAGGGGGCCAGCCACCTCAGGCAGCTGAAACATAATAAACAAAGGTTTAATAACCTATTCTTATGCTCATTTAATTTGCCTTAACGATGGGATTTAAACTCTGGAATGTGCAAGCCCTGTGGTTTTATAACCGGCACCAGCCACCCCACCTCACCCCTTTATTAATTAATTTGCATCCTCTGTAGAGAATTAAATAATATAGCCTTTGACAGATTCCCAACACGAACAACATCTGAAGGGCCACAGGTGACAATGAACACAGGTTACGATGACTAAATGCAGTCATACCTCAGGTTGTGTGATTTCGGGTTGCGCACCACGCCGAACCCAGAAGTACCTCACTGGGTTACTTCTGGGTTTCGGCGCTTGTGCATGCGCAGAAGCGCCGAATTGCAACCCGCGCATGCGCAAACACGGCGCTGCAGGTTGCGGACATTGCGGGTTGCGAACGTGCTTCCCACACGGATCACATTCACAACTCAAGCATCCACTGTAGTGGAATAAACGGTTGAACCTTTTGCACATCCCTAGCACTAAAGAGCTGTTTAGCACTGATCAGCCGCTTAGTCTCAGTCAGCTGCTAAGGAATGTCCCGAAATCATGAGAGTATAGTGTTATCCCCCTGCCATTGTTGCCTAGATTAGCTCCATAGGCTTTGTTTAGTTTGGCGACTAACCAGGTGTATTTTTCATGTTCGTCTTCCACTCCAGCTTATTATTGTGGAAAGAGGAGGAAAGTCATCAAGGCTCCAGCTGGAGAAAACAACGGCCGCAGCCCGGAGAGCAGACATGGCAAGCCAGCCAGGCGCAGGAAGATTCAGAAGCCCATTCCAGCGCAAAAGAAGAGTCAGCCATCTATTACAGACCTAGCGGAATCCGCGGAGGTGAATTTTTGAATTAAAAAATCTTATTTCTTTCAAAAACAAATTGTCAGTGGAAGATGAGTTGATAGAGCCTTGAGGACGTAGAGGGGAAGGTGCAATATCAGGAATGATTTCTCATTTTGTCTTTTAAACTCTTTCTCCCTGCTAGTAGAAAGCTAGCATATCATGGAAAGTGCTAGGGCCTTTCCCCAATAAGGTAGCTTTTGCAAGCCTGCCAGATTCGCTTTCCTAAATCAGTAAGCAGACAGGAACAAAACTGCCCTGCAAGCTTCACACACCTTGAAAAATGGCAATGCACTTCTCCAAGCATAAAGTGTGCACGAGAATGTGTTTATTAGTTAAATCAGCCTACAGAGCCGCATTAAATTTGGCAGAGACAAGAGGTAGCTTTCAGAAATGCATATATCGGCCATGATTGCACACACAAAAATGTGCATATTTGGGGAAATCAGCACCAAAAATGCATGCGATTATTTTTCTGCATAATTTTATCGTGAATAAGTGGAAATGGGCAAATTGCCTTTAAGTTGAGGAGATAAGAAACCGGAGCAACTATCACACTTTGTGACTTATTATCTAATTTATAAACTACTTACATGTCTAAATGGCTTTTAATTGGATTCCAAGAATGAAAACAATTATAAAATTTGTTATGAAGTATTATTTGAAAGGGACATGGGTGGTGCTGTGGGTTAAACCACAGAGCCTAGGACTTGCCGATCAGAAGGTCGGCGGTTCAAATCCCCGCAATGAGGTGAGCTCCCGTTGCTCAGTCCCTGCTCCTGCCAACCTAGCAGTTCGAAAGCTCATCAAAGTGCAAGTAGATAAATAGCTACTGCTCTGGCGGGAAGGTAAACGGCGTTTCCGTGCGCTGCTCTGGTTCGCCAGAAGCAGCTTAGTCATGCTGGCCACATGACCCGGAAGCTGTACGCCGGCTCCCTCGGCCAGTAAAGCGAGATGAGCGTGCAACCCCAGAGTCGGTCACGACTGGACCTAATGGTCAGGGGTCCCTTTACCCAAGTATTATTTGGGGAACAACCTTCGCTCAGCTTCCTCTTTGCCCCACAAAAACATACAGTCCTGATAACTTACGAATTCAGGGCTGCTTGAACAGCACCATCCACCCAGTTCATATTACCTCAGTTTCATTGCCGTTTGTTTCTTTGACCCCTGTGTAAACCCAACTCCCTTCAGGAAAGCGACGAGGAGGAACCCGAGGCCCTGGACGACGAGACGTGGAGTGAAGAGACCAGCCCAGAGCTACGAGATGACCAGACAGACGTCTCCTCGGCCGAGCTGCCTGCAGCCAAGCCTGCGAGCACAATGAGGCTGCGCAGCAGTGCTGACCTGGACCGAGTCTCTCGCAGCGGGAGGAGCAGGCGAGCCCGGAAAACCTTGGCTGCCTTGTGCGCCAAAGGGCAGAAAAGGACTCGGTTCAGACAGGTGAGGTTTTGGACCCCTTTCTCGTGCCACCAATGCTTCTGGCGTGCTCCGGTTGCTACTGGAGCGGTTTAATAACTGCAGCGAGACTCCCACTTGGACTCCTGCAATGCGCTCTACGTGGAGCTACCTTTGAAGGTGACCCGGAAACTACAACTAATCCAGAATGCGGCAGCTAGACTGGTGACTGGGAGCGGCTGCCGAGACCATATAACACCGGTCTTGAAAGACCTACACTGGCTCCCAGTACGTTTCCGAGCACAATTCAAAGTGTTGGTGCTGACTTTTAAAGCCCTAAACGGCCTCAGTCCAGTATACCTGAAGGAGCGTCTCCACCTCCATCGTTCTGCCCGGACACTGAGGTCCAGCTCCGAGGGCCTTCTGGCAGTTCCCTCGCTGCGAATAGCCAAGTTACAGGGAACCAGGCAGAGGGCCTTCTCGGTAGTGGCACCCGCCCTGTGGAACGCCCTCCCACCAGATGTCAAAGAGAAGAATAACTACCAAACTTTTAGAAGACATCTGAAGGCAGCCCTGTTTAGGGAAGCTTTTAATGTGCAATAGGTTATTGTATTTTAGTGTTTTGTTGGAAGCCACCCAAAGTAGCTGGGGAAACCCTGCCAGATGGGCGGGGTATAAATAATATATTATGATGATGATGATGATGACAGGAGACTGGGTTAGATAAGCCACAGGATCTCATCCATTTCTGCAATTCTATTTTTATATATTTATTTGCCCTCTTAGGTGATGAAGCCAGAGCCGGAACAGAAGCTTGTGCTGGAGAGCAACCCATTGGAATGGACTGTCACGGACGTGGTGAAGTTCATCAAGCTGACCGACTGTGCCCCTCTTGCCAAAATATTTCAGGAGCAGGTGGGCCCTTCTTCATTCTACAGCTTCTTCTGTGTCAGGGCTGAGAGTCGAATCCAGATCGTCTCTGCTTGTAATTTCCACTGAACATAATTCCCACCCCCAACCCAAGGTTTGCCCTCCTGTGCTCATTTTGCTTGTGATGCCTCCTGCTGCTGCAACAAGCTCTCCTCCCTCCCCCTGGCAGCTCCCAGAACCAGAAGAGGTCTGAAAAGGGAGGAGGAGAGGTTGGCTGTACACAGGCATAGTCTCCAATCGCCTGGGGAAAGCCCTGGAGAGAGGAGGGGACTTTCAGTGTCGGCAACTCGATTTTCACGGAGTAACACCACTGGGAGTGAGCTGCTATGCGTTTTTGCTAATAAATTTTGTTGTTTACTCGTGTCCGACTCTTCGTGATCCCATGGACCAGAGCACGCCAGGCACTCCTGTCTTCCACTACCTCCCGCAGTTTGGCCAAACTCATGCTGGTAGCTTCGAGAACACTGTCCAACCATCTCGTCCTCTGTCGTCCCCTTCTCCTTGTGCCCTCCATCTTTCCCAACATCAGGGTCTTTTCCAGGGAGTCTTCTCTTCTCATGAGGTAGCCAAAGTATTGGAGCCTCAGCTTCACGATCTGTCCTTCCAGTGAGCACTCAGGGCTGATTTCCTTAAGAATGGAGAGGTTTGATCTTCTTGCCTTCCATGGGACTCTCAAGAGTCTCCTACAGCACCATCATTCAAAAGCATCCATTCTTCAGCGAATAGCCTTCTTTATGGTCTAGCTCTCACTTCCATACATCACTACTGGGAAAACCATGGCTTTAACTATACGGACCTTTGTTGGCAAGGTGATGTCTCTGCTTTTTAAGATGTTGTCTAGGTTTGTCGTTGCTTTTCTCCCAAGAAGCAGGCGTCTTTTAATTTCTTGACTGCTGTCACCATCTGCAGTGATCATGGAGCCCAGGAAAGTAAAATCTCTCACTGCCTCCATTTCTTCCCCTTCTATTTGCCAGGAGGTGATGGGACCAGTGGCCATGATCTTCATTTTTTTGATGTTGAGCTTCAGACCATATTTTGCGCTCTCCTCTTTCACCCTCATTAAAAGTTTCTTTAATTCCTCCTCACTTTCTGCCAATTAATGTTGTAATGTTGTGTCATCTGCATATCTGAGGTTGTTGATATTTCTTCTGGCAATCTTAATTCCGGCTTGGGATTCATCCAGCTCAGCCTTTAACTCCAACTTTGAATGGTGTGATTACTGACTGGCACACTCCTGTGCCACAGTTTTTTGAAATTGTGGCATACATTAAAAAAAATTAAAAATCATGAATATTTCTTCTCCTTTCTGCAGGACATTGACGGCCAAGCTCTTCTCTTGCTGACCCTGCCAACTGTCCAGGAGTGCATGGATCTCAAACTCGGTCCTGCCATCAAGCTGTGCCACCAGATTGAGCGGGTCAAACTAGCTTTCTATGCCCAGTACGCCAACTGACCACGCCGCTTGCCACTTTCCCGTCTCTGTGACTTTCGTTCCAAGGTTGCGCCTGGCTCTCCCGACCCTGAACCCCTTTGCATTCGGAAGCACTGATAAAATATATATTGCGGGGATGAAGGTGGCATCCCAGCTGCTTGCTCACGAGCAGGCTGGCCTGCAGCTGGGGCATTGGGGTGGGGCTGTATAAGGGCTGCAAGGCTTCAGGTTCCTGAGAGATTATGAGCCTCAAAGAGAGTCAGGTAAAGGGGTAAGATACAGAGTGATAGGCAGAGGATCCCTCCAGATGGATGGTTTTTTTGTTCGTTCCTTTGGGGGGGGGGGTTGCAGATGCGTTCTGCAACTTGCCCCTGATTCATTAAGATTGCATTAGTGATGGATTTATACCAAACCATACACGTACCATTCTGTTTCAGAGTTGTTCTGCCATGCTTTCCCCATTATTGGGCACTATAACACAGCTAAAAGAAGGAAAATACTCACCCAGAACATTTGCGGCATAGAAAAGGGATGTGCGTAAGCTCGCAAGGGCTGGACTTTGCAGTAAAGAACCTCTGGCAGAAAAGAAATGAGATGACGAGGATGACACCCGCTATCTCAAATCGAGTTTGCTTTCCCGTCGCTGTAAGCGCTGGGGTTATTTCGTGTGTTGATTTGCTGTTCTCGGCGACCGATCCACTATTCCAAAGCACACACAAGAGCACCGTTTGTGAATGACTTCGCTTGACAGGGGAAAGAGGGGTCTTGAAGGCAGGGCGGCTGTCATTTGGGCCTGATCCTTGCGGTGCAATTTCCCTGGCCGAGTAATTGTGTACAGAAACACACGTGCTGAGTTGAAGTGTGCAGAAATGAGAAGGAAAGCTCACAAAACTGGTTCACGGTGGGGGAAGCTGCGTTGCAAAAAAATGTGTGCTAAACTGCATAGGGAAGCAGTTGGCAGGACGGATTTTTCAGGAGGACTCAAATCACCAGCTGATGTGTTAAAAGCGCGAGAGCCGAATTTGAGATTGGAAAAAAGAGAAATTGAGAGAAGCTGAAATGGACGGGCCCGGCCATTCCTAGTTTCCAACCACCGTGCAAGATTAAGGGTCCAAATCGTACAAACCGTTTTGCACCGCAGTGCATTGAGGGACACCCTCTTCCCCGGTTCCTACAGCCAGCGGCGGAGTAAGCCGCTCCGGCACATGGGGCAAGCTGCCCATAGGGGCAGGGCGAGCCACCAATAGGGGCAGGACACACCCCAGGGCCTCCAGAGTCTGCCTGCGTCCTCCCACTTAGCCACCCTATAGTTGGGGGGGGGGAGGCAGTGGGCGAACCATTTGGGCAACGCGGAGCTTTCAGGCGCCCAAGCCACTGCGTCACTCCCAGGGGAGACACGTGGCTCAGGTGCACTGCAGGCCGCGCGATGAGTGCCGCCCGCATTTTGTCACCCCCCTCAGTGGTGACACCCGGGACGGACCGCACCCCCCTTTCTCCACCCATGCCTCCAGCCCCAGGCAGCCTGCTTGCTCCCCTCCAACAGAGCACAGGCGTAACCGTGTGGGCTAGAGGAGCATCACTTTTTCTTAAAAGCCAACATCCCAATATGCAGCTCTTTTGGAAGGGATGGGAGAGTTGGGTGCATTGAATCTAGTCCTTCCTCACTCTCAGGCACCTCATTAGAAGGATCCCAGGCTTTTTAAAGGGCCGGTGTGCTTTTAGCCCTTGTTCCCGGCTCGGACTGTAGACTCTCCTTCATCAGAGGAGATTTTAAAGCAGAGATTGGATGGCCATCAGTCAGGGATTCTTTAGCTGTGAGTCCTTCATTATGGGGTTGGTTTAGATGACCCCATGGGGTCCCTCCCAGTGCTCTACGAAAACACAAGAATTGGATTCGTTTGCATTATTAAACTTTTCTGTCCGTGCCCTGTTATTTTTCTTGTTACTAGCAGGAGGATGGAAGCCTCCCATCATCAGATGCGCATGTTCGACGCCAGCATCGAAGTTTCAAGGCTGTGTTACGCACCTTGCATTTATAAAGCACACCCTTCCCCCAAAGCAGCCTTGGAACTGTAGTTAAGGGTGCTGGGAGTTGTAGCTCTGTGGAGGGCAAACTACAGTTCCCAGCATTTTTTTTTTTGATGGGTGGCGGATGTGCTTTAAATGTATGGCATGCGTAACAGCCCAGGTTGAGAGTGTTTTGGAAGGCGAAAATCCCGAGAGTCGGTGAGAGAGAGATGGGAATAATCCTGTCTCCTTATGCTTCCTGTCCACAAAAGAATGAGGCACATTGCTAATTCTGCTGTACAAGATTGTATTCTGTATATAAATAAATATATATATATAAATATATATATATATATGATTTCATGTAAATAATGGGGGAAATCTATATTCAGAGTTCTATTTTAATTTTTATTCAAAAACGGAGCAAAAGAAAACTTTTTACTCGAAGCGTTGCAAACCAGATTGTTGTTAATAAAGTCATTCAAAAGGATGCCTGTCCGTTTATGTTTCATTTTCCCTCCTACTTGAACACAGTTTGGCCCATCATCCACCGCAGATCATGGGTACAGTGGCACCTTGGTTCTCAAATGCCCTTGGTCCTCGTATGTTTTGGCTCCCAAACTCCTCAAACCCGGAAGTGAGACTTCCAGTTTGCGAACATTCTTTGGAAGCCAAACGTCAGACGTGGCTTCTGATAGAGTGCAGGAAACTCCTGCAGCCAATCGGAAGCCGAGCCTTGGTTTTTGAACGGTTCCGGGAGTCTCGAACGGACTCCCGGAATGGATTTAAGTTCAACAACCAAATTACGACTGTACTGAATTTCCGTACGGAAGTTCTCTTGTGGGCGGCCCATGGAGAGATGCTGCTGAGCATTATAGCTCAATGGAACCCCAAGGTTTTCTCAAATACAAGCAACAGAGGGATGGGCAGGGCTGTCATTTTCATGTCCGGCTTCTGGAATTCTTGGTGACATCTGGACAGGTTTTAGTCAAAAGCTGGACGAGAATGGAAGAAGAGCCCTCATCTAACCCAGCGATGGAAAAGATGCTTAAAGTAAACTTGCAAGAAGGACAAATCTCGCCGCTTACCTTTGCCCACCAACATGCATTCAGAGGCATGTTGGAGAGAGCTTTGGAAGAGAGATTGGACGGCCATCTGTCATGGGTGCTTTAGCTGAGATTCCTACATTGCAGGGGGTTAGACTAGATGACTCTTGGGGTCCCTTACGACTCGTTTGATTTTATGGGCCCCCTGTACGCCACCATTTGGTAAGAGTTTTGGGGGAGGCCCGCCTAGGTCGGAGAGGTTTCCTCTGCTAAGTGGTTCATTCATTCAGTTTTCTTGCTTTCCTTCCTTCCTGGGGCTGTGCCGGGTAGCTAAAGGTAAAGGGACCCCTGACCGTTAGGTCCAGTTGTGGATGACTCTGGGGTTGCGGCGCTCATCTCGCTTTATTAGCCGAGGGAGCCGGCGTACAGCTTCCAGGTCATGTGGCCAGCATAACTAAGCCGCTTCTGGCGAAACCAGAACAGTGTATGGAAACTCCGTTTACCTTCCCGCTGGAGTGGTACCTATTTATGTACTTGCACTTTGTGCTTTTGAACTGCTAGGTGGGCAGGAGCAGGGACCGAGCAACGGGAGCTCACCCCATCATGGGGATTCGAACCGCCAACCTTCTGATCGGCAAGTCCTAGGCTCTGTGGTTTAACCCACAGCGCCACCCTGCGCCATATGTTAAATGGGCTTCTAGAGGAGCAACGGAATATGTGTTTCCTCTATTTAAGAACTCGAGAATTTCCCCTTTCCTATTGGCCCCCTGTGTCTAGTTAAATGCCATCTCCCTCTCCCATGTTTTGAGTCTTCTGAATTAGAAAGGCAATGGAAATTACAGCTAAATAGTAGTTCCAAGAGCATTAATTGCCTCCTCTTGCAAATTTAATTGTATGGGATTCTTTACAGTCACATGCTGATGCTAATGAAACATAACAGGCTGTTATTGGATTATTCCGTGATGAAACCCCCTGGAAGCTGAGAGGTTTGCAAAACTGCTCTTCATCTGGGAAACACTTTTCACATCAGTTTTTCTGCTGAGGGGCCCTCGCGTGTCTGCCTCCAAATCCCTGCGTGCAAAAGGACAGGGGTCCGATTCTCCTAGGCCAAATTTATTTCTGCATTTTGTCGTTCTGAATTTACCTGATCTTGTTTCTGGGTAGGTAAGAAATTGAATAAAATACTACTTCTACTGATGATGATGATGAAATAATACAGTGGTACCTCGGGTTACGGGACACAGGTGGTGCTGTGGGTTAAGCCACAGAGCCTAGGACTTGGCGATCAGAAGGTCGGCGGTTCAAATCCCTGAGACAGGGTGAGCTCCCGTTGCTTGGTCCCTGCTCCTGCCAACCTAGCAGTTCAAAAGCACGTCAAAGTGCAAGTAGATAAACAGGTACCGCTCCGGCGGGAAGGTAAATGGTGTTTCCGTGCGCTGCTCTGGTTCGCCAGATGCGGCTTAGTCATGCTGGCCACATGACCCGAAAGCTGTACGCCGGCTCCCTCGGCCAATAAAGCGAGATGAGCGCCGCAACCCCAGAGTCGTTCGCGACTGGACCTAATGTTCAGGGGTCCATTTACCTTTACCTTACCTCGGGTTACAGACTGCGCTAACCCAGAAGTAGTACCTCGGGTTGCAAACTTTGCCCCAGGATGAGAACGGAAATCACGGTGGCAGCGGGAGGCCCCATTAGTGAAAGCGCGCCTCAGGTTAAGAACAGTTTCAGGTTAAGAACGGACCTCTGGAACAAATTAAGTTCGTAACCCGAGGTACCACTGTAATAATAAAATACAAATCAACGAATCCTAATTACTAAAGAATCCCCAAAAGTCTTACCAAGTGGTGGCCCATAGATTCATAGAATTGGGGCCCCAAGGGTCATCTAGTCCAACCCGCTGCAATCTCAACTCAAGCATCCATGGCACATGGCCAGCCAACCTCTGCTTAAAAACCTCCCAGGAAGGAGAGTCCACCATCTCCTGAGGGAGTCCATTCCACTGTCAAACAGCTCTTAATGTCAGAAAGCTCTTCCTGGTCTTTAGTTGGAATCTGCTTTCTAGACTTGAAGCCATGGGTTCGAGTCCCACCCTCCGGAGCAGGAGAAAAGAAGTTTGCTCCCTCTTGACTTTAGAATGTATTTCAATTAATTGACTGTGATTTTATGTAAACTGTGCTATTTTTGCTGTTGTTAGCCGCTCTGAGCCCGGCTTTGGCTAGGGGAGGCAGGATATACTAAAATTATATTATTATTATTATTATTATTATTATTATTATTATTTTCCATGTGACAGCCCTTCTGATATTTGAAGATGGCTATCATATCTCCTCTCGGTCTCCACTTTTCCAGGCTAAACATACCCAGCTCCTTCAAATTCTTCTCCCCTTGTCAGCTCTTTGCTGAGTAAAAAAGCCTTCCTCAATAACCACAACGACAGGATTAACAAAATGTACACAAATCGTAGGACGCGGGTGGCACTGTGGGTTAAACCACAGAGCCTAGGACTTGCCGATCAGAAGGTCGGCAGTTCAAATCCCCGCGACGGGGTGAGCTCCCGTTGCTCGATCCCTGCTCCTGCCAACCTAGCAGTTCGAAAGCACGTCAAAGTGCAAGTAGATAAATAGGTACCACTCCGGTGGGAAGGTAAACAGCGTTTCCGTGCACTGCTCTGGTTTCCAGAAGCGGCTTAGTCCTGCTGGCCACATGACCCGGAAGCTGTACGCCGGCTCCCTTGGCCAATAAAACGAGATGAGCGCTGCAACCCCAGAGTCAGCCACGACTGGACCTAATGGTCAGGGGTCCCTTTACCTTTACACAAATTGTAAGGGCTGAGCAAATTTGCATCATTGGTTTTCAACGTTTTGATTAACTGTTCATCCACATTTTCTGACATTTGGGGACTGGTATTGTTCAAAAGAAGAATGACACACATCTCACCCTTCGTATGTCCTCCCTAGACTTCTTTCACCATGCCTGCAACATATGGCCAAATCAGCTGTGGTGTGAGGTTTCTTAGCTTTTGCAAAGTTGCTTTCGTTACAGCAGGATTTCTTGCAGCTCCTTTCACAAGCGGCTTCTTGCTATTGGCATCCATCTGCCTGGGGAGACAACGAAGGAGTGCGCATTCGGGGATGTCAAGTCAAACCATTTGAGATTTTACAGTGCCTGCTATGGCTGTAGAGACCGATAGGGGAGAGACATGTTTTGCTGCAGCTGGGGCAGATGAAGGAGTCCTGTTGTGCTGCTTGCAGATGCACCACGGCGCTTCTTCTTTTGTTTCATTTGGTCACGATAGCGCTGGAAAAATCTCGTGTTTGTCATGGTTTCATGGTTGCATCAGCAGTTTCATACTAGCATCTGAACAAAGCACACATTGTGGCTTCAGCTAATCTTCTGGCCCAGCACTAATGAAACCAAACTTTAGATAAGATAAGGCATATTTGCGTTTTGCACCCTTGTCGCCAGCGCACATCTCTGTGGTTGCTTCAGCTGCTAATTCTTGATCGTTATCTGAACCTGAACTACTGCTGGGACTGACTAGAGTTTCCTCTCCTCTCCCAGAACAATAGGAACCCCTCAAACAATTGCCTTAGATGTAAGATTCAACCCATTCTGTTGCAGCTAATAAGGACAGGCTGTGGTGTGTGTTTGCTGCCCGTGATAGTTTTCCCCAGTTTGCAAACGGTGTCCCACAGGCTCAAAAAGGCTGATCGCCCCTGCCTTAATGCATCATTTCCACTTTGCAATTTTTGTTGTTGTTGTTTAGTCATGTCCGCCTCTTCGTGACCCCCTGGACCAGAGCACGCCAGGCACTCCTGTCTTCCACTGCCTCCCGCAGTTTCGTCAAACTCATGCTGGTAGCTTTGAGAACACTGTCCAACCATCTCATCCTCTGTCGTCCCCTTCTCCTTGCGCCCTCCATCTTTCCCAACATCAGGGTCTTTTCCAGGGAGTCTTCTCTTCTCATAAGGTGGCCAAAGTATTGGAGCCTCAGCTTCACGATCTGTCCTTCCAGTGAGCACTCAGGGCTGAGGGTACCTAATTCAGAACTCCTAAATTCAAACCTGGCTACTTTGGGAAGCACCTCTGTTTAGACAGGATGGGCAAAGGTAAAGGGACCCCTGACCATTAGGTCTAGTCGTGGCCGACTCTGGGATTGCGGCACTCAACTCACTTTATTGGCCGAGGGAACCGGTGTACAGCTTCCGGGTCATGTGGCCAGCATAACTAAGCCACTTCTGGCAAACCAGAGCAGCACACGGAAACGCCGTTGACCTTCCCGCCTATTTATCTACTTGCACTTTGACGTGCTTTCGAACTGCTAGGTTGGCAGGAGCAGGGACCGAGCAATGGGAGCTCACCACATCGCAGGGATTCGAACCTCCAACCTTCTGATCAGCAAGTCCTAGACTCTGTGGTTTAACCCACAGCGACACCCGTGTCCCTTCAGGTCGGGCAAAGTGGCTGCTAATTACAGTCCGCAGAAGCAAATTTCATCTTTCCACTTCTTGCTCATGAATAAACAAGGTGCCATTGGAGAGATGGGTATTCAAAATATCTTATTAAATTGTGCAGCAGCGGGTAGAGAAAGCAGTCGGGAGAAACAACAATATGGCAATTTCAAATTGTATCAGTTCCTCCCTTGAGTTTATAAAATATGTAGATGAATGACTGCATAATATGGAGAGTTTGGCATAATCTCTTAGCAGTCAGCATTAGCAAGTCTTCTCACTGCTGCTGCTCCTTTTGTGCTCAGTAATTAGCTCTATCAATGCATCCCAGACGTGCCAGTATCAAGTCTGATCTCTAGCAGTGGCATCCGGAAGGACGGGGCAGTTTCTGGGGGCCCATTGAGTGCTGAAGGGGCCAACAGATCTCGGACCCACCAAGATATCTTGCCAAGAATCTCTGCTGTGTTACAGAGTGTTTTGCAATGTGCTAAATAATTAGGGACTAACCAATCTTGGGCATTTATATCTTATCTCTCAGTGGGACACCGGTGGCGCTGTGGGTTAAACCACAGAGCCTAGGACTTGCCGATCAGAAGGTCGGAGGTTTGAATACCTGTGACAGGGTGAGCTCCCATTGCTCAGTCCCTGCTCCTGCCAACCTAGCAGTTCGAAAGCAAATCAAAGTGCAAGTATTGTCCCTACTCTAGAGAGAATCCTGGAGAACTAAGGTTCCCCAATCCTGCTTTAGATGATCGTGTGCATTTATCCAAAAGCAAAGTGACGGCAGGGACGCGGGTGGCGCTGTGGGTTAAACCACAGAGCCTAGCACTTGCCGATCAGAAGGTCAGCAGTTCAAATCCCCGCGACGGGGTGAGCTCCTGTTGCTTGGTCCCTGCTCCTGCCAACCTAGCAGTTCAAAAGCACGTCAAATGCAAGTAAATAAATAGGTACCGCTCCGGTGGGAAGGTAAACGGTGTTTCCATGTGCTGTTCTGGTTCTCCAGAAGCGGCTTAGTCATGCTGGCCACATGACCTGGAAGCTGTACGCTGGCTTCCTCGGCCAATAGAGCGAGATGAGCACCACAACCCCAGAGTCGGCCACGACTGGGCCTAATGGTCAGGGGTCCCTTTACCTTTACCTTTACCTTTAAAGTGATGGCATTCTTAGCTTCTACAGCTCTCTGTCAAAATACCCACATTTCAGTGTTGCTGTGATTATGTAGATGGAATAGGCCTTGGAGCAGATCCAGGAAAGCACTTCTTGCCTGCTCCAAAATCATGAAAAACAGCTCATTTGAAATCATTATATTTTGCACAAATTGCCTGCTACTGGGTTATACTGTCAAAAGCAAAGAGAATCGTCGCTCTCTGCCATGCATAATTCCCACCAACATCTCACTATTAGCTCTTTACTCGTGCACAGCATTAGGAGAAAGGGGAACCCGCTTTCTGCAGAGCGGTAACCAGCGGTGTCATCCGGGGACCAGGCAGAGAGGTTGCCGTGTCAGGCGCTAGCAGCTCCTCCGACAGTCAAATGGTGCAATTGCTAAAAATCCTCGCTAATGACAAATAAATGGAACCGCAGCTGCTGGTGCCATATGCTTCCTGTCTGGGAACGATTCCACAAACGGCAAACACAATCTGTTGGGATCTTCTCGCGTGGAACTGAGTGACGGCTCTTGCTTGGTGCAAACCTGCAGAGAGAAATATAAGGTCCCTAGATCCTGGCAAGGAAATAGACCAGAGGCCACCCTACCCAGTGCCTCTCAGAGCTCAGGCTCACCAGCTTTTCATGAATGAATTTGCACAATCTAGGATGCCGCCCTGCAACAAAGGGACAGAGGAAGGGATCTTAGTGTGCTGGAACCGGGGGTAACCCGAGCAACACAGTCCAGGTCTGGTGCCAAATCCAAGGGTTCCGCGAGGAGTCAGTCCGACAGGGCCAAGGCAGGAAACCAGGCAAGGTCAGGCACAGGATCACAGGCAGGTTCCAGCAAACAGCAAAATTGCTCCCGCAACCTGGGGCAGGGTCCGAGCAGCCTTTTATCTGTGTCCGGGTAACAGCTGGTTCTGATCCCCTGGTGACACCTCCCTGTTTTGCCCGAAGGCGAGCGCTCCTCCTGCAAGTACTCAGGTCTCTCCTTCTCTCAGACCAGTCTCTGCAGCTCAGGAAACGTCAGTGGATTACTAAACCCAGAGGCCGCCTCAGCCTCCCCTGACCAAGCCGGTAGTAGAGCAGCTGTAAGTGATGGCCCAGCTGGAGGCAATCTCGAGCCAGGGCAGGCTCAGGCCCCTGACTCGGTCCAGGTGGTGCTTGTTGCAGGGGAAACTGTGCAGGCTGGGGCTCTTCAGGATCAGGCTCCAGACTTGGTTCAGCTTCCGCCTGAGGCCAAGGATCCGGTGCGGACTGAGACTCCTCCGGCTCCAAGTCCAAGCCCGAGTCCCAGGCCATCACACCTAGCCTCCTCTTGAATTCAGACGTGACTCTTTGCCGGAGCCTCACACCTCCTTCCCAAAGCTCAGTGCCTCCCTTACTCAGCTTTGGTAAGGCGCCACAAGCAGCCGTGTGTCAAATTTTGGCCTTGCACAGGTTGCCAT
Source organism: Podarcis siculus (assembly GCA_034642415.1). NCBI lineage: Eukaryota > Metazoa > Chordata > Lepidosauria > Squamata > Lacertidae > Podarcis > Podarcis siculus. Next base: position 35,305,150 of record JAXCMG010000011.1, read on the forward strand.
ATTACCAAGGCCATATTACCGCTGCTCTGGAGGGACAAATGGGGCAGGCACATCCTTCCCACCCTCCGGCAGCTCCACAAATCAGGCTTAATGGAAGGCCTCCCTTCCAGCACCAGACTAGATAATTCCACTTCATTGCTGCTGAGAGCAGCATATTTGCACGGGTGATTCATGCTCGCCTTGTCAGAGCATAATGTACGCTGATCACGCCAAGCGAGCGTACAAGAGTATTCTAACCGCATTTGTTTTAATGGCCTGACTTAATCTGAATGCTTCATTAGGTCGCTGACCTGTTAATAAGAGCAAAACGTACAGGAGGCCATTTATCTAGCAAGGGGAGGAAAGCGGAGCAGCTTGCTGGGGCGAGGAACCTGGTGCGAAAGACTGCCTTCCTCCTATCGGCTTTACAGTTCCCGAGTTTTGGTCCAAAATTGCAGACCGTGAGACAGTGAAACCCCGTCCTTCTCCTTTAATTCGAAGTCTCGGGGTGTCAATTTCTCCATTTTCCAGTTAGATGTTATTAACACTGCAGTTGTTGTATGAGGGATTATTATAATGAGTGGAATGTAATTGAAATTAATAAGATTTGGGAATGCAGAAATAAAGACAGTCATCAAATCTAGCATGCAGGGAGCCGCTTTATCTAAATTATATGATTCGGTATTTGAACGATTGGTATAAATAATTGTATTATAAATTGGTACTGTTATAATGAGGCTATTATTGGACTGTAATTGAAGACTAATAAAAATTATTATTATTATTATTATTATTATTAGTTTTTGATTTGAGTTTCTACTGAAATGAGGCTGCATTTTAATGTTGTATTTTAATCTTGTTTTTAAGTTGTATTTTAATCAATTGTTTTTATACCTGGTGTTAGCCGCCCTAAGCCTGGTCTTGGCTGGGGACGGCGGGGTATAAATAAATTTATTATTATTATTATTACTATTATTATTATTATTATTATTTAAATACCTACACTTCTGTGCATGATTCATCCAAGCATATATATGAGGCTGTTTTGCCCTCCCAAAATGTTGGACAGCATGTAAGATGTAGTGATGGATGCCAATTCTACTCAGGACTGGCCCAAGCCATGCTCCTACCTGATGTGAAAATCAGCTAAAACAATGTACAATCAGGACTGCCGTCCATTGCGGTAGAGCACATACGTTGTGGTCCAAAGGTCCCAGGTCCAGTTCCTGGTATCTCCAGGTACGGCTTGGAGAAAACCCTGTCTGAAATCCTGAAGAACTGCTGCAAGCCATTGTCGATGTGATGGCCTGGAACTCAGGCTCGGACTCGGAGCCAGAGGAGTCTCAGTCTGCACCGGATCCTTTGCCTCAGGCGGCATCTGAACCAAGTCTGGGGCCTGATCCTGAAGAGCCCCAGTCTGCACAGGTTCCCCTGCAACAAATACCAGCTGGGCCGAGTCAGGGGCCTGAGCCTGCCCTGGCTCCAGATGCGGGGATGACCTCGTTGCCTCCAGCTGGGCCATCACTTACAGCTGCTCCACTACCAGTTGGGTCAGGGGAGGCTGAGGCGGCCCCTGGGTCTAGTAACCCACCGACATCTCCCAAGCTGCAAAGACTCAGGTCTGAGAGAAGGAGAGACCTGAGTCCTCGCAGGAGGAGTGCTCGCCTTCGGGCGAAGCAAGGAGATGAGTCACCAGGGGATCAGGACCGGCCGTTACCCGACAGAGATAAAAGGCTGTCGGACCCCACCCCAGGTTGCAGGAGCAACGTTGCTGTATGCTAGATCCTGCCTGAGATCCTGTGCCTGTCCTTGCCTGGTTTCCTGCCTCGTGTCCTGCCTTGGCCCTGTTGGACTGACTCCTCCAGGAATCCTTGGATTCAGGACCAGACCTGGACCGCGTTGCTTGGGTTACCCCTGGGCCCAGCATAGTTGACCAGCCTTTCTCAACCTTGAGTCCCCAAGACGTTGTTGGACTACAACTCCCATCATCCCTAGCTTGCAGGATTAGTGGTCAGAGGTGATGGGAATTGTAGTCCAACAACATCCAGGAACCCAAGGTTGAGGAAGGCCGGTGTGGACCATACTGAGCCCCCGCTATTCCTATTTGTTCCTATAAGAAGGTTCCTAGTAATCTGCCTCCCTCCCTCTTTCTCAATCTCTCTCTCCCTCATCCAAGATGGAGTACATGTGAGCGCAGGCTAATGGGGGAGAATGTGACAATGCAATGTGTATTTAAGTTATATGGCTTTTTTTTTACAGGCATTAAGCAAAGCACCCCCCGTAATAAACAACTCTGCCTGAGCTAATACTCAATAAACAGTATGGTTTATAAGCAATTAGGGACTCAGAATTACAAAACAGCTCATTTTAGCACAACAGCGCCTTTCAACGAGGATAATGCTACCCTAACAAGGCTTAGGAAGATAAGTGGCTTGTAAAAGTGCCATCATTTTCTTTTCTTTTTTTCTTTTTTTTAAAAATCAATTAAAAGCTTGGGTACATTTTAGCCCACCCTCAAGTGCCTCATTCAAAAAAGAATGAATGCATCACGGCGGGGCCTGTTCTCGTCGCCCCTTCAGCGGCGGGAAGAACCCAAAAGTCTTTTTTAAAAAAACAACAAACGAAAACACAAAGCCATCGCTTTCGATGACAGGCTGCCGGATGAGTCAGATAACACTTCCCACCTCGCTTTTAGAGAAATCGAGAACACATTCACCATTTCCTGTTGTTTCTTTTGATTTTAATGGCTTGCTGCTTTGCGAGCCCTGAATTGGAAAAGGGGGTTGGTGGGTGGGGAGAAACACACATTTCTGGGCTTTTATTTCTGCTGGGCGGATTGCCAATGAACTCTTAGGTTACGTAGTTAACCTACGGCCTTCGCTCCCACAAGATGGCCACCGACTTAGATGGCCTTACGGTTTTTGAAATATACTCGGAGTCGAGAGTGGATTTCATGCTCTTTATTCAGCTCATAGTGGTGAGGAGGAGTGGAAGTTCCCCCAGAATGCCTGTTTGTATACATTATTTACACAATGGGCCCCACGTGATTGGCTAATTCCGGGATTCTCCTGTAGGCCAATCAGGTTGTGGATTCACTTCCACCTGGAGCTGGATTGAGTGGCTCCTGTGGACCAATCAGACTGCTGCATTCTGGAGCCTATTGTTCTAGGACCAATCAGACTGCTGCATTCTGAATCCTATTGTTCTAGGACCAATCAGACTGCTGCATTTTGGATCCTATTGTTCTAGGACCAATCAGACTGCTGCATTTTGGATCCTATTCAACTCAGTACATAACAGTTTTGTAGGTTCAGAGCTGCAGGAAGACAGCGACGAAGCTTTAGCAAAATTCCTGCAACGATAGCCGAGGAGGGCAGGTTATCAACCCTTTGATGTGCCAGGAAATGGAATTGTTGACGTTGCTGCTAATTATTAAATTTGCATGCTTCACTTCATACATAGATCTCAGGGAGGTTTATAACGTAAAATTGCAATTTTATTTATTTATTTATTTATTTATTCCGCGCTCTTCCCAGTTCAAAAACCGGGCTCACGGCGGCTAACAACAAATTTAAAACACTTAATTGTAAAAGCAGCATAAAATACAGTATAAAAACATGAATAACAATAAAATTCAAAGTTCAGAAATCAATTTAGGGGAAATAAGCATTAGATAATCCCCGGGCTAGCTGGCTGAATTGGTCCTACTTGGGCCAGTGAGGAAGCCAGGGGAGAATTAGCTGTGGGGTCTCAGAGCAGGTGATCTTCATAAAAGGGGAGGGGGAGGGAAGAGAAGGGAAATTAAAGATCAGGCTGAATTCAAATTAAAGGCCAGGCGGAATAGCTCTGTCTTACAGGCCCGGCGGAAGGAGGTTAAATCCTGAAGGGCCCTAGTCTCAATGGGGCAGAGCATTCCACCAGGTCGGAGTCATCACTGAAAAGGCCCTGGCCCTGGTGGAGGAAAACCTGACTTCCTTAGGGCCCAGGACCTCTAAACTATGATTATTCATGGACCTTAAGGTCCTCTGCGGGGCATACCAGGAGAGGCGGTCCCGTAGATACGAGGGTCCTAAGCCACAAGGGGCTTTAAAGGTCAAGACCAGCACCTTGAACCTGACCCTATACTCCACCAAGAGCCAGTTCAACTGGTAAAGCACTGGGTGAATATGCTCCCATGGCAGGGACCCCATGAGGAGCCTCGCTGCAGCATTCTGCACCCGCTGGAGTTTGTGGGACAGTTTCAAGGGCAGCCCTGCATAGAGTGAATTACAGTAGTCAAGCCTGGAGGTGACCATCACATGGATCACTGAAAACCGCAGAATGCATAGCAAAAATAAGAACAAAGGCAAACCAGTCGTTGCCCCTCCCACAACACATTTAAAAGGGCGTTGGATGTCAACCAGCCCAAGACAAGGTTGAAGAGGAACTTTGTCGACTGGCGCCTAAAGGTGTATAATGAAGGCGCCATGTGAGTGTCCCTGGAGAGAACATTTCGCAAAGGAGACAGTGCCATTGTTACTTCCCCCAGGTGGCCTCAGGACCACAGCTCTTTGCAATTTTCCTAGGTGCAGCAGCGCCAGTATATAAGAGACAGGAACACTGTTCCTCAGAGAACTTACTTGTTATGTACTGAAGTTCTCACCCTGGGCCAGCAGGGGGATACTGTAGATAGTTATGCAAATGAGGGATTGAAAGTGATCTTCAGTGATTGGATAGTTTTAGAAAATTGTTACAGTTACATTGTACTGGAGCTCTATATAAGCAGGCTGACTGAACCCTTCAGTTCAGTTCTGTCCTGGCCTGTGAATAAACAAGAGCTGTTTGAAGAATCGCTGTGTCGTCTGATATGTTCACCCACAACTTAACATTACTACTAACCAGCCAGCTTCAAATCTCTCATATTAATTTACAAAGTCCTGAACGACTTAGGTCCCTCAGGGATCGCCTGAGCCCTCATTTCTCAGCCCGATCATCTGAAGGAGCGCGGTTGGGTGTTCCCCAAATTGGTGAGGCTCATTTGACAACAAGAAGAAACTGAGCTTTCAGTATCATTAGCCCGGTCCTGTGAAACTCTCTGCCACTTGAAATTCAGCAGGCACTTTCTGTGTCAACTTCTAAACACCTGCTGAAAACTTTTCCATTCTGCCAGGTCTGTGCAAGCAACTAAGAATACATTCTTCCAGACTGGCTAACTCACGTTTGTTTCCGAATGGTTTTCATTGTGTGGTTTTATGCTTTTATTGCTGCAAACCACTATCTTCTTGATGGCACAGCGGTATACAAATGTTTTTTATAAATAAATAAACTCAGCCTAAGAGCAGAGAGCCCGGCAGACAAAAAGACATGAGCTAGATTATTTTGAGAAGGCTTTTGTTGCAATGGAGTTTAAAGGCTTTGCAGCTTGCCTTAGACGTTGTGCAGAATAGGCATGTGGTTTTATGCCCGCTGGTTATTGTGTAATCAAGAAAACCCATAATCTTCACCCGCAAGCGCGCTTCTTGTCTTTGAATCGAAAGAACAACTGCTCTTGGCAGAGCAGAAAGTCAAAGACTTTGAGTTTGCTTTTGTCGTGCTCCAAGACTTCTAGGTTTCTTTCTTGCGAAACCCATTCTGCTAAGCAAATGGTTTGCTATGACAAATATGAGGCTTAGTAAGTCTGGCAAGAAATATAACTAGGCTATTGTTTCAGTTTAGCAAGCAAGCACCCAGTTAATGCTAAGAAGGTAGCAACAGTGTTGTTGTTTTTTTAGGGTCCAATAAGTGACTTGCCATTTGCATTCCTCGTTCATCTCTTGACTAAGCCAGCCGTGCGTCCCGTTTGCATTATCATCGCCACACAAAAATTCATTCTCAGCCATAAAAATGCATAAGGCTTAGCGGTGCAACAGCTGCCAAGCAAATCTGGGATTTCGTCAGTGGTCAGGGCTAATGGTGGCTCAGCTTTTGCCCTCCTGTGCTAATGATGGAGTGATGTGGCGGCTGAGAGCATCAGCTAGGAAGTCCCTGATTCAAATGGCACTCCAGCTGTGGACTCACTAAGTTGTCTTAGGGCCCTTTCACACATTACGTCGGAGGACGGATGTTAAGTTGTGGGTGAACATATCAGACGACACAGCGATTCTTCAAACAGCTCTTGTTTATTCACAGGCCAGAACAGAACTGAACTGAAGGATTCAGCCAGCCTGCTTATACAGAGCTCCACTAGAACGCAACAGTAACCATTTCCTGTAACTAGCCAATCACTGAATGTCACTTTCAATCCCTTATTTGCATATGTGGACCTGAACTATCTACAGTATCCCCCTGCTGGCCCAGAGTGAGAACTTCAGTACATAACAATGGAGGTGGGATATCTTTTGAACCCAGTATCAGTGAGCCCAGTGTCATGTACACAAGAATGTGGCCTAAACACAAAACTAGTAAGAACCAGTTGTGGAGGAACTGAAGAAGCTGAATGTTAAAATGAAAATAAAAGCCAGTTAAGGTACAAGGAGGGTTCTGCAAGGACAGTAAAACAACAATGAGTTGTGTGTTTCCAAGGACTGGTTGGATGAGAGATGGTGTGGGAAGAAGAGGATGAAACAGCCAAGATGAAACATGTATTTTGCTTATGTAGAATGCGGTCTAATGTAAAGCTCTCGCAGACCATTTTGACTCAGTCTGCTAATGCACTGATGAAATCCGGATAACTAGGAATTCGATGCAAGTCTCCCTACTTGGAACTCTCAAGGGAAATTTCTTTCACAGGAGCTCACATCTGGAAATCAAAGAAACTGTTGCGAGTCCTTTAAAATACCCATTTTACAGAATATAAATGGGGGGGGGGTGCTCAGACACCGCCAAACGAGGAGTCAAACCTGTACACACAGAGACATGGAAACAAATGAAATGGATCACAATAGATCAAATATCTGAAGGGCTTTCTCATGGAGATTCATTTTCTGCTGCTCCAGAGGGGAGGACCCGAAGCAGTGGATTCAAATTACAAGGAAGGAGATTCTGACTGAAGATCAGTAGGAATTTTCTGGCATTAAGAGCTGTTCAACAGTGGGGCAGGCGCCCTCAGAAGGTTGCAGACTCTCCTTCCTTGGAGGTGTTTAAGCAGAGGTTGGGTGGCCATCTGTCATGGACGCTTTAGCTGAAATTCCTGTATGGTAGGGGGTTGGACTAGATGACTCTGACCCTACATTTCTGCAATTCTATCATCAGAGATGGGGCAGGCATGTTGAGACACCAGGGGGAATAGCTCCCCGCTATGCATACAGCGTAATTTAAAGGAGCGCTTTAAATTTGTGGGACGTGTATGTTGAATGGTTTCTTTAAATGTAAAGGTTCATCATTGTTCCACCCGATGTGTATGTCTTTAAGGGGCCAGAACAAAATAACGAGACCCAGCTTTGCAGCTGTGAAGCATAGCAGGTGCTGCTGAGTTGTGTTAATCAAGCTGTATCAGCAATTGGGTAGAGTATATGAGGAGCAGCACCTAGCTCTCCCATTACCCTGGGGGATAGGTTGGTGGTTGGGTCATGGTTTGTTGTTGATGTATTTAGTGTAAATGGAGTTTTAGTTTTTGTTATTAAAACCTTGTTTAATTGTCCCTTTTTAATGCATGGTCTCCCCAGCAAGCTCTCTGCAGCGCCACTAAACTGCAAGTAGCCAACAGTGTAATTTAAAGGAGCGCTTTAAATTTGTGGGATGCGGGTGGCGCTGTGGGTTAAACCACAGAGCCTAGGACTTGCCGATCAGAAGGTCGGCGGTTTGAATCCCCACGACGGGGTGAGCTCCCGTTACTCGGTCCCTGCTCCTGCCCACCTAGCAGTTCGAAAGCACAAAGTGCAAGTAGATAAATAGGTACCGCACCGGCGGGAAGGAAAATGGCGTTTCCGTGTGCTGCTCTGGTTCGCCAGAAGCGGCTTAGTCATGCTGGCCACATGACCCAGAAGCTGTACACCAGCTCCCTCGGCCAGTAAAGCGAGATGAGCGTCGCAACCCCAGAATCGGTCACGACTGGACCTAATGGTCAGGGGTCCCTTTACCTTTACCTTTATGCATACAGCAGTGATAACAGAAAGTTGCCTTTTAATATAAAGGGCCCCTGATGCAACGGTGAAAAGAGGTGCCACAATGAAAACAAATTGAGCAGAGAGAAGGGATGGGACAACTGCTTCAACTTAGTTTCACTGATCTGGGCAGAGGGGGGTGAAACCTCTCTGCTCTCTCCAGGAAAATGATCAACAGCACCACCTGCTGCTCAGCAAAACAAAATAATGGGAAGCCACACAAATTGCTGTGAGGTTCAGGGATCTGGATGTACTTCATAGGGTAGCTGCTCTTGTGTGGAAGCTGTGTGATGCAGCAGCAAAAGGAGCTAATGCAATTCTAGGCTGCATCAACAGATGTCTTGTGTCCAGATCAAGGGAAGTAATAGTACTGCTCCATTTTGCTTTGGTCAGACCCCACCTGGAGTGCTGTGCCCAGCTGTTGTTGCTGTTAATGTATTTATTTGCACCCCGCCTTTTCTCCTGATGGCACTAACAAGATGACTTACAAATCTATCTGCCATCTATCTATCTATCATCTATCTATCTATCTATCATCTATCTATCTATCTATCATACATCTCCGGCGGGAAGGTAAACAGCGTTTCCATGTGCTGCTCTGGTTCGCCAGAAGCGGCTTAGTCATGCTGGCCACATGACCCGGAAGCTGTATGCCGGCTCCATCGGCCAATATAGGGAGATGAGTGCTGCAACCCCAGAGTCGGCCACGACTGGACCTAATGGTCAGGGGTCCCTTTACCTTTACCTTTCAACAAGCCGGAATTAAGATTGCCGGAAGAAATATCAACAACCTCAGATATGCAGATGACACAATCTTGATGGCAGAAAGTGAGGCGGAATTAAAGAACCTCTTAATGAGGGTGAAAGAGGACTGTGCAAAATATGGTTTGAAGCTCAACATCAAAAAAAAACAAAGATCATGGCCACTGGTCCCATCACCTCCTGGCAAATAGAAGGAGAAGAAATTGAGGCAGTGAGAGATTTCTTGGGCTCCATGATCACTGCAGATGGTGACAGCAGTCACGAAATTAAAAGATGCCTGTTTCTTGGGAAAAAAAGCAATGACAAACCTAGACAGCACCTTTAAAAATAGAGACATCACCTTGCCGACAAAGGTCCGTATAGTTAAAGCTGTGGTTTTCCCAGTAGTGATGTATGGAAGTGAGAGCTGGACCATAAAGAAGGCTGATCGCCAAAGAATGGATGCTTTTGAATTCTGGTGCTGGAGGAGACTCTTGAGAGTCCCATGGACTGCAAGAAGATCAAACCTATCGATTCTGAAGGAAATCAGACCTGAGTGCTCATTGGAAGGACAGATCCTGAAGCTGAGGCTCCAATACTTTGGCCACCTCATGAGAAGAGAAGACTCCCTGGAAAAGACCCCGATGTTGGGAAAGATGGAGGGCACAAGGAGAAGGGGACGACAGAGGACGAGATGGTTAGACAGTGTTCTCAAGGCTACCAGCATGAGTTTGACCAAACTGCGAGAGGCAGTGGAAGACAGGAGTGCCTGGTGTGCTCTGGTCCAGGGGGTCACGAAGAGTCGGACACGACTAAACAACTAAACAACAACAACAATCTTTAAACAGGGCTTGCGATGGGAAAATAGAGGATTGTCTTCTGTGAACCAGGATCCGTGGCCACCCGGATTTTAAGCTGCATTTCAGCACCTGATTTTCCTCTTGCAAGGGAAATTGAATAATTTGAGAAAGAGATGGAAGATCAATATGTGTAAACTTCCATCAATTCTGGCCTGCATTATCCAATGTAATTTAATAACCTCGTGATCTATGTTCGACGCTGAGTTGTCAGGGTGCCCTATGCTGTGTGCGTGAGCATTTAGAATTCTCTTGATCGCTTTGCCTCTTGCTTGCAAGAACATTTATCGGCTGGAGAATGATAGAGATGGAATGCTGATCACCTTAATGCACAGATCATTTTATGGGCAGGTCTGCCCAACGCCACCCCATTGGATCGCCATCTTTTATATGGCATAGAGAAACATTTCTTTCTCCTTCTCATTACACCAGAACTTGCAGACATCCAATGAAGCTGAGGGTTGGGAGATTTGGGGCAGATAAAGGAAAGAACACAGCATATGGTTAACCTATGGAACTCGCTGCCACAAGAGGCAGTGATCACCACCAATTCAGATGGCATTAATTGACAAATTAATGGAGGAGAGGGCTATTGATGGCTACTAGCCATGATGGCTATGATCTGCTGCTACAGTTTGAGGCAGCAATTTTCCTGAAAGAAACAGACATAAACAAATACAATATATTACACTTACATGACAAATTAAAATATATAACTTCCAATAATTCTCATTATACTACTTATATTAGCTGTATTCCTTGCACAGATTCATATTATTTTGCTTTGTGTGTGTGTGTGTATATATATATATATATATATATATAATCCAATATTATATTTTATGTGCCGTATTTTTCTCTCTATAAGATGCACCAGACCACAAGACGCACCTAGTTTTTGGAGGAGGAAAACAAGGAAAAAAATATTCTGAATCTCAGAAGCCAGAACAGCAAGAGGGATCTCTGCGCAGCAAAAGCAGCAATCCCTCTTGCTGTTCTGGCTTCTGGGATAGCTGCGCAGCCTGCATTCGCTCCATAAGACGCACACACATTTCCCCTTACTTTTTAGGAGGGAAAAAGTGAGTCTTATAAAGCAAAAAATACGGCATTTCTTGATTACCAGTATCACTCTATTTCTGCAAATATCTTATTGTTCGTAAAAAAGCACTGATGGTAATAAGAGTACCAAAAAGCAATTAAAGCAATGTCATAAGGAACGAGAAGAGGCTATTTCTATTGCGCTGGCCCGTGCAATAGAGGGAGGGAGGGAGGGAGAGAGAGAAGGAGCTGACCTCACAGCTTGGCGACATGATTCCCCTTCACTTCTAATTTCAGTACCTGTTTCAAGCCTGAAGTCGAGAGGAATGGAGTCAGGGAGGCAGGCTGGGAAGTTAATGGAGTGCTAATGGAGAATCAATGAGTTGAGGTATATTTTCTCCCCTTCACAAGGTCCTAGCCAGCAGCTTTCGCCGTGGTACCTGCTGCGAGTTTCGTTGACAAGGACGTCACTCTTTGGCAATAAGGCCTGGATGTTAAACGCCTGAATTAATCTTTCATGGAGAATGCTTGTCCTGGGGAAAAGGGTGAGGAGAAAAAAAGGATTCGGCTCACATTTAAAGGAGGAGCTACTCCTTTTCATGTTCTGAGACAATACTCGGACCAAAACACAGCCGAGAATCTGGGCACCTCCAGATTTTTCAGTGCACCTCTCCAGCCAAGTAAAGGTAAAGGTAAAGGGACCCCTGACCATTAGGTCCAGTCGTGGCCGACTCTGGGGTTGCAGCGCTCATCTCGCTTTATTGGCCGAGGGAGCCAGCATACAGCTTCTGGGTCATGTGGCCAGCATGACTAGGCCGCTTCTGGAGAACCAGAGCAGCGCACAGAAATGCCGTTTACCTTCCCGCCAGAGTGGTACCTATTTATCTACTTGCACTTTGATGTGCTTTTGAACTGCTAGGTTGGCAGGAGCAGGGACCGAGCAACGGGAGCTCACCCCGTGGAGGGGATTCGAACCGCCGACCTTCTGATCGGCAAGTCCTAGGCTCTGTGGTTTAACCCACAGCGCCATCAGCCAAGTAGCGGTGTGCAAAAACGCACATGCTGAGGTAAAGCGTGCATAAAAGTGCATATGCTCATGAAGATGAAATACAAAAATGCCTCAGATCGGAGGGAAATGCTTTGCAAATTTATGAACCTTATTCAAAATCACACTGGAAATGTGCTGAATTGATTCTCAGTTCGTTTCCCTGTTCGAGGTTCTCACATTAGTGTTTAAAGCTCTAAGGACTCAGGACCCAAATACCTGAAAGACTGCCATCTTCCCTACGGACCCTCTTGGCCAAGGCTTTTTTTTCAGCTGGAACTTTCTGGCACTCAGTTCTGGCACCCCTCATGTGGGCACCATGGCCATTCTAAGAGAATTCTCATGGTGAATTCTGGCACCTCTTTTTTCTGAGAAAAATAGCACTGCTCTTGAGTTTTTAATACTGTGTTTTAATTTGCACTAGAATGCTGACAAGTTCTCTTTTTTAAAATAAGACATTTATTGATTTTCAGAAAACATGGAAATATACAAATGACAAGAAGAAAGGAAACATACAGGAAATAATAAGACCCTGCCCCCAGGCAGTCCCCTGCTTCCATGGAACAATAGAGATTATAAAAAGAAATTGCTGATGAATTATCGTGGGGGGCCTTTTTTATTTGAAAAACAAACCAACCCAAACTGATGCAGAAATGTAGGGAAATAAACTTCAGACTGGAAAGCTGAGAGTCTGGGGGGAACCGAAATTGGCAGATTTGCCTATTCTTGCTTGGAAAGAAGATGAGAAAAACTTAAGAGTGAGCATTTCACAGAAAATGTGATATATCCTGTTGTTTTTCCCCTAAGAAAGCCATAGCTATCAGATCACATTTTTAGCGCTACCTGAAACCACTGGATTTAGTTCATCCAGAACCTCAGTGACATCACTTGCGGACTGAATTAGCCCTATGGATTTTTATTTTTTTTTAATCACACTCCATGTGTTAATTGGCTCATCAATGCCAAGATAAGAGCTCGAGTTCTCTAAGAGAAATAAATTTAATGGCCTGTTGCAATTAATTGAGACCAACCGTTGTGCGCTGCAGTTGTGATAAATGCAGAGATCAATACAGATTGAGTGGAAGTTCTAGGAGAACATGATCCATCAGGTCATTTTTCCAGATCTCTCTGCTTTTGGGAGCAGGCTTCTGAATCCCAGTAGTAGGGGAACAGGTGAGATTCCTGTTGCCTTCAGTTCCTACTTGTGGGCTACTCACGAGTAAATGGTTGTCCAACATGAGATCAAGATTCTGTACTAGGTGGTCCATTGGCTGGGTCTGGCAGGCTCTTCGTATATATTTATGCCTGTATGTCACGCTTTGGGGGATTATGGAGACAGAACTACCTAAAATGTATAGAAATTTATTCATGTATGCTACAGCAGCGGCAAGAATGTTACTCGTCCGGAAGGATAAGAAATCAAGCTAACCAACTTTTTCTAAAATAACGGAAATGGTTTATTAAATATTTGCAGATACAGTGGTACCTCGGGTTAAGTACTTAATTCGTTCCGGATTTACTGGCTGGATTTACAGTTCGCTTTACTGGCCGAGGGAGCCGGCGTACAGCTTCCGGGTCAAGTGGCCACCATGACTAAGCCGCTTCTGGCGAACCAGAGCAGCACATGGATACGCCGTTTACCTTCCCGCCAGAGCGGTACCTATTTATCTACTTGCACTTTGACGTGCTTTTGAACTGCTAGGTTGGCAGGAGCTGGGACCGAGCAACGGGAGCTCACCCCATTGTGCGGATTCGAACCACCGACCTTGTGATTGGCAAGTCCTAGGCTCTGTGGTTTAGACCACTGCGCCACTGGTGTCCCACTGAGAGATGGGATATAAATGCCCAAAGTAAATAAATAAACATGATAGATTAAGTGTTGTCAGAGGAGTTGGAGCTGTGTAGAGTAAGGAAGGGGAGCCCGAAATTTGTGTTGTGGAGGAATTTGTCAGACATCTTCCAGGTGCCACAAGGGTCTCTGTGCCACTACTAATTAGAATAATCAGGCTTCTTCTGCTACTCTTGATGGCTGCCTAGGGAAGCTGCGCCAAATAGCCGAGATGATGAAGTTATCAAATTATATTAGAAGAAAAGAGAGCACACAACAAACAGATCCTCAGGAAATTGGATTTTATTTGCACACAATAAATAAGGAACACAGCGGCAAATGCACAGCCATTTGTTTTGCTACACATTTGCTGTGCTGCAAATCGTTGCTCTATGTCACTCCTGTTTTGTTTTCCTTTCTAAAGAACTGGATTTCAGAGTGGGAAGAAACACCAGGGCTTGAGAGTCAGTGTGGCGTAGTGGTTAGAGCAGTAGTTCCCAAACTTGGGTCTCCGGCTGTTCTTTTTTTACTACAACTCCCATCAATCCCTAGGTAGCAGGACCAGTGGTCAGGGATGATGGGAACAGTAGTCCAAAAACAGCTGAAGACCCAAGTCTGGGAAGACTGGAATAAGGCCCGGGGGCTGGATCCGGCCCAATCACCTTCTCAATCTGGCCTATGGATGGTCCAGGAATCAGTGTGTTTTTACATGAGTAGGATGTGTCCTTTTATTTGAAATGCATCTCTGGGTTATTTGTGTTAGGATATTTCCGTTCCACCTTAAAAGGTAGCAGGTTTTGTGTGTCACCGCCTGCGTATTTCCTGTTCAAAGGAAGTTTATGTTTTCTATTGCTTTCATTTCTCTCTCTCTGCCGGACATGCTAGCAGGCAGTCATGTTTTTCTTTGTTCTGACCAACGCTGAATAAACTCCTAAATAATGCTCTCCTGTCTGCATCTTTTGCTTTGTGGATTTCTGCTGATAGAGCGTGCATGAGCTCTGGAATGTGGCAAGATATTTTCTGGAGCTCGTGTCGCTAATTGCTGATACTGTTTCTACGGGAGGTCGATGGATCGTCCGGAGGCGACGTGGGCCATGATGGGCTTTATCTCCCTGGCAGTATCCCAACAATTTGTGGGGCATAGGAATTCATTCATTTTTCCCCTTCAAAATATAGTCGAGCCCCCCACAAGGTCTGAGGGACAGTGGACCGGCCCCCTGCTGAAAAAGTTTGCTGGAATAGAGTGTCAGACCAGAAACTGGGAGAGCCGGGTTCAAATCCCCACTTGGCTGTGAAGCTCACTGGGTGCGACCTTGAGCCAGTGGAGAGCCAGCGTGGTGTAGTGGTTAAGAGCGGTGGACTCGTAATCTGGTGAACCGGGTTCACGTCTCCGCTCCTCCATATGCAGCTGCTGGGTGACCTTGGGCCAGTCACACTTCTCTGAAGTCTCTCAGCCTCACTCACCTCACAGAGTGTTCGTTGTTGGGGTGAAAGGAGATTGTGAGCCGCTTTGAGACTCCTTCGGGTAGTGATATAGCGGGATATCAAATCCAAACTCTTCTTCTTCTTCTTGTGAGGACTCAATGAGGAGGGGGGAACCATGTATGCCACTTTGAAGAAAAAGACGGGATAGAAACACAATAATTAAAATAATAAATTGAGCTGGCCTTTGGCATGATGCTGCCAATGTTCTTCCCAGTCTGCCTCTGACTCCATTAAATATACCTTTCTAAAGAAACCAGAGGCCTTTCTCCTGGGCATAGTCGGCCAATTGGTGCCAAAGAAGGATAGAACTTTCTTTATGTATGCCACTACAGCAGCAAGAATACTCATCGCAAGATATTGGAAGACACAAGATTTACCCACTCTGGAAGAATGGCAGATGAAAGTGATGGACTATATGGAATTGGCGGAAATGACTGGCAGAATCCGTGACCAGGGAGAAGAGTCGGTGGAAGAAGATTGGAAAAAATTTAAAGACTATTTGCAGAAATATTGTAAAATTAATGAATGTTAAAATGATGTTGGATTGGATTTAAGTGGGCTTAGTAACAAAGTTAATAAGAATATGTAAAAATGAATTGGTAAATGGACGAAAATATAAAGTTATAAATATGTTGAGATGTTGAACTAAAAATTTAAAGAAAGAGGGTAAGGATTTGCTGAATTAATTATCTGAACGGGAATACAAGAAAGGGAGGTGTGAGGAGGTCAGAGAAATAAGATAATGAGAATTCTGGAATTTGGAAGGATTGATTGGTTTTTAATTATTTTTTGTGTTCGTTGCGTTTTATGTATTTTCTGTATTGTTGTTTTTCTTCTGTATTTTTTTTCTTTTTTCTTTTTGTTTTGACATTTTTGTCTTTTTTATAAATATATTTAAAAAAAATAAAAATAAAGCTCAGATGGGAATGTCAGAAAGAGGATAGTAAATTTGCTAATTGGCTGATGGGCCTTTGTTGTAACAGTTTGTTTGTTCTGCATGCACAATGTGCAAGGAAGATGCTTTTGCAAGCCAGTGAATAGCTAGCTTCACAGAAGGCAGAATCACAGGCCAGGTGACATCCCCAAAGATCATGCAGCTTTTTCCACTGCTTTAAGACAGGGGTAACCCCCCTTTTTGGGACGCAGGTGGCGCTGTGGGTTAAACCACAAAGCCTAGGACTTGCTGGTCAGTAGGTCAGCGGTTCGAATCCCCGCAACAGGTTGAGCTCCTGTTGCTCTGTCCCTGCTCCTGCCAATCTAGCAGTTCAAAAGCACGTCAGAGTGCAAATAGATAAATAGGTACCACTTTGGCGGGAAGGTAAACGGTGTTTCCATGCGCTGCTCTGGTTTGCCAGAAGCGGCTTAGTCATGCTGGCCACATGACCCGGAAGCTGTACGCTGGCTCCCTCGGCCAATAAAGCGAGATGAGCGCCACAACCCCACAGTTGGGCACGACTGGACCCAATGGTCAGGGGTCCCTTTACCTTTACCTAGCCCCCCTTTTTAAACCCAGAAGTGTATTTGGAAATTGAAATATGATCCTGGGCACCTTCCACAGAATCACTGCCAACAGGGGCCTGACTAGTTGCAAATTTTGCTGGGGCGTGGGAGCTCACCTAGTTACGAAGAGGAAATAACTTGCCCAAGAAACTGGGTGCAAATCTCCCTGGGAGTGGGGGAGGCAAAAATTGAGGTGGGTCCTTCAATCCTCAACCTTTCCAGGTAGGGCTGAGAAACTCAGGAGAGGGGCTGCCAGTCAGTGTAGACAACACTGAAGTAGATGGAATAATTGGTCTGAATTCTCGAAGCTACTAGCATGAGTTTGACCAAACTGCGGGAGGCAGTAGAGGACAGGAGTGCCTGGCGTGCTCTGGTATATGGGGTCACGAAGAGTCAGACACAACTAAACGACTAAACAACAACAACAACAAGGCAGATTGCTATGTTCCTACTTTTCTACTTGGATGATTTTTTAAAGAAAATTGTTGGTGGTGGTGTTATGTACTGAAGTTCTCACCCTGGGCCAGCAGGGGGATACTGTAGATAGTTACGTAGATAGTTACGAAGTGACGTTCAGTGATTGGATAGTTTGTATGCAAATGAAGGATCAAAAGTGACGTTCAGTGATTGGATAGTTTCAGAAAGTTGTTACAGTAACAAGGTATTGGAGCTCTATATAAGCAGGCTGACTGAGGCCTTCAGTTCAGTTCTGTTCCAGCTTACAAATAAAGAGCTGCTTTGGAGAAATCACTGTGTCGTCTGCTATGTCAACCCACAACTTAACAGCTGGCATCCGTCCGTCTTGGAGGACAATGGAAGAGTGCGTTTTGGGGGGGTGAAGTCAAACGGCTGAAGAGTTACAGCGCCTGCTGTGGTTGCAAAGGCCGACACAGGAGAGACATGTTTTGTTGCAGCTGGGGCAGAGGGAGGCATCACTCAAAGTGCCACATTTGGCTTAGTGGCTGCCAGTCGCTGACTCCACCCCTTGCTTCCCTTCCCCATCTTTCCAAGACAGAGAGGGGGAAGAGAGAGAAAGACGCACACCTCTGTCTTTCGGTTGTGATGAACCAGCTCATCGATAACTTTAGATGAAGCACACTTGCTTAGTTGATTCGACACCTTGAGATAAGTTGCTTTGAAAGCTTCCTGATTGATTTACACCCAGCCAAAAGCAAATTGCATCAATGGGAGTCATTGCAGGAGGGATATTTTTTTGGGGGGGGTGTTGTTGCTTGGGGTCTGTTTCAACGCCGTTCATTAGTCTCCAAAGCTGTGCTTCTCCGCCACCTGTTGTGTTTCATATATTTTTATAAGCTGCTTCCCTCTAATAAATGAAATTACACTTTGGTGGTAAACCGTTCCCATAAGCAATCAGAGGCGAGCCGTCTCTCCACACACGAGCACCGCCAGGGCTCCCGTCACATCGTCTAGTTATAATGCGAGCTGGTTATTAGTTTTATCCTGGCCTGACACTTCCGATGTCAGATTACCAGGGGAAGTCAAATGCTCCCGCTACTGTAAGAATCAAAAACGTTAGCTCAGTGTGGTGCTGATAAGGCCAAGGTTGTCGGTTCAATCCCCGAAGAAGAGTGCTGTGTAACTCAAAACCTTGCACACGTTCTTTTCAGCCTAGGGCGGCCTTGATCGAGGCATTTTTTATTTCGCTGGCTCTGGGCCTGTTCTAATATAGGTCACCGTGATTACCTGCTTCAAATCAACAAGTGTTCGAGATGGACTTGTTGTTGTTGTTTAGTCGTTTAGTCGTGTCCGACTCTTCGTGACTCCATGGACCAGAGCACGCCAGGCACTCCTGTCTTCCACTGCCTCCCGCAGTTTGGTCAGACTCATGTTTGTAGCCTCGACAACACTGTCCAACCATCTCGTCCTCTGTCGTCCCCTTCTCCTTGTGCCCTCCATCTTTCCCAACATCAGGGTCTTTTCCAGGGAGTCCCCTCTTCTCATGAGGTGGCCAAAGTCTTGGAGCCTCAGCTTCACGATCTGTCCTTCCAGTGAGCACTCAGGGCTGATTTCCTTCAGAGTGGATAGGTTTGATCTTCTTGCAGTCCATGGGACTCTCAGGAGTCTCCTCCAGCACCATAATTCAAAAGCATCAATTCTTCGGTGATCAGCCTTCTTTATGGTCCAGCTCTCACTTCCATACATCACTACTGGGAAAACCATAGCTTTAACTATACGGACCTTTGTTGGCATGGTGATGTCTCTGCTTTTTAAGATGCTGTCTAGGTTTGCCATCGCCTTTCTCCCAAGGAGCAGGCGTCTTTTAATTTCGTGACTGCTGTCACCATCTGCAGTGATCATGGAGCCCAAGATGGACTAAATAGGGCGTTACCGGGGGCAGACCAACTTTGAGCAATATATCCTACGGGACAAATAGTTAAGTGATGGACTTTATTTAACTGACCTGAGTTCATTTGTTTGGGTTGGAGGTGCTGTTAAAATGACAAGCTAACCCCTGGCTATAAATATACCGCAGTGAGATTTTGCCATCTGCATTTGCGTGAATGTGCCTTTCTCTCATTTAGTCAGCAAAACGATCTGTTATTTAGTGTTTGGGGCATGTGTACTTAATGAATTGTTCCTCGCAGCCGGCTTGCCTGCGGGTCTCTTGTGCTTCGCCAGCTGCTGTGAAGTGATAAGAAGAACCCAACACATGTCTGAAACGAGGCGCCGTCGCTAAAAAAAGAGTACAGCTCCCCTCTTTGCTCCACCACTCAAATATTTCTGCGCTCCTTAAAATGAAGGCGTCACTGTACATAAACATGGGCTCATGTACAATTCCGCCCCAAGTCATGGAGCAGTGGAAAACGTGTGTGTGTGTGTAAAACAAGCAAACCACAAAACAGTGTGCTATTGCATTCATCAAACAGATTGTGAAAAAGAAGCTGGTTGTTTAAACAGGGTGTTTGCAAAGGACTTGAGACAGCTGCTGCCACCCAGAGGTTGGAGCTGGGGCTTGCACACAGAGCAGAAATAAAATACAGTTGCCGAAGAATGGACGCTTTTGAATTCTGGTGCTGGAGGAGACTCTTGAGAGTCCCATGGACTGCAAGAAGATCAAACCGATCCATTCTGAAGGAAATCAGCCCTGAGTGCTCACTGGAAGGACAGATCCTGAAGCAGGGGCTCCAGTACTTTGGCCACCTCATGAGAAGAGAAGACTCCCTGGAAAAGACCCGGATGTTGGGGAAGATTGAGGGCACAAGGAGAAGGGGACGACAGAGGACAAGACAGTGTTCTCGAAGCTACCAGCATGAGTTTGACCACACTGCGGGAGGCAGTGGAAGACAGGAGTGCCTGGTGTGCCCTGGTCCATGGGGTCACAAAGAGTCGGACACGACTAAACAACAACAACCTTGGTTTACGAATTTAATCCATTCCGGAAGTCCATTCTTAAACCAAGGTGTTCTTAAACCAAGGTGTCCTTTCCCATAGCAGCAGGGGACTCAATTTACAAATGGAACACACTCAACAGGAAGCGAAACATGTTCTGCTTCCAAGGCAAAGTTCACAAACCAAAACACCTACTTCCAGGTTTGCAGCGTTCTTAATCCAAGTTGTTCATAAACTAAGCTGTTCTTAAACCAAGGTACCGCTGTATACCTGCCCTTACATTTTGGCATTTATTTATTTTTTGCATTCTGCGCAGCAATCATTGGGATCATGCTCCCCCCCCCCAAAAAAGAACTTATTTCTTAACAACTGGGGGGGGGGTCACACCTTTCATTATTTCTCCAATGAAAATAGCAACATCCTAAGGAAAAGCGGGACATTCTGGGTTCAAAGCAGAAACCGGGATGGAGTCTGTAAATCCGGGCCTGTCCCTGGAAAATAGGAACATTTGGAAGGTCTGGAAAAATCTTATATACAAACAAAATCATCCATGATAGTGGACATGTTTGCTTTGCTCAGCTCTTGGGAGGCACGATTCAGACACAGGTGTAACTTCTGCCAGGAGCATCTCAAGAGAAATAAGACAGAATTTGACCTACCTAATAATCGTCCGTCCCCCCATGCTCCTTTTGAATCTCTCCAGGATTATCTATTAGATACTGTGAAACCTACAAGAACAAATTGCTAACTGGGATCTTGGCTTGCCGCTCGCTAAAGAGGTCTCTGTGCAATTCAGCAGTCACATAAATCAGGGAAAGGCTCTTTCTGTGTCAAGATGTTTCGGGTTTATTAGCTGCGTCCTTAATAGCGGCAGCTTGGTTTTCGGGACTTGGCTCAACAACCTGTCAGCTTCCGCCCCTGAGAAAACAAGGCAGTATTAATTAACACAGGAGAAGGCAAAGCCCAGGGCCAAACTTTGACATTTAACGTGTCTGCATTTTGCATGCAGGGTTTTTGGGGGTTTTTTGCAGGAAATCCAAACAGCATCTGGGGGTTAATAATTATTGGAATCATAGAAGACATGAAGGGGAGGTAGCTGCAATGGTGTCACAAGGGGGTGGGGGGGCGCCCCAGGTGCCATGTCTGGGGGGTGACAAGAAGGCACCCGGCGGGGGCTCACCCCACCACGGGGGCGCGAGCAACCATCACGCCACCGAAGCCCCATGTTGAGGCTTCTCCATTCATGGCTGTAGCCGCGAACAAAGGATGCCGGCGGCAAATCACTATGTACAGCGCATGCGCAGCGTCACACGCATACGCTGTACGTAACACCACACATGCGCTGTACATAGCAGTTTGCTGCCGACACTACTCGAGCACCGTACAGACAGCAGTGGGATCCCTCTGTCGTTGCTACAGCCGCATGTAGAGTATCCTCCATTCGCGGCTGCAGCCACGAGCAGAGGATCCCGGCACTGTCCGTACGGTGCTGGAGTGCCACCATCGGCAAACCGCTATGTACAGCACATGTTCGGCATCGCTACGTACGCCGCATGCGTTGTAGGTAGCGACGCCACACATGCGCCCTACGTAGCGATGCCCCGCCCTGGGTGTCACGACACCTTCATTCGCCCCTGGGTGGGCGAGCTTTCACAAAAGAGAAGAAGAAGAAGAAGAAGAAGAAGAAGAAGAAGAAGAGTAGTAGTAGTTTGGATTTGATACCCCACTTTATCACTACCCTAAGGAGTCTCAAAGTGGCTCACAATCTCCTTTACCTTCCTCCCCCACAACAAACACTCTGTGAGGTGAGTGAGACTGAGAGATTTCAGAGAAGTGTGACTGGCCCAAGGTCACCCAGCAGCTGCGTGTGGAGGAGCGGGGAAGTGAACCCGGTTCACCAGATTATGAGTCCACCGCTCTTAACCACTACACCACACTGCATTTCACATGAAGTCTGCCATCAGAAAATATCTTCACTCAAATAAGGCCTATTGATTTTGGTGGAGTTAACATCCAAGTCAATGTGCTTAGGACTGTCATCATCTTTCAATTTTCAACTTATGATTCAGTTATAATTGAATCATAGCTTGCGGGTTTCCCACAGGGATCTGGCTGGCCGCTGTGAGAACAGGATGCTGGACCAGATGGGCCTGATCCAAGAGACTCTTCTTATGTTCTAAACTTTTATCTGAAAAGTGAATGTCCTTCAAGAGACCACAGGAGTCTTGCAATCAGGTGGGACAGGTAGGTGGTGATCTGTTTACTGAAGGAAGTGGCTGTCCTGCCTCCCTTTTGCCCTCTGCCATCACTTAACCCTGAGGGGACTGAGGCTCTTTTTATAGAAACCTGGATAATCTGATACATGTCTACTCAGATCAGGAGTAATCCCCATTGAGTTCAGTGAGATGTATACCCCGGCAAGCTCTGTTCGAAATTAGCCAGGCGCCGGGTGCATTTTGCACCTAGCTATCAGCAACTATCAGCTATCTGCGGGAGGCAGTGGAAGACAGGAGTGCTGTGGTCCATGGGGTCATGAAGAGCCGGACACGACTAAACAACAACATCAGCAACTTGCGACCAAGTGAGGATGCCTGGGTGTCAGGATGCTGCCTAACATCTCCACTGTCTGGAGGTACATACCTGGTGATTTTTGGATTTTTTAAAAGCATTTTTATTAACTTTCCCATTTTAACAATCCAATCACATCACATTAAATGCACCCAATTATACAAATACATGTCAATTAGTCCAAATATTCTGCCTAAATTATAAATTTTGTGTTGGGACTTCCCATGCTTCAAGTTTGTTTGGGGCTCTGATCATCTCATATCTCTGCTGCCTTGGGTAGTCTTTCCAATAGTTCCTTTAAATTTTCCTGTTGTTAACCTTCCTTCTTTCACGGCCTCTGAGTCGTTTCTACAAGCGAGTTGAAGTAAGCAATGATGTGTTTCTGGGTGGATTTTAGTGTATTGTTCTCCTCTTTTGTTGCGGTATCTCCTCACACGCGAGTGTGTGCGCCGAATCAATCCAAAAGTCATTTCGCTGCTGGCGGACGCCATCTTGGGGATTTTTGGATCTTGACTGTTTTCACACACTAATACTGTTAAGACGTGGGTGAACATATCAGACGACACAGCGATTCTTCAAACAGCTCTTGTTTATTCACAGGCCAGAACAGAACTGAACTGAAGGGTTCAGCCAGCCTGCTTATATAGAGCTCCACTACAACGCAACAGTAACCATTTTCTGTAACTATCCAATCACTGAACATCACTTTCGATCCCTTATTTGCATATGTGGACCTGAACTATCTACAGTATCAACTGCTGGCCCAGGGTGAGAACTTCAGTACATAACAAATACCCCATCCCAGAATAAATTTCAGGGACCAAAAGGCTTTTTCTATGCAGCCTGAACAGGAGCAGTGAACAACGTTATAGCTGGTTGTTGTCGCTTGTCTTCACTTACCCCGTCCCAGTGTCCTGCTCACAGTTGTGAAGAATATTTTTAGGTTATGAATGCTCCATTTCACTATTAAGAAAAAGAGGTCAGAATGGACTAATAAATATGTGAACTGTCCCTGGATCAAAGGACTTCTTTAAGTTCTCAAAGTTCTTAACCTACCTCATGGTTGTCATCTGAACTGGCCAGATGTTTAACTGAGAATCAATCCCAGTCAGTCCATCATTTGGAAAATAAGACTTTAGAGCCGTCTTATACAAAAATGGCATCTAGGTATACCGTTCTGGTGACTGTAACCTTGGTTCAAGGATCTATTTGGCGCCTAACATATACAGTGGTACCTCGGGTTAAGTACTTAATTCCTGCTGCCGCACCGCCGGAGCCCGATTTCTGTTCTTATCCTGAAGCAAAGTTCTTAACCTGAAGCACTATTTCTGGGTTAGCGGAGTCTGTAACCTGAAGTCTATGTAACCTGAAGCATATGTAACCCGAGGTACCACTGTATCTGAGTTTCTAACACTGCTGGCAAGTGTGTAAAAGACTGGAATTTCTTTCTTTCTTTCTTTCTTTCTTTCTTTCTTTCTTTCTTTCTTT
>JAXCMG010000011.1:35329099-35349047 GCA_034642415.1 Podarcis siculus
TTTCTTTCTTTCTTTCTTTCTTTCTTTCTTTCTTTCTTTCTTTCTTTCTTTCTTTCTTGTGTGGTTTTTTTTTTAAGGGGGGGTTTCATTGCAAAGTGAAAATAAACAACAGGGAACCGCTGAAGGCGCTGTGATGCTCACAGAGGAGCCTATAAATCACTTGGAAACAAACTGCAAGGAATATAACAAAGCAGCAGAATGAATGAAAATGAACTGTGCTGCTTAATAAAAAAAAGATTTTTGTAATTACGGTACTATCCAGCCATCCATCTTCGGCGAATCTCTGCAGTACTTTCCTGTGAGACGAGGAAGATGGATTGTCCTCCCCTCCCCATCCTTTTCCACTGTACAGATTCAGCATGTTAAATGGTACTATAAAATATATTATTCATATGTACAAGAAGTCTTCACTGGGGGTTGCTTATTCCTTCTCACACCCTTCCAAAGACTACGGCTCAGGACTTGGTTCTGGTAGGGCACACAGAAGACCTTAAAATTTCCCCCACCCCGTCATGAGTCAAGCTTGCAAAGAGAACAAACATATATGGCACTGATTTGAGGCCTGGTTCGTTTATTTTTAGGGACGCGGGTGGTGCTGTGGGTTAAACCACAGAGCTTAGGACTTGCCGATCAGAAGGTCGGCGGTTCGAATCCCCGCGACGGGGTTTGCTCCTGTTGCTCGGTCCCTGCTCCTGCCAACCTAGCAGTTCGAAAGAACGTGCAAGTAGATAAATAGGTACCGCTCTGGCGGGAAGGTAAATGGCATTTCTGTGCGCTGCTCTGGTTTGCCAGAAGCGGCTTAGTCATGCTGGCCACATGACCCAGAAGCTGTACGCCGGCTCCCTCGGCCAATAAAGCGAGATGAGCGCCGCAACCCTAGAGTCGGTCACGACTGGACCTAATGGTCAGGGGTCCCTTTACCTTTCCCTTCGTTTATTTTTAAACTTAGCCTTCCCACTCCCATGTTTCAGATGGGATAGCCACTCTTTTTTCCTTTATAAAAGGCATCTTTTAATGTGCTATCCATTGAAATGAAAAAATTAAGGTCTTATATATATAATAAATGTTCATAAATGTACCAAGCAAACACGTACATAAATATATAAACCACATGTCTGAGGCAGCACAGGAGGGCAGCCCTGAAGCCATTTTGGCTCCCAAACTGACCAAATGTTTTCCTCTGCAAAGTCAAAGGAAAATGGAAAAGCCTCCCCATTGTCTTTTCCTTCACAAATCCTGTCTTAAGGGTATGTCTGTGTATGAATAGGGTGAGCCTGTGACCTGGCTCAGGAACTAAGTATTTATCATTACAAAAGACTGCCCAGGCTCCCCAGGGTATCCAATCAAGTAAGCATTAACAGGTCACCTGCCAGACAGGAGGTAAATAACGCACTCAGATTTCTGCTGTAGACCGCCCTTTCTGTGATGTAGGTATGATGTGTCTGGGGGGTGGCCTTGAGCTACATCCCTTTTGTGATGTATGTATGATGTTTCTGGGGGTGGTCTTGGACTCCAGGGTGGGCAATTTGAAATGTATATATAAGGGCGGGCATACCTGGGTTCTGGGTCCTCCTCCTTCTCTTGCGTGTGAGGGGACCACCCTGTTGCAACAGTTCAATAAAGATCAGGCTTACGAGCTGCTTAGCTTCTCAATATTCTCCGGTTGGCCTCTGTTCTTTTCTCCGACTGATGGAGAACCTACAGGGCTCTTATGTCCCCCATAAGGGGATAAGGGCAGATTTTCATTTATTACACCAGGGACAGTCCCGGATTTACAGAAGTTGTCCTGGTTTCTGATTTGATCCCACTTTCCCTTAGGATGTCCCTATTTTCTTCGGAGAAATGTTGGAGGGGATGGAGTTATGTGACCTCAGAGCCAATGAAATAAGTAACTACACAGCCTATAGAAGACATCTGAAGGCAGCCCTGGATAGGGAAGTTTTTTAATGTTTTGATGGGTGGGGAATAATAATAATAATAATAATAATAATAATAATAATAATAATAATAATAATAATGACATCCCTATTTACATTGGAGAAATGTTGGAGGGTATGCATTTTGGGATTTGCCTCAGGTGCCGAGCTGTCTTGGGCCGGCCCTGAAAGAGACCACCTCCACAAATGTTTCACGTTTTCCAAAACATGGACTCTGCTCCACATAATGTGCCTCAGGGCTGTTGTCTCTCTCTGTGTGTTTTTAAAATTCCCTTTTCTTCAAGCTTTGCTGCAGTTCGTTTGGACGTCCTTGTCAGCGCTGCCATAAATAAAGCTCTCCCAGTTGTGCTCTAGGAGCGGAATGAGCCGAGCGATCTTGGCCGTAACGTCTGAGAAAACAGGGAGTCGACAAAATTAAGAAAACCTGGAGAGGACGACCTTAAGCACCAGACGGAGACGTACTTTTAAAGTCAACTCTAAAGGCGACACGAGGAAAATGAGGAGAAGTGCTGATGGAGCTATATGATGCTTTATGGATGCTGAAATGGTGACCTTAGATATTATAGGAGAGAGGATAATTGCTCTGTTTTGTCTGCCACACTCTTACACCTTAAAGCAGCCCTAAAGCAGTCAACATTGGAAAAGCATAAATTAGAATCCCAGGTGAAAAACAGGATAAAAACTGACCTTCACACTCACTGAAGTCTCTGATGGAAAGATCTAAGCAGAAAGAGAGGAACCTGCCTTAGACTGACTCAGACCATTGGTTAAAGTAGCACCTGTTGCTTCTTCCATATCTCAAGCACGTGTTCAAAACATTGAGCCTTTATACGTTATTTTAAAAAGTTGACGAGTTTACAAGCATGAGGTCCTGGAGAAATGTCACTAGTCCAAAATTCCTCCTCCAGTTTTGCCTGCGCTGGAACGTACAGGTTTATTTTGAATTCTGCTTTAGGCAAAAGCAGCAATGAAAAGCATTGCTTACGTTTTCATTTCTTAAGCATTCGCTGTTTCGTAGTATGTATGGGGTTGTGGCAGCTTTTTCCATTGATTTCAAACCTGCCCACACTCTCTGACTGCAAGTGGATTTGGGGAAGCATCCCCACCAAAAGTACTTGCTTCGATGCTGATAGAATCATAGAATCATAGAGTTGGAAGAGACCACAAGGGCCATCGAGTCCAACCCCCTGCCAAGCAGGAAACACCATCAGAGCACTCCTGACATATGGTTGTCAAGCCTCTGCTTAAAGACCTCCAAAGAAGGAGACTCCACCACACTCCTTGGCAGCAAATTCCACTGTCAAACAGCTCTTACTGTCAGGAAGTTCTTCCTAATGTTTAGGTGGAATCTTCTTTCCTGCAGTTTGGATCCATTGCTCCGTGTCTGCTTCTCTGGAGCAGCAGAAAACAACCTTTCTCCCCCCTCTATGTGACATCCTTTTATATATTTGAACATGGCTATCATATCACCCCTTAACCTCCTCTTCTCCAGGCTAAACATGCCCAGCTCCCTTAGCCGTTCCTCATAAGGCATCGTTTCCAGGCCTTTGACCATTTTGGTTGCCCTCCTCTGGACACGTTCCAGTTTGTCAGTGTCCTCCTTGAACTGTGGCGCCCAGAACTGGACACAGTACTTCAGGTGAGGTCTGACCAGAGCAGAATACAGTGGCACTATTACTTCCCTTGATCTAGATGCTATACTCCTATTGATGCAGCCCAGAATTGCATTGGCTTTTTTAGCTGCCGCGTCACACTGTTGGCTCATGTCAAGTTTGTGGTCAACCAAGACTCCTAGATAGCTGCAAAGGAGTTTGCAGGAGTTTGATAGCTGCAAAGGAGTTTGCAGGAATGATGCAAACACCTGCTTGTCTTCTTTGCCCTGTCTGGGAAAAGCAACAACATCCTTTCAACCCATAGCAGATATCTCAGGCTGGATCTAGACATGTCCAAGAAGCGATTCAGCTAAACGCGTTGTAAACTCATACAGGGAAATCCAGTAGGGAAAAACGGGACTCCACAGCGCCATCTGGTGCCACAATGTTATATCGCATATACAACACATATAAAGCACTTTTTCTTTACCAATCTAGCTGAGTCCTTAATCTCTTTTAAGTGGGCTTATTTATTAAAGCATCTCACACAGCAACCAGTTTAAATATGGCAAAGTATGTTCAAACAGTTTTGCTTGGGGGAGGGAGATATAAAACGATGCTTACAGTGTATTTCTTTTTGGCACTGTTGTTGTCATCTATTTGACTGGCACTTGTCTCTGGGGGGGGGGGGACTTCTGCATTAAAACTCACATACAAATTGTTGCCTTGGAAACTAGAGTTCTAATCCTGAAAGACCCTGAAATTCTACTCGCTTTGGCATTGCCCAGGTATGAAGCATCTATGAGAAAGGAAGGTGGGATGGATGAAAAAAACCAAATTCTGTAACAAGAAAAAGGTAGTTCTGGGATTATATATATATATATATATATATATATAAATAAAATATATTTAAATAATATATAAATAAAATATATAAATAAAATATATAAATAAAATATAAATAAAATATATAAATAAAATATAAATAAAATATATAAATAAAATATATTTCGTGAAAATCTACGAAAGCAAATATATATATATATATATAGATTTACCTTAGGTCATTGTCACCTGCCTCATATCCTAAAATAGGTGGACAGTGTATTTAGATAATGAAATAAATAAAGGGTGGTTTTTAGATAGCCACTTACCTGTAAGAAATACTTTCAGGTGACCACATAGGGAGAAGCCCCCACAGTCCCCACATCCCCCCCTCATTTAAGGCATGGGTTGCTAATTTAGACATAAGTGGACTTGACCTTTTTGTGGACTAGTAACTTGTGGAGGCTTATTTGCAAGGTGGTAACTAAATTGGGGTTTATA
The DNA here is from genome assembly GCA_034642415.1 of Podarcis siculus. Classification (NCBI taxonomy): domain Eukaryota; kingdom Metazoa; phylum Chordata; class Lepidosauria; order Squamata; family Lacertidae; genus Podarcis; species Podarcis siculus. The sequence goes on from JAXCMG010000011.1 coordinate 35,333,955, forward strand.
GGAGCACTGAATCTGGTCCCAATAACTGACCACATTTACATCCGTACTGTGTCGGTTTTTAACATTTTTGTGAACTGTTTTGAGACTTTTACAGAAAGTGACTCTGAAATTGAATAAATAACCACAATGCTAAATTAAAAGAAGTTGAGGATTTCTTCATAGGATGATTTCTTTGGTCGCTTTCCCCCTTCTCTGCGAAGAATCAAGCATTGGCAATGTAAGATGCATGCTGGTTTCTATAATCAGCATACCTAGTATAAAAAAGTGCATCTTTCTCAGTTTCAGGAGAGTTGCATTTACAGTGTTGTGCAAGGACCCCTTCTGAAATCCCAAATCTCGCCCCTTAACCACTTGCAATGAGCAATCGTTCGGCACTGAGGCATAGAAAGCAAATCGCCCTTCTCAATAAATCTGCACATATATAGGAAGATAACTCTCCTTGCAGCCAATTCCTTTACTTTTCATTTTGATTGTTTCCAAGGCAACCACAACACTATGCTGGTCCGTTGATTACTGCAAAGTTGCACACTCCAGAATTCTCCTGCTGAACAAATCTGCTTGCTTTAGTTGTACTCTCAAAGGATTTGATCAAGCCAAGAAGGTGGAGATGCAAATGAGGAAGTAAAATTTGCAACCAGACTGATGCACACGACCCCTATTCCAAAGAGGTTTGACCTCTGTGATCTCTGTGCTTCTGCTGTCCTAAGGATGGGAAAAATGTTCCAGGCAGCTGATGCAATTGAACCTGAACATCTGCCGCTGACAGGTAGCAAGCGAAGGCAGCAGGGGCGGGGGCCGGGCACCCACAGGAAAAAAATTGTGGGAGCCCGGGCCCCCTGGAGTTGGTGTCTATGGTGGTCAATGTCCTCTGTGAGTGGCTGGAGGTGGCTGGAGGATGGATGGAGGCTAGCAGATTGAGATTGACAAAATACTGTTTGTTGGAGATGGAGGCAGCTCAGGCGGGCAGGTGTGGGGGACTCCCTGGTCCTGAATGGGGTAAGTGTGCCCCTGAAGGACCAGGTGGGCAGCCTGGGGGTCATTTTAGACTCACAGCTGTCCATGGAGGCACAGGTTAATCCTGTGTCCAGGGCAGCTGTCTACCAGCTCCATCTGGTACGCAGGATGAGACCCTCCCTGCCCACAGACTGTCTCTCCAGAGTGGTGCATGCTCTGGTTATCTCCCACTCGGACTACTGCAACGCGCTCTACGTGGGGCTACCTCTGAAGGTGACTCGGAAACTACAACTAATCCAGAATGCGGCCTCAGACGGATGACTGATAGTTTAGCCACTGGGACCATATAACACCGGTCCAGAAAGACCTACGTTGGCTCCCAGTACGTTCCCGAGCGCAATTCAAAGTGTTGGTGCTGACCGTTAAAGCCCTAAATTGCCTCGGTCCCGTATACCTGAAGAACCATCTCCACCCCCGTCATCCAGTCCAGACCCTGAGGTCCAGCTCCGAGAGTCTTCTGGCGGTTCCCTCCCTGCGAGAAGTGAGGTTGCAGAGAACCAGGCAGAGGGCCTTCTCAGTGGTGGCACCCTCCCGTCAAAGAAATAAATAACGACCTAACATTTAGAAGATATCTGAAGGCAGCCCTTGATAGGGAAGTTTTTTAATGTTTTATTATGTTTTTATATAGGAAGCCGTTCAGAATAGTATTATTGTTGTTGTTATTTCCCCACCATTGGTACTCAGCAGATGCTTCTGAACATAGGAATCTGCCTAATATTGACCTAGACCAGGGGCCTGCAACCTTTAAGACAAAAAGAGCCACTTGGACCCGTTTCCGAAGGAAAAAAAAACTGGGAGCCGCAAAACTCGTCATTATAAAAATGACTTTTTTGTCACTTTTTTATTATTTCTTTGTTTGACCCCTCAGAATTACTCCTCCTCATAGAAATAAACGTTAAATTTACAAGTTACCTTTTTGTGTGTGTGTGTGTGTTCTTCACTCCCCTTCAAAACAGTGACCAGCGTACATGCCCCCTTTCAATGCAGTGACCAGCGTACGTGCCCCTTACAATGTAGGGGGCGGGCGGGCGGGAAGGTGACGTCGGGACGGTGCGTGACTAACGCACGCACCGCCCCCATGCGACGTCACAGCCAGTACAGCGCCCGCCACAGTGGGGAGTCTCGGGGCGCACAATGCGCCTCCTCCCCTCGCTAGTATCCGCCCCGGAGCCGTGGCAGAGGTGTAAAAGAGCCACATGCGGCTCCGGAGCTGCGGGTTGCAGACCCCTGGGCTAGACTGTTGGTCTATCTAGGATTGACTACATGATAGTAGTTCTCTGGCAGACCAAACTGGAGACCAAACCAGGTTATTTGATTGGTTCAAACCTTCTGCATGCCAAGCAAATGTTCTGCCACTGAGCTAAATGCCTTCTTCTTATATATGCCCCAAGTGCTGGGTTCCATGCGTCATATAATTCAATTTTTTTCTTTTTAATTAGCTGCGATTTTGAAATTTTCTTCACAGCCACAAGGACTAGAAACTTGATCTCTTTTTATCATTACTAAAAAGCTGGGTTTTCAGGCTGCCAGCTTCTTTGTCCTAAGCCCATACAATAAATGCAGACTTCTAGAACAAGGCGCTGGCATGGATTGCAGTCTAAGGACACTAATGGGGTTTCTCTGCATTGTATGGAGCCAAGTGAGGATTCCCAGGTAAGATCCTCCCTCTATTGTGTGGGCAGGTAATCCCTCCCCTACCTGGCCTGGTCTCCTTGGCAACGCTTCCCCCAGGTGGGATTGGACAACTGACTGAGGTAGGCGGAGACCTCCAGGTATCCCACCTGAGGGAAGGCAAGGCCAAGCCTATGCTGATGGGGCCGCTCCGGATCCAGGGCTGCGCGCGTCCACGCAAAGGTCGCCCCCCGTTTTAAGCGGGGAGCGGTCATTCTCTGCATTGTATGGTTGGTTTCATCTATCCATTTCCTTTTGGGCTGTACTCTTCTAATTACGATTTCGGAAGCTGCTGAGGTCTTCTAGGCACGGGCTGCAGATGCTACAGTGATCCCCTTTGCGGCTTTTTCCTTTTCTTTTGTACACGTGAGTTTTCACCGGTGTGTCTGGCATCCATCGCTGCAGTGCTGTTACTATAGCTACTCCTGCTCTTATCCTGCATTTCTTTAAACCTTGTCAGCTTGAAGAATTATTCAACCCATCAAAAGTCCAGAGCCGGTTAAAGCGAACAGGCTCTGCCACAGGGAAAGCTTTGTGTTGCTATCCAAAACCAACAAACTAATCTCCGACAGCCAGCGTGCAGCGTTTGTGTTCACCAGGATGCAAGCGAGGTAGCGGAGGAAGGATTTCTGCAGAGCTACAGGGATGCAAAAAGAAAATGAGGGTAACTCACTCTACGTGGGGCTGCCCTTGAGACAGACCCAGAAACTCCAGCGGGTGCAGAATGCCGCGGCGAGACTCCTCACGGGGTCCGCACCGCGGGATCACATTTGTCCAGTGCTATACCAGCTGCACTGGCTCCCAGTGGAGTACAGGATCAGGTTCAAGGTGCTGGTTTTAACCTTTAAAGCCCTATACGGCTTAGGACCCTCATACCTACGGGACCGCCTCTCCTGGTATGTCCCACGGAGGACCTAAGGTCTTCAAATAAAAACATGTTGTTTTCACAAGTATATTCATTCATTCATTCTTTGCTTATTTTTGCCATTTATATATTCCACGTGTCTGCATGCTTGTATTCATTATTTGGCTGGAAATCCGCCTTGCCAAAACTGGAGAAGCTTGAATTGTGAAGGATGGCTCATTTGTCAGTATAAATATAAATATATAAGTGTGAATTAGATAGGGTCACTTTTCAACGCAAACTGAATCAAAGCTGCCCCAGCCCAGCCACCCCTAGTTACCGTGTAGATTTGTAAGATCCTTGGGGCAGAGATCAGCACCTTTTTCACGTTTCTGTATACTGCTCCATGGAAACATTAGTTCTCTGAGCTAATTCACACACACCCACCCCATAATTTTTATTAAATTTTCTGTTTTACATTTTAGAATATTCAACCTTAAAATATCAGTGACTTCCCTTCTTCTCTTTCCATGGTTCATCTTGCATAACATAAATCCCTGCATATTTACCGTATTTTTCGCCCTATAGGACGCACTTTTTCCCCTCCAAAAATGAAGTGTGTGTCCAATGGGGCGAATGCAGGCTTTCGCTGAAGCCTGGAGAGCAAGAGGGGTCGGTGTGCATCGACCCCTCTCGCTCTCCAGGCTTCAGGAAGCTATCCGCAAGCCTTGGGAGCCCGCAAGCCTTCGGGCAGCTCTCCACAAGCCTGTTCTGGGGACTGGGGTCGGGGGAAGCTCGGGCTTCCTCCGCCCCAGCCCCGCGCCTGGTGGGGAAATAATTTTTTTTCCTTTATCCCCCCCCCCAAAAAAACACCTAGGTGCACACTATGGGCTGGTGCGCCCTATAGGGCGAAAAATACGCTACATAAACTAAACCATTCAGTATTCTATTATTACATCCGTCAAAACTTATTTACACTGTTGAATTTATCTTAATGCTACCAACATTTTCGAGTGTACACAATTCCTCCCATATACTCAATAAACATTTTCCAGTCTTCTTTCAACATATGTTCTTCTTGTTCTCTTATTCTGTATGTTAGGTCTGCAAGCTGCACATATTCCATCAGTTTGAGTTGCTGTTCTTCTTTAGTCAGTCCTCTGAACTAATTCTTTTATTGCCTTCTGTGTTTTCCTGTCGGCCTCTGCAAAATAAACCCTGGCAAGGTCCATATAGTTAAAGCCATGGTTTTCCCAGTAGTGATGTATGGAAGTGAGAGCTGGACCATAAAGAAGGCTGATCGCTGAAGAATTGATGCTTTTGAATTCTGGTGCTGGAGGAGACTCTTGAGAGTCCCATGGACTGCAAGAAGATCAAACCTACCCATTCTGAAGGAAATCAGCCCTGGGTGCTCACTGGAAGGACAGATCCTGAAGCTGAGGCTCCAAGACTTTGGCCACATGAGAAGAGAAGACTCCCTGGGAAAGACCCTGATGTTGGGAAAGATGGAGGGCACAAGGAGAAGGGGACGACAGAGGACAAGATGGTTGGACAGTGTTCTCAAAGCTACAAACATGAGTCTGACCAAACTGCGGGAGGCAGTGGAAGACAGGAGTGCCTGGCGTGCTCTGGTCCAGGGGGTCACGAAGAGTCGGACACAACTAAATGACTAAACAACAACAACAACAACAACAACAACAACAACAATGGTTTCTGGGTCCTTAATTGGGTCCCCAGCTACTGCAGTAATCTAAGTACAATGCTGTAGTGCAGTATTCACCCAACACAGAGATTTTTTCTTTTAATAGTTTATCCATTCGCTGACAGCTATCCCAGCAATTTAATGAAATGGGAGTGGAGGACAAACACATTAGACAGTTATCTGCTGGAGGGACCACATTAAAATTCTGGGAGATCCAGTTGTTTAATATTTCCTGCTTCCAAGAACTCAGCATGAAGTCTCTTTGAGCTCAGCCATTCGAGATGAGAGAAAAAAATATATGCTCGCTTTATCCACAAACCATTTGTTCCATCAAAGTGACAGGGCATTTTAGCTGATTGGGTTTGGGTGTGCGGGATTGTCACTTGACTGCAGCCCAGAAGTCTGCGGTTCATAGAAGAGCAAATGGAAATATGATTATTTCGAGTAGAATATTTAATTTCTGTATCACTTAATACATTAACAAATATCTATAAGTTGCAGCACCATTAATGTGGAAGGAAGAGATAACCCCGACCAGAGAAAAATGGCAAACCAAGTTGATGGACTATGCCAAAATGGCAAAATTAACTGGGAAGTTCAGAAACCAAGAACTTTAAGAAAGAATTGGGAAAGTTTATAATTTATTTACGAGACCACTGTAAGCAGGTTAGAACATTAGCAGGATTTTAACCACACTTGTAAAGTAATGGAAAGTATGGATAATTTAGAAGAATTTTATTTTTATTTTTTGATAAGTAGTGATATGCTGTTGTAAATATTATCATTAGGACCCATGGAATGGAAGGGGGAAGTCAGGCGATTCAGAGTAATCTCAGTATTTGGATTTCGAATTGTTTTTTGTTACATGTTTATACTTTTTAAAAATCAAATAACATTTATATATATAATATCTCTAAGCGGTGTACAGAACACTGAAACAAGAGACAACTTAAACAAAGCATTGCAAAAACACACAGTTACATACGTTAATACAAAGTTACTAACACATATTAAATATATATATATTATAAATCAGTATCAGTTCATTTTCCTTCTGACGCACCCGGCCTCTCTGCCTCAGAGTTCTCACCCAGGGACCAAACAAATTATCAGCTCACCCACAAAAGTCTCATAATGGGAAGAGACCCTGGAAACAGGGGACTTTACTCTCTGCCAGGGGTCAGCAACCTTTTTCAGCCGTGGGCCGGTCCACCGTCCTTCAGACAATGTGGTGGGCTGGACTATATTTTGAAGGGAAAAAATGAACACACTCGAACTCAGGGCGCAAGGGAGAAATGTGCTAAGAGGAAGACACGCTTGGTAAATCCACACCGTGATCAACTCCCACCAGGAAACCAACGTCCCCACTGTGGAAGGACGTGTGAATCCAGAACTGGCCTCCACAGTCACTTACGGACTCATTGTTAAGACCGTGTTTATGGTCCCCACTTGGCTACGAGTGATCGCCAAAGAAGAAGAAGAAGAAGAAGAGAAGAAGAAGAATTGAAATTAATAAGATTTTTGAACGCAGAGCTAAAGTAAACCATCAAACCATCAATTCTAGCGCACGGGGGCCACTTAAATTTTATAATTTGGTATCTGAATTACAGTGGTACCTCAGGTTAAGTACTTAATTTGTTCCGGAGGTCCATTCTTAACCTGAAACTGTTCTTAACCTGAAGCACCACTTTAGCTAATGGGGCCTCCTGCTGCTGCCGTGCCGCCGGAGCCCAATTACTGTTCTTATCCTGAAGCACTATTTCTGGGTTAGCGGAGTGTATAACTTGAAGCGTATGTAACCTGAAGCGTATGTAACCCGAGGTACCACTGTATTGGTATTACTAATTGTATTATAATTTGGTGTTGTTATAATGAGGCTACTATTGGATTGTTGTAATTGAAAACTAATAAAAATTATTATAAAAGAAAGAAAGAAATGGAGGCAAACTTCAAGAGAAGGTCGGCCGATCTCCTTTTGCAGACACAACCCTTTAAATTTGAAGCCCTGCATCCGGTGATCTCCTAAGGGCACGTTTATCCAACATCGCTCCCTGCAACTGCGCCGCTTCTGCTTACAAATAGCAAGCGTCATGTTCAATTTGAAGGATACAATAAGATTTTAAATGCGAGCCGGTCTCCAAAGACAAGTGCAGGGCTTACAGGCTAGTCTCCTTTTGTTACAAGAGCAGGACTCGGAAGAGGCAGTTAAAATATGGGCATTTTTGTATTTCTATCAAAGATGGTGGGTATCCTAGCCCCTGATTTGGAATGGGTAGGTGCACAGCTAAGTCTATTCCATTCCATTATATATTTTTTTAATTTTTTGGCACTCAATCATCTATTCCAGGGGAAGGCAACCTAAGGCCAGTGGGCCAGATCCAGCCCAATCACCTTCCAAATCCGGCCTACATGAGTAGAATGTGTCCTTTTTATTTAAAATGCATCTCTGGGTTATTTGTGGGGCCTGGCTGGTGTTTTTACATGAGTAGAATGTGTGCTTTTATTTAAAATGCATCTCTGGGTTATTTGTGGGGCATAGTGCAGGGCCATAAGACCCCCCCCCCCAAATGGCCTTTCTGAGAAAGGAGAGGTCCATCAGGAGAACAAGGCTGGCACTGATGCAACAGGCTCAAATGTTTATTATTCAAGGTTGTAAAGAGATAAGCAGACTCAGGAATGCACATTGCTGCGGCGTGGTGAGGCGGGTGGAGCCATTGCAGGAAGGAGGGGGGGCAAGCCCATGTAAAGGACATAGGAAGTTGCTATAACTTTCGATTTCCCAGAAATCAGGTGGTATTGCATTCTGCAAATGTATAAAAAGTGGGCGCACCCTGACTGGGGTGTGCAGATTGCGAGATTATCGCGCTGTGTCTTTGTCCTGCATACACATTTCAAATAAATCCTGTTGAATCCTGCAAGGTTGGTTGCCACTTCGTGTGAATCTATGCTCCAGGGACCCAATAGCAGATATGGAAAATGTCCAACAATAGGAATTTGTTCATCCCCCCCCCCAAAAAATAGTCTGGCCCACCACATGGTCTGAGGGACGGTGGACCGGCCCACGGCTGGAAAAGCTTGCTGACCCCTGATCTATTATTCCTTTAAGTGAAGTCTTTTGAAAGCGTCCCTGAAAATTTTGCATTTAAATCGTACACTTTGCACGGATGTTTGCACCATCTGCGAACCTGCGTATGCAACAGCTGAGCTGCATGTTTGTTCAATTATTCACATGTCATGTTCAATGAGTGTGCAGCTGTGTACCTGTGTTACTTCCTGCCTGGAAACCAGAGAGCTGCTGGCAGCCAGAGTAGACAATACTGTGCTAGATGGGCCTAATTTTCTGACTCAAATGTCCAAATGTTCTGTACAAGGCAGCTCCCTGTGTCCCTATATCCCTGCGTTCCATTTCTTTGCAAGCTAGATGGTCGGATTATTATTATTATTATTATTATTATTATTATCTGTAAATATTTGATAAACCATTTCCATTCTCTTATAAATTGCTAACAGATAAGAACATTGGCAGGATCGCTGTCATAACCTGCAGTTTTATAAGAGTATATATTTAAAGTAGATGAATAAATGAGCAAATTAAGTTAATTTGGATATGCAGAAGATATTAAAAATAAATTTAAGGAACCGCAGAAAGAGGGGGAAGGAAGTCAGGCTTTGAAATGTTGAAATAATTGTAAAATTAGTGAAATGTATAAACCTGAAAAGCATATTTTTATTTTTTAAAAAAAAAAATATTCTAATTTGTTCTGTAGATATCATAGCTGAGCTGGACAAATCAGCAGGTGAGCAATCTTTCTCACAAACACTTTTATACGTGTAGATATCTCATGTACCTGCCGGCTGCAAACATCTCTTAACTTTCTTATGGCAAATGTTGAGCCGAGCAGATGTGTGCTGCTCTCTTGTGTCCAAAGGCTGTTATAGCACAAACACAGTGTCTTTGTAACCCCACCCCGCTCACAGACTTCTCAATTCTGCAGGGAGGGGGTTCATTTTATTTACCTTCTGCTTTGAGCCTGGAAAGCCCCATCGCCTGTAAATACAGCTATGCCCCCCCCTTACATGCACCAGTAAGTTTGACCTTGAGGGCTAAAATGGATGAAAAGGCAGGCTTGAAGCTTCTCTTTGGAGCTGGAAACAGCTGATGTTGGTGTCAACTCAGAGCGCTTCCAGAAAACCTTGAGCATTCATCTTGATTTGTTTGCAGGGAAGTTTGACCATGCTAGTGATTTGTTTAATTCTGTTAATGCTTAACTGTTTGTTTGTTTTTTAAAATACATTGTTTTCTCTATGTTTTTAGAGATTCTTGTTTTCATCTTTAAGCCACCTTGAGTCTTGTCAGGGGAAAAGGCAGAGTATAAATCAGAGAGAATAGCTCAGTTGCTCTAACAACAATAACTTTATTATTTATACCCCGCCCATCTGACCGGGCCTCCCCAGCCACTCTGTGTGGCTCCCGACGGAATATTAAAAACATGATAAAACATCAAACATTTAAAACTTCCCTAAACAGGGCTGCCTTCAGATGTCTTCTAAATGTGAGATAGTTGTTTACAGTGGTACCTCGGGTTAAGTACTTAATTTGTTCCGGAGGTCCGTTCTTAACCTGAAACTGTTCTTAACCTGAAGCACCACTTTAGCTAATGGGGCCTCCTGCTGCCGCCGCACGATTTCTTAACCCGAGGTACTATTTCTGAGTTAGCAGAGTCTGTAACCTGAAGTGTATGTAACCTGAAGCATCTGTAACCCAAGGTACCACTGTATTTCTTTGACATTTGATGGGAGGGCGTTCCACAGGGTGGGCGCCACTACCGAGAAGGCCCTCTACCTGGTTCCCTGTAACCTCACAGTGAGGGTACTGCCAGAAGGCCCTCAGCGCTGGACCTCAGTGTCTGGACAGAATGATGTGGGTGGAGACGCTCCTTCAGGTATGCAGGACCGAGGCCGTTTAGGGCTTTAAAGGTCAACACCAACACTTTGAATTGGGCTCGGGAACGTACTGGGAGCCAATGCAGATCTCTGTGGATCAGTGTTATATGGTCTCAGCAGCCACTCCCAGTCACCAGTCTAGCTGCCACATTCTGGATTAGTTGTAGTTTCTGGGTCACCTTCAAAGGTAGCCCCACATAGAGCACATTGCAGTAGTCCAAGTGGGAGATAACAAAGAATTATAGAATCAGAAGGTACCCTGAGGATCATCTACTCCAACCCTCTGCAATGCAGGAATATATAGCTGTCCCGTACGGAGATCGAACCTGCAACCTTGGTGTTATCAGCAGCATGTTCTAACCATCTGAGCTATGTTCGGTGCCTTTGAGAGCTTCATGAGAATCAGGCAGAAGAACAACCGGTACAGGGTCCGTCCGTCCCCCCAGCATGGAAATTGAGTACTGTAGTTAATAGTGCAGAATCGTACCCCACTGGGAAAAGGGTGAGAGCCCTGTGTGGAATGGGACACCAATGTTCTCAGCATATTCCAGGATCAGTATGCCAAAATTGGCTCATAACCCCACACGTGAGCTGACATCATTTCTACTCGCTCTGGCTCATATTCACGAACCGCGGCTAAGCCTCAGAACTCTAAGGATTTGGACATTTGCAGAAACCAACATCAAACTTAACGAGAAGCTTCTAAAGGCTACTGGGTCTTTGTAGATGATCAAGAAGGGGAAATGTACTTTGAACAAGCAATTCGTGGCAGGAATCATTAATAGGCAGCCACTCTTTTGAGGGCTGGCGTGGAAAAGATTTGGATTGTTGGCTACAGAGGTGCCTTGGCTACATTTTGAAAATGAAATGAAATATAATTTCAAAGAGGGACGGAACTGATTGATCTTTACTGTAAACAGAATGGTTAAACAGACAGTGTAAACAAACCAACAGATAAATGTCAGTAACGAAATGGAGTTGAAATTGATTTTGTTATGTTTAGTTCCCAGTATTCCTCCAAGGAGCTCAAAATGGCTTTCTACATCTTATCCTAACCACGACCCTGTGAGAGACAGTGAGAGGGCCACAACAACCTTGTGAGGCAGGCTCGGCAGGCCCAAGGTTGTCTAGCAAGCTTCATGGCTGAGTAGGGGTCTAAGTAGGGGATCCTAGTTCAAAAAAATTGCTGAAACAAATACAGTGGTGCCTCGCAAGACGAAATTAATTCGTTCTGCGAGTTTCTTCGTCTTGCGGATTTTTCGTCTTGCGAAGCACGGCTATTAACGGTACTTAGCGGCTTTAAGAAAAAGGAAACAAACTCGCAAGAACTCGCAAGACGTTTTCGTCTTGCGCAGCAAGCCCATAGGGAAATTCGTCTTGCGGAACGACTCAAAAAATGGAAAACTCTTTCGTCTTGCGAGTTTTCCGTCTTGCGAGGCATTCGTCTTGCGAGGTACCACTGTACTGTATTTTCTGGCATATAAGACTACTTTTTAACCCAGGAAAATCTTCTCAAAAGTTGGGGGTCATCTTATACGCCGGCTATAGCAGCAGCTCCTGCAGCGACTCCCCACCAAAGGATAAAACGACAGCAAACTAAATCAGAGGACACCAAGCTCTCTAGATGAAGCAGAAATGCGCTTGAAAATTGGCCCCAGAAGCCGCCGGTCACTGGGAAGTGGAGTTGATTTCCGAGCCAGACTGGAGACTGGTTTTTTAAATTTTTATTTGGTGTGCGTTGGAAGAGGGGTAGTTTTACATGGCAAGTATATCCCAAACTCTATATTTTAACTGGGAAAGTTGGGAGGTCGTCTTATACGGCCAGTCGTCTTATACGCCAGAAAATACGGTACATATTTTAAAAACAAAAACCATCAGAGTAATTAAAAAGGGAGGAGACCGCCTGACTTCCTCCTACTTCTTTTCTGTATTCTCCACACCATGGGAAATTAATTAATTTAGAAAAGTGATTGCTAAATGTAACATTTGATCAAAATGCTTGCTCAAGTGGTGTACAAGTTAAGAGCAGAGATAAGACCCAACTGATATCCAATCTCGGGTTAAAAACAAGTATGCACAAAACCATAGGTGGGCAAACTAAGGCCCGGGGGCCGGATCTGGCCCAATCACCTTCTAAATCCAGCCCCCGAATGGTCTGGAAATCAGCGTGTTTTTACATGAGTAGAATGTGTCCTTTTATTTAAAATGCATCTCTGGGTTATTTGTGGGGCATAGGAATTCGTTCATTTGTTTTTTTCCAAAATACAGTCCGGCCCCCCACAAGGTCTGAGGGACAGTGGACCACCCCCCTGCTGAAAAAGTTTGCTGACCCCTGCACAAAACCACCATCATCGAAACCAAAGATAAAAATCAATAAAGCAGACAGAGAGGGCAACAGTTTAGTTTCTAAATTACGTACAGTGGTACCTCTGGATGTGAACGGGATCCGTTCCAGAGCTCCGTTCACATTCTGAAATGAACGCAACCCGTGTCTGCGTGTTTGCGCGTTCGTGGGTCGCTATTTACCACTTCTGCGCATGCGCGTGACATCATTTTGAGCGTCTGCGCATGCGCGAGTGGTGAAACCCGGAAGCAATGTGCTCCGTTACTTCCATGTCACCGTGGAGCGTAACCTGAAAACGCTCAACCTGAAGCACATTTAACCCAAGGTATGACTGTATCTGGGTAGGTTTACTAAAAAACAACAACTCAAAACCAAAAAAATCTGCTAAAAATGAATTATGGGGAGAACGATTTGTATCTGCTTCATAGCATCTGCACTGAGCACAATGCAACTCTTTTGCATTGTGGAAAGAATAGGCAGTACCAGACGGGGGCAAACAACCCCCTCCCCACAAAACAAGGAGCTCCCCCCCCCCCCCGACATGCCTTCCAATTTCTGAACAATTATTAACACATACTGTTATTTTTTCTCTTCTCATGAGGTGGCCAAAGTATTGGAGCCTCAGTTTCAGGATCTGTCCTTCCAGTGAGCACTCAGGGCTGATTTCCTTAAGAATGGAGAGGTTTGATCTTCTTGCAGTCCATGGGACTCTCAAGAATTTCCGCCAGCACCAGAATTCAAAAGCATCCATTCTTCGGCAATCAGCCTTCTTTATGGTCCAGCTCTCACTTCCATACATCACTACTGGGAAAACCATAGCTTTAACCATACAGACCTTTGTTGGCAAGGTGGTGTCTCTGCTTTTTAAGATGCTGTGTAGGGCCATTTTACTCCGGCGTCTAAATATCATACAGATTTGCCCCTGGAATGTCTACTTTGTGCCCTGCGAACTTGAGGCAAAATCATCCAAGATGAGGAATTGGAACACAGAGACCGGAAGACAAATCCTGGCTTCGATTTGATGTGTGTGTGTGTGTGTGTATGTGTGTTTTTTGCACGAGTCTTTCGAGGCGAGAAAGAAAAAAAGCTCTCCAGCAGCCCTCGCTGCAAACCAGAGGCGTGGGTGGCCGCCTGTGGTTAGAGAATATGCTTCAAATGCTTTTGCTAAGGTTCCTACGAACCTGTTCGTGTGAGTTACGGCTGTCGCAGGGCGAGGTTTCTTGAAAGAAAGGAAACTCGCGGCACCTACGCCGTCAGAGAACTGCAGTTTCCCCTCCTTGGCGGTGCCAGCAAAAAAAATAATTCTGGGGGTTGGGATACACACACACAAGGGGCAAAGCTAAATTTCTAGTGGAAGGAGTGCCGTGTAGTGGTTAGAGCACCAGGCTAGGACCTGGGAGACCTGGGTTCAAATCCTCCATTTGGCCACAAAGTTCATTGAATGACCTTGGGCCAGTCACTCGCTCTCAGCCTGGCCTACCTCACAGGGTTGTTGGGTTAGATGAGGAAGAAGAGAACCATATATGCTCCACTGAGCTCCTTGGGGGAAAAGGTGGCCAATATTGTACAAGCCTGTTGTCTTTGTCCATGGAATTTTCTTGGCAGGGATACTGGAGTGGCTTGCCGGTTCCTGCTCCATGATCACTGCAGATGGTGACAGCAGCCACGAAATTAAAAGACGCCTGCTTCTTGGGAGAAAAGCAATGACAAACCTAGACAGCATCTTAAAAAGCAGAGACATCACCTTGCCAACAAAGGTCCGTATATTTAAAGCCATGGTTTTCCCAGTAGTGATGTATGGAAGTGAGAGCTGGACCATAAAGAAGGCCAAATAATGGATGCTTTTGAATTCTGGTGCTGGAGGAAACTCTTGAGAGTCCCATGGACTGCAAGAAGATCAAACCGATTCATTCTGAAGGAAATCAGCCCTGAGTGCTCACTGGAAGGACAGATCCTGAAGCTGAGGCTCCAAGACTTTGGCCACCTCATGAGAAGAGAAGACTCCCTGGAAAAGACCCCGATGTTGGGAAAGATGGAGGGCACAAGGAGAAAGGGACGACAGAGGACGAGATGGTTGGACAGTGTTCTCGAAGCTACCAGCATGAGTTTGACTAAACTGTGGGAGACAGTGGAAGACAGGAGTGCCTGGCGTGCTCTGGTCCATGGGGTCATGAAGAGTTGGACACGACTAAACGACTAAACAACAACAACTCAGCTCTGCTGGCACTGACCGGCAGCAGCTCTCCAAAGAAAGTCCGATGAAAATAGGGAGGTCCTGTTTTTGTAAATCACATTGAGATATTCCCCCCCCCCCTATAATTGAGTGGTATATAAATTTCACCAAATCAAATAAATAAATAAATATTATTCCCGTAAAGTCTACTGAGATATGTATAATGTCAACAAGTGTTTTGAAAACTGTTTTTTAGCCTATTGTTGATTTTAATTATGCTTTGGATGTTTTCAATAGCTGTTTTATTATCCAGGTTTCTTTTACTGATAATTTTATGGTTTTATTCTTTTTGCTAAAGACTCTCCTCCCTGAAAGAGAGGGGAGTGGTTGTGGACGGGAGC
>JAXCMG010000011.1:35359047-35389281 GCA_034642415.1 Podarcis siculus
CCTGTGTCTTCATTTTACTTCGCGGGGGTCGGGTCCTCGAACCACAACTACTTGGTAAAAAACAACAACAAAACATCGATCAAACGGGGTATAAGCTGTATTAAATAGACTAAAGGAATAAAATTAAGAAATTTAACCTCCCTGGAAACTGTAAGGAACACTCAATAAAGGCTGGGGTTAATCATCTAACTTCCGCATAAGCAATGTGTTAGCACATTGGGATAAAGGGGTCAGTCTCAATAAAGAGATATTCTTGGGGAACTCAAGAGTTTTCCATTCCTAACCTGTCCCCCAACAAACATGATGGGTCTTTAGCTAGTAAGACATGCATAGGGCTGCCATACGTCCGGGAATTGGGCTGCAAAATGGTGTCCAGGCGGATTTTTGCTGAATCGGGAAAAATGTATAAGAAAACCCGGACGATTTTCATTTTTGGGAATATGGCAACCCTATGGTTGGTAACTACCAACTGAGATTGTACTCATGAACCAAAATAGTAACACTGCTTACCCATTTATTTTTAAGTTTAGGAATACACATGACCTCTTACTGGGAACTGTTTGAAAGAAGATATCTTCAACTAATTCATTTAAAAAAAAATCATATATCTGTTTCTTATAATTGTATTTCACCCACTTCAGGAAAGAAAAAGGCTTCCAGCAAGAGACCCTTGTCAGGACATAAGTGCTTCTTGTGCAATTTGCAGGATAAAAGGTCCTTACTTCCACTGATGTTAATTTCTCGAACAATCTTGTTAATTTGCAAAGCACCAGGAACAAATAATGATAGCGCATTTGAACTTTAAAGGTCAGCTGGGTACTCAGACTGCAGGAGGGAGGTCTAATTGAAGTTCTTGGGAGCCTGGCGTTCTTAGCAAGGGGAGCATACCTAAATGGATTTTAAAAATAAAGGTGCATATTGCAGTTTAAATAGTGGCTGAAGAGCTGGAATAATATTTATTTATTTATTTATTTATTTATTTATTTATTTATGCATACCCTGCCAATCGAAGACAGGAGGGCCTGGCGTGCTCTGGTCCATGGGGTCACGA
The DNA here is from genome assembly GCA_034642415.1 of Podarcis siculus. Lineage (NCBI taxonomy): Eukaryota > Metazoa > Chordata > Lepidosauria > Squamata > Lacertidae > Podarcis > Podarcis siculus. The sequence goes on from JAXCMG010000011.1 coordinate 35,360,099, forward strand.
AGAGTCGGGCACGACTAAACAACTAAACAACAACCCTGCCAATCTGGATGGGTTCCCCCAGCCAGTCTAGGCAGCTCCCATCAGAACAAAAAAGCAATAAAATATCAAACATTAAAAACTTCCCCAAACAGGGCTGCCTTCAGATGTCTTCTAAATGTGAGATAGTTGTTTATTTCTTTGATATCTGATGGGAGGGTGTTCCACAGGGTGGGCACCACCACCGAGAAGGCCCTCTGTTTGGTTCCCTGTAACCTCACTTCTCACAGGGAGGGAACCGCCAGAAGGCCCTCGGAGCTGGACCTCAGTGTCTGGGCAGAATGATGGGGGTGGAGACGCTCCTTCAGATATACTGGACCGAGGCTGTTTAGGGCTTTCAAGGTCAGAATCAACACTTTGAATTGTGCTTGGAAATGTACTGGGAGCCAATGTAAGTCTTTCAAGACTGGTGTTATGTGGTCTCGGCGGCTACTCCCAGTCACTAGTCTAGCTGCCGCATTCTGGATTAGTTGTAGTTTCCGGGTCACCTTCAAAGGTAACCCCACGTAGAGCGCATTGCAGTAGTCCTAGCGAGAGATAACCAGAGCATGCACCACTCTGGAGAGACAGTCTGTGGGCAGGTAGGGTCTCATCCTGTGTACCCGATGGAGCTGATAAACAGCTGCCCTGGACACAAAATTGACCTGCATCTCCATGGACAGCTGTGAGTCTCCCAGAACCAGCAGAGGCATGAAGAGGGTGGTGGAGAAGTTAGCTTCATGCAGGCGCAGTCTCAGATTGAGACTCTCTAAAACTTTAGAGAGGAGGAGAACTGGGCAGCTCTGGGGAAGTAGGAGATGAGTTGCTGGGCTGATCAGGCCTGGCACTCCTGTGCAGATCCTGTTTTTGCTAACAAAGAGTTAACTCCAGTGTGTTCAGTGTGATTTATTGCTGGCTCGCTCTAGCCAGAATCATAGTCCAAAACACCTGAGAGGCAAAGAAGTTGGAAAAGAGTCCACTCCGCTTTTGTTTTTTTAAAACCCAAATAGATATCGGCAATCTTCAAATCCTCTTTGACAGGCAGTGGTTGAATAATTGCCAGAATCAAATTAGCAATCTCTGAAACGCAGTGATTAACGGCCCCGTCTTAAATCCACGGCGACGGCGTTGTGTTTGAACAGCCTGTCAAGGGATGCGGAGGTCAGGCTGAGCGGAAGCAGGACTGTCATGTGTGGAGATGTCTTCTGATCGCTCTGGGTGCTGTTATCAATTATTTCCCCATTAAAGAACAAAGCTCCTTTAACACCCCCACACCCCCGCTATGCTCAGGCAGCATCTCAGAGGATCTTGCCATCGTTTAATGGCTTGAGGCTAATTAAGCATTAGTCACATTAAAACACTAATTGGCAAGATGCTCTGGTGCATGCAAATCAGCAGGAGCAAGTGGCGCAGCTCTCGTTGGGCTGTACCACGAAAGCAATGGGTTTAAATGTTCCACCAAGTTTTATTGTGTTTTTTTAAAAAAAAAACCACTCCTGCCTCTTAGAAAGCTAGCAGGCCAGGAATGTAGGAAGTCAGACCATTGGTCCATTTTGCCTGGTATTATTTCCTAAACTGGGTGGCAGCAGCCCTCCAGAGTTTCAGTCCTACCTAAGGTAAAGGTAAAGGGACCCCTGACCATTAGGTCCAGTTGTGACCGACTCTGGGGTTGCGGCGCTCATCTTGCTTTATTGGCCGAGGGAGCCGGCGTACAGCTTCCGGGTCATGGGGCCAGCATGACTAAGCCGCTTCTGGCGAACCAGAGCAGCGCACGGAAACGCCGTTTACCCTCCCGCCGGAGCAGTACCTATTTATCTACTTGCACTTTGACGTGCTTTCGAACTGCTAGGTTGGCAGGAGCAGGGACCCAGCAACGGGAGCTCACCCCGTCGCGGGGATTTGAACCGCCAACCTTCTGATCGGCAAGTCCTAGGCTCTGTGGTTTAACCCACAGTGCCACCCGATCTGCAAATTGAACCTTGCACCTTCTACATGCAAGACAAATGTTCTGCCGCTGAGCTACGGACCTTCCCAAGCAGCCTGAACTATTTTAAAAGAATTTATTGAAATAACCCCACTACCGAATAGGGCAGAAATGAGATGCAACAGACTTACATTTTATGGCATGTGAATCATGTGGACAGGAAATAGCCTGAGTCATCCATCTTTTTTCTGGACTTTAAGCAATGCTGAGCCCCTTCTTGCCTCAGTTCCCCACCCGTCTGCCATTTTCCTTACCCTTCATTCTCCAGACATCCTTCTTTCCGGTTCCTCTTTCTCACTCCATCTTCTGCCCTGTGCCCTTCCGTTACACCTGAGGGGCACCCATCACTTAGATTCCTAAGCCTCGGTGGGTCCCTCTGTGAGACTCTAATACCAGGCAAACTGACAGCTTTCCCTTCCCTCATGGTAACTGGACTGCAATGGTTCCCTGGAAACTGAGCATTCCTGATCCAATCAGCCAATCAGCGTCTCATACACAAAACTTCACAGCCACAAGGGCGATGCAATACGTATTGCCTTGTGTCATTTACTAGGACTGTGCAACTGAAACCCAGATATCAAACCAAAATTGCCCAACACAGAATCTCCTTCTTTAAACCCCAATTGAACATAAGGGCTGAGCTGCAAATGGATCACATCGGAGTGTGCGCAGTCCTATCATTCATTCACTCTCCTGTCAATCTGTTTTCATAATCTTTCCTGTCTGGGTCTGCACTAAATAAGGACATTTTGTGGTTGAACCTCCCAGTTCCCTTTTTTTCTAGATTGTGGTTCGTCGTGGTATAGCTTTGCCAGAGCTTCTCTGTTTCGCTGCATCTTCTGCCTCCTGCCCAATACAGGCATACAGAGGCTCTTACACGTAAGAAAGAGATCTTTCTTCAGGCAAATAGCAGGACAGGCTTGGCAGCAGCCACAGAGCGCAGGAGGCGTCATGATTCAGGAGTTCAGGAATCAGAGAAGACATTCAAGACTTGATGGAAGCAACAAAGATGTCCCAACAGCTTCCATGCCATGCCTGCCAAGCTTTTAAAGACGAGACACAGTGTGCTCATTTATTAATTTTTTATTTATGTGTTGCATTAATATCCCACCTTTTCCTCCAAGGTTCTCTTCCTCCTCATTTAATCCCCACCACAACCCTGTGAGGTAGGTCAGGCTGAGAGGTTGTGACTGTCCCAAGGTCGCCCAGTGAACTTTGTGTCTGAGTGTGGATTTGAACCCTGGTCTTGCTACACTATACTGACGGTCTCGCCACTACACCAAACTGGCACTCGCTTCCCTGCTACGTCATAGGGAGATTTGTGTGGAGCTTCCGAAATTGAAACCTGGAGGTGTGTGCTGTGCTTGGATGTTTTTGTCTGGCCTGACATTCAACAGGCCAAGAGATGAAAGCTGTGCATCTTTTTCCAGTTGGAAGATGCAGGGCAGGCAAAAGAAAGTGCCTTTTCCCACTGTGTGTAGTTAAAAGTGAGGAATTTGCTCCTGCAAAAGCCAATCATGTTTGGGGAGAAGATTTGGAGAAGCAGTGAGGAGCAATCATGCTATTATTATATGAAACCTTAATCGTCATCATTAAAACAATTAGCAAATTTGAAATGTTTTCTGGAAATGCTGTCCCCACAGAACGCTGAAAAAGGTATGTAAGATAATAAGGGGTTATGATAATCATTAGGAATTAATGACCTGCGTTGCTGAATTCTGCAGGTGAATAATTAAAGTCTTGGAAACTATGTGACCTAGATATCCATGATGCAAGGAAGAGTTTGTTTGCTGCTTATTGCAGCCTGCTCATGTCTTTTTCTGGACGAATGCCCATGGCTTCAATTAAGTAGTGGTATGAAGGTAAAGGGACGCCTGACCATTAGGTCCAGTCGTGGCCGGCTCTGGGGTTACGGCGCTCATCTCACTTTATTGGCCGAGGGAGCCGGCATACAGCTTCCAGGTCATGTGGCCAGCATGACTAAGCCGCTTCTGGCGAACCAGAGCAACGCATGGAAATGCCGTTTACCTTCCCGCCGGAGTGGTACCTATTTATCTACTTGCACTTTGACGTGCTTTCGGACTGCTAGGTTGGCAGGAGCAGGGACCGAGCAATGGGAGCTCACCCCATCGTGGGGATTTGAACCGCCGACCTTCTGATCGGCAAGTCCTAGGCTCTGTCATCCTTCAAAATCAACTCGTTGCCAAATATTCAGTGCAGGTTTTCAGTCCAAAAATACAGTGTGCATTCGAAGGCACATATTGGTGAAGATAACCCAGGAAAATGTGTTGCATTAGGGGGGAATTCCTTTGTGAAAATGCTTGTGCATTTGGCAATATTGCATGCAACGGTGTGTCAATCTTAGGAGAAATTTGCACCCATATGACCGTGAGTTTTCAGGATGAGGTCTCTACACACACACACCCCGCAAACGGATGTGGAAATGTGGAGAATTTCCTAGGGGAGCCCCCGGCTTGCTGGCACCGCGTCCTCTCACAGCAGGCTCCCTGCGGCATCTTGAATTCCATCTCTGTGCCCCGGGCAGCGACGGCAGCAGTCAGGTGGCGGCGGCTGTGTGGGTGGCCGTGTGGGTAACTGAAAGCGGCAGCTGTAGCAGCAGCAGGAGAAGGAGGAGGAGACAGCAGCAGCCACAACTCGAGCTGAACTTCTTAAGAGTGCACTGGCTGAAGCAGGCAGGACGGGGGGAAAAGGAAGGAGGGCGCAACTTGGAGAGCAGGTATGGGGGGAAATGGGGAGCCGTGGAGAGGCAGAATATTCTTCCTCTTGAAGTTTTGTAATGTCACACAGGCTCTCTAAGCTTGTAGTGAATATGTGTGTATAAGAGGAGGGAAATAGGGAAATAGGTATACAGTCCTCATCTTGCTCGTAGAATCATAGAATTGTAAAGTTGGAAGGGACCCCAAGGGTCATCTAGTCCAACCCGCTTCAATGCAGGAACCTTTTGCCCAACGTGGGGCTCGAACCCTTGACCCTGTGCTTAAGAGTCTCGTGCTCTACCGGCCAAGGTATCAATCACAGAGTAGACCTGTGGATGTTATTGTTGTTGTTTAGTCATTTAGTCGTTTAGTCGTGTCCGACTCTTCATGACCGCATGGACCAGAGCACTCCAGGCACTCCTGTCTTCCACTGCCTCCCGCAGTTTGGTCAAACTCATGTTGGTAGCTTCGAGAACACTGTCCCACCATCTCGTCCTCTGTCGTCCCCTTCTCCTTGCGCCCTCCATCTTTCCCAACATCAGGGTCTTTTCCAGGCCAGGGAGTCTTCTCTTCTCATGAGGTAGCCAAAGTATTGGAGCCTCAGCTTCAGGATCTGTCCTTCCAGTGAGCACTCAGGGCTGATTTCCTTCAGAATGGAGAGGTTTGATCTTCTTGCAGTCCATGGGACTCTCAAGAGCCTCCTCCAGCACCAGAATTCAAAAGCATCAATTCTTCAGTAACCAGCCTTCATTATGATCCAGCTTTCACTTCCGTGGATGTTATTAGACATGACTAACTTAGGTTCATTCATCTTACTGGGTCTACTCGGAGTATAACTTGGTTGGCTGTAACCCACACTTCCTCCCCGCCATCCCCTTGACAGCATTTTGTCACTTTTGAATGCCCATTTCTGCTGTCTCTTTTCACAGCGACGAAAAGCAAGGGGTTGTTTCAGCTCCACACCAGGAAAAGTGTTTTGTCCCCCCCCCTCTTCAGGTTACAAACCTTAGTGAAAAGCTGGGCTGAGTGGGGTGGTGGTCCCCCTTTATAAACTGGCAAGCCTGTTCTGTGCCTGCCCTCATCTGCCAGGCCTTGCAAGGCCAGATCTCAAATGGCAAAGGCTTTCCTCTTTCTATAAGTGCTTTTCTTGCCCAGGGCCAAAGCGGCAATTTGCCAGCGCTGCACAGTTATTTGAGGCTCAGGAGTGAGCTGGGGTTGCCAACTTTTAGGCCGGTCCCTGTGTCCTTTCAACAGCAGTTTGATGGGCAGGTGGCTAATGTCGGCTCTGTGCCATGGGAAGAAAGCGCCAAGAGCAGAACTCTGTGAAAATGAACAGGAGCAGATCACATGGCGAGAAGTTGGAAATGCTATGTTAGATGTGCAATCTCAGGTCCTTAAGCTGACACCAGGCATGGAGAAATTGGTCGATTTCAGATCTGTTTCTCATTTTCCCAGTCTCAAATTCAGATCTCCACATCTCCACACCAGTTTGCCTGTTGTTTTATATAATGTTTTTATTAACAATTTCCACATAACAGTAAAGCAAAACATATCCTATTCATTATTCCCCCCTTCCCCCCCATTCCCCATCAAACCCCTCCTTCCCCCCACAAGACTTCCCTCAGCTCCTCTCTCTGATTTCTCAACACACATCACTCTCTGCATATTATAAAATTACTTCAATCCTTATATTATCTATCTACCATGTTACCAAACTCTAAATTTGTGTATGTTGATTCAAAACTTGCCAAGGAGTCCAATTCATTTCGTTGTCTTTTTAAGTACTTTTGTAAAAAGTCCCCATTCTTTTTTAAAGTCACAGTTGTTGTTTTTTTACCCCCATGAGAATTCATCAGCATTTAAATGTGGATTTCTCTTAACACCCCCATTTTCCATATGCGATTTTTGCCTAATTTATGGATTTCGGGCAAAGCGGTTTCTTTAACGTAATGCACTTTGCATGCAGTTTTCACAGATATATGCATTCCAAACTTTCCCCCCAATATTTGCACACATCACTTGACTGAAGAACTGCGTTGCAAAATCCGGCTGTGTTTAGCTTTATGCATTGTTTCCAACAGTGCAAATTAAACCGGCTGACCTTTAACTACAAACTGAATCATGTTTCTCCCCTATCTCTAGTTACAACTCTGTAGATGGTCCTTCTGTATTCTGTGTGTAAGTTGGGGAATCTGGACGCGGAAGTCAGGATGGTGTCATTTGTTGTGTCTGTGTTAGAACGCTGCTTGTGTAACTCGTGGGAAGTTGCCGTTGTGTAAATGCCAGAGGGAGCAATGGCAGTCAATTAGGAAGTGAGCTGCTGTTGTGGGAAGTTTTCAATGTGTGACATTTTAATGTATTTTTAATCTTTGTTGGAAGCCTCCCAGAGTGGCTGGGGAGACCCAGCCAGATGGGCGGGGTACAAATAATAAATTGTTGTTGTTTAGTCATTTAGTCGTGTCCGACTCTTCGTCACCCCATGGACCAGAGCACGCCAGGCACTCCTGTCTTCCACTGCCTCCTGCAGTTTGGTCAAACTCATGCTGGTAGCTTCGAAAACACTGTCCAACCATCTCGCCCTCTGTCGTCCCCTTCTCCTTGGGCCCTCCATCTTTCCCAGCATCAGGGTCTTTTCCAGGGAGTCTTCTCTTCTCATGAGGTGGCCAAAGTACTGGAGCCTCTGCTTCAGGATCTGTCCTTCCAGTGAGCCCTCAGGGCTGATTACCTTAAGAACGGATAGGTTTATTATTATTATTATTATTATTATTATTATTATTATTATTATTATTGTCAGCTGAGCCATGAACTGCTCAGTCTGCTCTCCAGTGTGGGAGGGCTGCTTCGAGGTTATTTCTCTTTAAACCAGACCTTGAACGGACTATCTGTTGACAGCCCTTCAAGATAAAAAACTGGCCATTGCAAAGTAGGAGACCAGGTCACCATCTCAAAAGCATGTCTAGAGAAACAACTGAAGGCAAAAAGAACAACAATTTGTTGACTTTTTGTTCTTATTGGTGGGATGCCCTTCCTCGAAGAGATCCATTTTGCACCTTGCTCAATGCTGCCCGCTAAGCAATTTTTTGTTTGGAAAAGCACCTGCAAGTACAGGCCAATTTAGGACTTCTGAATTCATGGTGTGTTCCTGGTAGGGATGGGGAATAAATTTGATTTGGTTCACGTGTAAAGGTGAACCTGCCTAATTCAAAATACCATTTGAAGCAAAACACAACCTCCTTTGAAAGCCACACTTTTCTGAATTTTGTAATTCGGTTCTTCGGCCAAATATTGTGTGAACAAGTGCATATACAGGGCGATTCATAATGAAGTATACAGCTTCCATTTATAGTGTGTTGAAACTGTATACTTCATTATGAGTACCCTGCATTAGGATAAAGTGTGTGTATAGATGCATATGTTAATGAAAAAAGAGCACACAGAAAAGCATTATATATGGGGAAATTGATTTGCAGAAATGTGTGTGTTGGACGAAATTACATGCAAACTATATGCATTAGGGGAAATCCTCGTGAAAATGCTGATGAATTTTCACGTTGACTTCTTTTCACTGCAAACTGATCTGGAAATGTGGCCTTACTGATGTTTCTGAAAAAACGAGAAGCAGAGAGAAAGCAAAACTGACAGATTTGTCTGCCCATGTTTCTGGGACTGCTGCTTTTATTGTTTCACCATGTTGATTTATGCTTCTTGTTGTTGTTTTATCAATTTTAATATTGATCCATGACCCCCTTGAACATTCGGTTTCGAGTGGAAAGACTCTGGGGTTGCGGTGCTCATCTCGCTTTACTGGCCGAGGGAGCCAGAGTACAGCTTCCGGGTCATGTGGCCAGCATGACTAAGCCGCTTCTGGCGAACCAGAGCAGCACACGGAAACGCCGTTTACCTTCTCGCCAGAGCGGTACCTATTTATCTACTTGCACTTAGACATGCTTTTGAACTGCTAGGTTGGCAGGAGCAGGGACTGAGCAACGGGAGCTCACCCCGTCGCGGGGATTCGAACCGCCGACCTTCCGATCAGCAAGTCCTAGGCTCTGTGGTTTAACCCACAGCACCACCCGCGTCCAAGAAAATAGGACCCTGCCCTGTCAGGCAGTTGGTGTCCTTGTAGCTCAGTGGCTTTCCTGAGTTTTGGAGAGAAGCTGTTCCTAGCCCTAACTGGAGCTGCCAGGGACTGAACCTGTGACATTATGCATGTGAAGATGATGCTCTGTGGCTCTTCCCTCATTCTCCAACGTTCTGATTCTGGTGGTCTAATTCTGAGGGGCACCGGAGTTGGCACAGGAGCACTGCTTCCTTTAAGACCCACTAGATGGGCTGGCTCCCAGCACCTCAAATTAAGTGTGACAGTTAGGTGGCAGAAAGTTGAGAGAGTGTCAGTGTGTGGTTGGAGCAGGAAACTTACAGGCGGAGAGTCAGCCGTTCCAGGAAACGGAGCTGTTTGAATGAGAAACCTACAGACAAAAAAAAAACCTGAATGTTTAATACCTTTGTTCGCCCCACAGTGCTTTGGTTTTCCCTGGGCGTAGTCAGTGGTACGCAGTACTGGCAGACACACCAAGTGGGGCGGGCTGAGGGGTCTTCAGCCCCCCAAAAAAATTCAAGGAGGGGGCTGGGCTCCCCCAAAATCCTGTGGCCTGGTCCACTGCCTTCTCCCCACCATGTCGCGCAGGGAGGAGAAAGCCAAGTGCAGAGGCCAGTTCCGCACTCCCCATTACCCATCCGGCATGACAGCACCGGCATCGCGCGCTAGGTGGAGGGCGGGACACATCACGTGATGAGCGGTTGGAGGATGGATGGCGGCTAACAGATTGAGGTTGAATCCTGACAAGACAGAAGTACTGTTTTGGGGGGACAGGAGGCGGCCTGGTGTGGAGGACTCCCTGGTCCTGAATGGGGTAACTGTGCCCCTGAAGGACCAGGTGCGCAGCCTGGGAGTCATTTTGGACTCACAGCTGTCCATGGTGGCGCAGGTCAATTCTGTGTCCAGGGCAGCTGTTTCTTAATTCTAGACGGTATCGGGACATTGTGTGGCAAGGTCCCAAACCCTCCTGAGAAGTGAAATAAAGAGACACAAAACAGTATTTTAGCTTAATGGGCGAAAAAGGCCACAACTTCATTGGTTACAGAATGTGAGTGGTATTGGCTTAGGCATTGGAAACCACACGACTATATCTGACTCCTGCCCGTCTGCAGGAGTCTTGGAAGGGTTAATCACCAGTAGGGGGAGCCCTGCTGATGCACATCAACTAGGAACTCCCCCAGGGTCACCGCTAGGGGTCGTGCCATGGTCCTAGCCCCCCGTCTGGGTGCTTCGGACAGAGACCACGCCCCCCGGAGTCCTTTAACACAGCGGTTCTCAACCTGTGGGTCCCCAGATGTTCTTGGACTACAACTCCCATCATCCCTGAGCTCTGGCCTTGCTAGCCAGGGATTATGGGAGTTGTAGTTCAACAACATCTGGGGACCCACAGGTTGAGAAAGGCTGCTTTAGCGGAATACCGAACAGGGAGAAAACAGGGGCAAGTTCTCGGCCGCGGGAAGATTAAATAGCCCGCGCCACGCCCCTGGACTATCCGGATTGGACGGCCTAGGGATGATGCGGCCGAGGACTATCCAATGGCACAAGGGCTAGCCTGCCCAATGAGCGTGGGGGGGGCTTGCTCCTAGCCCCACAACATCATCTCCCCAGGAACGGGAAATGGCTTTACAGTGGTACCTCGGGTTAAGAACTTAATTCGTTCTGGAGGTTCGTTCTTAACCTGAAACTGTTCTTAACCTGAGGTACCACTTTGGCTAATGGGGCCTCCCGTCACCAGAGCATAATTTCTGTTCTCATCCTGAAGCAAAGTTCTTAACCCAAGGTACTATTTCTGGGTTAGCGGAGTCTATAACCTGAAGCGTATGTAACCCGAGGTACCACTGTAATAATAATAATAATTTTATTATTTATATCCCGCCATCTGACTGGGTTGCCCCAGCCACTCTGGGCAGCTTCCAACAAAATATTAAAACACAAAATAGGCAACTGTCTTTGCAGTATTGCATTTGGCATGTGCCAGAAACTTTTTGTTGAGGAGGGTCTACCCAGCCATGTAATTATAAGCCGCCACAACCATAATAAGATAACCCACCCACCTCTGCTGCAACCCCAAATATTATGAATGGGAGACATGATTAGACTCTCATTCCCACCTGTCAGAGCTGCCTCAGGTCCCAGCTCACAAAGGACCAACGCCAGTGTCTCTTTATATACAAAAGCCTTTATTGGAGTTCATTGCTAATGTTACATCCGTGGCGCGCAACTCTACGTCTGTCACCCTAGACCGCCGAAGCTCCATCTGACTCCTCCCCTCCTCGGCACCAGTTTAACAGCCGAGCTTTGCCCCACCTTTTCCGTTTCTCCCTTTGCTCCTTTCTCCTCTGGGTCCTCCTGCCCTCTGGGGTCCCAACCCTCCTGGACTCTTCGGAAGCGGATTCCTCCGACTCCTCCCCCTGTCTCCGGCGGGCTTTGGGACCCGGCTCCCAATCCGGATTCTCTGCTGGCTCGCGCGCCTGCACATTTGAACTTGGCGCGCGCACCCAGCCAGTCACCTTCCTCCTAACGACTACACTGCTTCTGTCACTGCTCTCCCCTTCGGGGGGGGCAGGCCGCAGCTGACCTCCGCTCCGCCCCCCCACTCTCCGACGGAGGCGTGGTCAGTTCCGATCTGCGGGTTTCTCCTTCCTCCTCCCTACGCTCGGCCGGGGAAGCTGGCCCGGACCTCCAACTGCCACTTTGAGACTCACCGCTGGCCCCCCTTGCCCTAAACCTGGGCGCCTCTTTCTGGGAATCTTCTGATTCACTGGAGATACTCATTGAATCTCTCGGGTCACTGTCGTACCCTCCTAAGCTCCCCTCAGATTCACTCTCCAATTCCTCTTCCCCCTGTGGCTCTCCCCCTGAGCCCCTGACACCACCCATTCATTCTTCCCTGCATCTGTTTATTTTAATATTGAATTTCAGTTGGATGGGCTTTATTGGTTTAGTATTTGATTGTTGCTTAATTTTTTTGCGTTCCCTCATACAGTATGCTGCTTGGAGAAATGTTTTTATAAGGCAGCTAATAACGGGAATGAATAAATGAATCATTTTGGAATGAAAGCAAATTAACCGGGCTCCAATTGTTGCCGCCCTGCCCCCGCACACCAAATGCGCACCTACTAATATTTCTCGCTCTGCAGATAGTTCAGAGACACCACAAGCCTCAAGGACTCTCTCTTCGTGGGGGAAATGACCCTGTAAGCGGCTTCCATGAAACTTCAGGAAAATGAAGCCTGATGTCAGGAACCGGAGTCAGGCATGATCAGCAAGAAAATACAGACGTACCTCAGCTCCCAAACGCCTTGGGAGTCAAACGTTCAGGCTCTCAAATGATTGAAAACCAGAAATGAGTGTTCCAGTTTTCGAACATCCTTTTGGAAGCCAAACATCTGACATGGCTTCTGATGGAAGCTCCTGCAGCCAATCAGAAGCCATGTTTTGGTTTCCGAACGTTTCGGAAGTCGAACGGACTTCCGTAACGGATCCCATTCGACTTCCGAGGTACGACTGTACCCAGTGTAGGTGAAGTTAACTCTTTATTCAAAGAAATCGAAACAGCACAGGCCTAGTGATGACAGCAGCTCTTCCCATTAGGTCTTCCCCAATGAGGCAATTGTGGGGGCTGAATGTCCCCACCGCTCCCTAAGATTCCTCCTCTCCCTGGGTCCTTCCCAAACTATTAGAATTCAAATAAAATCTGTGGCACTCTGGGGCTGACTGCTTGGCCCACCGCCATCTTGACTGGAAGCCAAATGTTGAGCTTTTTTAAAGGATTTGACCCCAGGGACCGGATTAAATCGACCAGCGGGCCAGATATTCCCAAACAATCTCAGGCTCCTTCATCTATTTTCTCATTGCTCTTCCCTCTTCATTCCTCTACATTTTCTGGGAGACTAGCAGTGAGGCAAGTTGGTCACAGCAGGAGGGAGAGACTCCCTGGCTCAGGGGTCAACAAGGGGTCGGTTCTCTATGTGCAAGATCATGCGCGTGCATGAGCGCATGTGGCCGTGATTTCCAGCATCTGCGCCTGTGCAAACATGATTTTCAGCATCTGAGCATGCTCAGACATGAATTCCAGCACTGTGGAAGTGAATCGCCACGCCACGCCGCACCGGTTTAGTGCAGTGTATGGGGACTCGCTGAGCGGGCGGCTCAGTTCGGGGGCCAGTTAAACAACCTCTGTGGACCACTTATGGCCCATGGGCCTTAGGTTGCCTACCCCTGCCCTGGCTTCTTCAGCAACCTGTCTCATCCCTGTCTCCTGTCCCCCTTCCTCTCCTGCCATTGATTCTGGACTGCTCTCTGCCCCAGCCTCTCCCTGCTCACTAAACCCTGTTGCCTCTTCAGCTTCCGACATCTCCTCCTCCCCATCTGCCCCCTCTTCTCCCTCAAACCACCACCCCACCACCAATCCCCTGGCTCTGAACCTTCTTCCCCCGGGGGTTCCCTTGGGGTTCCCCAACTGGTACCTCTCACCATTCCTCTGCACCCAGCCAGTCCATGACATCTGATCGTTTAGTCACTGGCTCTCCAGTAGACTCTAAGCAAGGAGTGCAGAACACAAAAGAGGTAATGTTAGATGCCAAGTGTGCAATTAGATACCTTTGGTCCTCTCTGTGTGTCTGGTGTGGGTGTTTAATTAAAAGATGGACAGCTCGTTTTCCAGACCAGTTTCACCCAGAGGTGGAAAGCGCTGGCAGAAGTTGCACAATTTGAAGGCAGAGAAGTAATAATAATAATAATAATAATAATTTTTATTTATACCCCACCCATCTGGCTGAGTTTCCCCAGTCACTCTGGGTGGCTCCCAATCAAGTATTAAAAACAATACAGCGTTAAATATTAAAAACTTCCCTAAACAGGGCTGCCTTCAGATGTCTTTTAAAAATAGGATCGCTACTTATTTCCTTCACATCTGAAGGGAGGGCGTTCCACAGGGCGGGCGCCACTACCGAGAAGGCCCTCTGTCTGGTTCCCTGTAACCTCACTTCTCGCAATGAGGGAACTGCCAGAAGGCCCTTGGCGCTGGATTTCAGTGTCCGGGCAGAAAGATGGGGGTGGAGACGCTCCTTCAGGTATACAGGACCGAGGCCATTTAGGGCTTTCAAGGTCAGCACCAACACTTTGAATTGTGCTCGGAAATGTACTGGGAGCCAATGCAGATCTCTCAGAACCGGTGTTATGTGGTCCCGGCGGCCACTCCCAGTCACCAGTCCAGCTGCCGCATTCTGGATTAATTGCAGTTTCTGGGTCACCTTCAAAGGTAGCCCCACGTAGAGCGCATTGCAGTAGTCTATTTGCAAATGTGCAGCATCTTAACTTGTCCTTTCCACAACTCCCCTAATATGAGGACTTTCTGCACTTAATTGAGCCATTGGAGAAGTTCATTTGATTCACCTTTGCAATGCAAACCTGCAAAATTCACTCTTCTCAAGGCGAATTGAAACACAGCTCTCCTTCTGAAGCCGCACTTTCTCTGAATTTTGCAATGCAGTTATCCAGCCAAAGAATGGATGCAAAAAAAAGAAAAAAAGTTCTTATTCATGAAAAGTATGTTCAAAAAGGCAGTTGGTATTGGTGGAAATAATGATTCGCAGAAATGCATTGGGTTCCAGGGAAATCGCTTGCAAAATAAGTGAGTGCTAGGCAAAATTGCATGGGAAAATGTGCACATTGGAAAGAACACATTCTCAAATGCGCAGGAGTTTTCACACAGACTTTTTATGAACAAATTTGTAGTCTCTTGGGATGAACTTGCCTACTAAGGAGTAAGTCCAGTTAGATTCAATGGGACGTACTCCCAGTAGCCCAATGGGCCAGTGGATCAGGATCCCTGCATTGCTAGAAGTTGGGGCTAGATCACCCTCACGGTCTCTTCCAGTTCTACAATTTTGTGATTCTAAGTGGGGTTAGACACGGGTCTAAGGGACCCGGGTGGTGCTGTGGGTTAAACCACAGAGCCTAGGACCTGCCGATCACAAGGTCGGCAGTTCGAATCCCCGCAATGGGGTGACCTCCTATTGCTCGGTCCCTGCTCCTTCCAACCTAGCAGTTCAAAGCACGTCAAAGTGCAAGTAGATAAATAGGTACTGCTCTGGCGGGAAGGTAAACGGTGTTTCCGTGCGCTGCTCTGGTTCACCAGAGGCGGCTTAGTCATGCTGGCCACATGACCTGGAAGCTGTACACCGGCTCCCTCGGCCAATAAAGCGAGATGAGCGCCGCAACCCCAGAGCCAGTCACGACTGAACCTAATGGTCAGGGGTCCCTTTACCTTTACCTTAGGCAAAATTGCATAGGAAAATGTGCACATTGGAAGGAACACATTCTCAAATGTGCAGGAGTTTTCACACAGACTTTTTATGAACAAATTTGTAGCCTCCTGCAGCACTGGGATGAGCTTGCCTACTAAGGAGTAAATCCTATTAGATTCAATGGGACTTATTCCCAGTAGCCCAATGGGTCAGTGGATCAGGATCCCTGCATTGCTGGAAGTTGGGGCTAGATCACCCTCACGGTCCCTTCCAGTTCTACAGTTCTGTGATTCTAAGTGGGGTTAGGATTGCAGCCTTGTTGTTTTTGACGGCTTGCTTGCATGATAGACAGGTCGGCCGGCAGGCAATTGCAGGCAGGCAATTTCCCAGGCTGCACCCATCACTGTGTCATTCTGGAACATTCTGGAAGAAAATGGCACCCCCTCCACACACACACACAGAGTCGGTCACCTTTTGCTCTTGTCCCCAAAGCATGCAGTGCCCTAGGCATTATGGGAAAATAAAATAAGATCAGTTGCTTTCACTAGAGAAAGGTGAGCTTGCTGTGAATGAGTGACAAACTGCTATGAGCAGGAGAATGGAACCGGCACCATTTATCATGCCCATTCATTCCTCAAGGCATTCCTCATGCTGAATTAAACCTGAATGGGCCCCCATTTGGTTCAGTTGCTCATTCACTGCAAAATAAACGCAACATCCCTGCGGCACAGAGCAGCTGCACTACTTTAACTTGGTAAAAAGACTTGCGCAGTACAATCCTCTGCAGGTCTACTCAGCCATAAGCCCCATTAAGTTCAATGGGACTTGCTCCCAGGTAAGATTGCAGCCTAAGGAAGATATATGTAAGAGTTTATTTTGCAGTCGTGTTCAATACAAAGAAAGGAGGTCTTTACAGTTGTCACTGCTGCAGTTTTGTTCCAGTGGAAAAAAAAACTGATAACATCTCAAGCTAAAAGATCTTCTACTCTTTAGTATGTAGATGGTGTGCATTTATAGGTTGGGGGTGGGGAGGTTTTCCTCTTTAGCTCTGTCAATTCTGCCAAAACTCTACACAGAAAACTGACAAGGTTAAACTCGTAACAACCTGATCATTCTTTATTGCAATTTATTTGCACTGGAGCAAACTAAGTTGGCTGAATTCGAGTCCCACTGAAATCAAGTTAAACATGGCTGACACCTCATTGATTTCAGTGGGGCTGGACTACATGAGCCTGGATGCAACCCACCATTGTTTAATTATGTGTCTATGGTGTCTCTTCTGTATTCATACCCTCTGGTGTGAAGGGTGATTCATTTCATGGGGACCAAATTCCATTTTCTCCTTACTTGGTCTTTTTTTCTTGCCCCTTGCTGGGATCAAGTGGACTTGGTGGTCTCAGAACCTTTCCCTCTCACGTAGATATGGGCAGGAAGTACAGTGGTACCTCAGGTTAAGTACTTAATTCGTTCCGGAGGTCCATTCTTAACCTGAAACTGTTCTTAACCTGAAGCACCACTTTAGCTAATGGGGCCTCCCGCTGCTGCTGCACGATTTCTGTTCTTATTCTGAAGCAAAGTTCTTAAACTGAAACACTATTTCTGGGTTAGCGGAGTCTGTAACCTGAAGCATATGTAACCCGAGGTACCACTGTACTGCAAAATGATTCCCCGCTCCACTCACTCTGTGGTTAGGTTTTTCAGCAACAGGAACTTCACCTGTGACAATTTTGTGCCCCCTTGCATACATGAGCAAGGCAGGGAATTCACAAAGTAAGGGCCACCCTATGTTAAATGTGGAGGAACTGCTGGGATCAGAGGCACCAGCTTGCCAGGGTGATCAGGAGAGCCAACGTTGCATGTGGATGACATCGGGATGTCACTCACGGGACGTCAGGACACTGGGAGGAGATGTGGGCAGAGCCGAACACAGCAGCCGTATAGGAGGAGGAGGGGAAGGAGCCAGCCACTAGAGTTGGGCCGCTGTCAGCTCCACGTTTCCCCTTCGCAGTTTGTGGACATTGGGGGACCCGGCCTCTACCTGGCCCCTACCCCAAAGATATATGGTGACCCTGAAAGGGCTCATAATCTGGTGAACCGGGTTCGCTTCCCCGCTCCTCCACATGCAGCTGCTGGGTGACCTTGGGCCAGTCACACTTCTCTGAAGTCTCTCAGCCCCACTCACCTCACAGAGTGTTTGTTGTGGGAGAGGAAGGGAAAGGAGATTGTTAGCCGCTTTGAGACTCCTTCGGGTAGTGATAAAGCTGGGTATCAAATCCAAACTCTTCTTCTTCTTGGCCACCTGAAAAAGCCCCCGCCACTGTGGGGTGCCCCCTACCACCCAGGAGTGGGTGGCAAGTTCTTCTCCCTCTCTCATAACACTGGAATCTCCAGGTCAGATTAAAGGAGGTACTTCTTCATGCATCAATTGGCCGAACGGTGGAACTCACTGCCACAAGAAGCAGTGGTGGCCACCATCTTGGATGGCTTTAAAAGAGCATGGCTTTGGGGTAAAGGTATCAATGGCCACTAGCCAAGACAATTACGCTTTGCCTCCATAGTCAGAGACACTAAATGCTTCTTAATACCAGCTGCTGGAAACCCCTGGAAGGGAGAGTGTTGGTGTGCTTCTGTGGATTTTGGCTTTTGATTTTGACCCAGCTTAAGCGGTGGACTCGTAATTTGGGGAACCGGGTTTGCGTCTCCGCTCCTCCACATGCAGCTGCTGGGTGACCTTGGGCCAGTCACACTTCTCTGAAGTCTCTCAGCCCCACTCACCTCACAGAGTGTTTGTTGTGGGGGAGGAAGGGAAAGGAGAATGTGAACCGCTTTGAGACTCCTTAGGGTAGTGATAAAGCGGGATATCACATCCAAACTCTTCTTGTTGTTGTTTTGAGGACTCATTGAGGAGGGGGTAACCATGGATGCCACCTTGAAGAAAAAGGTGGGATAGAAACACAATAATTAAAATAATAAATTGATCTGGCCTTTGGCATGATGCTGCCAATGTTCTTGCCGGTCTGCCTCTGACTCCATTGTCTCCCCACTTCTGCTTCTGCCACCCCATCAAGGATTGTGAATGCCACCCCCTCCATGACATGGTGGCATGGAGGTTAGAGTGCCAAACTAGGACCTGGGAGACCAGAGTTCGAATCCCAGCTCCGCCACGAAGCTCACTGGGTGATCTTCGGCCAGTCACAAGGCTTTCTCGGTGGACATTCTGGGATGAAATCAGAAACCGTGACGGCTTCTGTAAATCTGGGACTGTCCCTGGAAAATAGGACACTTGGAGGGTCTGTGTTTGTTTTCCCTTCCGGTGAGGGTCACCCTTCCAAGGTCCCATTCGCTGGCTGGCTTCATTTCCATCCAGTATACAGTGGTACCTTGGTTCTCAGACTTAATCTGTTCCGGAAGTCTGTTCCAAAACCAAAGCGTTCCAAAACCAAGGCACACTTTCCCATAGAAAGCAATGCAAAACAGATTAATCCGTTCCAGACTTTTAAAAACAACCACTAAAACAGTAATTTAACATGAATTTTACTATCTAACGAATCATTCAGTAGCTGAACTGGGTTCCACACAGTCACAAAAAAACAAAACAAAAGAGCTGCAAAAAGAAAAATGCAAAATAAATAGCAAAACCAGACAGACCTCAGTGTAACACTCAAAACGGAAGCATAACACTCAAAACAGAGCACGTTCAGCTTCCAAAAAACGTTCACAAACCGGAACACTTACTTCTGGGTTTGCAGTGTTTGGGTTCCAAGTTGTTTGAGTAGCAAGGCGCTTGAGAACCAAGGTAAAAGGTAAACGTAAAGGGATCCATGACCGTTAAGTCCAGTCATGAACGACTCTGGGGTTGTGGCGCTCATCTCGCTTTACTGGTCGAGGGAGCCAGCATTTGTTTGCAGACAGCTTCCGGGTCATGTGGCCAGCTTGACTAAGCCACTTCTGGCGAACCAGAGCAGTGCACAGAAATGCTGTTTTATCTTCCCGCTGGAGTGGTACCTATTTATCTACTTGCACTTTGACGTGCTTTCGAACTGCTAGGTTGGCAGGAGCAGGGACTGAGCAACGGGAGCTCACCCCGTCACGGGGATTCGAACTGCTGACCTTCCGATTGGCAAGCCCTAGGCTTTGTGGTTTAGACCACAGAGCCACCCACCACTGTATAAATATCAAATTTAACACATCAAATTTAAATAAGACAGCATCTTATTTAACCATGCCAGCTTCCAGCCACCCCCTTGCAGTGCCATTTTGCAAACTGCTTTGCTCCTGGTTCCCTTTCGGGGGCAGCTTGTGCCTGGCATTCATTTGTGCAGGGTTCACTGAGCAAACGCTTCCCCCTTGCCCCCCCCTCCTCCAGCATCCAATATCCAATGTCAAGCCCTCCTGCAGCTGCCTGCTGCTTTTCACCCAGCAAAGTCAATCAGATGTCATTCCCGACCATTGCCTTGGTGACCACAGCAGCCTCCAGCGATACAGAGGAGCCGACAGCATAGCCTCTCCATGTGCCAGGGAAACTTTTGCTAACTCAGCGGGTTGCGGGACAGAGAGGGGAAATGCTGTCCGGAATGGATAAGCGACTTCTCTGTTAAATTCCCGGGCTTGCCACAGACGCTAAAACTACAACAGCCAAGGCAGTTGCGAGAGCCTCTCCAATAACGTCTGCTTTCTTCTCCTCGCAGAGACCGACATGTCTCCTTTTCTCCGTATTGGATTGTCCAACTACGACAGCGGTCCCTATCTCCCTTCCCAGGGGGATGTGATCGATCCGTATTGCGCAGTGATAGTCAAGGAAGCAGTGGAGTCGGGTAAGTACTTTATTCTTACATTTGAGCATGCATGCGCTTAATAACAGCAACAATATTTTATTTTATTTTTATATGCTGCCCATCTGACTGGGTTTCCCTAGCCACTCTGGGAGGCTTCCAGCAAAATATTAAAAACACAAGTGAAATGTCAAACGTTAAAAGCATTCCCTGTACAGGGCTGCCTTCAGATGTCTTCTATAAGTCATATAGCTGTTTATCTGCTTGACATCTGACAGGAGGGTGTTCCACAGGGCGGGCGCCACTACCGAGAAGGCCCTCTGCCTGGTTCCTTGTACCTTCATTTCTCACAGTGAGGGAACCACCAGAAGACCTTCAGATCTGGACCTCGGTGTCCAGGATGAACAATGGCCAAAGGTCAGGGCCGGCCAACCTGTGAGGCAAGGGGAGGTGACAGCCTCATTGCGGCAGGATCCATAGGGACAGCAGATCCCAATGTAGAGATTTGTGGGCCACCCACAAATATTGTTCTTGATCTTCACTCACCCTTCTTCCCTGGTGAGGAAGGGGGTGCCATTTTGTGGTTCCCCTCAGGTGCCAAAATGTCTTGGGCCAGCCCTACTGGGGGAGATGCAGCCTGAGTCTACCAGAGTGAGTTTCAAATCACACATTAACATTGATTGATTGATTGATTGATTGAGGATCGATTGATAACATTTGTATACCCTGCTCTCCGGCCTAAAAGCATTCCAGAGTGGCTTACGTATACAATAGTCAAAACAAGACAGCCCCCGCTTGCAGGGTTACAATCTAAAGAAGCACAGCACACAAGGGGAAAGGAACAAGGAGGGCAGAGGAAAATCAAAACTCAGGCACCAATTTCTAAACAGTTGGTGTTCCTACAATGGCCGACTGGCACAGTTCAGGGGCAGGAAGGAGCTGGTGGAGTGAGTTCTGCTTCCCAGCGCTCCCACTGCTGGAATGGCTGTCTCAGATGAGGGAAGGAGGCCTGATGCAGTCGGTATTTTATATGTTCTTGTCCATAGCTGTCAAGTGTCCCTTATTTGGTGGGACAGTCCCTTATCCCAGCGCCATGTCCCGCTGCTGTCCCTTATTGATGATGTCCCTTAAATAAGCTACTGAAGGTAATGGGGCCCTTTCTATGTCCAGCTGTTCTTTGTCAACAACAAATTGTTGCTGTTTTTTTGTGTTGAATATATGCTATATGGTAATTTATGGACCTAATAGGTCCATAAATCTAAAGCAATTTGCACGTAACAAAATATGTATTTTATCAAAGTAATTGTTGATCCCTTATTTTGGCTGCTGATCCCTTATTTTTGAGGCTGCTGGTCCCTTCTTTTCAAATCTGTAAGTTGACAGTTATGTTCTTGTCTGTCATGGTTTTATTTTCAAACCAAGATTCATATAGAATCATAGAATTCTAAGTTGGAAGGGACAACGAGGGTCCTCTAGTCCAACTCCCTGCAATGTTGTTGTTGTTGTTTTTAAAAATGCCCACTGTGGGATTCGAACCCACATCTCATGGTCTACCAACTGAGCTAGCCTAGCTGTTGTTCTTATATTCCCATTAATTGTTATGTTGCCCATTCATTCATTCATTCATTCAATTTATATCCTGCTCTTCCTCCCAAAGGAGTCCAGGAATGGCAAACGCAGCCATGATTATTTTCACATATTCTAACAACAGTTTTACAAAATTGTCTCAGGGTTGCCAGAATCTGAGAGATGCCAGAAGCAGTGTCTTTCAGCCATCAAACAGGAATGATTTTAGATTCCTCCTCAAAGTCAATAACGAGGAAGACAGGTGTACCTCACCGGGGTGGGCGTTCCACAAATGGGGAGCCACCACAGAAAAGGCCCTGTCGCAGGTTGGTGGCAACAGAGCAGCCTGCAGTTGGGTCAGAGAAAGAGCAGATAGACACTACTTCATCCTTTCCCTCCTGTTCATTTCCCAGCTCCAAAATTGCCCTCCGTCAGCTGCTTTTTTTACCCACAGGGAGAAAGATTCAATTGTCCCATCTTTTCCCCCAAAGTTTTCTACATGCCTGGGTACTATTTCTTTTTTTCTATTCTTCTTTTTGTCTTATCTTACTCTGTACACTTGTAATTATGTATTTTTTAATCTTTCAATAAAATAAGAAGAGGTAAAGCAGCTTGCTCAGGCTAGATTTTCCCCCCTTTTTCCTTTTTGAGGGGGGAAACAACTACAGTAAAAGGAAGGGATTAAGCATGGGAACATAGGAAATTGTCTTTCTCCTATCGAGCTCAGTATTGTCTGCACGGACTGGCAGCTCTCCTGGATTTCAGACAGGGAGTCATTGCCAGCCCTACCTAGGACTTGAACCCGCAGCCTTCTACATGCCAAGCAGATGTTCTGTCACTTAGCTATGACACTGGCCCTAATTTTCTCTAGTCAGCCTTCCTCTGTCCCATCCAACTTGCAGCCTTCCCAAGTGAATTTTGACTTTCTTTACAAAAGGAAAACAGCAGAATAAATAATTTGTATTTTAAAGTGCCTAATTTGGGCTAGTTTATTCTTCCTGTTTTTAACATGCAGCAGTATTTGAGTGCCACGCGATTTTAAGGAACGATTTAGGACTTGGCCATTCCAGAACTCCTCAATATGAATGGAAAACATCAGGAATCTACCTTATTATGTTCAGCACTCCAATTTCAGAACTGGGTAAAATAGGCCTTTATTCAAAACAGTGGCGCTAGGCAAAGAAAAGTACCTTTTAAAAGGAAAGGAAAATGGTGCTATTGTAGTCCTTAAAAAAAAAAAACACACCCAAAGAATAATCTTGAGATCCAAGAGCGCCGGCAAGCTAAAAATAATCCCTCTTAATGCAGAAAAGCATTTAGTCTTGCACAGAAAGGTCAGGGAACTTAATACACACACACACATCCCATAATGTCTTGTTGGGGAAAGAGCCAGCAAACTAAGAAGCTTTATAGAATCATGTTGCTTTGATGGAGAGGCTGAAATTGCCTAAACGAACACCCTCAAAAGAAATGGCTCCTTCTCCGCCAATATTACTGCCCGTTAATTAAATACACTGCAATCCACATAAGTCTCGAGGCAATTAATAGGATCTTATGAGATGTCTGGAAATCCCAGAGAGATATTGCTGCTTAGCCGACATTGGCTCAGCAGGTAAGACACAGCCACAGAACGTCAAGAAAAGTCCTTGGAACCTGGGATAATTCATCAGTACACAACATTGGTACTCCCCATAGAAACTGTCCCAGTCTCTATGTCCATCCTCTATGCCTCCTCCATGTTAGGTCCAGAGGGTAGCACTGTGAGAACGGGGCCTTTTCTGCAGTGGCTCCCAGTTTGTGGAATACTCTTCCACTTCAAACGGGTCTTTGGCTGTTTAATATTCTACAGCCTTTAAAATGTGTCTTGCTGTTTTGTTTTAATCATTCACTAGCTTCAACCCTGTATTTTATTCTGTCTTGTTTTCACCCTGTATTTTATGCGACTTGTTTCAGCTCTGAAATCTTATGATGATATATACATCTAATTAATTACCGTATTTTTCGCTCTATAAGACGCACCAGACCACAAGACGCGCCTAGTTTTTGGAGGAGGAAAACAAGAAAAAAAATATTCTGAATCTCAGAAGCCAGAACAGCAAGAGAGATCGCTGCGCAGTGAAAGCAGAAATCCCTCTTGCTGTTCTGGCTTCTGGGATAGCTGCGCAGCCTGCATTCGCTCCATAAGACGCACACACATTTCCCCTTACTTTTTAGGAGGGAAAAAGTGAGTCTTATAGAGCAAAAAATATGGTAATCTTAATGCAGGTCAAGCAAAAGTGTGAATGAGCCCCTACGTGATCTGATTATTATTATTATTAATAGTAATAATAGTACCCTGCCCATCTGACTGTGTTTCCCCAGCCACTCTGGGTGGCTCCTGACAGAATAATAATAATAATAAAGCAAAAACATAAAAAACTTCCCTAGACAGGGCTGCCTTCAGATGTCTTCTAAAAGTCAAATAGTTGTTTAACAAAGCAAGCCTTCCGTCTTCCTCAATGTTGCATGCATTTATGAGCTGCGATGGAGCAAATTCAGGGAGCAGGGCTGAACTTAAACTGCCTTGCAGATGATTCTGTTATTTTATTCGAACCTGCTGCCCACAAAGCAGCTCGCCCTGAAACAGAGGCCCGCAGGTGAGTAGGGCTGCTGTTGCCACTTCAGAAGAAAGGCTTTGATGAATCCTGATGAATCCTGCAGAGGATGAACTCGCTGCCCTTTCAAAACTCCTTTTGACCAAACAGGCCACCTGGATACCTGCGGCCTTCGGCCACCTGCCTGCCTTGGTGACATTTGCTTTTTGGAAGGCTCTGGTGTGTCTTTGAACTCTGCAGAATGAAGAGCTTCAAAGCCAAGCCTCAGCCACCCCTCCTCTAGTTACTTCCAGGATGGATTGCTGCAATGCGCTCTACATGGGGCTGCCTTTGAAGACTGTATGGAAGTTCCAATTAGTTTGGAAAGCAGCTGCTAAACTGCTAATAGGAGACCCAGGAGGTGGGATCATTTCACACCTGTTTGGAAAGAATGCATTGGTATCTTGTACATTTCCAGGCTCAAAGTGCTGGTGCTTCCCTTTGGCATATGACCCAAATATTATTGATTGATTGATTGATTGATTGATTGATTGCATGGCCATTTAAATGTGAGCATTCATAATTTAAATGCACAATAGAACATTCCCATTAAAACACGCACAGGGAATGCTTTTCAGCCCACTGGTTACATTCCCTTCTGGGGTGGCGAGTCTTCTCCTCCTCCTCCTCCTCCTCCTCCTCCTTCTTCTTTGGCGATACCTCATAGCCAAGTGTCTTCAAAAAACACAGTTTTAACAGTGAGTCTGTAAGTGACTGTGGAGGCCAATTCTGGATCCACACGTCCTTCCACAGTGGAGACATTGGTTTTCAGGCGGGAGTTGGTCATGGTGTGGATTTGCCAAACGTGCCTTCCAATTAATAATAATTATATATATATATATATATATATATATGCTTTCGTAGATTTTCACGGGTACAGGAATGCAGGTTTTGGTGTCCTCGGGTGTCTTCCCGTGTAAAAGTTGGGGTGTCTAGGCGACGTTGGCTCTTCGGATTTCTAGTTTTTCTAGTTTCTCTAGTTTCTTCGGATTTCTAGTTTCTCTACGGCCTCCCCAAGATACACAAAGAAGGAACACCACTCAGACCAATAGTCAGCTCCATAGGCTCACCTCTACAAAATCTCGCTAAATTTCTCGCCAAGCAACTTCAGCCCTATGCAGAATCCATCTCTTCACACGTTCCAAACTCCTTCCAGTTCATAGAAACAATAAAGAAGCAAAACCTACATCCCAATGACCTACTTGTGAGCTTCGATGTTGTATCTCTCTTCACACAAGTGCCCATTAATGAAGCCTTGACAGCCATTCAAAACAAATACAATCCCCCCGAATACATCTTGGACCTAACCAACCACTGCCTAACCAACACGTACTTCATCCACAATGGACAAAGATACAAACAGATAGAAGGAGCACCTATGGGATCACCCCTCTCACCGGTCATCGCAAACCTGTACATGGAACACTTTGAAACCAATGCTTTAGACAAGTCAGAACACAAACCCAAACTCTGGCTCAGATATGTTGACGACACCTTTGTAATTTGGCCACACGGGAAGGAAAAACTGGACAGCTTCCTCACACATCTCAACAGCCTACACCCCAAAATACAATTCACTATGGAAATAGAAGCCAACAACCAACTTCCCTTCCTTGACGTCCTAATCTACAAAAAACCTGATGGCTCCCTAGGACACACTATCTACCGGAAAAAAACACACACCAACCGCTACTTACATGCACAATCACACCACCACCCTGCACAAATAAACTCCGTAGCCAAGACTCTCATCTCCAGAACCAAACGCCTGGCTGACAAAGACCACTTGACAACTGAGTTACAGAATCTCTCAAATGTGTTAATTGCCAATGGATACCAGCAAAACAGGGTTACGAAGCTAATCCAAAAAGAAACACCCCCCAAAAACCAAGACACAGAAGAAAACAATGGCATGGCCCTCCTTCCTTATATCAAGGGCACTACAGATAAAATTAGCAAAATCCTCCATAAACACAATATCAAAACAGCCTTTTGCGCCAACCAAAAAATAGCCAATATCCTCAGAAACCCCAAGGATAAAATCCAGTTGGAAAACCAAGGGGTCTATGAAATACCCTGCAAAGTCTGCCCAGCCACGTACATTGGACAAACAAACAGACGAATAAATGCACGTATCGCAGAACACAAGAATGCCGTCAAAAAAGAAGATAAAACTTCCTCTCTTTTCCAACACATGAAAGAAACAGGACACGAAATTAATTTTGCAGATTCCAAATTGCTCTCTAACATGGAACATCACCACAAGAGAATAATCATGGAAGCCATCGAGATAGAGAAACACCCTCACAACATGAACAAGCGTGACGACACATCCCGCTTGCCAGACACCTGGAAATTAGCCCTCCCCACAAAAACTGACACCAGATCCAGAGGCACACAGAACGCCATCACCAATCAACCACACCAGACCCAAACCCAGACCCTCTCCACAGATAAATTACAGACACCATCCAGTAGCCAAACCACGATGGCACCTCCGGATGCTGCACCCCCCTGCAATCCCTACACAGATCTGGCTGGCACAGGCCACAAAACCACAGCTCGCCCCTATACACGAAGCCAAGCCAGAGCACAACAAAGCAGTACAGCCATCTTCTCAGAAAAACTCTTCACAAATTTCAAGAGGTCAAGACACAAAGGCTTTAGCAACTAATCCACACCTAATGACCCACCTAAGTGGTACTCAGGATATCACTCAAGAAATCACTCAAGATATCCCTCAAGCAATTAAGGAACAAAAGAAGAAAAGGCACACTAGCCTGGGAACTTCCTCTCTGCCCAGAACATTGGAGGCTATACACCACACCTCCTCAACAGTATTTATAGGAACTCAAACACTGAGATCCTGCTCTGTTCCAGTAACAAGAAGCCGAAAGCACCAGCCTGAAGATGACGAGTGAGACCTCGTCGAAACGTCGCCTAGACACCCCAACTTTTACACGGGAAGACACCCGAGGACACCAAAACCTGCATATATATATATATATATATATATATATATATATATATATACCCCACCCATCTGGCTGGGTTTCCCCAGCCACTCTGGGCGGCTTCCAACAAAGTAACAGTAGTCTGTTAAACATTAAAAGCTTCCCCAAAGAGGGCTGCCTTCAGATGTCTTCTAAAAGTCTGGTAGTTGTTCTTCTCTTTGACATCTGGTGGGAGGGCGTTCCACAGGGCAGGTGCCACCACCAAGAAGGCCCTCTGCCTGGTTCCCTGTAACCTCACTTCCCGCAGTGAGGGAACTGCCAGAAGACCCTCGGAGCTGGACCTCAGTGTCCCTGCAGAACGATAGGGATGGAGATGCTCCTTCAGGTATACTGGACCGAGGCCGTTTAGGGCTTTAAAGGTCAGCACCAGCACTTTGAATTGTGCTGGGAAATGTACTGGGAGCCAATGTAGGTCTTTCAAGACCAGTATTATGTGGTCTCGGTGGCCACTCCCAGTCACCAGTCTAGCTGCCACATTCTGGATTAGTATCTCCCTTTCGTCCTGAGTTTGAGCATCTTCAAAGCCCATGACACCTTTGGTAAAGGCTATTCTCCAACTGGAGCACTCGCAGGCCCGTGTTTCTCAGTTGTCGGTGTTTATACTACATTTGCCTTGAGAGAGTCTTTGAACCTCTTTTGTTGACCACCAGCATTACGCTTCCCATTTTTAAGTAGGGGCAGAGGGGGAAGTATTTGCTCCGGATGAGATGCAACTATTCAAATAAATCCTTTTGACCCTAGAGAATGGCCAATCTTATGTCCAGAAGAAGCCCACCATGTACCCACCTTGGAACAGCACTTTCGATGCTCACATCCACAGGGGGCGCGTAATGCACATCGTTGTGAAGGACAAGAGTGCGGAAATGGTCGCAGAAACGACGGTCGAACTCAATTTGGTTGCAGAGAAGTGCAAAAAGAAGAATGGGAAATCAGAAATTTGGGTAAGCGCCAGAGTCGTTGGTCCCTTGAAGGGCCGGATTTAGGTTTGATGAGGCCCTAAGCTACTGAAGGTAATGGGGCCCTTTCTATGTTCAGCTGTCCTTTGTCAACAACAAATTGTTACTGTTTTTTGTGTTGAATATATGCTATATGGTAATTTATGGACCTAATAGATATCTCAAGCCCTTTGCACATGTTGCCATGTAACCAGTCCTTGCAGAATGCAAGGTAAAGGATAAAGGGAACCCTGACCATTAGGTCCAGTCGTGGCCGACTCTGGGATTGCGGCGCTCATCTCGCTTTACTGGCCGAGGGAGCCGGCGTACAGCTTCCGGGTCCTGTGGCCAGCATGACTAAGCCGCTTCTGGCAAACCAGAGCAGCGCACGGAAACGGCGTTTACCTTCCCGCCGGAGCGGTACCTATTTATCTACTTGCACTTTGATGTGCTTTCAAATTGCTAGGTTGGCAGGAGCTGGGACCGAGCAACGGGAGCTCACCCCGTCGCGGGGATTCGAACCGCCGACCTTCTGATCAGCAAGTCCTAGAACCTGTAGTTTAACCCACAGCGCCACCTTAGAGAGATGCTCTACCACTGAGCTAATTAATGGAGACTCTTTTCCTTAAAAGCCATCTGCAGTCAATGGGAGTTGCCAGTTCCTGCAGAATTGAAACACTTGGTTTCAATAAGCCTGCCGTGAATTTGCTCAGTCTGAAGGACACTGTTGTAATAGACTTTGCTTAGATTTTTTTTAAAAATTCCCTTTGGGAAGGAAGAATAATTGGCAGTCATAAAACTGACTTGAGCTTGAATTCGTTCATGCCTCGCCAGGGAATTTTCTCCAAAAACGTCATCGAAAGCTTAATGAAGAAATGTAGAGAGCTGTATAGATCATGATGCAACTGTCCTGGAAGCTTTTGAAATGCACTTGTGTAAAACATTATTGCTGGGGACGCAGTACAACGTTTCTGAGGATCAGTGCTGTATTGACCTTCTTACATTTGTGATCACCAGACTGAATGATAAATTCAGGAGAGGGTCTAAATGCCTAGATCTGAACTGCACAGTGCAATCCTGTTGCAGAGTTGGGGCAGGTTCAGAAAAGGGGCCACTCAAATGGCCCCCTATTTAGATAATAATAATAATAATAATAATAATAATAATAATAATAATAATAATAATAATAATAATAAT
>JAXCMG010000011.1:35393427-35431933 GCA_034642415.1 Podarcis siculus
CTTTGCCAGTTGTGCTTGCTGTGGCTGATGGGAATTGTAGTCCAAAACATCTGTAGAGCACCAGTGTGAGGAAGATTGTCTAGTGGGGAAGGGGCAACCTGCTGCATCTCTGATGGAGAGGGAGGGGTTTGGAAGAGAGATCTCGTATTCTCTCGCAGTAAAATTATGCACAATGGCAATTGCTCCAAGCACATTAAAAACTTGGTTAAATTTGCATCTGCCCTCATTTACCTTAAACAAATGTTCCCCATGAAAATACGAAATCTTGCAAATAAGTGGATGTTTTACTCAGTGTTTCCAGACATTACAGCAAAGTAGTCTCCATCAATTGGCAGTAAGACGAATATGAAAAGGGGTTTCGAATGACTTAAAAAGAAAAGTACTTGCTTTCTTTTTTTAAAAAAAGATCATACAGTCTTTGAGTTGGCAAAGATGCAGGCTTTAAAATCTCCATTTTGGAGAGATTCAGTTCACTTGCAGGAACAACTGAGCTGGGAGCCAAAGCCACATGGCTCCTTCTTTGCTTGTTCCAGGAAGCACAAAGAGAAAAAGACTGAGAAGCAGAGTGTGGGTGGGGGGTGGGGAGAGCAGAGGCTGCTGAGTGCCTGCTTAGCCACACCCACTCTGGTAACGAACTCATGGCTCAGGTTAACCCTTTCATGCGTGCAATTGTGAGTCAGTAACTGTATATATTACAACAGAACCCTCTTACCGGAAGGGCCACTGCGAACCATTCCTCAATGTGAATTCAAAATCCTACCCAGCCTGGCTCCCCTTCATCACATACACAGCCCAACAAGACAATGACAGTAATCCACCAACAGCATACAAATCAATATGGCTAACCTGATCCAAAACACCCACCCACCCCACTCACACATGAAAACAAAGATCACCACAGCCAATCACAAACAAACAACCACACCCTCGGCCAACCCCAACCTCTCTCACCACCAAAGGAACACAAGTGAACAGCACAAGCACCACTGACACCAAACCCTACATACATTAAGCATAATAGAAACATCACCACCCCACCCTCACCCATCTTCCCTCCCTCCACCCCCCCTTTTTTCCCTTTTTTCCTTCTCCCCCTAATGTCTCAACAAATGAAACGGATTTGTAAAAGTGTTACATGGAAAAAATACGAGGCATTACACTTATTTCTGTAAAACAAGAAAATCTTTAATATATATATATATATTAAAAAATCCTACCCAGCTCCCTATATGCAAATGATGCAACCTCAAATATAGCATGTCAGTTTTGAAAAAAAAAAAGAAGAATGGAGTGCTTATGTGCCTCATATAGCTGTTGGAGGCAAACAACACCTATGAATTTAAAAATTTGAATAGTGTCCGCTGCAGGGGGATTCCCTCCCCTTTCCTCTGCATTGGTCCCAAAGGAGGATTGATGGGGGGGCGGAGAGAGAGTCAAAGATCACCTTAAAAGGAGGGATTTTCCTCAGGAACATAGCAGAAGAGAAAAGGGCTAAATTTCTACTCCACACTGGCTTTGATTCTCTCCCCAAACAGATGATCTTTGCCTTTAAAAAAAAAAAAACTTGCATGTTCTAAATGCAAAGACATATTTAATGTCCTGCCTCCACCTTGAACGTATTGCTATCGTACTAACAGTGGCTTCAGTTTTCTCCAGTCCTTATCCAGCTGACACCACTTATTTGAGGAAATTTGACCATCCCCCAAATTCAGAAAGACATTTACGCAAGCTAAATTCCATGTCTTGCCACCTGCACTATGGGAAGGCAGATATAGAAAGATTCCTTGTGGTGGAGGGGGTCTGCCCATGTAAGAGTGGTCAAATAGAAACTGTGGGCTACGTTCTATTCCATTGTAGATCTCAGAGCCTCTCTCGTAACCCTTCTTGTATGAAAAGTACTAGGGAGGACAGAGAAATATTATTTAAATGACCTCTTCTCCAACCAGAATCCACATGTCACTAGAAATGTACAGTAGCTAGATTTTATCCAATAGCCATAAGTCAAAGAAAGCAAGAGATTACACAGCGGCACAAGCAGTCATAAATCATTGCAGCTTATAGTGAAATCTTCTTGTTCTTTTATTTCCTAAATGGAGTTCTTAAGTGTTATGTACTGAAGTTCTCACCCTGGGCCAGCAGGGGGATGCTGTAGATAGTTATGCAAATAAGGGATCGAAAGTGACGTTCAGTGATTGGATAGTTTTAGAAAATTGTTACAGTTACGTTGTACTGGAGCTCTATATAAGCAGGCTGACTGAACCCTTCAGTTCAGTTCTGTTCTGGCCTGTGAATAAACAAGAGCTGTTTGAAGAATCGCTGTGTCATCTGATATGTTCACCCACAACTTAACATTAAGTCTATTTAATTAGTATATTGATTGTTAAATTCCATTCTGATCGTTTTTATCGTTTTTGTAAAGAACTACGCGGGAATTCTGGTTTTAGTATGCTGGCTGTTTGGCCATAATAATAAACATTCATTCATTTACTTGAGTGAGGAGCCTAGCCTTCCTGGGCCCAGATCCCAACACACGGCATTTATTTTGTTTTAAAGTCATTCTTCTCAAATATATATTATGAACGTTATCCTTACTCCAGACTCTCTCCTTTCTGTGTTTCAGGGGTCTTAACAAGCAAGGTTACCAGTGCAGACGTAAGAAACTTTTAGCATATCGCGTTATTTACAACTGCCAAAATAGAAACTGCAGTGCCACCCTGAAGAAAACCGAGAATGCTTAAAAAAAATTATCAAGCCAGCCATAGAAGCAAAGAGCGCATGTGTAAATGTGACCTACAAGAGCCATGTCACCTGTTATGTACTGAGTTGAATAGGATCCAAAATGCAGCAGTCTGATTGGTCCTAGAACAATAGGATTCAGAATGCAGCAGTCTGATTGGTCCTAGAACAATGCAGCAGTATGATTGGTTGGCAGGAACCACCCAATCATGCTCCAGATAGAAGTGAATCCACAACCTGGTTGGCTTACAGTAGAATTCCGGAATTAGCCAATCATGTGCAGCCCATTGTGTAAATAATGTATATAAAGCAGATACTTTGAGGGGACTTTCATTCATTCCTCCTCACCACCATGAGCTGAATAAAGAGCATGAAATCACTTTGTGACTCTGAGTATATTTCATCACCTCTCACAGACTACAGTAGGAATTAATGACAACATTCTCTATTGGTCTACTCTGAAGTAAGGCAAATTGAGATCAGTGGGACTTATGCCCAGGTCAGAAAGCATAGGGTTACAGCTGAAAAGTTCCTAATTTCTGGCTGGCTTGCGGGTCAACACACTCCCATTTCAGTCCAAACCTATGCTGGATCTCTCCTGTAATTTCTTATGAAATTCTGCATTCCGATGCGTTTTCCCACGAACCAGCTTCAGTCGGAATTGAGACAAAGTACAGTCTGGGCATGCTTTAAGCCACAAAGCCTGTTTTTTGTTAAATGCAATCCTAAAAGACAGTGGAGAGCAGGTAGAAGCTGCCTGCAGGTATATTCCGTCCGTGCAGCAGATTTGAGTCTCCAAGTCTTTTAGGGATTTCACCTTTTCCTTAGGGTCTCCAGGAAAAGTGCAAAATCGTCAAGTGATAAGCCAAAATCGAGGGGATACGCTGCTTTCTCATTGGCTCTGGGACTTTTGCAATTTGCTCCACCCAATCAGGAAGCAGCCCTATGCTGGCTTATTCCCACACAGGAAAGGTCCATGTCCTCTCTTTAAGAATGTACATTAGCTCCCAGTACGTTTCTGAGCACAATTCTAAGTGTTGGTGCTGACATTTAAAGCCCTAAACGGCCTTGGTCCTGTATACCGGAAGGAGCGTCTCCACCCCCATCGTTCAGCCCAGACACTGAGGTCCAGCTCCGAGGGCCTTCTGGCGGTTCCCTTCCTGCGAGAAGTGAGGTTACAGGGAACCAGGCAAAGGGCCTTCTCGGTAGTGGCACCCACCCTGTGCAAATGCCTTCCCTTCAGATGGCATTTTAAAAGACATCTGAAGGCATCCCTTTATTGTGAAGTTTTTAATGTTTGATGTTTTATCATATTTTAAATATTCTGTTTCCCCAGAGTGGCTGGGGAAACGCAGCCAGATGGGCGGGGTAGAAATAAATTATTATTATTATTATTATTATTATTATTATTATTATTATTATTATTATTATTTCTAATGTCCAATGCCGTATTTGCAATATTTCTCATACTGCTTGTGGCTGGCTTTAAAAGGGAATTAAACAAACCCATGAAGGATTAGGCTATAGCAGGGGTAGGCAACCTAAGGCCCGTGGGCCGGATGCGGCCCAATCGCCTTCTCAATCTGGCCTACGGACGGTCCAGGAATCGGCGTGTTTTTACATAAGTAGAATGTGTGCTTTTATTTAAAATGCATCTCTTACTTCTTGTGGCCCTTCAACAATGCTTTATATGGTTTGTTTTCCCTTCCCAGAATGCAATGCTGCCATTCACAAGAAGTGTATTGACAAAGTAATAGCAAAGTGTACGGGATCAGCCATCAACAGCAGAGAAACCATGGTATGTATATCTGAATGAAGTTCTTTTTTGTGAATCAGCTGAAGGTGGCCTGTATCTGAATGAAACTTCTTGTGAATCAGTTG
This sequence comes from Podarcis siculus, assembly GCA_034642415.1. Taxonomy (NCBI): domain Eukaryota; kingdom Metazoa; phylum Chordata; class Lepidosauria; order Squamata; family Lacertidae; genus Podarcis; species Podarcis siculus. The sequence goes on from JAXCMG010000011.1 coordinate 35,398,045, forward strand.
AGGGCGGTGTGCATCCGAATGAAGGTTTTTTTGTGAATCAGTTGAGGATGGTTAAAACACACCGGTTGCCAAGAGTTTGAAAACACTACACAGTCACACGAGGTGTAAACATGACGTCCGCGGGGAATTTAAGCGAATCCCATATGCATGGTGCAGGTTTCGCCCACCCCCCCCAAAAATCTAAACAACTCTGTGGGTGTCTGTCAGGAATTTTACTTTTTGAACCCTACACAAGGGAAAGGAATGGCTCCAGAATTTTTGCTGCCTGGGGCAGATTAGAAAATGGGGTCCCCTGTTGCAGTCTATCGTCCCCAAGGCCAGCAAACTTACTTTGGCAGCAGAGACAGAAAATCTCACCAGCATCTCTCGCCCTCCTGCCAGCACTAAGAAACGCAATGCTAATAACTGCAACAATTTGCTATACTTTTATGACATCCAAAATCGACCGCCTGATGCTGTTGCCTCACTCTGCCTAACAATAGAGCCGGCACTGATGCCACGGCTGAATGGGGTCTGAACTCACCTATCCTGACTTAAGTCCTGTTGGCTCTCATAATGCCATTGCCTCCGTGAGTTGCCTTGGGCAAGATGTCATCCTTTCTCTTTTACTCCAAAATGAGCTACCATATTTTTCGCTCTATAGGACGCACTTTTTCCCCTCCAAAAATTAAGGGGAAATGTGTGTGTATCCAATGGAGCGAATGCAGGCTCCTTGGCTTCAGTGATAGCAACGCAAAGCCTCCGAAGTGCAGAGGGAGCTCTCCCTCCACGCTCCGGAGGCTACGTGTTGCTTTCGCTGAAGCCTGGAGAGCGATAGGGGTTGGTGCTCACCGACCCCTCTCACTCTCCAGGCTTCAGGGATAGCCACCTGAAGCCTTTGGAGCGCAGCGGGAACTTGCGCTGCGCTCCAAAGGCTTCGGGTTCCTTTTGCTGAAGCCGGGAGAGCAAGACTCTCCCGGCTTCAGCAGAGAGGGAGAGCTGCGCAGCGCCCCTTCAGCCAAGCGGGAGGAGAAATGGAAGGGGCTCCGTTTCTCCTGCCGCTTCGCTGAAGGGGCGCTGAGCAGAGAGGGGGAGAATGTTTTTTTCTTGTTCTCCCCCTCTAAAGCAAGGTGCGTCCTATGGGCGGGTGCGTCCTATAGAGCGAAAAATACGGTACTTTGCAGACAAGCCGGATAAAATATTGGTATACAGCAGAGAGAGGGAACCTCCAGATGTTGCTGGACAGCAGTTCTCATTTCCCTGACGATTTGCCATCTTGACTGGGGCTGATGGGAGCTGGAGTCTAAACACATCTGGATGTCCACAGCTTTCTCATCCCTGGTCTATTGTGAAAGGGAGGGACAACATTTGATTACAGTCACTGCAGAATCCATCACATTGTTTATAATTCCTTTTTTGATTCATTTGCATTTGGACCATTTAGATTTGCAAAAGGGGAGCTTCTTGAAAGCTTGAACCCCTTTAGTTTTGTATGTTTTTGCAACACCAGAAGCAGGCCACTTGCGTCTTCTGACCCCGTCCTCTCTCTCTTTCACTTTTGCAGTTCCACAAAGAGAGGTTTAAGATTGACATGCCCCACCGATTTAAGGTCTACAATTACAAAAGCCCAACGTTCTGCGATCACTGCGGCACTCTGCTGTGGGGTCTGGCGCGGCAGGGTTTGAAATGTGATGGTAAGTCCAGGGACTCAGCTATAGAGCTGCAAATATAACATGAATAGAACGCAACCCGCAACGGTGCGTCTGCACACGCGCACGTTGTGATTCATCGCCTCTGCGCATGCGCGTGATGTCATTTTGCACTTCTGCGCATGCGTGAGCGGCGAAACCTGGCGGTAACCCTTTCCGGTACTTCCGGGTCACAACCTGAAAAAACGTATCATGAAGCAAACGTAACATGAGGCCTGACTGTATTATTATTATGAGGAATGGTTGAAGGAGCGGAGTTTTTTTAGACCGGAAAAGAGGAGACTGAGATAGCATAGCAATCTTCAAATATCTCAAGGGCTGTCACATGGAAGAGGGAGCATGCTTGTTTTTTCCTGCTCTGGGGGGTAGGACTCAAACCAGTGGCTTCAAGTTACAAGAAAGGAGATTCCGACTAAAGAACAGGAAGAATGTTCTGAGGGCAAGAGCTGTTTGACAGTGGAAGAGACTCCCTTGAGAGGTTGTGGAATCTCCTCCCTTGGAGGCTTCTAAGCAGAGGTTGGCCGGCCATCTGTCATGGATGCTTTAGTTGAGTTTCCTGAATTGCAGGGGGGCTGGACCACATGACCCTCACAGTCCCTTCCAACTCTACAATTCTAAGATTCCATGACAGATTTTTCACCCCTGTTTGTAACAGAAGGGGAAACAGCAGAGGGAGATAGGAGGAGATAGGAATCATTCTTCTGATGGTACAGTTCTCAGTGGGGAGGACCAGAGTTGAGCCTGCTTTCTGGTTGCCACTTCTCAGATGAGAGACCTACAGAGAATGTTAGGTAAAGGCTGGCAGCAGGATCAGGTCATTGATAACCATAGTTATCCTAAACCATAGTTTAACTGTGTGCTGGATGAAAAAGAAAGAGCTGTTTGACAGTGGAACGGTGTGCTGGGCCCAGGGTTAACCCGTGAAACGTGGTCCAGGACCGGTCCAGAATCCGAAGGTTCCACTAGGAGTCAGTCCGACAGGGCCAAGGCAGGACACGAGCCAGCAAACCAGGCAAGGACAGGTATAGGATCTCAGGCAGGATCTGACATATGACAATGTTGCTCCCGCAACCTGGGGCAGGGTCCGACAGTCTTTTATCTTTGTCGGGGTAACAGCCAGTCCTGACCCCCCCGGATACTCACCTCCCTGTTTTGCCCGAAGGCGAGCACTCCTCCTGCAAGTACTCAGGTCTCTCCTTCCCTCAGACCTTAGTCTCTGCAGCTCGGGAGACGTTGGTGGGTTACTAGACCCAGTGGCCATCTCAGCCTCCCCTGACCCAACCGGTAGTGGAGCAGCTGTAAGTGATGGCCCAGCTGGAGGCAACGAGGTAATCCCTGCATCTGGATCCAGGGCAGGCTCAGGCCCCTGACTTGGTCCAGCTGGTTTTGTTGCAGGGGAACCTGTGCAGACTGGGACTCTTCAGGATCAGGCTCCAGACTTGGTTCAGATGATGCCCGAGGTAAAGGACTGAGTCTCCTCTGGTTCTGAGTCCAAGGCCAAGTCCCAGGCCATCACAAACGGTCTCCCTTGGGAGGTGGTGGACTCTCCTTCCTTGCAGGTTTTTAAACAGAGGCTTGGATGGCCATCTGTCATGGATGCTTGAGTTGAGATTGCTGCAGGGGGTTGGACTAGATGACCCTCGGGGTCCCTTCCAACTGTATGATTTCATAATTCTGCATACCAGTTGGTGGAAACCAGTTGGTGGGCTTGGGTCCTGCTCGAAGGTTTCCCACTGGGTGGCCACTGGAAGACCAGGAGGCTGGACTCATTGCACCATTGGCCTGACCCAGCGGGCTCTTCTAATGTTCTTAACCTGTGGACTGGATTCTCTTAATGTTACCAGAACCTCACCTGCTGACTCCATGTCTTCCTTGCAGCCTGTGCCATGAACGTTCACCACAAGTGCCAAGCCAAAGTGGCAAATCTCTGTGGCATCAACCAGAAGCTCATGGCAGAAGCGCTGCAACTGATTGAGAGCCGGCAGCAGGTGGGCAAGCGGCGGCGTTCTTTGGCTCCTCTGGGGCAAAAAAGCACAGAAGGCTGGGGGCTTATGTATATTTCTTTGCACCTCTACAAAAGAGGATGTCCCATTCCCCCTGTGAATTTATTTTAGTTGGTTTGAAGTATCAGATGAAATGGGGGCTGGATTCCACCCTTGCACCTGCCGTCCAACTTTAGCTGGTGGGTGGGGCTGCCCCGCCTGCCCATCATCTGACGCCAACCTCATTATGACATCAGGTGACAACTTCAAAGCAGGCCCCTTTACTGTGGGTGCCAATCAGCTCATTGGTGCCAGGAGAAACCCCTAGCTTCAAAGGGCTTTGCTTCCGGTGACAATCAGCTGATGGTTGGTGACAACAAGCCATTTGAAGTCCATTTGCAAGTGATTCAGAGAAATGATTTGAAGATTGCTGGCAGCACCGATCAGGTGACAAAGACGTCCATTGACTAGGGCACTCTTGATGGTCCTGCATGCAGGTTTCCTCCAAGTTTCTGGTTGCCACGATAGAGACTCTGCCCTACCTTCACTGTCAGAGCCAGCAACGCTACCAGCTGCTGGAAGCCACAAGAGTGGCCTTTGTGCTCATGTTCTGCTTGTTTCCCATGGGCATCTAGTGGGCTACTGTGAGAACAGGATGCTAGAAGAGAGGGGCCATTTATCCGATCCTGCAGGCTCTTATTATTATTATTTTACAGCTGGCACCTTTAAAATGAAATGAAATACTTTATTGTCACTTGTACAACTTGTATACAGTGAGATTACACGAGCACCCCCCACTCAGCTCTCTTATTCTCAATTCCCCTCGTTTACTGACGCACACCCACCAAACCTGAAAGTCAGTTGCCCTGTTGTTATCTTTTCATTCAGCAGCCTAACAGCCCACGGATAGAAGCTATTCTTTACCCTGTTGGTGTGACTAATCGTGCTTCTATATCTTCTGCCCGAGGGCAAGAGATCAAGAAAGTGCCGGCCAGGTCATCTTTCCCTTGTTGGGCAAAAACTCATCTTCTCCCCACGGCCAGCCCAACTCTTTGACAAGTTGCTAAGAAGTGTGTTTGTTTCTGTGTGTGACCTGAATTCTGGTTGTAGGGTGTTTTCTTTGATTGTAGGGTGTCATCTATGGATAAACTCCATCGATTGTTATTTTTTTTAGTTTCCAATCTTGTGCCCCATACTAGATCCCACACTTGCACAGTGTCCAGCAAGCATGCTACGTGATTCATTCATTTCCTCGTTTTTACCATGAGGCAGGCTAGAAGCTTGCGGGAGTCAGAGAAGATCTTGAGAGAAGGACCTGTGGAAATTGTCTTCCCTGACAAAGACCCGACGCCCGCTCCTCCTCCAGTGCCAGGACCCCCAGCAGGGAAAAAAGGTGCTGTATTTTATCGTTTGAGTAAAGGTAAAGGGACCCCTGACCATTAGGTCCACTCGTGGCCGACTCTGGGGTTGCGGCGCTCATCTCGCTTTATTGGCTGAGGGAGCCGGCGTACAGCTTCCGGGTCATGTGGCCAGCATGACTAAGCCGCTTCTGGCGAACCAGAACAGCACACGGAAATGCTGTTTACCTTCCCGCCAGAGCGGTACCTATTTATCTACTTGCACTTTGACGTGCTTTCGAACTGCTAGGTTGGCAGGAGCAGGGACCGAGCAACGGGAGCTCACCCCCTCGCAGGGATTTGAACTGCTGACCTTCTGATCGGCAAGTCCTAGGCTCTGTGGTTTAACCCACAGCGCCACCCGCGTCCCAGTTATCGCTTGAGTAGCCACCTTATTTAGTGGCCTCCTTGGTCTATATATATGCTTCTGGCTTTAAACATTTACCTGCCAAATATTGAGAAAGAAGATAAAACAGGGACCTATACAAGACAAGGCCTGCAGTCAGTGGAAAGGCTGAGCTCAGAAGGTGATGGATTCTCCCTCACTGGAGACTTTTAGCAAAGGTTGGGTGGCCACCAATCAAGGATTCTTGAACTGATATTCCCTTTATTTCAGGGGTAGGACTAGATGACCCTGAGGGACCCTTCCAACTCTATGACTCCTGCACAGAGTGGTACGTGAATAACAATATTAATCTAAGGGCGATTCATTATTCCCAAGCTCCCTGAAAACAATGAATCACCCTTAGATTAATATTGTTATTCACGTTCCACCTTTCCTCCAAGGTGTTCAAGATGGTGGACACGGTTTTTTCCCCTCCCCCTTTTATCTTCACAACAATATTTGTCAAAATTACAGATACCCAAATACAGACGGTCATTTACCCTCGCTAGATTCAACGTGCTGCCATCTGCCTTTTTGCAGGGCAGATTCGAGGGTAAAACATACGTGGAACGAGTCTGCCCCTGCGGCTTGATGGAGGTAGAAACTGTCTCTCATGTCTTGTTATGCTGTCGTTTCTACGTGGATATACGCTCGGTTTTTATCACTCCTGTTATACAAAAATCTCCAAATGGGTCCGAACTTCAATGTCTAAAACCCCTGGTAGAGGACAAGGATCTAGAGATTACGCTAAGGGTGGCCAAATTCTGTGCGACTGCCATAAAACTTAGGGAACAAACTGTACTATCAAAATGACTAAGGTTTTAAATGATAATTTTAGGTTATATTTTAGTGATCAAGATTTAATATATACCGTATTTTTCGCTCTATAAGACGCACCAGACCACAAGACGCGCCTAGTTTTTGGAGGAGGAAAACAAGAAAAAAAATATTCTGAATCTCAGAAGCCAGAACAGCAAGAGAGATCACTGCGCAGCGAAAGCAGCGATCCCTCTTGCTGTTCTGGCTTCTGGGATACCTGTGCAGCCTTCATTCGCTCCATAAGACGCACACACATTTCCCCTTACTTTTTAGGAGGGAAAAAATGAGTCTTATAGAGCAAAAAATACGATATATATTTTAACTGCTGCTATATCTGAATTGTCTCTGTTATACCCAATTGCAATTCAATGTATTCCTGTTGTGTTTTATGGTTTTCCTGACCTGGAACTGGTCTGTGACTGTAATAATAAAATTCTATTCTTCACAACCACCTTGTGAAGTGGGTTAGGCTGAGAGACAGTCACCATCCCACAGGCACCCAGGACTGTGTCCCAGAAACACAGCCAAGAGTTTCAGGTGGCTTAAGCCAGCCAGCCCAGCTGCATCTGTCCTGGGTTACACTTTGCCATAAATTGGGTCGTTGGGTGGGAAGAGAGGTGCAGTGGGGTGCGTTCCCACAAGCAGTTAAGTCTCGTCAGTGCAATGGGAAGAGCTCTTTCAGCTAACGTGACTCCACTGGGATCCATTTCAGAGCCTCAGGGAGTTTCCTGGGAATCCCCTGCAGAAGACGTCCCGGGTCCCGATTCCCCGGTGGAACTGGAACCAAGGAAAGACCTCCCTGCTCAGCTGCCGAAGTTTACCATAGATGATTTTGTTTTGCACAAAATGTTGGGGAAAGGAAGCTTTGGCAAGGTAAGGAGTGAAAGCAAGAGCAGAAGACACAACGTACTGTTGGTGTTGGTGTTTTTCACAAAAACAAAGCCCTACTTGAATTAAATACAAAATACCACATGCAATTTATGGATTACTGTACAGTGGACGCTCTGGTTGCGAACGTGATCCATGCAGGATGCATGTTCGCAACCCGCAGCGCCCGCAACCTGCAGCGGCACGTTTGCACAGGCGCAGGTTGTGATTCGGCACTTCTGCGCATGCGCAAAGAGCGATTTAGCACTTCTGTGCATGCACAACCGCCGAAACCCGGAAGTAACCCGTTCCGGTATTTCCGGGTTTCGGCGGTCCGTAACCCAAAAAAATGCAAACTGAAGCGTCTGTAACCCGAGGTATGACTGTACAGTAGAACAGAGAATCAGGGTTGTATTAAGCATTAAACGAGAGCAGGGAACTCGATCCACATACTTCTTGCTCTTGAGACTCTTCCTAGGTCATATTGCCTCCCCAGGTTACACCCCTTCTCCCCAGCCCTCAAGACTATAGTCTGCACTCTCCTTAAGTGTTTTTACCTGGTTGGAATGTGTCCCTGGACTGGGATAATGTCTCTTGCTTGCCTGGGAGGAGGTGTGTGTGTGTACATGTGTGCATAGAAATCTCTGGCTTTTGCATAGCTTGCATGTAACGTAAAAGGGTAAAGGGGCCCCTGAACATTAGGTCCAGTCGTGGCCGACTCTGGGGTTGCGACGCTCATCTCACTTTATTGACCGAGGGAGCCAGCGTACAGTTCCAGGTCATGTGGCCAGCATGACTAAGCCGCTTCTGGAGAACCAGAGCAGCGCACGGAAATGCCGTTTGCCTTCCCGCCGGAGTGGTACCTATTTATCTACTTGCACTTTGACGTGCTTTCGAACTGCTAGGTTAGCAGGAGCAGGGACTGAGCAACAGGAGCTCACCTTGTCGTGGGGATTAGAACCGCCAACCTTCTGATCAGCAAGTCCTAGGCTCTGTGGTTTAACCCACAGCGCCACCTGCGTCCACAATAAAACTGACACCTGTTGCTCCACCTACTTTTTCCTTCAGCCCCGCCCACACGGCCTCTGAAAGATCACCCACGAAAGAGAGTGGCCTTTGAGGTGGGAAATGCTCCCCATCCCTGCACGACACCTTGGCTACTCGCTTTCAAATCAGTCTTTGCAAACATAGGGACTAGAAACTTGATAAACATTCAATCTGAGATTTTGGGTGAATTCTGCACTCAGTTCTGAATTGCATGCCTTTGCTTAACCTTGCCATGAATCGCAGCGTTTTGCAGTACCCTGGATTTATTTATTTTTGCCCAGGTCTTCCTTGTTGAGCTGAAGGACACGAACCAGTTTTTTGCCATGAAAGCTTTGAAGAAGGAGGTGGTGCTGATGGATGATGATGTTGAATGTACCATGGTGGAAAGGCGGGTCCTCTCTCTGGCTTGGGGACACCCGTTCCTCACTCATGTCTTCTGTACATTCCAGACAAAGGTAACCAATTTCTTTCCTGTTCACTCAGAATAGAGATTCTCATACTGTCTGCCTTCAGGACCCACTTGAGAAGGTCCACCAGTCACAAAATGGCAGCCAGTGGGGCATGGTTTTCAGATGAGTTTTAGTAATACAGTGGTACCTCAGGTTACAGACGCTTCAGGTTACAGACTCCGCTAACCCAGAAATATTACCTCGGGTTAATATTTCTCAGGATTATAACCTCGGGTTAATATTACCTCAGGATGAGAACAGAAATTGTGCAGTGGCAGCAGGAGGCCCCATTAGCTAAAGTGATACCTCAGGTTAAGAACGGACCTCCAGAACGATTTAAGTTCTTAACCCGAGGTACCACTGTAATAATAATAATAATAAATTTTATTTATACCCCGCCCTCCCCAGCCAAGACCAGGCTCAGGGCGGCTAACACCAGGTATAAAAACAATTGATTAAAACACAACTTAAAAACAAGATTAAAATACAACATTAAAATGCAGCCTCATTTCAGTAGAAACTCAAATCAAAAACTTTTTGAGGATGAAATCTTCACCAAGGCCAACTATCCAGACTGGCCTTCGTGGGCCAGAAAAAAAGCAAGGGAAGTCCCCATATAGGAGTTCCATCACAGAAGGAGAAAGGAAAAAGGAAGGGCCGTCTTATCCATAAGTGCTAGGGGTGCGGGGCACCCGGGCGCCGGGCTCTCAGAGTCTGGGGCCCGAGATTTGAGTCGGGGAAGAGCCCGCCCGTCGGTCGGAGTGTCGTGGCAGGTTCTTCTGCTGCGGGCAGCTCTGCGCCGTGAGTTCGGGGGCGACCGAGCCAGCGAGACACAGAGGCGGCTGGCTGGCTCTGCCCTCCTGTGAGTCTGGGACTGGGCAACCGGGAGGAGGCGCCGGGCAAATATTTGCACCCTGGTGCCGCATATGTTTAAGCCCTACTTCCAGGCACCCACATGTGTGGGTTGAACAGACAAGGAAATTCAGCTTAGCAGAGTTTCAAGTCCCATCTTTAGCAGAAAATACTGGAAGCATAGGAATTCAGCTGGAAAGCAAGCTGGCTCCCCCTTTTCTTAACAAAGAATCACACAACAGACTGAGAAGTAAGTTTAAAGCACACTTTACTTACTCATAACCATTCCTTGGTTCTCAGATGCAACAGCATTAAAAACTATACAGGTAAAATACTTCTATTTACAGTAGAAGTAGACTCAGGCATGTGCCTGAGCTGAAGCAACTGGATATATGTCTGCTCCCAGAAAGAGGGAGAGAGAAAGGAACAAGAAATGCTGGCTGCTCTTTCCCCCTCAGGAGAGGAGGGGAAATGATATCACACAGAGCCCTCTCTATCAATTACATGTCTATGGTCTGGGTCCGCCTATCAGCAATACAGCTCTGTGGTCTTAACCCCTTCACATGCTAACTAGCAAGAATATGCATTAGATTTGGTTGATAATTTCCCACAATGATAGACTTCCATCTTCAGCTAGTAGCTTTTGGAGAATGGGGCTTAAGAGCTTATCCACACTTCCCTTTGTCCCGTGATTTATTCCATTTGTCCCGTGATTTCTAGTCACTTTCTCTGGGAAAACCACCTGTAAAATGGGTATCATAAATCCTCTGGTTTCTCTTCAGATCGTATAAATCTTTCGCCTTTTATCATGAATCCATCCATTTGAGTTTCCCCACGAAAAAGCTGTCACTGAGGCAATGTTCCATTTCTTTTCTTGTGTTGTATGTTGCCCCAAAGACCATTTCATGATTATGATTTTAAGCCTTTTTTGTCATTTACTAGGAAAACCTGTTTTTTGTAATGGAATATCTCAACGGGGGTGACCTGATGTTTCACATCCAGATCTGCCACAAGTTTGACATTGGCAGAGCGAGGTAAGTTGGGGTCTGTTTTTGCTGCACGTTCCTGGAGAGACAGAGAAACTGCTCGAACGTACCACGGTCCTTGCAGGAGTAAATCGCCTCAAAATGCATGGTGTGTGGAGTCGGGATCGTTGCCGTTTACTTTCTCCTTAGGGCCACATTCATGCCAAACGTTTAAAGCATCGTGACAGCACTTTAAAGAGGCATGGCATTCCCCCCCAGCAAAGAATTCTGGGAGGTGTAGTTTCTTAAGGGTGCTGAGAGTTGTGAGGAGACCCCCCAGTCCCCTCACAGAACTACTATTCCCAGAGTTCCCTGTGAAGACGGATTGAGCTGAGGCCAGAGACGGCTGAAGACTGGAGTTGCCCATTGGCAGCTCTTTACAGGAATGTTCTCCATTTGCAGGCTATTTTTAAAAAAATCTGGGGGTGTTTTCAAGCACACACCCACCCACCCAATGCCTGCTGAGGTGGTACATTCCCACCAGAGGGTTATCCCATGTTGGAGCCTCTTTCTGTTTCTCTTCTTATGTAAAGGATGCTTTTTATTTATTTTTTAGTTCGTAAAACACGCATCAAAGACAGGGGGAACTATCTGGACAGCGTACAAAATAAACATCCCAATTTCAAACAGAAAGCAGCAGGCAGGGATGCCAACGTGCCCCAGGTTATGGGTGCCCAATGGCACCCATGGGGTAATGTGACGTCATGACATCACGTTACATTAACGTGGCCAGAGGCACTTCAGAGGCCTGGTAGGACCTCAGACGTGATTGCCGAGGCCTCATGGGGCTTTGGAGATCACACCTGATGTTATGTACTGAAGTTCTCACCCTGGGCCAGCAGGGGGATACTGTAGATAGTTATGCAAATGAAGGATCGAAAGTGACGTTCAGTGATTGGATAGTTTTAGAAAGTTGCTACAGTAACGTTGTACTGGAGCTCTATATAAGCAGGCTGACTGAGCCCTTCAGCTCAGTTCTGTTCTGGCCTCTGAATAAACAAGAGCTGTTTGAAGAATCGCTGTATCGTCTGATATGTTCACCCACAACATAACACCCGAGGCCTGGGAAACCTCCTACACAACTTTTGGTAGAAACTGGAAGTTACGTCAGAGCCCGCCCACAAAAAAAATCTTTGTGGGTGCCCGGGCTCCCAAGGCCCGCTATAGTTGCACCTATGGCAGCGCCCGTTTAATAATAATAATAATAATAATAATAATAATAATAATAATAATAATAATAATAATAATTTATTATTTATACCCCGCCCATCTGGCTGGGTTTCCCCAGCCACTCTGGGCGGCTTCCAACAGAACACTAAAATACAATAACCTATTAAACATTAAAGCTTCCCTAAACAGGGCTGCCTTCAGGTGTCTTCTAAAAGTCTGGTAGTTGTTTTTCTCTTTGACATCTGGTTGAACTGTTTTGTTTTAGAAAGCTGTGGTAAAAAGCTGCTTCTGTGGAACCTCTTTTGTTCGGCTGCTCCAGAGCACCGAGTCCCCAAAATAAAATAAAACACTAGCCTGAATCACATGAATGTAAAAAACCCCCCAAAAACCTAGAAGGTAAACACCAACCAAAGATTTAAAAATGGATTGAGGCATGATTAAAACAAATAGAACAAAGCAAATAAAATAAGCCCCAGTACCCCTGGGGATAATTTTTTAAAAAATCAATATTGAAACCGCTTTAGGGCTTTGTTTGGATTGAAGAGTGACTTGAAGTAAATTATTCATTAGAGCCGGGTGAGCGAAGGTGACTTTGGGCGTAGAAATCTGCCTGGTCTTCCTCTGTGATTCCAGAGTTGGATTTCTAAAAAATGTGGCCTGGCAATAATTCCACCACTCTGCTTTTCCCTGTCGCGAGGCAGGGTGGCAAAGGGAAGCCCTGGCTGAGTTTGCCCCCCTTGTGTGCAAGCCCCCAATGCTGAGGCTCTGCAAGAACTTCTGACAAGACAGAAGTACTGTTTTGGGGGGGACAGGAGGCAGGCAGGTGTGGAGGACTCCCTGGTCCTGAATGGGGTAACTGTGCCCCTGAAGGACCAGGTGCGCAGCCTGGGAGTCATTTTGGACTCACAGCTGTCCATGGAGGCACAGGTCAAATCCGTGTCAAGGGCCGCTGTTTACCAGCTCCATCTGGTACGCAGGCTGAGACCCTACCTACCTGCAGACTGCCTTGCCAGAGTGGTGCATGCTCTGGTTATCTCCCGCTTGGACTACTGCAATGCTCTCTACATGGGGCTACCTTTGAAGGTGACCCAGAAACTACAACTAATCCAGAACACGGCAGCTAGACTGGTGACTGGGAGTGGCCGCCAAGACCATATAACACCAGTCTCAAAAGACCTACACTGGCTCCCAGTACGTTTCCAAGCACAATTCAAAGTGTTGGTGCTGACCTTGAAAGCCCTAAATGGCCTCGGTCCAGTATATCTGAAGGAGCGTCTCCACCCCCATCGTTCTGCCTGGAAGCTGAGGTCCAGCACCGAGGGCCTTCTGGTGGTTTCCTCACTGCAAGAAGCAAAGCTACAGGGAACCAGGCAGAGGGCCTTCTTGGTGGTGGCACCCGCCCTGTGGAACGCCCTCCCACCAGATGTCAAAGAGAACAACTACCAGACTTTTAGAAGACATCTGAAGGCAGCCCTTTTTAGGGAAGCTTTTAATGTTTGAGGTATTACAGTATTTTAATATTTTTTTGGAAGCTGCCAGAGTGGCTGGGGAAGCCCAGCCAGATGGGCAGGGTATAAATAATAAATTATTATTATTATTTCCTTGAGGCGAAGCCCTTGCACAGCCTCACCGCTGCCCGGCTCCATCACCAGGGCAGCAGCGAGTATTTCTCCTCAGGCACCGAAATGCCTTGGGCCGCTCCTGGAACGGGGCCTTTGTGGAGCCCTGCACTTCTGAACCAAAGAAGAGAACTCTTAATCGTGGGTGTAGGGAGCGGAGAAAGTTCTTGCCCCCTGGTGAAGGAACTCTGCACGTTCTCAGGAGCATTCTCCCTATGCATCCCAACTGTTATCTGGCTCAGCTCTTGCCATTGCCAACAGGAAGGAGGGACGTCTCTAAGAAGGAAGATGGCTGGCGGTGCCACTATTTCTGCCGCCGCCACTCCTGGACTGGTTGAAAGGCTGCATTCCCACGGCAGTTTAATTCCATTTCCCCCAAATACCTCCTGCCCCCACCCCCATCATTGTGCCTTAATGTAGGTGTTTGCATAAAAGTTATTTGTCCTTTCCATCTGACAAAAGCGGTGAGCTGTAGATTCATTCAGGACAGGAAAAAGAAAGTGTCCCGTAACACAGCACCTAATTTAAGCAGCGGAACTCACTGCAACATGATTTGAGGATGGCCACTGGCTTAGGGTGGAGGATAGGTCTGTCAGTGGCTGTTATGAAATGAGGCTTATTATTATTATTATTATTATTATTATTGCCATGCCTTTTTCCTTGATGGGACTCAAGGTGGCTTAAAGATAAAAACAATAACCACTGGACCAGTACCCTGTGGGGGGGGGAAGATATTGGATATTGGGTTAAATATGAACCAATAAAATTAAGCCCGACCTGTCTCTGTTTTTCTCAGGTTTTATGCTGCTGAAATCATTTGCGGCTTGCAATTCCTTCATTCTCAAGGAATCATATACAGGTAGGAATTTTATCCTTGGCTAAGAGAGAAAGAATAATACAATCATAGAATTGCAGAGCTCGAAGGGACCCTGAGGGGCATCCAGTCCAACCCCCAGAAACGCAGGAATTTCAACATGCGGTTGTTGACATCCGTCTGTCTCAGGAGATAACGGCGGAGTGCACTTTTAGGAGAGAAGTCAAACAGCTGAAGAGTTACAGCGCCTGCTGTGGCTGTAGAGACCGAGACAGGAGAGACATGATTTGTTGCAGCTGGGGCAGAGGAAAGCGTCCGGCTGTGCTGCTGCAGATGCACCAGGGCATTTCTTCTCTGTGCGCTCCTCCTACCTGTCATTCCTCCTCAGCTCTTCCCCACAATACAACCCCACAATACCAGGACTTGTACCCGATACGACTTAACAATTGTTCTGTGTACAGTGGTACCTCAGGTTACAGACGCTTCAGGTTACAGACGCTTCAGGTTACAGACTCCGCTAACCCAGAAATATTACCTCGGGTTAAGAACTTTGCTTCAGGATGAGAACAGAAATCGTGTTCTGGTGCCGCGGCAGCAGCAGGAAGCCCCATTAGCTAAAGTGGTGCTTCAGGTTAAGAACAGTTTCAGGTTAAGAATGGACCTCCAGAACGAATTAAGTACTTAACCCGAGGTACCACAGTATATACAGCACATATTGATTAGATAACACATCTAGTCTTTCAAGAAAAGAGCCTTTTCAGAGATGTCGCCTGATTTTGCCTTGCAGAGACCTGAAGCTTGACAACGTTCTCCTAGACAAGGAAGGGCACATCAAGATTGCTGATTTTGGGATGTGCAAAGAGCACATGGGAGGGGACGCCAAGACAAGTACATTCTGTGGAACCCCCGATTATATTGCACCAGAGGTAAGTGGGGCTGTTAGCCGTGGCAACCAATGGAACTTCCCAGACCAGAGGCAGAATATCTCTGAATAACAGGGGTTGGGTCCAAATGGAAGAGAAGGGTTGAGACTTTTGTGCCCACCAGTAAACTCCCTGGAGGTATCTGGGTGCTTGGTGTAGGGAATTCAATTGTGATGGCCTGGGACTTAGTCTCAGACTCGGAACCAGAGCGGTCTCAGTCCGCACAGGATCCTTTGCCTCAGGCATCAGCTGAATCAAGTCTGGGGCTTGATCCTGAAGAGTCTCAGTCTGCACAGGTTCCCCTGCAACAAGCACCAGCTGGGCTGAGTCAGGGGCTTGAGCCTGCTCTGGCTCCAGATGCGGGGATTACCTCATTGCCTTCAGCTGGGCCATCACTTACAGCTGCTCCACTGCCAGTTGGGTCGGGAGGCGGCCCCTGGGTCTAGTAACCCACCGACGTCTCCCGAGCTGCAGAGGCTGAGGTCTGAGAGAAGGAGAGACCTGAGTACTCGCAGGAGGAGTGCTTGCCTTCGGGTGAAACAGGGAGGTGAGTCACTGGGGGATCAGGACCGGCCATTACGCTGACAAAGATAAAAGGCAGACCCCGCCCCTGGTTGTGGGAGCAACGTTGCTGTTTGCTAGAACATGCCT
This sequence comes from Podarcis siculus, assembly GCA_034642415.1. Lineage (NCBI taxonomy): Eukaryota > Metazoa > Chordata > Lepidosauria > Squamata > Lacertidae > Podarcis > Podarcis siculus. Next base: position 35,413,733 of record JAXCMG010000011.1, read on the forward strand.
GAGACCCTGTGCCTGACCTTGCCTGGTTCCCTGCCTCGTGTCCTGCCTTGGCCCTGTTGGACTGACTCCTCACCGAACCCTTGGATTTGGCACCGGATCTGGACCGCACAGCAATGCTCAAGGTCATGGGGTATCTTGTGGGCCTTCAGCTGTGGTTGGACTTCAACCTCCTTCACCCCAGCCAGCATGGTCAACAGGCAAGGGCACAGCAGGGCTGAAGCTCAGTGGTAGAATCATAGAAATGTAGGGTTGGAAGGGACCCCATGAGTCATCTAGTCCAACCCCCTGAAGTGCAGGAATCTCAACTAAATTACCCATGGCAGATGACCATCCAGCCTCCAAGAAAGGAGAGCCCATCACCTTCCAAGGGAGTCCATTCCAGCTCTTACCGTCAGAAAGTTCTTCCTGATGTTTAGTTGGAATCTTCTTTCTTGTAACTTGAATCCATTGGTTCAGGTCCTACCCTCCAGAGCAGGAGAAAAGAAGCTTGTTCTCTCTTCCATGTGACAGCCCTTGAGATATTTGAAGATTGCTATCATAATTGGGGATGCAGGTGGCACTGTGGGTTAAACCACAGAGCCTAGTACTTGCTGATCAGAAGGTCGCAGTTCGAATCCCCATGACGAGGTGAGCTCCCATTGCTCGGTCCCTGCTCCTGCCCACCTAGCAGTTCAAAAGCAGGTCAAAGTGCAAGTAGATTAATAGGTACCACTCCGGTAGGAAGGTAAACGGTGTTTCCGTGCGCTGCTCTGGTTTGCCAGAAGCGGCTTAGTCATGCTGGCCACATGACCCGGAAGCTGTACGCCGGCTCCCTCGGCCAATAAAGCGAGATGAGCGCCGCAACCCCAGAGTTAGCCATGACTGGACCTAATGGTCAGGGGTCCCTTTACCTTTTTATCATAATTGATCTCTTCTTATCCAGGCTAACCAAACCCAACTCCCTCAACCGTTCCTCATAAGGCTTGGTTTCCAGACCCTTGATCATCTTGGTAGAGCATCTGATTAACATAGAGAAGGTCCCAGGTTCAAATATCTGAAGGACTGCCACATGGTAGATGGAGCAATCTCGTTTTCTCCTGCCCTGGAGGGTAGAACTCAAACCAATGGCTCCAAGTGACAAGGAAGGAGATTCTGCTAGACATCAGGACAACCATCACTTTCTGATGGTAAGAGCTGTTTGACAGTGGAACAGTTTCCCTCAGGAGGTTGTGGACTCTCCTTCATTTGAGGTTTTTAAGCAGAGGTTGGATGACCATCTGTCATGGATGCTTGAGCTGAGATTCCCATATTGGAAGTGTGATTTAATAATAATAATAATAATAATAATAATAATAATAATAAATGAAATACTTTATTGTCACTTGTACAACTTGTATACAGTGAGATTACACGGGCACCCCCCGCTCAGCTCTCTTAGTCTTAATTCCCCTCGTTTACTGACGCACACCCACCAAACCCAAAAGTCAGTTGCCCTGTTGTTATCTTTTCATTCAGCAGCCTAACAGCCCAGGGATAGAAGCTGTTCTTTACCCTGTTGGTGTTACTAATCAGGCTTCTATATCTTCTGCCCGAGGGCAGGAGATCAAGAAAGTGCCGGCCAGGGTGTGAATCATCCCTGAGGATTTTCCTCACTCTCCTGAGGCAACGTTCTTCCGCTATGTCATCCAGTGGATTCACAGGACAGCCCATAATATCTTGCGCTGTATTCACCACCTTCTGTAGGCACTTCCTATCAGTTGATGTCAAATCAGCATACCAGTATGAAAGGACACTTTCTGTTGTGGACCGGTAGAAGGAGATCAATATATTATTGATATATATATAAATATATAAAAATTATTTATACTCTGCCCATCTGGCTGGATTTTCCCAGCTGCTCTGGGCGGCTTCCAATGAAAGATTAAAAATACATTAAAACATCAGCCATTAAAAACCTCCCTAAACAGGGCTGCCTTCAGATGTCTTCTAAATGTCAAATAGTTGTTTATTTCTTTGACATCTGATGGGAGGGTGTTCCACAGGGCGAATTCCCTTAAAAAAATAGCTTTAAAACTTTTTGCAGAGAAAGCTCAACTTTGGCCAAAAAGTTACCTCAGGATGCCTTCCAATTCTACAAGTCTATGATTCCGTGATTCAATCCCTCCATGGGAGAGAGAACGCTGCCTGAAATCCTGTAGAGCTGCTTTCAGACAGAGTAGGCCAAACTGGGCTTGTTGGACCAGTAGTCTGACTCAACATCAGGCAGTTTCCAATCATAGCTGTCAAGTGTCCCTTATTTGGCGGGAAAGTCCCTTATCCCAGCGCCGTGTCCCGCTGCTGTCCCTTATTGATGATGTCCCTTAAATTTCCCGGGTTTCAAAGGAAGCAGCTCCTCTCCCTCCCCCCCTGACGGCCAGGGAGGAGGGAGGCTCCAACTGTGTTGCTTGGCTGCGTTGCTCACCCAATAAGGAGTCTAAGAACGACTGGGGGGGTGGAGCTTGCATGCCTTGTGCCGATCAAATCGGCCACATTGCCTGGGGACTCACCTTTGCTCAGCGCTTCCCAGCGGAGAAGTGACAGTGGTTTTCCTTGCTGCATCCCCTTTGCCGGGTTGCTGCGCTGTGGGAACTACCGCTTGAGGCTTTGTTTGGCTGCTGGCTGGGCTTTCTGCCTTTGGCTCGGAGGGGCTCAGAAGCTGAACATACCTGTGCTTGGAAAATCTCTTATTTTGGCTGCTGATCCCTTATTTTCAAATCTGTAAGTTGACAGCTATGTTTCCAATGTTCCTATGTTGATGAGCGTTGAAGTCCACCAACATCTGAGGGAACCCCAGGTTCCTCGCCATTGGAATAAGACAACTCTGGGCTAGATGAGCCAGTGAGCTTGCTAGCTCATTGCAAGAAGTCCAGCTCTTACTGGTAAGCTTTCTTCACTTCTCCATCCCCTATCCATTATAGATTCTGCTGGGGCAGAAATACAACACGTCTGTTGACTGGTGGTCCTTTGGAGTCCTTCTCTACGAGATGCTAATTGGTCAGTCTCCCTTCCATGGTCAGGACGAAGAGGAACTCTTCCAGTCGATCCGCATGGACAGCCCGTTCTACCCTCGATGGCTTGACAAGGACGCAAGGGACCTTCTTGTGAAGGTCAGGTCAAGGAGAGAGGGAGGCAGGGATGAAGGAAGGATTGGACTGAGCAAAATCCCTTTCTACTAGAATAATTCTCCCCAACATTTCCTCATCTTTCCCTCATATGTAGAGTCATTTCCTTTGCACTAAATACGGTCGGTCGTTTTTCCTGATGGAATTTACTTTTAAAGATAAAATAAGAATTTATCTTTAAGGGTGCCTCCAGACTACCTCTGTTTTGGGGTTATTCTGGAAATGTCAGTGATGAATTTCCTTGCGAACTTCTTATTTTAAAAAAAGGTTTTAAAAATTGTTATTATTTATTAAATGTGTATACAGTGGTACCTCGGGTTACATACGCTTCAGGTTACATACGCTTCAGGTTACAGACTCCGCTAACCCAGAAATAGTGCTTCAGGTTAAGAACTTTGCTTCAGGATGAGAACAGAAATCGTGCTCTGGTGGCGCGGCAGCAGCAGGAGGCCCCATTAGCTAAAGTGGTGCTTCAGGCTAAGAACAGTTTCAGGTTAAGTACGGACCTCCGGAACGAATTAAGTACTTAACCTGAGGTACCACTGTATTGCCCTTCACCTGTATTCTCAGGTGATTGGGACGCGGGTGGCGCTGTGGGTAAAAGCCTCAGCTCCTAGGGCTTGCCGATCGAAAGGTCGGCGGTTCGAATCCCCGCGGTGGGGTGCGCTCCCGTTGCTCGGTCCCAGCGCCTGCCAACCTAGCAGTTCGAAAGCACCCTCGGGTGCAAGTAGATAAATAGGGACCGCTTTCTAGTGGGAAGGTAAACGGCGTTTCCGTGTGCGGCTCTGGCTCGCCAGAGCAGCGATGTCACGCTGGCCACGTGACCCGGAAGTGTCTGCGGACAGCGCTGGCTCCCGGCCTATAGAGTGAGATGGGCGCACAACCCCAGAGTCTGTCAAGACTGGCCCGTACGGGCAGGGGTACCTTTACCTTTACCTTGTATTCTCAGGGCAGTCCACAACATAAAAATGCAAGAGAAAACGCACGAAATACATAATAAAAACAAGAAGCAAACAACAGTAAGTGCTGTGCTGTTCTTTAATTTAGCGTTCTTTTGATTTCCAGCTTTTTGTAAGAGAACCGGAAAGGAGACTGGGAGCCAAAGGGAACATCCGCCAACATCCCTTTTTCCAAGAAATCAAGTGGGAAGCCATTGAAGCCAGAGCAGTCGAACCCCCTTTCAAGCCTAGAGTGGTGAGAGAGAGCGAAAAAAATCCTTAACCTTTCTCAGTTTCTTTGCTTCTCTTCGCAACTAAAAACAAATGATCCCTTGCAGATCAGAGGGGAGGTGGTTGAGTTTCCTTATTTGTGGACTCCAGATAATCTTACCATGTTTAGACTCATTTTATTATTATTATTATTTTAGATTCAGGTAGGTAGCCGTGTTGGTCTGACGCAGTCGAAATAAAAATAAAAAATTGTCCAGTAGCACCTTATAGACCAATTAAGTTAAAAAGTTGAAAGATGTTAATCTATTTTTGTATGCCACAACTGCGGCTCGTATTTTGTTAGCTAAAAAGTGGAAAACTCAAGAATTACCAACAGCAGATGAAGATGATGGATTTTATGGAGCTAGCCGATCTAACCGGAAGAGTCCGCGACCAGAAGGAGGAGGAACACCACAAAGAATGAGAGAAATTTAATGATTATTTAGCTAAATTTGTTAAGCTAAAAGTAACTGGAAATAGCATCCAGATACTTAATGGGCTTAGGATTGAATTTATGTTAACTGATAAAATAATATGTCTAATACAAGGAGGAGAAGATTTAAAGATGTTAATGTTTAATTTTAAGGGTATTAAAATTGGGATTTGGAAAACCGTTATAAGGATATGCAATGAAATTCAACTAAGGGGAAACGAGGAAATCGTTTTACAAAGTAAATAACTGTTATTTTCAATAAGGTTATGATTTATGTTTGTTATGTTTTGTTTGTTTTATGTTTTTGTTTGTCGCTGATATTGTAAAAACTAATAAAAATTTTAGTAAAACATATATATATATAGACCAATTAAGTTTGTTCTGGTATAAGCTTTCGTGTGCATGCACACTTCTTCAGATGCACACGAAAGCTTGTACCAGAACAAACTTAATTGGTCTATTGTATAAGGTGCTACTGGACAATTTTTTATTATTAGTTTTTATTTAGACTTTTTTTGTTTGCTTGTTTTTAAAACCTTTCATATACCGTGTATATTTTTTAAAATGCCAGGGCAGTTTCAAGGATGATAAAACATCATTTACACAATGGGCCCCACGTGATTGGCTAATTCCGGGATTGTCCTGTAGGCCAATCAGGTTGTGGATTCACTTCCACCTGGAGTTGGATTGGGTGGCTCCTACGGACCAATCAGACTGCTGCATTCTGAATCCTATTGTTCTAGGCCCAATCAGACTGCTGCATTCTGAATCCTATTGTTCTAGGCCCAATCAGACTGCTGCATTCTAAATCCTATTGTTCTAGAACCAATCAGACTGCTGCATTTTGGATCCTATTCAACTCAGTACTATACATAACAATATCAAACATCAGTTACAGTTGCAGCAGCGAGAGAAGCCAGGGGGAGCCTGATCCATTAGGGCAAATGGGGCGCAACCCCACCAGCTTTCCCCAGCCCTCACCTGTCTGTCTTCTTATTTACAACCTGTCCAGAAGGTGTTGCTGCTTGCTAGCTGTCTCTCAAGCTTGCCTTTTGTATAACTCAATAGCAGAGAGAATGGGGACAAAAGTAGAGCTCGTTGGTTCTGGCGCCACCTACTGTTGGGCTCCTTTCCTTCTGCCCTACGGGTCCCAATGGCCACCAACCACCACTGTAGTCAGGAAGAGCTTGGGAGAATCACTAAAGGCTTGGTTTCTCTTTGGAGGACTACAAATTCCATCACCCTTCATCCTGGCTGGGGCTGATGTGAGTTAGAGAGCCACAGGGATCCCTGGCCCTGTTTTTAAAGGTTCAAGAGCATCTTCTTAATGCAGGGACAGGTGCTGCCATATTGCCCTCCCAAGGTTGCTGGACTCCCATCTGCCTAGACGGTAGTCAGAGACGATGGGAGTTGTAGTCTAGCAACAGCATCTGGAAAGCACCGCATTAGCTTAAGCAATCTTTCTTAAACTTGGGTCTTCAGCTGTCGATGGACTACAGCTCCCATAATCTCTGACCACTGGTCCTGCTGCTAGCTAGGGATGATGGAAGTTGTCGTCTGCTGGAGACCCAGGTTTGAGAAACACTGTGCAACTCTCCCGCTGCCATTTCTGATGCTTCTAACTTCGTTTCCCCTCTCCCCTCTGCAAGAAATCCCCTGGCGACTGCAGCAACTTTGACAAAGAATTTCTGAACGAGAAACCCCGGCTGTCGTGCGGGGACCGCAGCCTCATCAACAGCATGGACCAAAACATGTTCCGAAGCTTTTCCTTTACCAACCCCATCATGGAAAAGTTGCTCTCCCGATAGTCCAGTGCCCTGGGATCAAGGTGGCTTCAAGAACAACAACAACAACCATGGCCTCCAAACTCCCAACTGGCCAAAGTCATGCTTCTCATCAGACGACGGAGGTGGTGGCCTGGATCCAAAGGTGCCCTTCTCCCAGTGGAAAGTCTCTTCTGCTAACAGAAGGGCTGCTTCCAACATGGCAGAAGAGGGTTGCACAAGAGAGGTGACCCCAAATTCCAGGGAAGTTCTTTCGTTTGAAGAAGCTCTTGCACAAGATTTTGCACAAGCTCAGAGGCCAGGGCTGGAGGGTGGCTTCATTAGGCAGCAGCTGAAGGAATTCAACCAACTTAGCCGGTGTAGGGCAGGCTGCATGGCCCACATCACTGTATCCTCCATCATCTGCTGCCAATTACTGCCTGCCGCCTGAGGCAGCCGCCTCACTCTGTCCAACAGGAGCACCGGCCCTGCTGAGAGACGGTGATTTTCCTCCCAAGCAAATGGGCAGTGGCAACAGCTGTGAGGACGATGGATAGCCTACACAGAGAGGAAGGCCCACTGAGAACATCTTCCCCAAAGTCCCCTGGAACTGGCACCGCACAAGCTCTTTTCAAGACCACGAGTTTTTACATGCCACGGCTGGCTATCTTCCTCATTCACCATGTTTCACGCCTAGCAATTCAGCCCCTGACACACTGCACCGTGGTTTGACAGAATGGCACTAATACATTCTCACCTCCTGCTATCTTCCTCATTCACTGTGTTTCACGCCTGGCAATTCAGCCCCTAACACACTGCACCGTGGTTTGACAGAACGGCACTAATACATTCTCGCCTCCTGCTGGCAGTTGTTTGGATCTGAGCCACTGTGGTTTGCTAAACGGTGTGGATGTCCCAGGAGGAACACCTAAGAAGGGAATATCTGCGATAACTTGGGGGCCTTTTACTCAGTTCCATCGTTCTGCCCTGCAGTGGAGAACCTCTGGTCTTCTGACCTTATAAGGCCCAACAAGAATCCTAACTGGCCTGTGAGGATGTTTTCTCCAAACCACATCCACTTGCCACCCCCCGAACACTGCACATGGCATCAGGGCAGATGTAGACGTGTCTGCAAAGGAAGAATGAGGAGCTTAAAGTGGGCTCCCCATTATTCCCTCTCAGGACCAATCAGCTGATTTTCACTGACACGGAGCCCCACTGGGATTGGCTGAGCCAGGGAGTAAGCCGTCAGGCATGCTCTCATTCAGCCAATGGGGTGGCCAGCTTTGATCAGCTGATGAGTCCTGAGAGACATCGTTTTGCAGCAGTTTGAGTTCAAAATGCAGACAACTGGACTTTAAGGGTGATGGCTGTCAGTGTCGATCAGCTGAGAGCCCTCATTCTGAAGTCCATTTGCAAGCAGTTTGCATACGAACTGGACTTCAACGTGAGCCGCATCGTAGCAAATCCTCCACATTTCCGTTAGTGTCCCGATCTACCTCCTTCATCCTTTCGAGATCCTGCTGTGATCCTGTGAGGCTTCTGCAAGATCTTCGTCTTGTGAGTTCCACCTCACAAGATTGTCAAGTCCCTGTGTGGTTTTCCTCACCTGTGAGAGCTCCTCCAGGTTGTTCGGATCTCTCTCCCTGTGGGACTCATGAGATAACTCAGCCCTGTTTGGCTTCAAGAGATACTGTGCGTTTCTCGTTTGATGCTTGCACTTCCCAAAGGTCATAGGTCAGTGGTAGAGAGCATGTGCTTTGCGTGGAGAAGGTCCCAAATTCAATCCCTGGTGTGGCGCTCACACAGGGTCCCCGGACGTTTAACGGTCTATTGATCCCTGTGCCCCCACTGTGCTCGCTTCCCCGCTGCCACCACCCTGTTACTCTCGGGTAAAACACTGAGTCCAGTCAGTTGTTAAAAGTGAACCAAAAAACCCAAGTTTATTTTACAGACATTAACAAGTTTATGGTTTCTCCAATAATATTCCTGTCAGTATCTTAACTTTAGTTTCTTTACCGGCCTGTACCTTCCTAATACCTTCTGACCGATCATCTCAACTGTTTGACTGACTCCTCTTAACAAATTCTCTCAATCTCTCACACCAGAGTAGCCCAACCCACAGACTTATCTCATCTGTCTCTTCCCACTCCAGACTGTCTTCTCCACCCTAACCCTAACTCTAACTCTCCCCCCCAAAAAAACTCTGTGCTTAAACCTTATACAGTGGTACCTCGTTACATACACTTCAGGTTACATACACTTCAGGTTAAACACTCTGCTAACCCAGAAATATTACCTCAGGTTAAGAACTTTGCTTCAGGATGAGAACAGAAATCATGCTCCGGCGGCACGGCAGCAGCGGGAGGCCCCATTAGCTAAAGTGGTGCTTCAGGTTAAGAACCGTTTCAGGTTAAGAATGGACCTCCGGAAGGAATTAAGTACTTAACCCGAGGTACCACTGTACACAGTTAACTCTGCCCCCTGGGTTGCCATTGGTTAAAAAGGTAAAGGGACCCCTGACCATTAGGTCCAGTCGTGGCCGACTCTGGGGTTGCGGCGCTCATCTCGCTCTATAGGCCGAGGGAGCCGGCGTACAGCTTCCGGGTGATGTGGCCGGCATGACTAAGCTGCTTCTGGCGAACCGGAGCAGCGCACAGAAACGCCGTTTACCTTCCCGCTGGAGCGGTACCTATTTATCTACTTGCACTTTGACGTGCTTTTGAACTGCTACGTTGGCAGGGGCAGGGACCGAGCAATGGGAGCTCACCCCGTCGCAGGGATTCAAACCGCTGACCTTTTGATCGCCAAGTCCTAGGCTCTGTGGTTTAACCCACAGCGCCACCTGCGTCCCATCCCATTGGTTAGTCATTTTACAATTAGTTAACCCTTTCCCTATGAACCCAGTATGATGTCACACACCTAGGAAATCAAACGCCCCCCCTGGCATCTCCAGTTAAAAGGGTGGAGGTAACAGGAAAAACTCTTTCTACCTGGGAAGATAAAAACATAAGCAGAACCTGCTGGACCAGGACAGTGGGCCATATGGTCCAGAATCCTGTTCTCACAGTGGCCAACCAGATACCAACCAGTTATAAGCTGCCTTATGTTTACTCTGGCCATAGACCCATCCAGCTCTGACAATGGCTCTCCAGGATTTCAGACCAGGGTCTCTCCCAGAGCTACCAGGATATCATAGAATCATAGACTTGTCGAGTTGGAAGGGATTCCGAGCGTCATCTAGTCCAACTCCCAGCAATGCAGGAATCTCGGCTAAAGCATACATGGCAGATGGCCATCCAACCTCTGCTTAAACACCACCAAGGAAGGAGAGTCCACCACTTTCTGAAGGAGTCTATTCCACTCTTGAACAGCTCTTACTGTCAGAAAGTTCTTCCTGATGTTTAGTCGGAATCTCCTTTCTTGTAACTTGAATCCATTGGTTCGGGTCCTGCCCTCCAGAGCAGGAGAAAACAAGCTGGCTCCATCCTCCATGTGACAGCCCTTGAGATATTTGAATGTGACTCACATCTCCTCCTCTTTTCTAGCCTAAACGTACCCAGCTCCTTCAACCGTTCCTCATAAGGCTTGGTTTCCAGACCCTTGATCATCTTGGTTGCCCTCCTCTGCACATGTTCCAGTTTGTCCATATCCTCCTTAAATTGTGGTGCCCAGAATTGGACACAGTACAGTGGTACCTCGGGTTAAGTACTTAATTCATTCTGGAGGTCCGTTCTTAACCTGAAACTGTTCTTAACCTGAAGCACCACTTTAGCTAATGGGGCCGCCTGCTGCCGCCGCGCCGCCGGAGCACGATTTCTGTTCTCATCCTGAAGCAACGTTCTTAACCCGAGGTAATATTTCTGGGTTAGCGGAGTCTGTAACCTGAAGCGTATGTAACCCGAGGTACCACTGTATTCCAAGTGTGGTCTGACCAAGACAGAATAGAGTAGCGCTATGACTTCCCTTGATCTGGACACTAGACTTCTGTTGATGCAACCTAGACTAGCATTAGCCTTTTTTGCTGCTGCATCACCTTGTTGACTCATGTTAAGCTTGTGGTCGACTAAAATCCCTAGATCCTTTTCACACGTACTACTGGCAATCCAGGTGCAGCTGGTTCTTCCTGTGTAAGTGTAGAACCTTAAATTTGTCCCTACTGGAATACGTTTTGCCCAGTTCTCCAATCTGGTAAGATCATCTTGAATCCCGATTCTGTCTTCAGGGCTTGAACCTTGGAACCTTCTGCATGCAAAGCAGATGTCCAGCCACTGAGATATGGACCACTTACATCAAAAGGTGATGTTCACCATCCTTCGCATAAGTGTCTCATGCGGTGGCATAACTAAGACCACGAACTCCATGCCTGCTGTATATCTTGCCTTAGCCATAGCCTAACTTATTACTCTGCCCAACATCGGGTGGCACGGCCTCTACTGAGAAGGACCCTGCAAATAGCACACAAATCTATGTGGCCCAGCCTTCCCACTCTGATTTTTGCAACATGCAGCTCTACTGTTTGCCCTGCCTATCATAATGATGGGTGTTTTGCTCATATGTACATAGGACTTCTAGTGGTGCTCATTCAATAGGTCTCCATAATCTGTTGTTGTTTTTCCCCTCCGGTCAATGGAAGAGCTCTCCCTATGTGCATATTCCTTACGGCCGGGTTGCAGTGTTTAATTAGATTTGTTAATAATACGGATTTTTGAAAACTGTTTGCGATGTTTGTACAGGTAAATAAAATGTTGTCCACGGTAATGGGAGCAAATGTTTTTATAGAGAGGCCAAAGCAGGTAATGCTCACAATGGCTGCAATGTGCTGTTCAGTAGTACATTGCATCAGAGCTGGCCTTAAGAGATGTTCATTTCTGAAAGCGAAAAGCATGAGATGAAGTTTTATGACGGTCATGAATAATAATAATAATAATTATTATTATTATTATTATTATTTGTTTATACCCAGCCCATCTGGCTGGGTTTCCCCAGCCACTCTGAGCGGCCTCCAGCAAAACACTAAAATACAATAACCTATTAAATGTTAAAAGCTTCCCTAAACAGGGCTGCCTTCAGATGTCTTCTAAAAGTTTGGTAGTTGTTTATCTCTTTGACATCTGATGGGAGGGGGTTCCACAGGGTGGGCGCCACTACCGAGAAGGCCCTCTGCCTGGTTCCCTGTAACTTGGCTTCTTGCAGTGAGGGAACCACCAGAAGGCTCTCGGCGCTGGACCTCAGTGTCCAAGCAGAACAATTTCTCACTTGTCCTCTTGCTCATGAGGTGATGAGGAAGGTTACTTCTTTCTCTCTCGAAAAATACATCTGGAGGAGGAAATTGGAAGGACGCCGCTCTTCCCCGCTTCCTCTTTCAGCTCTATGCTCTTTTCAAGGTTCAGGTTAACTCTACTGGATCCATCTTTTACCTAGATCACTTCGAAAGGTTTCGCGTGTGAACTTTCTATTTCTCTTAAGGGGAGGGGGCTGATCCCAAGGTGGGGAGAGAGAATTGACCAAAGGCAGAAACACCTACAGCACACAAATTTCAAAACAAATGTCACTGATAAATGTAGACCAGGGGTGGTTAGCTGTTTTTCACCCGAGGGCCACATATCAGCCTCCTAGGGGCCACATATCAGCAGAGAGTGTGGACAAAAGTAGGTGTGGCTGCCCTTCGCGGTCACAGGCAGGCAGCCACACTGCCACCCAGAACTTCCTTCAGCGAATCCATCCAGACCAGCTGAGGAGCTGGGGTTGTATCAGCCCATTTCTGTGCATCAAATGATCAATCTGATTACCAGGAAGGGAGACAGGGGCATCCCCACCAGGGCTCTTGGCGCTGCCCATCCCGTCGCTGCTGTGTCTGCTTTCTTTTTCTGCTTTTTGCCTCCCCTGTCAGAATTGGTGGAATCTTAAGCGGGGGAACAAAACAAAAATGCCTTAGGGGGGTGGATTAAACCCGCTCTACTGGGTGTTATCTCCTGCCAATCTAGCAGTTCGAAAGCACGTCAAACTGCAAGTAGATAAATAGGTACCACTCCGGTACCGATTTGCACATCTCACCTGCTGCGTACATGGGACTCCGTGCACCTTGGAGATTACATGTGCATAACCTTGCACACCAGCTATTTATGGGCACAGGCACACAGTGCACACCTGCTGAATGCAACCTGTGAACACCACTGCCGTGTACACAGGTTGCACACTCAAACGTAACGTGTGAACACAATGCAAGATATCTTCCCTGGTTGCCACTAAATGGAAATCTCAGGCCACAGCAACAAAGGAAGAGTGGATTTGTAAATTAAGTAAGTATATAGAATTGGCAAAATTAACTTCAATTATAAGATATCAATCAAATCAAAAGTTAAGAATGGAGCGGAAGTATTTCGAAGATTCTGTGTCGAAATATTGTTCTAAAAGTGACATGCTAATAGGCTTAGAATAAAAAAGGTAAGCAATAACGAAACCAATAAAGAAAGAAGGAAAAATCAGAAATTAACAAAAAAAAATTATTATAGAATGCAAGGGGGGAACGGTAGAAAGAAATATAAAGAAGTTGAATTGCTGTGGAGGGAAGTAGAGGGTGGCGGGTTTTATAATTAAGTGTATAATTATGCAGGTGTTGTAATTTAGATATTATATTTTATGTGAGGGAATCATTGGGAATTTTGGTTATTATGTATGTATGTATGTTGTTGTTGTTGTTTAGTTGTTTAGTCGTTTAGTCGTTTAGTAGTGTCCGACTCTTCATGACCCCATGGACCAGAGCACGCCAGGCACTCCTGTCTTCCACTGCCTCCCCCAGTTTGGTCAAACTCATGCTGGTAGCTTCGCAAACACTTTCCAACCATCTCGTCCTCTGTCGTCCCTTTCTGCTTGTGCCCTCAATCTTTCCCAACATCAGGGTCTTTTCCAGGGAGTCTTCTCTTCTCATGAGGTGGCCAAAGTATTGGAGCCTCAGCTTCAGGATCTGTCCTTCCAGTGAGCACTCAGGGCTGATTTCCTTCAGAATGGATCGGTTTGATCTTCTTGCAGTCCATGGGACTCTCAAGAGTCTCCTCCAGCACCATAATCCAAAAGCATCAATTCTTCGGCGATCAGCCTTCTTTATGGTCTAGCTCTCGCTTACATACATCGCTACTGGGAAAACCATGGCTTTAACTATATGTTAAGTTTCAATAAATATCTTGGGGGGGGGACCACAATGCAAGACACCCTCCCTGCGTTCTCTTCAATTGCTTTTGCGTGATGCCGGGTTTGTCCCTGAGAAAGTGCAAACCCTGGCTGTGGGTCACGTGCAGACTGAACAAGCCTTTTGGTGCTTCTCACCTTTTGAGATACCATCACCGCTTCTGGAAGACAGCCAGGCAGCTCGGCTGAGGATGACTCACTTTGCAAGAAACACCTGTCGACACTCGGTCACAATCGCCCCTCTATTTAAAGGAAATCTTAGCAGGGTGAGATTGTCATCAACCCAAAGTAAAAAGGGAGCTGGGCTCCTCTCAGTCGAACGACTCGGAACAGCTTGAACTGCTAAATTCCCACTTGTTGCAACAGAACTGGGTATTTCACGTGGGAGTGAAGAACAAAGAACCTTAGGAAACACGTTGGGCGTTATTTATTTATTTTAAGCCTTTGCTAACCGGGCGTTATGGCAAGCACCCCTCCCACTGGCTTGAGGCCCCAAAATAAAATGAAACAGAAGAATAAGAAAGAGGCAGGGCTGTCAAATGCAAACCTGAGAGATTGTCTTATTCCACACATGCGCTCTTGACGGCCTCAATCTGCGGAACTGGCACTATTACTGGGGACACATAATGCCTGTTCTACATTTGTAAGAAACTGATATTTTAGTGTGGCAGCACTTTGGAAGTCCCTCCTATTGACATCAGGCAGATGCCTTCATTGTTCTCTTTTCGACACCTGCTAAATATTCCTTTTGTTTGAACAAGCCTACCCAGATATATAGAACGTTGACATGCACCATATTTTTTGCTCTATAAGACTCACTTTTTCCCTCCTAAAAAGTAAGGGGAAATGTGTGTGCGTCTTATGGAGCGAATGCAGGCTGCGCAGCTATCACAGAAGCCAGAACAGCAAGAAGGATTGCTGCTTTCACTGCGCAGCGATCCCTCTTGCTGTTCTGGTTTCTGAGATTCAGAATATTTTTTTTCTTGTTTTCCTCCTCCAAAAACTAGGTGCGTCTTGTGGTCTGGTGCATCTTATAGAGCGAAAAATACGGTATTTTAATCTGTTTTTAGCTTATTGCTGTTTTTATTTTTAAGTTCTAAGTGCTTGCAAGTGTTTTCTTTTTTTCTTTATCTTTTGCAAACCACTTTGAGGTTTGTTGGGGGTGGGGTGTTACACTCAAAGGGTATACAGTCATACCTCGGGTTACAGACGATTCAGGTTGTGTGTTTTCGGGTTGGGAACCGCGTTGAACCCGGAAGTACCAGAACAGGCTAATTTCAGGTTTCGGCACTCGTGCATGTGCATGTGCAGAAATACTAAATCACACTTTGTGCATGCGCAGAAGCACTGAATCGCAACCCGTGCATGCACAGACGTGGCGCTGTGGGTTGTGAACTCTGCGGGTTGAGAACATGCCTCCCGCACGGATCACATTCGTAACCTGAGTGTCCACTGTATAATTTTTATGAAAGGAACAAATTAGATACATTGACATTTCTGGGGTCTGTGTGAGCGCAATTGTGTCATGTGTGAGTTTTTTCTCTGTAGGGAAAATCAGTAAACATAAGCCATGAAATCACATGGAACCCTGAACAGCCACAGCCACTCAGCATAGGAAAAACTAAGCAAGTTGGTGTACTCAGTGGAGTAGCGTGGGTTGTCAGCACCCGGGGCAAGGCAAGTAATTTGCGCCCCCTAACCCGTGGATTTGCGCCCCCTAACCCGTGGATCTGCCCTAACCCCAGATGTTGCGCCCGGTGCGGCCGGCCCCCCTTGCACCCCCCACGCTATGCCACTGGGTGTACTGTAGCTCCGATTCCTAGGTTCCTCACTTCTGCTTAACTTGCGGTGAAACAGGACGTTGTGAAGGTGAAGAATGGCTTTCTCTGCACTTCCCAGAGCCTCTGCAGAAGGAGGATGGACTGCAGGGTCAAATAACGACTTCTTCTCATGGAGATGTGGGCGGAGAAGTTGGCACATGAGAGCATCATGTGTAGGGGCTACTGATGCGATTGCAGGGCGTTCAACTGCGTTTGGAAAAGATCTATTGTCCTGCGGTGCTCGTGCTTTTACTAAGCTGTGAGTCAGCAGGAAGAAAGACATGAGGGGAGGTTCGGTTATTTGAGAGTCATTTCAAAAGAAGCAAGAAAGAATGTGAAACCGCTCTGGCTCGGCTGAACGGCAGCGCTTACAAAGACCAAGAATTTCACAAGGATTCAGAGAACAAAGTCTTTGTAGTGCAGGAGGCACCTCAGAACAAAAGAAGCATTTCAGGGAAGCCGCTGTCGACACATTACCAGCACCACCGTTGCAATCATTGTCATTTTTCAGACGCTCGATGCATATGCATAGCTGTCAACTTACAGATTTGAAAATAAGGGACCAGCAGCCAAAATAAGGGATTTTGCTTAGTTTATACAGAAATCCCGCACTGATGGAGCCATGCTGCTCTGGCTGCCACTGACTGTGTTTTGCAGGGGGTTGGACTAGATGATCCCAAGGGTCTACAACTCCCACAAAGAAAAGTGGCAGACAAAACTGATGAACGACGTTGAGATGGCAAAGCTTACAGGCAGAATTAGAAACCAGGAAGAGGACCTCTTTAATAAAGAATGGGGAAAGTTTATAATTTATTTGAAAAGCTATTGTAAAGAGTTACATACATTGGTAGGATTGACGGAAAACCTGTAGTAAAAAATTGAACTATGGATGGACAAATGATTTATAAAAATAGAGTTAGAAAAGGGATGCAGAGGGGGAAATCACTACATTAAGATGCTGCACTGGTTGGAGGGGATGCTAAGCAGCATGTCGGGGCTGCCGTCGTCCTGGCGCAAGGAGTTCCATCGGCCCTTCCCCGCCTGGGGGGGGGGAGGAGAGAGACTGTCACCCACGCCATCCGCGAGCCCAGAATGAGGTGGTTGCGCCGCCCTTCTGGGTCCCTCCCCATCCCCTCCTCTTCCTCCTCCCTCAGTGCCAGTGTGGTGTAGTGGTTAAGGGCGGTAGTCTCGTAATCTGGGGAACCGGGTTTGCTTCCCCGCTCCTCCACATGCAGCTGCTGGGTGACCTTGGGCCAGTCACACTTCTCTGAAGTCTCTCAGCCTCACTCCCCTCACAGAGTGTTTGTTGTGGGGGAGGAAGGGAAAGGAGATTGTTAGCCGCTTTGAGACTCCTGAAGGGGAGTGAAAGGCGGGATATCAAATCCAAACTCTTCTTCTTCTTCTTCTTCTTCTTCTTCTTCTTCTTCTTCAGGCTGCCGCCGCTGCCACCCCCAGCTTCCCCTGGCAGCGCGGCGGAAGTCTCGCAAGAGAGGGGCTGCCTGCCCGCCTGCTGCCACCCGTCTCCTCACAACGCGGCCCTGAGGGGGAAAAGGGAGAGACGGAGATGCGACAGCTCGTGCGCGCGCTCTCTCGCGACGGAGGACCCCGAGCTGCTGCTTCCCTCCCGAGCCGGGCAAGCATGAAACCCGGGAAATTTAAGGACATCATCAATAAGGGACAGCAGCGGGACACGGTGCTGGGATAAGGGAGTTTCCCACCAAATAAGGGACGGTTAACAGCTATGGCATATAGGGTCTCCAAGCAACTTTTGATGCATGGGGGGGGGGGGACGGACAACCCAGAACACTATGCTGCTAACAATAACCTCTAAAGCAAACCCAACAAACATCTGCAGAGAAAAAGAGTTTGCATTTGATATCCCGCTTTATCACTACCCGAATGAGTCTCAAAGCAACTAACCATCTCCTTTCCCTTCCTCCCCCACAACAAACACCCTGTGAGGTGAGTGGGGCTGAGAGACTTCAGAGAAGTGTGACTGGCCCAAGGTCACCCAGCAGCTGTATGTGGAGGAGCGGAGACGCAAACCCGGTTCACCAGATTACGAGTCTATCGCTCTTAACCACTACACCACACTGGCCACAGAGGCATAAGAACATGAGAAGAGCCTTCTGGATCAGGCCAGTTGCCCATCTAGTCCAGCAACCTCTTCTCCCAGTGGCCAACCAGATGTCTGTGGGAAACCCACAAGTGCAAGATCTGAGGGCGAGAGCATTTCCCCTCCTGTGGAAGCCAAACACAGTTATATCACGGCTAGCAGCCATTGGCAGCCCTCTCCTCTGTCAATTTATCTACAGTGGTGCCCCGCAAGACGAAATTAATTCGTTCCGCAAGTTTTGTCGTCTAGCGAATTTTTCGTCTTGCGAATCACGAAATCCCATAGGAATGCATTGAAAATCAATTAATGCGTTCCTATGGTCAAAAAAAGTCCAAACAAAGCCAAATTTGGTACAACAACAGTTTATTAACTGCTCTTTAAAGTCACACATACTGTAAAGAGCAGTTAAAAAATTGAAGGGAAAATAAATTAACTTTATAAACATGACAGAAAAGCATTTAAAAATCACAAAAATTCCCCAAAAACCCCCCACAAGCTCCCAGATTCCTGCAGAAACCTCTCCAACTGTTCCC
>JAXCMG010000011.1:35440721-35452822 GCA_034642415.1 Podarcis siculus
CTATCCGACGTTGACCAAAGGGTAACGGCGGGGGTAGCCGAGTTTTTGGTAGCAGTTCTCCAAGGAGCAGGTTAACAAGGAAAACCACTGACTCTATATGCATATATATATATATGTATGTAGCCAACTGCTGCCTTTTTTATATATATTTCAAGGCTTTTATATCTTATTTTCTCTTTTATGGTTTTATTTGTATAATGCCTAATAAAGGTTTGATAAGTAAGTAAGTAAGTCAAGCCGCTTCCAGAAATATCGCACAGCGCTCGTTTCCATGTTATTTGCTATCAGAAAAAAATGACAACATTTGTGTTATGTACTGAAGTTCTCACCCTGGGCCAGCAGGGGGATACTGTACATAATTATGCAAATAAGGGATTGAAAGTGACGTTCAGTGATTGGATAGTTTTAGAGTTGATACAGTTACGTTGTACTAGAGCTCTAGATAAGCAGGCTGACTGAACCCTTCAGTTCAGTTCTGTCCTGGCCTGTGAATAAACAAGAGCTGTTTGAAGAATCGCTGTGTCGTCTGATATGTTCACCCACAACTTAACAATTTGCGAGTAAGGCAGAGCGGTAAACTTGCACTAATACAAGTCCCGGAAATGGCTTTTAGGTCGTGTGAAAACTCAGGCATAAAGCACAATTTAACAGTTAGGGGGAAATCAGAAAAACAGCATAAACTTTGCCTTTATTTTCTGAGGACTACCGTTCTTGCTAGCCTGGCTCACGCCGATACAACGAAAGGCAGCCCGTTTGGTGGCAGGGAAACTTGGCAATGGCTGCATTTATATGATTCAGGGCCTTTGCTGATGCTCAAATCACAAGGTTCCTGGAACACCAAATGCAGTCAAAGGGGAATAAAACAGCAGCTAAGCTCCTGGGCTTTAAACAGGATGGCGGCTATTGTGTTTGCCCGCCGCTTACTTCAGCAAAGCCCCACAAAAGGCCGGCCGAGGTATATAAATAGCTCCTCTTTACAAAGGAAACTTCGTCAAACCAGTGGCTGCTAAAGCTGGGCTAGAGAGCTCCTGGGCCTTGGGCTGCTCACGCGACGGTCACTGAAGTGGGGTTACCTCGTGGCAACACTGTCCTGCGTAAAATCAACTTAAAAGTGCTCAGCAAGACTCCATCCCATATGTTTCCAGTGAGATAAAAAAATTAAGGCCTTAAATATATAATATAAATGGATGTGCCAGGCAAACACGTACATAAATGTATGCGCCACATGTTTGAGGCAGCACAGGAGGGCAGTCCTGGAGCCATTTTGGCTCCCAAACTGACCAAATGTTTTCTCTACAAGGTCAAAGGAAACTTGAAAAGCCTCCCCATTGTCTTTTCCTTCACAAATCCTGTCTTAAGGGTATATCTGTGTGTGAATAGGGTGAGCCTGTGACCTGGCTCAGGAACTAAGTATTTGTCACTACAAAAGACTGGCCAGGCTCTCCAGGGTATCCAATCAAGTAAGCATTAACAGGTAACCTGCCAGACAGGAGGTAAACAAAGCACTCAGATTTCTGTTGTAGACCACCCTTTCTGTGATGCAGGTATGATGTGTCTGGGGGTAGTCTTGGACTCCAGGGTGGACAATTTAAAATGTCTATATAAGGGCGGGCACACCTGTGTTCTGGGTCCTCCTCCTTCCCCTGCGTGTGAAGGGAGCACCCTGTGGCAACAGTTCAATAAAGATCAGGTTTACTAGCTGCTTTGCTTCTCAGTATTCTCTGGTTGGCCTCTGTTATTTTCTCCGACCAATGGAGAACCTGCAAAGGACTCTGTAAGGGCTCTTGTGTCCCCCGTAAGGGAATAAGGGCAGATTTTAGTTTATTACACCAGCCAGCATTAGATATATAAACAAGGTGCCAACCAGGGTTGCCATGTTTCAAAAAGTGAAAATCCAGACACAAAAGTTGTGCTTTTTTGGGCAAAGTTGTTGAGCTTCCCTGCCCCCCAACATTTCAGTGATTTCTGCCCCAACGCTGCTTAAGGGGGCTAAATTCCGGACATACAGCAACCCTACCTTAAACCAAGGTTACAGTGGCCAACACAAAATGTCTCGTTGCCATTTTTGGGACTAAATGATTCTAAAGTTTGGTTTTCCAAATGATGGACTGACTGTGACTGATTCTCCGTTAAACCTCTGGCTAGTTCAGGTGGCAACCTTGAGCTAGGTTTAGAAGACTGAGAACTGGAAGAAGAAGAGTCCCTTGATCCAGGGACAGTTCACATAACTATTCACCTATTCTGACCTCTTTTTCTTAATAGCGACATGGAGAATTCATAACATAAGAATATTCTCCACAACCGTGAGCAGGGCAATAGGACGGGGTAAGTGAAGACAAGCAACAACAATTGGGGGGTCGCATAACTCCATAGCCTCCAACATTTATCCAATGAAAATGTTGTTGTTGTTTAGTCGTTTAGTCGTGTCCGACTCTTCATGACCCCATGGACCAGAGCACGCCAGGCACTCCTGTCTTCCTCTGCCTCCCACAGTTTGGTCAAACTCATGCTGGTAGCTTCGAGAACACTGTCCAACCATCTCATCCTCTGTCGTCCCCTTCTCCTTGTGCCCTCCATCTTTCCCAGCATCAGGGTCTTTTCCAGGGAGTCTTCTCTTCTCATGAGGTGGCCAAAGTCTTGGAGCCTCAGCTTCACGATCTGTCCTTCCAGTGAGCACTCAGGGCTGATTTCCTTCAGAATGGAGAGGTCTGATCTTTTTGCAGTCCATAGGACTCTCAAGAGTCTCCTCCAGCACCATAATTCAAAAGCATCCATTCTTCGGCGATCAGCCTTCTTTATGGTCCAGCTCTCACTTCCATACATCACTATCCGATGAAAATAGGGATGTCCTAAGGAAAAGTGGGACATTCTGGGACCAAATCAGAAACCGGGACAGCTTCTGTAAATCCGGGGCTGTCCCTGGGAAATAGGGACATTTGGAGAATCTGGGTTGTGACCCTTGCGGTTGTTTCTGGTTGCAGCAAAGAGCGGAACTGTCTTAAGAAAACCTCTCTTGCTCGTTCCTGTTTCCTCATCTTCCCCCAACAGACACTAGAGGGTGCTGGAGCTATATTTTAAGAACTCATTTGGCTCAGACTGTTGTGGCCACAGACTTTATTACAAAAGCTCCGCTTCCCAGGCACGCATCCTTGAACTACCAGCTCCTGTTGGAAAGCCGCAGATGAATGCATCCCTTTCTTCCTTAGCAGTTCCCTAGTGCTGGAATGCCCTTCCATCTAGTGCCTCTTCCTTTTTTATTTCATTTAAGCTCCACTCCTCCAGCAAACCACTACTATGACATCTGAAAGCAGCTCTGTATAGGGAAGTTTTTAATGCTTGATGTCTTACTGTGTTTTACTTTGCTGGAAGCCGGCCAGAGTGGCTGGGGCAACCCAATCAGAGGGGTGACATATATATAAATATTATTATTATTATTATTATTATTATTATTATTATTATTATTATTGCTACTACTATAAAGATAAAGGGCAAAGGGACCCCTGACCATTAGGTCCACTCGTGGCCGACTCTGGGGTTGCGGCACTCATCTCGCTTTACTGACCGAGGGAGCCGGAGTACAGCTTCTGGGTCATGTGGCCAGCATGACTAAGCCACTTCTGGCGAACCAGAGCAGCGCACGGAAACGCCGTTTACCTTCCCGCCGGAGCGGTACCTATTTATCTACTTGCACTTTGACGTGCTTTCAAACTGCTAGGTTAGCAGGAGCAGGGACCGAGCAACGGGAGCTCACCCCGTCGCGGGGATTCAAACCGCCGACCTTCTGATAAGCAAGTCCTAGGCTCTGTGGTTTAACCCACAGTGCCACCCACGTCCCTTTGCTACTACTATATCTTGCCTTTAATTTTAGAATAAGCTTCCAGACAGGAGCTAGAATGCAAGACAGTGGTTCTCAAACTTCTGCCTCTGTGCCACACTTTCAGAAGAAAAATTTGCTTCTGCCACACCAATTATTATTATTATTATTACTGATAAGAAATACATCGCAAAACATAATTAGGATTGCCCCAGTATCTTGCTCTCGGTTTGAAAAGATATCTATCCATATTCTGCAAGCAATATTAATAATAATTCATACCATACAATACTACACTGAAATGTTTAAACATTCCTCTGATTGTCCTCAAATCTTTCTGCCACGCTTGCCGTCCACTCCTGCCACACCAACTTGTTTGCCACACAAAGAGAGAAACAGAGTACTTCATCTAGGAATTTGCAGCTTCCTAGGTTCCTTCCTAAGAACTGCAGCAAAGCAAAACGTTCTTACGTTGTGAATTGGCCCGATTATGCTGTGAACCACCCTGAGATCTATGGGTATAGGGCAGTTTACAAATTTAATAAATAAAAGGGGGGGCAGAAAAGAAAAACAGCTCAACTGCAAGCTGAAATTACAGGGCCACTGCTGGGCTTTGTCATACGCATTACACGCATCGGGATTTAAATCAATGTCCCCAAATAGCTCTACGGAAAGTTATGAATGGAAACATGTCCTGGGATGACCTCACTGCGCCTACCCCTAGGCAGAGTGGTGCATTTTCTCCTCCCTCTCTGTGCTTGAGGTCTTTACGTTTCAACAACCATCACTGAAGCAGGAGAGAGTTGGGTTGAATGAAACTGGCCTGCCTTCTGCTTGGCTATTCTGCCACCTCCCTATGCCTTGTGATAAATGCGTAATGCCCTAGGTTTTGGAGGTGACCTGGGAGCTTCACAGACTGAAATCGGTTGGGAACGAGCTATCTATCTTGGGTCCCAGGCAATGAACGATTGGGGCAAGCTTTATTTCAGGATGAGAAACCTCCGTTCCATATTGGTGTGTGCGTTTGCCTGAAGAGACCATGCACGAAAGCACTTTGTGATAAAGGTGTGACGATGCCCCGCAACTTGGATGGCATGTGTAATAAACGTAAATCTGCCCTTATTCCCTTATGGGGGACACAAGAGCCCTTATAGAGTCCTCTGTAGGTTCTCCATCGGTCAGAGAAAATAACAGAAGCCAACCAGAGAATATTGAGAAGCAAAGCAGCTCGTAAGCCTGATCTTTATTGATCTGTTGCAACAGGGTGCTCCCCTCACACGCAGGAGAAGGAGGAGGACCCATAACAAAGGTGTGTCTGCCCTTATATAGACATTTTAAATTGCCCGCCTTGGAGTCCAAGACCACCCCCCCCCCAGATACATCATACCTACATCACCGAAAGGGCGGTCTACAACAGAAATCTGAGTGCTTTGTTTACCTCCTGTCTGGCAGGTTACCTGTTAATGCTTACTTGATTGGATACCCTGGGGAGCCTGGCCAGTCTTTTGTAATGACAAATACTTAGTTCCTCAGGGCCCTCTTGTGACAGAGCGTTCCACCAAGTCGGGGCCAGTACTGAAAAGGCCCTGGCCCTATTTGAGACCAATCTAACCACCTTGCGACCTGGGACCTCCAAAATGTTGTCATTTGCGGACCTTAAGGTCCTCCGTGGGGCATACCAGGAGAGGCAGTCCTGAAGGTACGTGGGTCCTAGGCCCATGTACCTAGGACTTCCCCCACACACAAAGAATCCTGGGAACTGTAGTTTGTCAGAGTGCTTGGAATTATAGTTCTGTGAGGGGGTCAGCTACAGTTTCCATGATTCCCTGGAAGGAGCTATGAGCTTTAAATGTTCCATAAACGTCTGGTGTGCGCACAGCTGCAAAGAGCGGCCCCACGGCTAGACTTTGCTTTTCTCACCCACACTTCTTGCTTTAAGAGATGCTGAAGGCTTTTTCCAGGCCAACAGCAATTGGGATTCCTAGCACACCTGCCCAAGGCGCAGGCCATCCCAGTCCTCTTTGCAGCCTCCTGATGTTCCGACCTCCCCTGTTGTGAGTCACTGGCAGGGAATGAGCACACATACAGAGAGAGAGAGACTGCATCTGTCAGTAGTTTTCCATCCTTCCCACAACCTTACATAACAAGAGCACATTTTTTAAAAGAAATGCAACTGGAGGGCAGAACCCCAGCCATCGCTGCAACAGCTACCCTCTCCTCTTCCCCGCAGGCTTCTCTGCAACAGACTTCTGCAAACCTCAGTCATATGGCTTTGGTGCACATGGAAATAAGTTGGCGAAGTCGGGTGGAGGAAGGAGACGGGCTCTCTATGTTAAGGCAGGGATAGGAAAAGAGCTCTATTTACAAAATAAGCATTGCCTATAGGCAAGCAGGGACACGGGTGGCGCTGTGGGTAAAACCTCAGTGCCTAGGACTTGCCAATTGTATGGTCGGCGGTTCGAATCCCCGCGGCGGGGTGAGCTCCCGTTGCTCAGTCCCTGCTCCTGCCAACCTGGCAGGTCAAAAGCACGTCAAAGTGCAAGTAGATAAATAGGTACCACTTTATAGCGGGAAGGTAAACGACGTTTCTGTGTGCTGCGCTGGTGCTGGCTCGCCAGAGCAGCTTCGTCACGCTGGCCACGTGACCTGGAAGTGTCTCCGGACAGCGCTGGCCCCCGGCCTCTTAAGTGAGTTGAGCGCACAACCCTAGAGTCGGACACGACTGGCCCGTACGGGCAGGAGTACCTTTACTTTTTATAGGCAAGCAGTCGTCTACATGGGGCTACCTTTGAAGGTGACCCGGAAACTAGAGTGGTACCTCAGATTAAGAACTTAATTCGTTCTGGAGGTCAGTTCTTAACCTGAAACTGTTCTTAACCTGAGGTACCACTTTAGCTAATGGGGCCTCCTGCTGCCGCTGTGCCGCTGCCGTGCGATTTCTGTTCTCATCCTGAAGCAAAGTTCTTAACACGAGGTACTATTTCTGGGTTAGCGGAGTCTGTAACCTGAAGCATCTGTAACCTGAGGTACCACTGTACCACTAATCCAGAATGCGGC
The DNA here is from genome assembly GCA_034642415.1 of Podarcis siculus. Classification (NCBI taxonomy): domain Eukaryota; kingdom Metazoa; phylum Chordata; class Lepidosauria; order Squamata; family Lacertidae; genus Podarcis; species Podarcis siculus. Next base: position 35,447,593 of record JAXCMG010000011.1, read on the forward strand.
AGCTAGACTGGTGACTGGGAGCAGCCGCCGAGACCACATAACACCGGTCCTGAAAGAGCTACATTGGCTCCCAGTACATTTCCGAGCACAATTCAAAGTGTTGGTGCTGACCTTTAAAGCCCTAAACATCCTTGGCTCAGTATACCTGAAGCAGCGTTCCACCCCCATCGTCCAGCCCGGACACTGAGGTGCAGCGCTGAGGGCCTTCTGGTGGTTCCCTCACTGCAAGAAGGGAAGTTACAGGGAACCAGGCAGAGGGCCTTCTTGGTAGTGGCGCCTGCCCTGTGGAATGCCCTCCCACCAGATGTCAAAGAAAAAAACAACTATCTGACTTTTAGGAGAAATCTGAAGGCAGCCTTGTTTAGAGAAGCTTTTTAATATTTCATGAATTATTGTATTTTAATATTTTACTAAAAGCTGCCCAGAGTGGCTGGGGAAGCCCAGCCAGATGGGCAGGGTATAAATTGTTATGTACTGATTATTATGTATTATTATTATTAGTCTCGCACAGCAAATTTCTCCTTTGCAAAAAGTTAACACGTATGTTGGAGCAAGTAAGTGCAGGAATCACAGTAGGAGGAAAACGGCTCCCTGACTGACCATCCTTTGTCAGGCAGATTTTTGGTTAAGAGTCTAGGGTGGCCATCAGCAATGGAAGCGAACAGAGAGAAGGTGGTCTCTTGATGGCTGGAAATCTCTCCGAGTTGCTGAATGAGATACCCACCCATGCTCAAATAAGGCGACACACTTCTGGCTGAGGGGCAGGTGGATATGACTGTGTGGAACAGCAGCCAACAGTTCAAGAAGAGGGTAAGGAAGGAAACAAAATGGCTGGTGAGAGTTGCAGTCCAACAACATCTGGAAGGCAATGGGTCTCCTCATCATTGGGTTGTAGACAATACCAAGCTAGGAGGCCCCAATGGTCTAAAGCAATTTCCCATTTCAATTCCCATTGGAAATTACTGGAATCTCTAGCTGGTGGGTACCAATTTGCCATTCAACCCATCCGGAGACAATGGCCTCATCTTGCCTATAGGTCGGAGCTGTTAGAAAGCTTGCAGGATTTAAGTTGCAGGCCAGTAAATTCGGCATGCTTATTTGCAAGGCTGAACTGAATGCCACTTAGATCAATGGGACTTCCATACACTCGCCTAGGGTGATGGCCACACACCGTAAGGACATAAGGTAGAGCCAATGGATCGTGACCAATGACTTATCTAGTCCAGAACCCTCTTCTCACAGTGGCCAGCCAGATACCTGTGGGAAACCCGCAATCAGGATTCGCACACAAGAGCAAATCTTCCCTCCTGTGGTTTCCAGCAACTGGTATAATAATAATTTATTATTTATACCCCGCCCATCTGGCTGGGTTTCCCCAGCCACTCTGGCAGCTTCCAAAAGAATATTAAAATACAATAACCTAGTAAACATTAAAAGCTTCCCTAAATAGGGCCGCCTTCAGATATCTTCTAAAAGTCTGGTAGTTGCTTTTCTCTTTGACATCTGGTGGGAGGGCGTTCCACAGGGTGGGCGCCGCTACCGAGAAGGCCCTGTGCCTGGTTCCTTGTAACTTGGCTTCTCACAGTGGGGGAACCGCCAGAAGGTCCTTGGCGCTGGACCTCAGTGTCCGGGCAGAAAGGTGGGGGTGGAAACGCTCCTTCAGGTATACTGGGCCAAAGTTGATTAGGGCTTTAAAGGTCAACAGCAACACTTTGAATTGTGCTCGGAAACGTACTGGGAGCCAATGTAGGTCTTTCAAGACCGGTGTTATGTGGTCTCGGCAGCCGCTCCCAGTCACTAGTCTAGCTGCCGCATTCTGTACTAGTTGTAGTTTCCGGGTCACCTTCAAAGGGAGCCCCACATAGAGTGCATTGCAGTAGTCCAAGCGGGAGATAACCAGAGCCTGCACCACTCTGGCGAGACGGTCCGCGGGCAGGGAGGGTCTCAGCCTGCCTACCAGATGGAGCTGGTCAACAGCCGCCCTGAGCACAGAATTAACCTGCGCCTCCATGGACAGCTGTGAGTTCAAAATGACTCCCAGGCTGCACACCTGGTCCTTCAGGGGCACAGTTACCCTATTCAGGTCCAGGTATTCAGAGGCATTGCTGCCTCTGACCGTGGAGGCAGAGCAGAACCATTGTGGCTACATCTTTAAGCCCTGCAACTGGAGTGTGATCCCAATCACGTAGGCAGCAAAAGCCAACAGAGAGGTTTTCAGAAAAGGCGCTTGCCAAATCCATCAGCTGTTAATACTCCCTGAAGCGTGACTCACACCTCAAATGTGCATACCAGTGTTTTTCTCTCTTCTCTGTATGCTTATTGCTTCCATATGAAATTAGAACTCTTCCAGACTTACAGAGGATGGCCTGTCATTAAACGTTTAGCCTGAACGACAGGAAACAGAACGCAAAAATGTGGGCTGTGTTCACAAACACAAACCTTGGATGAGGCTGAAAGCCAGGGATAATGGAGCATAATTGGATGCTGTGCGAAGGATTCTGGGACGTCCCTATTTTCATCAGAGAAATTTTGGGGGGTATGGAGTTATGTGACCCCCCCAAGTCAAGGAGACAAGTAGCTATACAACCTTCAGGAGACATCTGAAGGCAGCCCTGTATAGGGAAGGTTTTTTAATGTTTAATGTTTTATTATGTTTTTATATATGTTGGAGGAGGGACACGGGTGGCGCTGTGGGTTAAACCACAGAGCCTAGTACTTGCCAATCAGAAAGTCGGCGGTTCGAATCCCCACGACGGAATGAGCTCCCGTTGCTCGGTCCCTGCTCCTGCCAACCTAGCAGTTTGAAAGCACGTCAAAGTGCAAGTAGATAAATAGGTACCGCTCTGGCGGGAAGGTAAACGGCGTTTCCATGTGCTGCTCTGGTTCGCCAGAAGCGGCTTAGTCATGCTGGCCACATGACCCGGAAGTCATATATACCATATATAAAGGTAAAGGGACCCCTGACCATTAGGTCCAGTTGTGGCCGACTCTGAGGTTGCGGCACTCATCTCGCTTTACTGGCCAAGGGAGCTGGCATACAGCTTCTGGGTCATGTGGCCAGCATGACTAAGCCACTTCTGGCAAACCAGAGCAGCACACGGAAATGCCGTTTACCTTCCCGTCGGAGCGGTACCTATTTATCTACTTGCACTTTGACGTGCTTTCAAACTGCTAGGTTGGCAGGAGCAGGGACCAAGCAACGGGAGCTCACCCCATCGCAGGGATTCGAACCGCCGACCTTCTGATCGGCAAGTCCTAGGCTCTGTGGTTTAACCCACAGCGTCACCCGTGTCCCTTATTTATTGTCCCTTATTATTATTGAATAGGACATCCCTATTTTCATTGGAGAAATGTTGGAACCTATGCAGTTGCAAACGGACAACTACCAGAATATAAAAAGCTAGCACATCAGGGACAGAACCCTCCCCCATGGCATGCTAGATTTCTATCAGCAAAGGGTTATGCAAACAAGCATCACTAGTCATCTCAGTTACATAAGGCATCTGCTTCCCTGCCATCCCAGCCCAACTGATTGCAGGGAGAGAGAGTCCTTCCTGCAGCCTGTTCTGGGCTTGTCTCAGCATCCTTCGTCCTCGGATGACCGAGGTCTGATCCTGGATTCCAGCATCCGATTACATTATTGAAACAAGGCACAGAGCAGCTTTTATCTTCCTCTGTTGTGGCATGCTACCCAACCCCCTGGAAAATGAATGGCCTGTGGGACTTTCGCAAATTGCAAAGCCAACATAGTTGGAGCGAGAAATGGGCAGAGCCGTTCGATGCCAGTGGCTTTCCTTACTAAGAAAATAAGAATGGGGAATGGCTGAGAGCAGGATCAACTGGATTCCTTCAAAGTCCTCATCTCAAGAAGAGCTGACGTGCAGCTACTTCTTTCATTTTACATGTACCGTATTTTTTGCTCTATAAGACTCACTTTTTCCCTCCTAAAAAGGGGAAATGTGTGTGCGTCTTATGGAGCGAATGCAGGCTGCGCAGCTATCCCAGAAGCCAGAACAGCAAGAGGGATTGCTGCTTTCACTGCACAGCGATCCCTCTTGCTGTTCTGGCTTCTGAGATTCAGAATATTTTTTTCTTGTTTTCCTCCACCAAAAACTAGGTGCGTCTTGTGGTCTGGTGCGTCTTATAAAGCAAAAAATACGGTATATAATTTTTATTGAAAGGGAAAATGTACAGAAGGAAAATAGAGTTAGAGTTAGAAAATTTATTACGGTCAAAGACCAGCTCACGTAACATAATACAATAAAAACAGGGTTTGTAAAGATAAAATGTACAATCGGAGCAGATTGCAGCAATAGCTCATGTGTTAAAATAAGAATGAGAAGAGAAAAGATACCAAAAGAAAGACATTGTGCAGCATAACTATTGCTGTGGTTTGAGAAACATTGCTACATATTTGGAAGAGAAAAGCTGACCCAGGCCCTGAAACCATCCTCTGAGGGCCTTCTACATGCACCTCTCTGGAGAAGAGCTCCAGAGGGTGGCTAAACAAGAACGGGGCCTTTTCTGTGGTGGCTCCCTGTTTGGGGAATGCTCTCCATAGTGAGGCTCGCCTGGCACCTTCCTTACACATCATAAGGCACCAGACAAAACTTTTATCTATAACCAGGTCTTTGGCTAAGGAAACAATCTAGGTAAAGGTAAAGGGACCCCTGACCATTAGGTCCAGTCGTGACCGACTCTGGGGTTGCGGCGCTCATCTCGCTTTACTGGCCGAGGGAGTCAGCATATAACTTCCGGGTCATGTGGCCAGCATGACTAAGCCACTTCTGGAGAACCAGAGCAGTGCACGGAAACGCCGTTTACCTTCCCGCCGGAGCGGTACCTATTGATCTACTTGCACTTTGACGTGCTTTCAAACTGCTAGGTTGGCAGGAGCAGGGACCAAGCAACGGGAGCTCACCCCATCGTGGGGATTCGAACCACCAACCCTCTGATCGGCAAGCCCTAGGCTTTTAAATGTGTCGGGGGGGGAATATGTTTGTTGTTGTTATTATGCTGCGTATTTTGCGGTGTTGTGTTGTAAACTGCCCTGTGATCTTCGGATGAAGGGCAGTATACAAATTTAACCCAAAAAATGGAAAAGGGGGGAGGGGTGGGGAAATACCACATTAATTAGCAATATGTTGAGCACATGGTGGATCAAACAAAGATGTTAATTCCTTTTATATATATATATATATATATATATATATATATATATATATATATA
>JAXCMG010000011.1:35452832-35516247 GCA_034642415.1 Podarcis siculus
TATATATATATATATATATATATATATATATATATATATATATATAGCAAAGGAGCGTGAGTGTGTTGTTTCTTATTGAATGTATTTTCACATAACTCATACTCCCAGACCCTCCAAGTGTCCCTATTTTCCAGGCACATCCAAGATTTAGAGAAGCAGTCCCAGTTTCTAATTTGGTCTCAAAACCTCCCACTTTTCCTTTAGGATGTCCCTATTTTCATTGGAGAAATGTTGGAGGGAATGGAGTTATCCAACCCCCCAAGCTGTCTGAAGGCAATCCTGTGTAGGGAAGTGGGTTATTTTATGTTTAATGTTTTTTATGTTTTTATATATGTTGAAAGCTGCCCAGATTGGCTGGGGCAACCCAGTAGGACGTGTGGGGTGTAAATAGTAAAATTATGATTATGGAATGGGATGCCCCTATTTTTACCAGAGAAATGTTGGGGGGGGGGCTGTACTCCTAGCATAAGCTAGAGGAATCATCCATTCATAAACCTCCCCTCCTTATGCATAAACAATCTGAAATCAAACCATAACGCATAACCCCTGTTTATTCTTTTATATATTTTATATATAAAATAATAATGTATTATTACATAATAGATAACACTATATACACATACAGTACAGAAACCCCACTGTTTGCCCTGACAGGACTCAAGGTGGCTTACTGATAAAACCAAGAACCTCTGGAAACACGGAAAGACCAATTAAACAGTGATAGATTTGAAACTATATGCACACATATAAAATATATTAAAACCCCACAAATAATTGCAATAAAAGCAGCACGGCGCCAGCCCTTTCTTTCCAGATCTTTTGCCACCCTGTAGCTGGCTAGATCTGACCCACTTCGCCATCCCAGCTACCTGCCGCCCAGCTGACATTCGGCGCAGAAATCGCCCCATGTTCCCAAAACAAATTTTAACTGGAGCGAGAGAAATATGCTTGCCACTGCGGCGTAAATACCAGACTGTGTTCTCTGAAGCATTCCAAGGAAAGGCGACGCCCGGGGGATTGTCTGATAACTGGAAAAGCAAGGTTGTTTAAAAATTATCATTCTTATTTTTATACCCAAGTGATGACATGTCATGTACATTTGATATTCGCTAGAATTGGAACAGAGGAAAAATACTAATCCTTTTTATGCTGGTTATATAATCTCTGTGTGTCCCGTCCCCCCTCCCACCCATCTGCTTTTCCTTCCAGGCTATGGTCATCTGATCAAGACTATTATAATATCCTTGCGTGTATTGAGTTTTGGGTGAGATGAGCACAGCATGGTTATGGTGTCTGTAATATTTCACAGAATCACAGAGTTGTAGAGTTGGAAGGGAACCCCAAGGGGCATCTAGTCCAACCCCCTGCAATGCAGCAATCATGACGGATGACCAACCAGCCTCTGCTTAAAAGTCTCCAGTCCACCACCTTCCCCATTCAAACATATACAGTATATGCATGAGTGCTAGTTGGTGCATGAAGGGGTTAAGAACACAGAGTTAGATTCCTAGACACAGCTAGGTTGCAACCCCTCTTCTCCAGTGAGAAAGGAAATGAAACCTTCTCTTCCTGTTTCCTCTGTCTCTGTGCCATGCAACCTACTGTACAAGGAAGGACGTATCTAAGCTTTGCTACGAGTTTAGAGCAAATGTAGTGGAAGCTATCTTTCTGTATTTTCTACCCAAGAGATTTCTGCCTGTGTTCTCCTTGCTGCCACTTGGATAAATGCATGAATTGGACCTTTGAATCTGTAAGTGAAGCATTTTTAACTTCCAGTATGTAGTCTGTTTATTGCAAGAGGGGTAGAAAGAGAGCAGTGCTGTTTGCAAGCAGACTAAACAGGATAAAAGGGTCTAACAACCTATATTCCTAATGCTATATCGCTGCTTGGCTTTTGTGTGTTTACACACTGCTACTGGTGTCTCTCTCCTGCTGGAGAAGGAGTTTAGCCCTGCATTTTGAATCCAGGGACCCAGCTGATTCTTTTGTTATTTACCCCACACACATGGCTCACAGGGATTCATATTTTCCTCCCACAAGTAGTCCTTTCCACTGCTGAACAGCTCTTACCATCAAAGGGTTCCTCTTACTGCATTAACAAATATATAGCCAAAGGGTAAGTGGGAACAAACACACAGTGAAGGCTGGTCCATTGGGCACTCAACCTTGATCTGCTCTCAACAGGTGCCTGAGTTTGCACTTTTTCCTCCCCCTGTCCGTTTTCCTTCGTGGTGTGTGTGTGTGTGTTTAGATTGTAAGCCTGCAGGCCAAGACTATCTTGTATTGTAAGCCACTCCATCTGGTACGCAGGCTGAGACCCTATCTGCCCACGGACTGTGTCGCCAGAGTGGTGCATGCTCTGGTTATCTCCCACTTGGACTACTGCAATGCACTCTACATGGGGCTACCTTTGAAGGTGACCCGGAAACTACAACTAATCCAGAAAGCGGCAGCTATAATGGTGATCGGGAGCGACCGCCGAGACCACATAACACTGGTCTTGAAAGACCTACACAGGCTCCCAGTATGTTTCCGAGCACAATTCAAAGTTTTGGTGCTGACCTTTAAAGCCCTAAACGGCCTCGGTCCAGTATACCTGAAGGAGCATCTCCACCCCCATCGTTCCGCCCAGAAGCTGAGGTCCAGCTCTGAGGGCCTTCTGGCAGTTCCCTCCCTGTGAGAAGTGAGGTTACAGGGAACCAGGCAGAGGGCCTTCTCGGTAGTGACACCCGCCCTGTGGAACGCCCTTCCGTCAGATGTCAAAGAGAACAACAACTACCAGACTTTTAGAAGACATCTGAAGGCAGCCCTGTTTAGGGAAGTTTTTAATGTTTGATGCATTACTGTATTTTAATATTCTGTTGGAAGCCGCCCAGAGTGGCTGGGGGAGCCCAGCCAGATGGGTGGGGTATAAATGATAAATTATTATTAATAATACTCTGGAAACATTTTTGACTGAAGAGAGGGGAACAAACGCTCTAAATAAATATAGAAACTCAGCAAAGAGGAGGATGGGGAGGGGAAGCTAGAATTAGCCTGGAAAAGAGGATATGATAGCCATCTTCAAATATCTCAAGTGTGGTTGGCCATATGGAAGAGGGAACAAGCTCGTTATCTCCTGCTCGGGAGGGTAGGACTCGAACCCATGGCTTCAAGTTACAAAAAAGGAGATTCCAAGGAAACATCAGGAAGAACTTTCTGACAGTAAGAGCAGTTTGACAGTGGGACAGACTCCCACAGGAGGTGGACTCTCTTTCCCTGGAGGTTTTTAAGCAGAGGTTAGATGGCCATCTGTCATGGGTGCTTTAGCTGAGATTCCTGCATCCATCTCTATGATTGCATGTTTCCATGATCAGCAAAGCGTGGCAAGAAATGGGCTGCATTACATAAATGAGACGCTTGTTTACCGCAGCATCATCTCACCTGCTTTTATATCTTTCATCTTTTTGAGACTAGCGAGACAAACACTCAGCCTCCGAGGCTGAGAATCCAGAAACCTCATGACCTGTGGTTGCCAGCGACATGCACAGACGTCCCTTCTTCCAGTTAATTAGCTGACACCGTTAATCGCCCGCAACAGTTTTGTTTTTAATAGGGAAGGGAGCCACGTTCCTCCGCCGGCTCCAGCGCCATCGGAATTTAGCACGGCTGATTTGACAACTGTGGCTTCAGTTCTCTGCCTCTGAAATTGCCCGCTATTTGCATAATTTGGGATTCAGGAGGTTGGCTGAGGAGGTGAAACAAGGACACAGCTGAGGACTGCTATGGGAATTGGACAGATTTCCGCTCTCTCTCTCTCTCTCTCTTTAACAGACAGCCAGACTCAAAAAGAAGTCAAGTGGTTGTGTTCCAATCCCCTCTGTGGCTCAAAAACACACACACACAATTTATTTTCTGACTGCCTTCGGGAAGCGTAGAGTGTGAACTCATTTCAGACAGTTTCAGAGAAGACTGGAAAATACAAATCAGCCACATGCCACATGCAGACTTACGGGCAGAAATTGAATGTGTATGTCAGGATTGGAGGTGGGAAAAGCAAAACAGGAAATTGAAAACTGTCATCCTTTTAACTGGAGATGTTGTGAGGGGGTTGAACCTGTGACCTTCTCTGTGCAAAACATATTTTTTTTCAGTGAGACCTCTAGTCTCGCCCCCTCCCACAATAAAGGTGGTCGTAGGGATGGAAGGATCTGTCGATTTTAGTTCTTTCATTTTCTCGTTTTTCTGACCTTAGATTCAGTTCTCTACATTTCTGTAGCAATTTGTGATTTTTTAAAAAATATCATGCGAAAGGCTGGGCTGGCTGAATCCCAAGCCGGAATTAAGATTGCTGGAAGAAATATCAACAGCCTCAGATATGCAGATGACACAACCTTGATGGCAGAAAGTGAGGAGGAATTAAAGAACCTTTTAATGAGGGTGAAAGAGGAGAGTGCAAAATATGGTCTGAAGCTCAACATAAAAAAAACCTAAGATCATGGCCACTGGGCCCATCACCTCCTGGCAAATAGAAGGGGAAGAAATGGAGGCAGTGAGAGATTTTACTTTCTTGGGCTCCGTGATCACTGCAGATGGTGACAGCAGTCACGAAATTAAAAGACGCCTGCTTCTTGGGAGAAAAGCAATGATAAACCTAGACAGCATCTTAAAAAGTAGAGACATCACCTTGCTGACAAAGTTCTGCATAGTTAAAGCTATGGTTTTCCCAAAAGTGATGTATGGAAGTGAAAGCTGGACCATAAAGAAGGCTGATCACCAAAGAATGGATGCTTTTGAATTCTGGTGCTGGAGGAGACTCTTGAGAGTCCCATGGACTGCAAGAAGATCAAACCTATCCATTCTGAAGGAAATCAGCCCTGAGTGCTCACTGGAAGGACAGATCCTGAAGCTGAGGCTCCAATACTTTGGCCACCTCATGAGAAGAGAAGACTCCTTGGAAAAGACCCTGATATTGGAAAAGATTGAGGACAAGATTGATCAGCAAGCCCTAGGCTCTGTGGTTTAAACCACAGCGCCACCCGCGTCCCCTGCCAATACATTACCTGACCTTAGATGCCCACTTTGTGCCCCGCTCGGGGTGACGTTTGAGGCAGACCTCACAATGACCCCACTTATGATGTTGTGACAATCCAAGGTTTCGATGGCTCAGCCGACAGGCACCCCATTTGTGCTTTGGTTTGCTGAAGCTGCTCAAAATCTGGCTGTTTAAAGTGGCTTTGCAACTGATAAAACTGTGCCTCTTTGCCAAATGGAAACACGAACCCAGGGTTAATTGCCTGGAGCCCCTCTTGCCGCTCAAATATTGGGGTGGCATGCAACAACAATATGCTCTAGAAAGGCCCCAGAGAAACCTGCAAAGTCACGCTTTGAACTCCTACACCACTGTCACCTCATGGGGTTACTGTCTCAAAGGGCAGGGATATCTCTCCTGGTTTATCACCTTTGAGAATCTGTCAATCAGGAGGTTTTGCATCAGCAGCAACAGCAACATGGAAGATAGATGTGCTGGAACAGTGCCCTATCTGTCTGGACTTGGCACGTGGATAATTATGTTAAAGAGCATTCCCAGCTGGCCTTTGAAACCGTTACAGGGGGTGAGGCAAAGGAGAGAGTTTCTTGAGCCAGGAGCATTAAAGCTTGCGATTTTTAAAAAGAGGAGAATGGATGGTGGCTAATGGATTGAGGTTGAATCCTGACAAGACGTACTGACAAGACGTACTGACTGAATCCTGACAAGAAGTACTGTTCTTGGGGGACAGGGGGCAGGCGGGTGTGGAGGACTCCCTGGTCCTGAATGGGGTAACTGTGCTCCTGAAGGACCAGGTGCACAGCCTGGGAGTCATTTTGGACTCACAGCTGTCCATGGAGGCGCAGATCAACTCTGTGTCCAGGGCAGCTGTCTCCCAGCTCCATCTGGTACGCAGGCTGAGACCCTCCCTGCCCACAAACTGTCTCTCCAGAGTGGTGCATGCTCTAGTTATCTCCTGCTTGGACTACTGCATTGCGCTCTATGTGGGGCTCCCTTTGAAGGTGACCCAGAAACTACAACTAATCCAGAATGCGGCAGCTAGACTGGTGACTGGGGGCGGCAGCCAAGACCACATAACACCAGTCTTGAAAGACCTACATTGGCTCCCAGTACGTTTCCGAGCACAATTCAAAGTGTTGCTTTTGACCTTTAAAGCCCTAAACGGCCTCGGCTCAGTATACCTGAAGGAGCGTCTCCACCCCCATCGTTCTGCCTGGAAGCTGAGGTCCAGTGCCAAGGGCCTTCTGGCAGTTCCCTCATTGTGAGAAGCAAAGCTACAGGGAACCAGGCAGAGGGCCTTCTCGGTAGTGGCGCCCGCCCTGTGGAACACCCTCCCACCAGATGTCAAAGAGATAAACAACTACCTGACATTCAGAAGACATCTTAAGGCAGCCCTGTTCAGGGAAGTTTTTAATGTGTGACATCTTAGTGTATTTTTGGTCTTTGTGGAAGCCGCCCAGAGTGGCTGGGGAAACCCAGCCAGATGTGGGCGGGGTACAAATAATAAATTATTATTATTATTATTATTATTATTATTATTATTATTATTATTACTATCAACATCTCAGCATCTGTTTATTTGTATGCCACTTTCCCACACAATTGCACCCAAAGCGGCTCACAACCTATGAGCAATTAAGTACAGTGGTACCTTGGTTCTCAAACGCCTTGGTACTCAAACAACTTGGAACCCAAACACTGCAAACCCAGAAGTAAGTTTGCGAAGTTTCTTCGGAAGCCAAACATGTTCTGTTTTGAGTGTTACACCTGAGGTTTGTCTGTTTTTGCTATTTATTTTGCCTACACAACACAAAACACTGTTGTTGTATATAGGTTTTAATTTATTTGTTTTTTATCTTATATTTTGGAAATGTACATCCAGGCTCTTTTTCTTTAATTTTTTTGGGGCCCCCGAAGAGAGTGGGGCCCTACGCTATAGCTTGTCTAGTTTATAAGTCAATCCGGCACTGGCCGTTGGCCTCATTCAGAAGGCTCTTCCTGTGTCCTTATACCATGTCAGATGGCTCCACCTTTGGCATTCGGTTTGGAATGCACAGATAATACAAAACCGGTCGCTGTGACCGTCTGAAAGCCACAGCTCCCCATGAAAAATGCTCCCCACCCCAGTCTCTTTAGGGGTGGGGCGGATATCGTTCCGGTCATTGCCATGGGATCCAGGTACCGAGTTCCTCAGGAACATTCTTAGCAGAGCAGCGAGTTGTGTGTTCTGGATTTGAGCACTTCCCAAAACCATCTGAAGAAGTCATGAGATGAGGTAACCATGGCAATGCAGCTCATCGAACAGATTGCCAATACGGGCAGCGAAGGGGGGGGGGACAAAGAGCCTGCGAGGATATTCTGAAATATATGTATAAATCTAATTACAGTGTAGGCAGATCAATCGGGGCACGAGTTCTTATCACTACCTTCGTCATGGGGAAGCGGGTTTTTTTTTTTTAAAAAAAAAAGCATCCCGCCATTAGAAATTAATAGCCGGGCAATCTCCCATTTTTATTATATTATTTATCAGGGACAGTCTCTAGTTCAGGGGTCAGCAAACTTCTTCAGCAGGGGGCCAGTCCACTGTCCCTCAGACCTTGTGGGGGGGCAGACTATATTTTGAAATAAAAATTGAAGAAATTCCTATGCCCCACAAATAATCCAGAGATGCATTTTAATTAAAAGCACACATTCTACTCATGTAAAAACACCAGGCAGGCCCCACAAATAACCCAGAGATGCATTTTAAATAAAAGGACACATTTTACTCATGTAAAAACACGCTGATTCCTGGCCGAATTTAGAAGGCGATTGGGCCGCATCTGGCCCCCGGGCCTTAGTTTGCCTATCCATGCTCTAGTTGTTGTGACTGACGTCTGATAAATCACTATACACCCCCCTTCCCCCCCCAAAAAAAGAGAATCAGTTTGTTTTTATCTTTGGGGAGACTGATAGGGCGACCACATCCTCAGCATTGCCCAAGGGCAGAAATTCATCGCCAGAAGCAAGGACACCAGTTTGCGTAGGCTAGATTATGGATAGATTTCTGGCTGCCAGTTAACTGCCAGGCTAGATTCAAGGTGCTGGGACTGTCAAATAGATTGCAATATTCTTTCCACAGACTTCCACTCCTAGGTGAACTTTCCCTTCCTCGTTGCAAGGTGACTGTCACGAGGAAAGATGAATCAGCCACAGCTCAGGATCACATGGTGACCCAGGCTTCCCAGATGAGTCACCAGAGAAAGGTCTAAATCGCAGTAGCTACCTGCTTCATATATTGGAATGTCTGGCAAGGCTGACTCACGCAGGTAAGGAATGCAGGGGAGAAACTCTTGAATTCCAAGGTCACATTGGAGAAGCACCCAGTCAGGTTTAACTAAAAAAAATAAGTACGGTAATTACAGTGGTACCTCGGGTTACAGACACTTCCGGTTACAGACGCTTCAGGTTACAGACTCTGCTAACCCAGAAATATTACCTCAGGTTAAGAACTTTGCTTCAGGATGAGAACAGAAATCACACGGTGGCAGCAGGAGGCCCTGTTAGCTAAAGTGGTGCTTCAGGTTAAGAACAGTTTCAGGTTAAGAACGGACCTCCGGAACGAATTAAGTTCTTAACCTGAGGTACCACTGTATATTCTTGAAGCATCTTTGCACATAAACAAAAGGTCTTCTTGCACACCATACATTGAAGGTGTGTTTAAAACACCATAACTTCCTGCAAGGAATCCTGGGAACTGTGGTTTGTTATAGGTGCTGGGAATTGTAGCTCCATGGTAAACTACAGTTCCCAGGGTTATTTGGGGGAAGCTATATGCTTTAAATGGGACGCGGGTGGCACTGTGGTCTAAACCACTGAACCTCTTGGGCTTGCCAATCGGAAGGTCAGCGGTTCGAATCCCCACGACGGGGTGAGCTCCCGTTGTTCGGTCCCAGCTCCTGCCAACTTAGCAGTTCGAAAGCACATCAAAGTGCAAGTAGATAAATAGGGACCGCTCTAGCGGGAAGGTAAACGGCGTTTCCGTGCGCTGCTCTGCTTTCGCCAGAAGCGGCTTAGTCCTGCTGGCCACATGACCCGGAAAAACTGTCTGCGGACCAACGTCGGCTCTCTCGGCCAGTAAAGCAACATGAGTGCAGCAACCCCAGAGTCGTTCATGACTGGACTTAACTGTCAGGGGTCCTTTACCTTTTATATACTTTAAATGCATGGTGAGTACGCAGCCTTACAAACACACATTTACTGGATTTGTTTATTTATATGGCCCTGTGGTGGAATATCACACCTTTATTTTTCATATCAGGGACACGGGTGGCGCTGTGGGTTAAACCACAGAGCCTAGGAATTGCCGATCAGAAGGTCGGCAGTTCGAATCCCTGCGATAGGGTGAGCTCCCGTTGCTTGGTCCCAGCTCCTGCCAACCTAGCAGTTCGAAAGCACATCAAAGTGCAAGTAGATAAATAGGTACCGCTCCGGCGGGAAGGTAAACGGTGTTTCCGTGCACTGCTCTGGTTCGCCAGAAGCGGCTTAGTCATGCTGGCCACATGACCCGGAAGCTGTACGCCGGCTCCCTTGGCCAGTAAAGCGAGATGAGCGCCGCAACCCCAGAGTCAGCCACGACTGGTCAGGGGTCCCTTTACCTTTACCTTTATTTTTCATATCACTGAGACAACACGCCCCTGCCCCAAAGAGCATACAATCTAGATATTGATGCAGTTGGGACAAGAGAGGAACAGAAGGGAAGTGGGCACAGGGATAAATAGGTGCGGCTGTTTCAGGGAAAGGTTATTAGACTGAGTATTCGTAGCATTTTATTCTAGAATCATTGGGGACTTGCTTCTTCTACATAGTCCACACACAAGCTAGATGCGCTGCATGTTTTTTGCCCCTGAAAAGAGCTTCTGAAGAAACCAGTTTCATTCTGAAAATAAAAGTTTCTTGATTTTGCATTGCCCGGCAATGTGTCCATTTCAGATGAACAGATGAAAACAGGTGTAGGTGGTCTTGGCAATGAAGGGGTGTATCCACACCAAGGTCCATATAGTAAAAGCTATGGTTTACCCAGTAATGATGTATGGAAGTGAGAGCTGGACCATAAAGAAGGCTGATCGCCGAAGAACGGATGCTTTTGAATTAAGGTGCTGGAGGAGACTCTTGAGAGTCCCATGGACTGCAAGAAGATCAAACCTCTCCATTCTGAAGGAAATCAGCCCTGAGTGCTCACTGGGAGGACAGATCGTGAAGCTGAGGCTCCAATACTTTGGCCACCTCATGAGAAGAGAAGACTCCCTGGAAAAGACCCTGATGTTGGGAAAGATGAAGGGCACAAGGAGAAGGGGACGAGAGAGGACGAGATGGTTAGACAGTGTTCTCAAGGCTACCAGCATGAGTTTGACCAAACTGCGAGAGGCAGTGGAAGACAGGAGTGCCTGGCGTGCTCTGGTCCATGGCGTCACAAAGAGTCAGACACAACTAAATGACTAAACAACAACAACATCCACACCTGCTCATTGTGAGTGTTGCAAATACCAAGATTGCAATCACTGCTTCATTATTCATTCACCTGGGGCAGGTGAAGGAAGAAAATGGCCTGGATAACCTACTCAAGGGATGGGCTTTCAAACACATATCAAACACCACACCCACCCTCGAGGGCAGCAGAATCTAGAACCAATCTAGATTGAAAGCTGTGATATGATCATGAGCAGGAATAAGTCCATACTTAGAAAAGTACATTTTTGTGTTGCAAATGGGTTCACACGCTCACAGCCTTAGTTTTAATGGGATAACCACACTGCAGCAAAATTAGCTAACCGAGAATCTAAGTTGCAGAGGAACAAGCACACCACCCAACACTTCTCCGATGAAAGACGTCCCCTCCGATATTTCTCCATTGAAAATAGGGACGTCCTATTCCATAACCTCCACCATTCGTCCGATGAAAATAGGGACCTCCTAAGGAAAAGGGACGCGGGTGGCGCTGTGGGTAAAACCTCAGCGCCTAGGACTTGCCGATCGTCAGGTCGGCGGTTTGAATCCCCACGGCGGGGTGCGCTCCCATTGCTCGGTCCCAGCGCCTGCCAACCTAGCAGTTCGAAAGCACCCCCGGGTGCAAGTAGATAAATAGGGACCGCTTACTAGCGGGAAGGTAAATGGTGTTTCCGTGTGCTGCGCTGGCTTGCCAGATGCAGCTTGTCACGCTGGCCACGTGACCCAGAAGTGTCTGCGGACAGAGCTGGCCCCCGACCTCTTAAGTGAGATGGGCGCACAACCCTAGAGTCGGACACGACTGACCCGTACGGGCAGGGGTACCTTTACCTTTAAGGAAAAGCAGGAGATTTTAGGATTTTTTTAAAAAATAACATTTTGTTGATTTTCCAAAAATAACAAAAAATAAAGACCCCAACAACAACAACAAATTGAAAAACAAACCAAGCAGATTGACTTCCCTCTAATCCCTTCCTTGGTTCTTTTATTTATCAAGATACTGCATATCCATTGATAAATTTATAACATATTTAAATCACCTATTATCCATTCATAATAAAATTACAAGTAATCTTAAAACCCTGCTAATGTATTAACCTGTGTACATTGCTTCTGTATATATGCAATAAACACCTTGCATTCCTCCTTAAATTCATTATCATCTCTTCCTCTTAATTTCACCGTCAATTTTGCCATTTCAGCATATTCCATTAGTTTAACTTGCTAGTCTTCTTCAGATGGGACACCTTCTTCTTTCCAATATTGTGCTTATAAAGTCCGTGCGGCCGTTGTTGCATACATAGACAAATTCTTTTCTAATTTTGGTAGGTCCACTCCTATAATACCTAATAAGAAAGCTTCTGGTTTTTTAACAACGGTTTTTTTTAAAACATCTTCATTTCATTATAGATTATTTCCCAATATTTCTTTATAATTTTACAATCCCACCACATATGGAAAAATGTCCCCTCTGTTAATTTGCATTTCCAACACTTGCTTACCTTAGTTTTATACATTTTTTGCTAGTTTAACTGAAGTTAGATGCCATCTATACAATGCATCATTTTCATATAATTTTCTTTAATTGCCACACATGCACTTGGAGGATATATTAGGAAGTATACGTGTGAATACAGAGAGCAAAGTTGGTCACAGAGTCCATGGATCGCAAGGGGCCTGGGATATTTTTCTGTGCAAAGTTCAAAGGCATGCAAGATAGGACTGACCAGGAAGTTGTTCACAACCCGAGTACGTAATCATTACAGACTGCGCAATCTTCCTATCTTTGCTCAGGAGTATTTGACACACCTCCGTGGGCTAGGAAAGCACAGCTTCAATTAACACCTTAATGAATAGAAGCAAATCCACTGATAAATTCTAGCTGGGTAATTGCAGGCTGGAGCCAAAGTTTGACCTTTTTGGAGGCAGAGTCTGGTGGGACGCAATTAATTAAAAACCAATCTGTTTCTAAACACAATTAAGATTCTGCTAAGTAGGTCAGCCTTTAAGAGCATTGTGCTGCAGGAGGGATATTGAGTTAATGATCCACTTGCGAATCGTGGCCAGAATGGTAATACTGTGGACCTCCTGTTTTTCAAAAACAAAGCCATGAACCCCCTACTATTGAATTTATATACTGGTATGTATATATGGTGCTTTTTCTTATGTGAATGGTGCCATCGACCCCCCCCCCCCAGGGTCCACAGACCACCAGTTGGGAACCACTGGCATAAACAATATTTTGCAGGCAGTAGTGAGAAAGAGGCGAGGTGGAGGATTGTATGTACCAGTTCCTGAAAACAGATGAGGACAAATGGGAACAGGATGCTACCAATGCTTTCTTCCCCCCACCCCCACCCCACATTATTAATTGTTCTTATAGCAGTTGCTCACTGTTCGGATCACTGCATTTCCATCTCAAGGAACAGTACGTTTCGCATTGTGTGTACCATTTTGCACAGATCGAAAACGCCAGGTAATGTCTGGAACGAGCAAATTTCTCTCTGTATTCGAGGGGGGTTGGTGGAACGGCTCTACAGTGGTACCTCGGGTTACAGACGCTTCAGGTTACATACGCTTCAGTTTACAGACTCCGCTAACCCAGAAAGAGTGCTTCAGGTTAAGAACTTTGCTTCAGGATGAGAACAGAAATTGTGCTCCGGCGGCAGCAGGAGGCCCCATTAGCTAAAGTGGTGCTTCAGGTTAAGAACAGTTTCAGGTTAAGAACAGACCACCGGAACGAATTAAGTACTTAACCCGAGGTACCACTGTATAAGAATTTAAGAGGAGACCGGCTGGTATATCAGGCGAATCTCACCCAACATTCTGTTCTCACGATGCCTGTGTGATCTCGTGGGTCTCTAGTCTAATGTGTTTTCTAATTTTCATCTCACCAGGAAGCAGGACAGCAATATAGAGCCTTAAGTAGTAATCACATACAGACACAGTTTTTTATTTGGCTATAGGCATGGTGAGAGCATTCAGCAGGTCTGTCTGCTACCTACATAACCGGGTAGTCAACATACGAGGGTGTCAATGAGCAAAGTCCATTTATAACTAGATGTGTGGCAAGAAAAAGATTTCAGATCACATGACGGGGCACCTGGACAACACCTGCTGTCTTTTACCGGTATGCTTTTTCTATAGAACAGTTGCTACGTTCCTTGAGTTGGGAGTAGCAGGGCAAAGTTTTTGTTGTTTTGCAATACTGTATTTATGGGTTCCTCCTTCCTGTGTGGTAATTGTGAAATGTCCCCAGTTCTGCCCAGCTAGCAAGACCCACTGATTTACACTGAACTGAGAGAGACTATGGTTTTCCCAGTAGTGATGTATGGAAGTGAGAGCTGGACCATAAAGAAGACTGATCGCCAAAGAACGGATGCTTTTGAATTATGGTGCTGGAGGAGACTCTTGAGAGTCCCATGGACTGCAAGAAGATCAAACCTCTCCATTCTGAAGGAAATCAGCCCTGAGTGCTCACTGGAAGGACAGATCCTGAAGCTGAGGCTCCAATACTTTGGCCACCTCATGAGAAGAGAAGACTCCCTGGAAAAGACCCTGATGTTGAGAATGATGGAGGGCACAAGGAGAAGGGGACGACAGAGGACGAGATGGTGGGACAGTGTTCTCAAAGCTACTAGCGTGAGTCTGGCCAAACTGCAGGAGGCAGTGGAAGACAGAAGTGCTTGGCGTGCTCTGGTCCATGGGGTCACGAATAGTCAGAAACGACTAAACAACTAAACAACAACAACAGAGAGAGACTTTCTTGCAGGAACTTAAGTTTAAGACCGCAGCATCGCAGAGGAATCCTGTGGTTTTTTACCTGGGAGAAAGTCCCATCAACTCCCATAGGGCTTACTCCCACAAAAAAAAAAAAAAAAAACACATTTCAGATTGCAAAGTTTCAATACAATTCTGGGCATACTACTTGGGAATAAGGCCGTGTTTACACCACACATTTAAAGCACATGACTTCCCCCCAAGAATCATGGGAACTGTAGTTTGTGGTTTGAACTGTAGGGTGCAGGGAATTGTAGCACTGCGAGTGGCATGCTACAGTTCCTAGGATTTTTGGAGCAAGCAATATTCTGTAAATGTATGGTGTGTACACAGTCGAAGCCACGGTGAATTCGACGGGGTTTATTCCCAGGAAAGCAAGGATCACAGCCATACACTGCAATACTTAGCAAGTTTACTTTAAAGTAAGCACCACTGAGTTGAAGGAGACTTACTCTAATAAGTATGTTTAGAATGCAGCTTTAGTCTCTTGCGGCAAAAACAAGATTCCTGTGACTTTACATGGTGTTTTTTACATTTTATTATTATTTCCAAAACAGGGACAGTAAAACAGCAGGTAGCACCTAGAGTTCCTCTTACAAGTTTAATGAGATATTATAACAAACTGACGACCAATAGTTACCTTCTCTGAAAAAAGGTCATAGCAGATTCTCAACAGATTTTTATGGTATTACTATTACTATTTATTTAATTTATATACCGCCCTATACCCAAGAGTCCCAGGGCAGTAGTAGGACGGATTCCACAGGAAATAGGTTTATTCAGTTTCTCCTATATTTCCCCAGCTGTTAACTTCCACATATTTAAGGTTTCACAACACCATTCAGTGGACACTGGGAGTGGCTGCCCAGACCATATAACACCATATAATGCCTGAAAGACCTACATTGGCTCTCAGTACGTTTCCGAGCACAATTCAAAGTGTTGGTGCTGACCTTTAACGCCCTAAACGTCCTCGGCCCAGTATACCTGAAGGAGCATCCAGTGCCAAGGTCCTTCTGGCGGTTCCCTCACTGCGAGAAGTGAGGTTGCAGGGAACCAGGCAGAGGGCCTTCTCGGTAGTGGCGTCCGCCACTCGGTAATGCCCTCCCATCAGATGTCAAGGAAATAAACAACTACCTGACTTTTAGAAGACATCTGAAGGCAGCCCGGTTTAGGGAAGTTTTTAATGACTAATGTTTTATCGTGTTTTTAATATTCTGTTGGGAGCTGCCCAGAGTGGCTAGGGAAACCCAGCCAGATGGGTAAGGTATAAATAAGTTGTTGTTGTTGTTGCTGCTGTTGTTGCTGTTGCTGCTGCTGTGTCATACCACACAAAATAAATTCAGCATGACATTCCAGTAAAGGTAAAGGGACCCCTGATCATTAGGTCCAGTCGTGGCCGACTCTGGGGTTGTGGCGCTCATCTCACTATATTGGCCGAGGGAGCCGGCGTACAGCTTCCGGGTCATGTGGCCAGCATGACTAAGCCGCTTCTGGCGAACCAGAGCAGCGCACGGAAACGCCGTTTACCTTCCCGCTGGAGTGGTACCTATTTATCTACTTGCACTTTGTGCTTTCGAACTGCTAGGTTGGCAGGAGCAGGGACCGAGCAACGGGAGCTCACCCCGTGGTGGGAATTTGAACCGCCGACCTTCTAATTGGCAAGTCCTAGGCTCTGTGGTTTAACCCACAGCGCCACCCACGTCCCATATGACATTCCAGTATATCAGTCCAAAAGCCACAGTCCCATAGCACAACAGGCACTGCCGTGTGAAAGGGACGTTAAAAAGCAGGACAGATGTGCTAGCTAGCATTATAATCAGGAAAACAAATGCAATCTCTGCCATGTCTGAATGCACCCGGAATCAGAAGGAATAGAGCAGCTGGCGATGCCAGGCCTGCTGGAGGAATGTGCAAGCACACGTGCCCCTTAAGATTTGCTTCATGATGAGAAAACTGTCTATGTGACTGAAGTCAGGTTTTGCTCATTCCTCTGCAGCTTGCGGATGACTCAGGAACCAGCCGATGTGACTGGAAGCACACAGACTGGCAACAAGAGAGAGAGGCTGGGCAGCTTTTCCTTTCCATTTCCCTCCATCCAGCAAACAGCGGTAAAAAGAAACCTATTTCAAAATAAACATTTTTCTTTCCGAGCAGACTTGCCCCCCCTCCCAGCCCCTTAAACAATCTCTGATATTTCAGTGGGAAACACCGCCGTCCTCTTGGAAGGTGCATGGTTCTGTGTACAACTAAGATTGGCACTGGCCCATTTTCTTTCAGTAGGAAGGACTGTTCTATATTGAGTCCAGATCAAGGGAAGTAATCGGCTCATGTAAAAACACACTGATTCCCGGACCGTCCGCGGGCCGGATTTAGAAGGCAATTAGGCCGCATCCGGCCCCCAGGCCTTAGTTTACCTACCCATGGTCTAGTCCAGCCTTAACCTGTGGGTCCCCAGATGTTGTTGAACTACAACTCCCATCATCACCCCTGGCTAGCAAGGCCAGAGCTCAGGGATGATGGGAGTTGTAGTCCAATAACATCTGGGGACCCACAGGTTGAGAACCACTGGTCTAGTCCAACCAGCTGCAGTGCAGAAATCTCGGCTAAAGCATCCCGGACAGATGGCCACCCAACATCTGCTTAAAAACTGCCAAGGAAGGAGAGTCCACCACCTCCCAAAGGAGACCATTCCCCTGTCAAACAGTTGGTCAAAGAAGATTTAGATCAGGGGTCGGCAAAGTTTTTCAGCAAGGGGCCGGTCCACTGTCCCTCAGACCTTGTGGGGGGCTGGACTATATTTTGGGGGGAAATACCGCATTGTTCGCTCCATAAGACGCACCTGACCATTAGACACACCTAGTTTTTAGAAGGGGAATGCAAGGGGGAAAAATATTTTTTAGGGGAACCCTGAGCAGAGCCTGGGATGCATCCCAGGCTCTGCTCAGCGCTCCCGTTCACGAGCTGTGTGGAGCGTGTGTGCGGCGCTTGCAGGCTTTTCCCCTGGAGGGAGAAGGGCAGCCCCTCACTGACGGGCTGCCCTTCTACCTCCTCAGTGGGAAAAGCCCCCAAGAGCCGCACAGACGCTCCACGCGGCTAGTGAAAGGGAGTGCGGCTCTTGCGGGAGGTGGGGGCAGGGACTGAGGGGCTGCCCTCTGTCCCTTCCCCTACCTCCCTCAAAAGCCCACAGGAGCCACACACCCTTTAAAGAGCGTGCGGCTCCTGCGGGCTTTTCTATGAGGAGGGAGAAGGGACTGATGCGGCCAGTCAGTCCCTTCTCCCTCCTGGGGAAAAGCCCCCAAGAGCTGTGCGGAGCTTGTGTGCAGCTCTTGGGGGCTTTTCATGCCTGCCTCCCCCTTGCATTCGCTCCATAAGACGGACACACATTTCCCCTTACTTTTTAGGAGGGAAAAAGTGTCTTTTGTGGAGCAAAAAATACGGTAATAGTGAAAGAATTCCTATGCCCCACAAATAACCCAGAGATGCACTTCAAATAAAAGGACACATTCTACTCAAGTAAAAACCAGCTGATTCCCGGACCATCCACGGGCCGGATTGAGAAGGTGATTGGGCCAGATCCGGCCCCCGGGCCTTAGTTTGCCTACCCATGATCTACATCAGGAAGAAAGGCAGGGGGAAGAAAGATCACATAGGGATCTGCTGCCCCAGGTGGCCCCTGCTGCCTGAGGCGATTGCCTCAGCTTACCTCATGGAAGCCATGCCTGTTTATTTCTAGGGCAAGTTGCTTCCCAAAGAGAAGGTGCCAAGTCTCTACAGGCTCATCTTTGATTCGATCACGATGTAGAGAAATGTGAAGGCCAAACAACTAGAGAATAGTGTGCCTCTGGCTTTGCGTTAAAGAATTAAAATGTTTCCCACGGACGACACACCCCAAACCGAGGAAATATCTTGATGAAGACATTCCGGGACAATATTGTTGTGTCTCCTAGAGCTTGGAGAAAACATAGAGATACAGCCAGGGGGCTGAAGCAGAGACGTTGTGGTAAAAAGCTCTCCTATGTTTCACCTGATGCTTTCAACCACAACACTCTCAGAAATAAAACCCTAGTTTTATTAGGATATTTCAGCAGGCTTTGCATCCACTGTGCATTTTCGGCCATTATTTTTTTTAAGAAATCCTAATTCTGCAAAAGAGACATACATCACCTTGTCGACAAAGGTCCGTATAGTTAAAGCTATGGTTTTCCCAGTAGTGACGTATGGAAGTGAGAGATGGACCATAAAGAAGGCTGATTGCCGAAGAATTGATGCTTTTGAATTCTGGTGCTGGAGGAGACTCTTGAGAGTCCCATGGGCTGTAAGAAGATCAAACCTATCCATTCTGAAGGAAATCAGCCATGGGTGCTCACTGGAAGGACAGATCGTGAAGCTGAGGCTCCAGTACTTTGGCCACCTCATGTGAAGAGAAGACTCCCTGAAAAAGACCCTGATGTTGGGAAAGATGGAAGGCACAAGGAGAAGGGGACAACAGAGGACGAGATGGTTGGACAGTGTTCTCGAAGAGACCAGCATGAGTTTGACCAAACTGCGGGAGGCAGTGGAGGACAGGAGTGCCTGGCGTGCTCTGGTCCATGGGGTCACGAAGAGTCGGACATGACTAAACGACTAAACAACAATTCTGCAAAACCCAAGCAAGAGAATCGCAGGCTCTTCCTCATTACTCTCGTACATTTGTCCATAATATTTTATTTATAATTAAACACATACACACAGCACATGTCAAAGTTTCCCTTAAATGTACACAAATAGGGTTTTTGTTTTCTGTGCACTCATGTTAGGAAGCTTCCTAGCTCATCTGTGCAGTCTGCATTTGGGGAGCCACTGCAGAGAAGGCCCTTTCTCATGTTGCCACCCTCCAGACCTCTCACAGAAGAGGCACACAAAGAAGGGTCTCAGAATATGATCTCAGTTAAGTTCATATAGAGAGAGGTGGTCTTTGCAGTATTGGGGGTCCTGAGCCATTTAAGTCTTCATAGGTCAAAACCAGCACTTTGGATTGGGCCCAGAAACTAATGGGCAGTGTAGTAATGTATTTCTGAATTTTATTTCACTTGGCTTGTTTTATACATAGGTTCCAGCTATTACCAATAGTTGATGCTACGAATGTTAACTTTATATGTAAATCTTTTTATAATTTACTTGTTTGTTGCTGCTCAACTGACAATGGTCCAGGAATAGAGAAAGGCTTCGGACTTTTCTCTGAATGTTTGGTTCAAGACATTTTTGTATTCATAGCTAGACCCAAAAAGTTAACTCACGTGCAATGGGCTTTGCATCCACTTGGAGTCCCTGTGCAATCGATACATCTCTCCTGTTTGAAATTTTCAAAGCCTAGGGAACCTCTGAATTTAGGGAGAATAGATTGTGGGGCAGCAATAGTTGGAGGCGAACTCTGCCTGGAAAAATGGGAATAAAATGAGACTAGGCATTCACAATCCACATTCAGCCAAGGCAGCAGCACTCCAGAGTTTTCAAGCAACCCACATGTGGTGAAAGTGTAAAAAGATCAGACGATTTTGGGAAATGATTTACAATGAGCTTAAGAAAATGTTTAAATGCTCCTTCCCAAAAAAACCACCCTGAAGCTTTCCTGCTAGGAATTATGGGAAATGAAATCTTTAAAAAAAATACAGGAGAGTCTTTATGTATGTTACAGTCGTTGCCAGAATTCTAATCGCAAAAGGTTGGAAGGGAGACGATACCCATCTAAATCAGACAAAATAAAATAAGAGAGTTATGCCAAACTGGTGAGATTATCAGCAAGTCTAAGAGACATGACAGATGAAAATTTTTCCAGAGCGTGAGATATATACAGAGTTTATGTAAAAGAACATTGTCGAAAGATCAATTCTTTGATAGGCTTTGATTGAGCTTCGGTGTGTAGATAGGATAATTGCATAAAATAAAATTGATAGTAAGTCAAATAATATGGAGAAAGTAAAGTTTAAGTGTGTATTTTAGGAATTTAATTCGGGAATGCAAGGGGAAGATCGGAGGTCCTGAAAAATCCAATCACAAATGGATGTGCAAAGCATGCATTAAAGAATGAAGAACCGTTTATTTTGTATTTTTCATTTTGTCTATAATATCTGTTGTACAATTCTGTTATAAAGTTTTCAATCAATAAAGCATTCCCAAAAAGAGAGAGAGATTTCAAGCAGCCCTGCATCCACAGCCTTTTCTATTGCCAGTACTGAAGTAAGATCCGGTAACCAGCCCAGCCGGCTTCTGCATATGATGGGATGGAAGGGGGTGAGGCACAATCTCAAGTAGCAAAATGTCTTGGGCCTGCACTGCTCTGATCTAACCTTCTCCTCTTCGTTCTCTGAGCAAGCTGCTCCTCTTTCCCCCTCCTCCTCCTTTCCACATCAGCAGCTCATCGCCTGATCTTTCCAGAGATCCACTGAAAACCCAGCAGTCTGCCTTCAAGCAGGCCTCAAGAGTCATCCTCATTGGCCTTTGCTGCAGTCGGTCACCATGGCAACAGAGCACACACTCTACCCACATCCATCTTTTCTGGTCCAGTAAGGTTGGCGGAGCATCCTTAACCCCTTCCTGACTGGCTGCTTGGAGGTGCCCTCTGACAATATATTGCTTTCTAGATCCTTTCAACACGCATGGCAGATTTGCAGGGAAAGCGTCTTCATTTGCCTTCTCACCCTGCCCCATCCCACAGCTTGCGGCCCAATTTATTTTCCAGGTGAAAAAATACACCCCTGTGCAATTAGAGATTGCTGACTTCCATGCCTGCAAGACCCCTCCTGTGGGATGTGGGTGGCGCTGTGGTCTAAACCACTGAGCCTTTTGGGCTTGCAGATCAGAAGGTTGGCAGTTTGAATCCCTGCAACGGTGAGAGCTCCTGTTGCTCGGTCCCTGCTCCTGCCAACCTAGCAGTTAGAAAGCACACCAGTGCAAGTAGATAAATAGGTACCGCTGTGGTGATAAGGTAAATGGCATTTCCATGCGCTCTGGTTTCCGTCATGGTGTTCCGTTGCGCCAGAAGCGGCTTAGTCATGCTGGCCACATGACCCGGAAGCTGTATACCGGCTCCCTCAGCCAGTAAAGCGAGATGAGTGCCGCAACCCCAGAGTCGTACGTGATTGGACCTAATGGTCAGGGGTCCCTTTACCTTTACCTTTTACAGATGGCCCAAAAGCTTTAAAAATGACTGAGGGAGCATAGCTGAAAACACACACCTAAAAACTCCCTCCCACAAATTGACCAATGGGTTGAAGGGGCTTCAACTCTATTTCTAAACTGCCAAATATTATGTGTACTCAAACGAGCAATCCATATTCTTACCTTCCTACTAGGAAGAAATTGAAAGGTGCCTTTTATTTACTTATTTCTATTTTTTACGTTTGTCTCCTACCTTTTTGCTTCAAGCTCAAGGGGGAATACAGGGTTCTCCCCCCACCTCATCACTGAATCCACCCAAGAACCTTGCGAGGTAGACTGAGAGGCAGTGACTGGCCCAAGGTCACCCCGTGAGCTTCAAGGCCAAGTGGGGATTTGAGTCCTGCTCTCCCAGACCTTGTTCCAATGCTCTAACCACTACACCACACTACACCACTACACCACACGCTCAAAGCATGGAGGGGATGTTATTGTTGATTAATGCCTGCGGATCAAATTGTTGGTAAAGGCACAGGGGCAAAGCAAAGCAATAAGGGTAGCTACACCTAAGCAATAACTGCTTTAAAAAAATTACAATGTACAATATACACTTTATCTATTATAATGAAAACTTTTCAACATTCGCACAAAATTCATCCAGATGGTACAATACTATTGGCAAATCTGTTAATTCAACTATAGAATTCTGCTACTTTTTATGTTGTTGAGCTATAATTCTTTACCTCCATGAATAATCATTCAGAAACGTATCTCATTCTCCAATAAACGTGGATGGAATTTATTTATCTCTTTGGTTATTTTGTTTGTTTCCTATATATATACTCCCTTTCTCTAACTGCAGCTACAACAGCAAATACTTCCCAACATGGGGGGGGGGGGATATAATCCACGTGCCTCCTACGTGTCTCATAATATTAATTCCATTTTATCATTTCTCAGCTCTCTCTAACATTGACTTTCCTGTTGGAAAACTCTTGAGTGGTTTAAGTTGTGAAATAAGAATATTGAGGGGTGCCTTCAAGGGGTTCAGCTTCTTAAGGAAGACTGGACCTTCAGAGAGAGCGTACCTTTTAAGGCTCAAACCAGTCAGGAAATGAACAGAGACCAGACCAGGATATACGAAGGCAAAGCAGCTATAAGCCTGATCTTTATTAAAGCTGTTGCAACAGGGTGCTCCCCCACACACACACGAGAGAGGAGGACGACTCCGGACAAAGGTGTGCAAGCCCTTATATGTTGTTGTTGCTTAGTCGTTTAGTCGTGTCCAATTCTTCGTGACCCCATGGACCACAGCACGCCAGGCACTCCTCTCTTCCACTGCCTCCCGCAATTTGCACAAACTCATGCTGGTAGCTTCAAGAACACTGTCCCACCATCTCATCCTCTGTCGTCCCCTTCTCCTTGTGCCCTCCATCTTTCCCAACATCAGGGTCTTTTCCAGGGAGTCTTCTCTTCTCATGAGGTGGCCAAAGTATTGGAGCCTCAGCTTCAGGATCTGTCCTTCCAGTGAGCACACATATAGAGCCTTTACTGTATATAGACTTTGAAATTGCCCACCCTGTAGCTCAAGACCACCCCCAGAAACATCATACAGAAGGGGTGTAGCCCAAGACCACCACCCAGATACATCATACATACACCAGAGAAGGGGCGGACTACAACAGAAATCTGAGTGCCTTGTTTTTTCTCCTGTCTGCTAGGTTAGTAGATTGGATTACCTGGGCATCCTGGCCACTCTTTTGTTATGATAACTACTCAACTCCTGAATCCAGATCACAGGCTCACCCTATTCATATCTTAAATGTGTCCTTGAGACAGGATTTGTGAGCAAAGAGACAATGGGAAGTTTTCCCATTTCCTTGGACCTTGCAGAGAAATATTTGAGGTCAATTTGGCATAGAGAAAATGGTTTCAGGACATTTCTGTGGGTTTCAGACATGTGGTTTACATATTTGTATGTGTTTGCTTGGTACATTTATAAACATCTAATATAATACACACACACACACACACACACACACACATATATATATATATATATATATATATATATATATATATATATATATGACCTTAAAATTCTTATAACAGTTGTTTCCACACAAGCAAGTCTTCTTTAAGAGCAAGGTTTTAGAAGTCTGAGAAGTCTTGTCATGATGACATTATGTAATCCGGTTTTCAAAAGGGAGGGCAGAGGAGACGGGTAAGTCAGATAGGAGCCACAAGGGACTGTCACAAACGATTTGCCATTTACAAATTCCATTATAGAGAGAGGTTCAGGAAGATCACATCAACATTATGATCCTCCCTGCTGGCTGGCTGCGAACAGCAAGCGAGAGAACTTCTAAGGACTCTTAGCATGAGACACTTACCCTCAGGCGTACAAAATGGGGCTGGTGTTTGGGCCTCTCCACATTCGTCTGGTTGTTGTTTAGTCGTTCAGTCATGTCCGACTCTTCGTGACCCCCTGGACCAGAGCACCCCAGGCACTCCTGTCTTCCACTGCCCCCCGCAGTTTGGTCAAACTCATGCTGGTAGCTTCCAGAACACTGTCCAACCACCTCGTCCTCTGTCGTCCTCTGTCGTCCCCTTCTCTGTCCTTCCAGTGAACACTCAGGGCTGGTTTCTGTAAGAATGGATAGGTTTGATCTTCTTGCAGTCCATGGGACTCTAAAGAGTCTCCTCCAGCGTCATAATTCAAAAGCATCAATTCTTCGGCGATCAGCCTTCTTTATGGTCCAGCTCGCACTTCCATACATCACTACTGGGAAAGTGTATTATCCCAAAATACAGACGTGCTTTTACACTTGCAAGACTGGATGTTTTGCCATCTGCGGTACTTGAGGGTCGATTCCAAAAGATCCCGCCTGAGAAACGTCTTTGCCCTTGTGGAGATGGTAGCACTGAAACAGCGGCACACGTCCTCCTGTCCTGTACTCTCTACAAAGACCTGAGGAACAAGATCATCACCCCACTCATACTAGCCATCCCAGGGCGCTCAGCCACTGCCACAATGTCCTTTCTTCTATCAGATCAAAATGAGCAGATAACAGCAAAGGTTGCTAGGTTCATAGCAGGGGCAATCAGAATAAGGGCCACTAACTGACGGCTGATTCAGGACTTTAAATTGTGCTCTTATATCAAATTTCCTTTCCTGCATATACAGTAATGTTTTACTGTTGCTATGGCCATTGGCTAATGCGAATAAAGTTTTGTCTTATCTTATTCAGATTTAGGGTGTGTGCAAGGGGGAAGTTGCATTGCACTAGCTTAAATCCTTGCACAGATGGGATGAGTTAGTTGACCTTACTTTGAATGCAAACCAGTACCTCTGAATTCTAGTTCCTGGGAATCACAAGTGAGGAGAGCATTTCTGAGCTGGCAGGTTTCCCAATAGGATCCGGTTGGTCTCTGTGAGACCAGAGGGTGGTGTGCAACTCAGTTACTCAGAGTAGGCCCATTGGAATTAATGAACACAACTAATCATGACTAAATTAAATCCATTAATTTCAGTGGATCTGCTGTTCAATATGGTTTAAGTCATATACTGCATGAAATATGTATTATGTTACACTTTTCAAGCCTGTGAAAGTCTTGTACAAATAGAACAAAACTTATTGTATTTTAATCTTGTATTTTGATTACAGCCTTTCTCAGTTTTCCTTCCAGATTTATGACGTTTATGACTTCTAGAAGTATTTTCTGAACACTTGCTTTTGGGCGGGGGGCAGTTATTCGGTTGTTTTTGTTTTGATTATGTATTTTGTCATTTTATATTCTGCTTTTACCCTGTGAACGGCCCTGAGACCTGCGGGTATAGGGTGGTATACAAATTCTGTCACAACAACAGCAACAATGTTATGCCCATTGATTTCCATGGCTCCACCTCTGTGGAAAATATAGTTGAATAGCACAGAGACTGGTGGTCTAGGATGAGCTTTGGGCCTGATCCTGCAGGCTCTGTGTAGGGGAGACTTTCGACCAGAGGGCTGCCCTCTGTGAAACAGGACACATGACCCATCTCAATCCCTGCCGTTATCTTCTAACCCAACGGTCTGAATTTATCCTCTGCCATTGACCCCAGACTAGGGTTACCAAATGTCATCCTCTGCTCCTCCCTCTGTACCCAAAAAGCAGCTGATCTTCGCGTTACATAAATCCACGGCTCAACAGCGCCCGAGAGAAAGCAGGGATGTGTGTGTGAGGATCAGGATTTTCCCTCTTTTGTTCTGTAACGTCAGGTTTGGGGAAGAGTGCTATCGAAAGGATGATGGGAACAAGCACATTCCAGGCCGCAGCCAATGCAAAGTGGGCCAGAACCCATTGTAATGTAGCCATCACAAAGAGGCTGGTCCACATGAACTCTCGTACATATTGGCCTCAATCAGGCTTCCCAAACCGTCCTTCTGCATGATGCTTGGATTACATACCTCAGCGATGTCCAACAAGTCAATCACGATCTACTGGGGATCCCCAGGTGGTTTTGGTAAATAATAACAATAACAACAATAATAAATTTTATTTATACCCCACCCTCCCCAGCCAAGACGGGCTCAGGGCGGCTAGCACCCAATATAAAAAGAGATTGATTGAAATGCAACTTAAAAACATTATTAAAATACAACATTAAAACATTAAAATACAGCCTCATTTCAATGGAAACTCAAATCAAAAACTTTTTTGGGGATAAAAGCATCAAGGCTAACCAAGCATCAAGCACCAAGGCTAACTTTCCAGACTGGTCCTACATGGGCCAGACTGGTCCTACATGGGCCAGAAAAAGAGCCAGGGAAGTCCCCAAAAGGGAGTTCCATCACAGGAGGAGAAAGGAAAAAAGAAGAGGGGGAGGGAATCAAATTGATCGCGGTCAATCGCTGGTTCCTTTTCCTCAGATAAAAATATAATCGGGCCCACCCTCCATTGCTGCACGATCTCCAGAACGGAAGGCAGAACTTTTTTAGTGAGGCTGATTGTTTCCTTAGCGATCTCTTGTTGAGTGACTTTCCCCCTAAAAAAGCTCAGCAACTTTGCCCTGAACCCCTAAAAAACCAGGACTTCCCCCCTAAAGAAAGCTCAACAACTATGACTTGAACCCCCCAGTTTTTTATTCTGTGAGTAGCTCAGTCTCTGAGTTGGCCGTCCCTGACATAGCTCATCACAGAGGGTCTTCAGCAAGTTGTTCATGCTGAACAACTTCCTCTAGCTTGCTGACCCCTGCCACAATCACAGAAATCCCAATCTGATGCCATCCAGATGTTGGGGACTACAACTCCCATAAGCTCCAGCCAGCAGACAATGGTCACGGATGATGGGAATGGGAGTCGTCGTCCCAAACATCTGGAAAGAACCAATTTGGGGAAAGTTGCTATCGGGCGTGCAATTTACCAATGAGCTGGAGCCCTCTGTTGTAATATAGTTACTGACTCACACCTGCATGTATGAAAGAGATAACCTGAGTTCAGGTTGCCAGTGGGTGTGGCTTAGCAGGCTCCCAGTGGCCTCTCCCCCCCCCTACTCCCCTTCCCGATTCCTGGAACAAGCGAAGGAGGCATGCAACTTTGGTTCCCAACTCAACAGATGCTGCACGTGAATGAATTAATCTCTCTAAAATCAGATTTTCTAACCTGCAAACTGAAAAGAAAACAAAAGCTCTTTTCTTTTGGGAGTTGACTCATATTAAGCTTGTGGTACACCAAGACCCCTAGATCCTTTTTCACATGTACTGCTAGTAAGCCATGTGTTCCCCATCTTATATTTGTGCACCTGGTTATCCCTAAGTGCAGAACCTGACATTTGCCCCTACTGAAATTCACTGCTAGCTTGGACCCAGCTCTCCTAACTTTAATATTGGACAACCTGCTCTTCTATCCCTCTCTTGCGATGAGCTGTTGCAAGGGAGCATCCTGGGTACTCCTTCACAGGGTAGAGTTAAGCAGTGGAACTCCTTGCCACAGTAAACAGTGGTGGACACCAACCTTGATGGTTTTCAAAGAAGATGACACAAATTAATGGAGGAGAAGGCGGTCAGTGGCTGCTAGCCGCAATGGCTACGCAGTGATTCTGAATACCGGTTGCTGGAAACCGCAGGAGGGGCGAAGGCTTGTGTTCGAATTCTGCTTGCTGGTTTCCCACAGGCATGAACTAGAGGAACCTGGGCCTGATCCTGCAGGCTCTTCAAATGTTTTTATGGGTGCATATTGAGGCTGTGTGGGACAACATCTGCGCTCAATAGGCATGACCCTCACCCCACAAACAGAACACACTCTAGGATGCACCCAAAGTCAATATTCTCTATTGCAGAGGGAGTCTCAGCAGGAATAAAGCAAAATATTGAAAGCTGCTATTGTAAGCCAGACAGAACGTTTGAAGCCCAGCTTTCATAAGGCAGCCCAATCGATAACAAAGATGGGTCTATTTGAGGATTAAAATATCACTGAATCACCTTTTGTGCAGTGGAAGAATTTAGTAACCAAACTGCAGACGAATAGCTCTTATCTCAAAACCTTCCCTTTCAAAATGGGCCAGAGAGACACTTAGCATTGTCTTCTTTGTATGTTCTAAGCAGCGGCATAGAAATTATACCTGGTTTCCCCCCAAGCAGCTGAAATAAAATTGGAACGTGTAAATGAGCCATTGCACCTCGGCCAAATCTGTGCCCTGTATCTGATCGGGTTTTGGACATTCAGTCCATTCCTTCGGTTGCGTAATCTGGTGAGGCCTGATCTTTCTTCGCATTTCACAGCGCTTGCTATACATATTTGCCCTGCCAGCAAGCTGAAGGGCAGGGAACAAACCAAACCCATGGGGAAGGAATATGGATGGCAGCAGGAGACGCTCGGGGGAAAGGATAGGAGAAATGGTTTGGACCACTGAAAAGGATGGGGAAAGAGAAGTGCATCTGAGCAAGAGCTGCAAAGGCAGAGAGCGCTCAAGCTCACAGAACTGGAAGAGAACTCCAAAGGGCATCTAGTCTGACCCCAAACAGGATACACTGAAAACGAAGTGTGGCGCAATGATCAGTGTTGGATGTGGACTGAGGAGACCCAAATTCAAATCCTCACTGAGCCATGGGCCTTACCAGGTGATCCTACGCCTCGCTCTCTGTCCAACCTACCTCACAGGGTTGTTGTGAGGGTTAAAAAAAGATAACGGAGTTCTTTGAATGAATACAGTGGTACCTCAGGTTACAAACGCTTCAAGTTACAGACTCCTCTAACCTGGAAATAGTACCTCGGGTTAAGAACTTTACCTCAGGTTGAGTACAGAAATTTTGTGGCAGCAGCAAGAGGCCCCATTAGCTAAAATGGTACCTCAGGTTAAGAACAGTTTCAGGTTAAGAACGGACCTCCAGAACGAATTAAGTTCTTAACCCGAGGTACCACTGTATAAAATTAGAGAGGGGCAGGGAAAGGGATTTAAAGAGAGATTGGGTGCAGGATCCCAGTTGTTACCTTGAGACCACAACAAAACCACAGCTACCAATATCAAACGAGGAAACAAAAGACCACACACACCAGCAGGCTTCTATTTCAAGATTTTTAATTGGTCCAGCAGCTGCAAAATATACAAATTTCCAAAAGGCAGACCTCGTTTTATAAGCTGAAACTGTTTCATCTCAGGAAAAAAAAAAACAACCCCTCAAAAACCCAGTTTACATACATATATACAGAATTAACATCACACAAGTCCAGGTGTGTGGGGACCTCCTCTCAGCTCTGCAACTTCCCTTAAATAAATAAATAGCACTTTGCTATTAAAAAACCGATAAAAATATAAATTCAAGTATCAAAGGAAAAACACAATCAAGAGAATGAGTTGTTGGTGTGGTTTTCAATCACCTTCCCCAACCAACCTGTAACTATCACAAGTGTGACACACACACACACACACCCCTTGCTTCTTGTTCCTCCCCACTCCAGGGCAGATCAACACACACACACACAACAAGGACACACACACAGGCAAGGTCCACATGTTCCCTCTTTCATTCAAAATTCCTGAAGCAGGAATAATTTAGGTTTGTTTCAGGATTTCCTTCTCATAAGCAAAGGAATCCTGCCAATTTTTTTCCAATTCATGCTATATAAAACCAAGCGAAAGAAGAGTTTGCGTAAAGGTGTTTTTTCTCACTACGCAAGGCGTAGGTAAATGCAAACCACACCTAGTTGGGGCAGGAAGGGGGGGGACATACCACTTGCTATGTGCAAAATAAAGCCACTCTTCCTCTGATAAAGGATAAAATCCTAGCAGAAGGGGCTGAGGGGATAGGAGAAGCAATAGGAGAACCCACACACTCAAAGGGAGAAAATGGGGTTTTATTCCAGGTGAGCCACACTGAAATGGGCAGCAGTTAAGTCATGTCCGTTCGTTCCAACAGGTGCATGACTAACGCTCAAAACCACTCAATGCTTTTTCAAAATGCAAAAAGCATAAGTGTCTTTTCAACTGCTTCCACACACGCAGAACCCACCTTGCATGCTACGCTACGGACGCCCCCAGTAAAACTTCTCAGCCAAGAGCAGCTCTTAATTTTTTAAAAAAGATCACACACAAACACACATGGATTTTGTCGTGGGCCAAAATAGGCACTGCAGGCATCGCTGACCCACCTTTCTGAAACTGACCTGCCCCCTTTATTCCTACGGGGTCATTGCTCGCTCGCCCACTCCACGGGCAGCCATTGGGATGTTGCCAGACTACAACTCCCACCAGCCCAGGCAAACAAAGGCAAAGGGCAGGGATGATTAGGGTTGTAGTCCCGCAACATCTAGCCGGCACCAGGTTGCTTACCCCTGTGCCGCTAATCCTAAGCGTGGCTTGTAAAGTCCTGCACTCCTAACTCTTTCCCACTCTGTTAAAAATCACACTCGGCCACCCTAACAAAGCCAGTGGCTATGGTGCCGGCAAGTGGCTTCAGAACCGGCTGCAAAAGAACAGCAGAACTATCCTTACATGCCTCTCTGATGTGTGTGTGCTGTTTCTGTTTTTTGTAGCTGTAAAAAAAGAAGAGAGAGGGAGAGACGTGCAAAGTGGCAAAATTAAAAGCAGACATGCAGGTGTCGCAAAAGGTGCTTTTATGCTCCTCATGCCCTTCCTTCTCCACACAGACCCCAAGAACCAACATCCGTTTATTTACAAAGGCTGAGAAAGCAGCACAGTGTCCAGTTTTTCCCCTTCTTTCTTCTCTGCAAGGCAACTGTGTCACTTTAGAAATAATAATAATAAAACAACTCGGGGGATGCAAGGAGGCTGCAGAGGACGACACTTT
This sequence comes from Podarcis siculus, assembly GCA_034642415.1. NCBI lineage: Eukaryota > Metazoa > Chordata > Lepidosauria > Squamata > Lacertidae > Podarcis > Podarcis siculus. The sequence continues at coordinate 35,483,552 of JAXCMG010000011.1, forward strand.
AGTCTACCAAAATCTCAAAAAGTGGTGGGGAAAAGCAACCAACTTCACGAACCTCCGTTTTGCATTCTAAAGCAATGTTCCTTCTCATTCCCTTCTTCTCTTGTGTATTCCCCACCCAACCACCCCCAAAAAACACCACTGTGTCGAGTCCGATACGCGACAGAGTCCGATACGCAACAGGCAGATGATCAGCTTATGGAGATCGAGAAGGGAATAGCCCCGCGTTGAATGGAGATCACACACACACAGGCAGACGCAAGCTTCGGAGCAGGGCGACGCAAGCGGGCTGAGTTTCCTTCCGTCCGCGCTCTTCCGCCTTCCTAAACATCGCCTGGAGAAACTCAAGACTGTGCGCGGGTCGTGCTCATGTTCTGCAAGCAGAAGGGGGAGAGAGAGAGAGCGCAAACTTTGAGCCAGTGGCTGAGCATTCGGAAGGGGACAAAATAGAAGCGAGGCACCCTTTGCATGCAGGAGGCAGGAAGGACAACGAGAGAAGCAGATGCAGAAGGCTCTGCATTATCCAGCGGAGGCAGTAGCCACTAGGCACACAGGCCGTCCTGAGGGAAGCAGGCCAAGTCACAAGGCGTAAATGGAGCTTCTCGCTCATCGGGCTCCCTGCATCGCCTACCAGTCCCTTGGCCTGAATTCTGAGAGAGACTTCAAAGGCATCTCGTGCACACTGGACTTCCTGTCTATCCCGTTGTATATTCCTTTTTTTTACAAATGAATGTAATATTATTGTATATTTCTTTTACATTTTATCTAATACAATACGTGCTCTTGACCTTATTTCTCAACTCAGTCTCTCTCCAACATCAATCAAATTGGTACGTATATGATTTGGGGGGGGAATTGTTTTTTCTTTGTTTTTCTTTTCTTTCTTTTTAGGTATGTAAAGTGTGTGTATCATCTTGGTATACATGTTGGAAAATATATTATAATAAGCTCTGTAATGCAATATGACAATGCTTACCAATGTAATGTAATGTTAATAAGTAAATAAAATTGATAGGCCTCTCCTCCATGAAAAAAATAAAAATAAAGTCACCTCGTGCGTGCTTCCAGCTGTGTTGCTGTGGGCCACAAGAACAGAGGAAACTGCCCAACACCTTTGGACATACCTAGCTCTGCACTGTCAAGCTGACGGCCAGTGGCTCTCAAGGTTTCAGAACCAGGAGGTTGGACTTGGGTCTTTCCAAATGCAAAGCAAATCTTTGAGGATTATGATCATCTTCATTTAATTTTGCATTGCTTGGGTCCCCTCGAGTTGCAAAGACAAGCTTTTTTTGTGGGGGGGGGCGCAAGCGGACACTGCACATTTGGCTCATCTGAAGGCAGCCCCATATAGGGAAGAGTTTTGTTTTTTTAATCGTTTTCATTTGATTTTTCAAATATAGATTTATAATAAAAACCAAATACACTTCCATATGCAGAGATTTCTCCAAATCTCGAGACCTGCCCCATCCCCTTTGTGGGTCCTAATGTCAACACTTTCAACTGCATATTATATCAAACCTATATTTTATATCTATCCCTATTATCCACAGAGTTTGTTACATTACAAGGGAGATTAAAACCCTGCTAATGTTTTCATCTGCTTACAGTGGTCTCTGAAATAAATTATAAATTTCCCCTATTCTTTCTTGAAGGTTTTGTCTTCTCGGTTCCTAAGCTTTCCGGTCAGTTTTGCAATTTTGGCTTAATCTGACAGTTTAGTTTGCCATTCCTCTCTGGTAGAGAGTCTTCTTTCAATCTCTGGACTAGTATAGGGAAGTTTTTTAATGTGTTTTCTTTTTACTAGGTTTTTATATTTTGCTGGGGCAGAGTTGCAGAGGGGCTGGGGGCAACCAGTAAGATGGGGGGGTACAAATAATAAAATTATTATTATTAAGCAAACAGTGCAAAAGGATCTCAGGGCATTCTAAAAATGGAAACATTACAGGAAAAGAGGAAGCAGGCAGTTTAAAAGGGACCTCAACCACCACCACTTATGTCAACAAGCCCATTCATTGCAGAAACACACAAACCAAAGCAGAACCAGTTTCCAGGAAGCTGAGCAGGCACAGGTCAAAGACGTACCCCCTCTCTGCCCATCCCACCCCCCCAAAAAAAACCCCAATCAAAACAAAAATAGCCTTGAGCAGCTGTTATTCCGACAAGGTACAGTCAGGCTGGGGTAAAGCACAAACACGGAGAGCACCAAGCCATTTTACCTGGGAAATATTAGCAAAGCGAAAAGTTTGAATAAGTGACAAATGGGCCGTCTTTCAGCATGGAAAGGGAAAAAGAGAGACAGAGAAAGGGGGTGATGGAGAGAGGCTTCCACTGTTATCTGACAGGAATGTGTTCAAGGGATGTCGTATCTTCCTTCACATTCATGCCACAAATTAAAAGCACATGGCTGCCCCCAAAAAAGAATATTGGGAACTGTAGTTTATCCCTTTACAGAACTACAATTCCCAGCACCCTTGACCAACTGGTTTCCAGGACCCGGGAGGAGGGAAAGCCACGTGCTTCAAACATGACGTGTGGATGTGATCTTCCAGCAGTTCTAAAAAGTTGCAGCAGGGAGAAGGGCTCGTCCGCACGAAATCTTATGCAGCTGCCCTTTGCATTGGTCTATCTGGCTTCATGGGACACGGGTGGCGCTGTGGGTTAAACCACAGAGCCTAGGACTTGCCAATCAGAAGGTTGGCGGTTTGAATCCCCGCGACGGAGTGAGCTCCCATTGCTCGGTCCCTGCTCCTGCCAACCTAGCAGTTCGAAAGCACGTCAAAGTGCAAGTAGATAAATAGGTACCGCTCCGGCGGGAAGGTAAACAGCATTTCTGTGCGCTGCTCTGGTTTGCCAGAAGTGGCTTAGTCATGCTGGCCACGTGACCCAGAAGCTGTACGCCGGCTCCCTCGGCCAATAAAGCGAGATGAGCGCCGCAACCCCAGAGTCGGTCACGACTGGACCTAATGGTCAGGGGTCCCTTTACCTTTACCTTATCTGGCTTCATGCCGACTGCTCTGGTTGGCAGCAGCTGTCCGGGAGCCTTTGGCAGAGGTCATTTTATTCTACAACTCCCATCCACCACCCAAGCCAGCATGGTCAACTGTCAGGGCAGATGGAGAGGTGCGCACTGAGACCAGAGCTCCCGCCATGCCCAAGCAACATGCCCCAACTCTGCACTATCGGCTCCACCAACTGCAAAAGTATTGCTCTCCCACTAACTGTCTACTCCCTCAAGTGCTGCTGGATTAGAACAAAGCTTGAGCTGTAATTTTTATATATATATTTAAAAAGGGGGTCACTTAAATCCCATTGACAGATACAATGAATCCTCGGGTCCCCAGCTTCTGCTGGGACTACAACTCCCATCGTCCCTGACTACCGGCCCTGCTAGCTAAGGATGATGGGAGTTGTAGTCCAACAGCAGCCGGGGACGCGAATTTGAGAAACACTGCTAGGCCTTTACCCAGAAAACTAGTCAGCTAGTAAGGGGAATAAGACGTGTAGCACCCCAGCTTCACTTCCAAGTGCAAGAAAGAGGGTTTTGTAGCGACTGAAAAGATGCTCTGATAAATTAAGCATTAAGCTCCCACAAAATGGAAGCACAAACTGGAAGCTCCCACAAACTCAGTGGTAGAGAATCTGTTTTGCATGCAGAAGGGCCCAGGTAACTCCAGGTAGGGGCAGAAAAGGCTCTGAAATCCTGGTAGCCACTGCCAGTCACTGTAGACTAGAGACTGCAAAGCTATTTTTCAGCCCATGGACCCCGTTTGTGTTTCTTAGCAAGCACCATTCGCGCTGTCCTCGTGAATCAATCAGAGCCTGGAAAAGGAAGTGGGAAAGAGTACCTCTCCTCCCAACTTCCTCCTTCAACAATTGGCACTTTTCAAGGGATTAAAATCGTGGCTCTCTAATGTGGCACACCACATTGGTGTGGCAGGAAGATTCAAGGGCAAAGGAACACTTAAACATTTCAGTGTAGTGTAGTATAGTATTTAAAAAATATTATGGATATCTTTTCAAAACGAGAGCAAGAGCATTAGCTATTCTTCTACAGTTCTCTACAACGTATTGTTGTGAACAGGGATTTTCAGCTCTGACAAACATGCAAAGTATCCAAGAGAGAAAAGGCTTCTTTGTGTTGATGAGGAAGTGTGGGTTTCTCAAATTAGACCTCATCTAAATGAGTTATTACCCAGCAAAAAAAGCAAGCTCATACCACCTCTCATTGAGTGTGCATACATCCTTAAAGTACATATGCAAGAGGCTCGCTTATAATTCTATTTTGAGGATGATAGATGTTCTTATTTTAAGAATAAATATTTGTTTTATACTTTCTGGATGCCCTGTGATCATACTGTAAAGCAGTTGTGTTCTGTGTTATAAATCAAGCACTGCTGGGAGTTGTTTTCTTTCTGTTTTCCGATGGATTTCTTACCAATGAAAAATCGGGTGTGGCGTGAGCCAATTTTTATTCTGCAAGTGTGGGCCCGGAGAAAATAAAAACCACATGGATTAAAAGGTTGAAACACTGGTAAAGTGATTGGGCAGGGATTCAGGGGTCTTGTGGGCAATTGGGGAAGACTCCAAGGGTGATCTGTGGTCACTGACAGTACAGATCTAAATAGATCAATGGTCTGACTTTGAATGAAGGCAGCTTCCTATGTTCCTACCAAATGCAAGAAAGGGTAAATCTCCTTCAAGGATTCTAGGGGGAAAGGTGCAAATTGCGTTAGGAAAGCTAAGCACACAGATTAGTGGTAAGAAAGGGAAATTAAAGCCAGCCGTCTGGCAAAAGAAAGGTTAACCTGCAAGATACTTACAGGCAGGCCTTCCCCAGTAAAGGCTGTAAAGAGAAAGAAAAGGGGGAAGGAGAGGGAGATGGAAGAGAAATCAGTCTTGGTGTGGAAAGCAGAATAACAACAGGAAATTCGAGATAAAGGATTCGATTGCTGCGAGATAGCAGACAAAGAGACATAAAGCCACGCATGTCAACAAACAAGCCACTTCCATCCATGCAAAACATAGAAACACATTTCAGCAAAGAGCCTCCACAATTTCAATATCTGGGTCACACTAGGGAAAGGAGGAGGAGTGCAGCAATTTAGCAGGAAGCCCCCTTTTGTCTGCTAACATACAGAAGCTGCCTCCGGGCATTTTTCAAGAAGACCCATTTCCTGCTAACGAGGAGAGCTGATGGGCTTTTGGCTTTCAAATTAGGCAGACATTTAGCTGCAATGGGAAGTGGTCATTCATCCTTTTAAAAAGGTCTTGAGCAAGACTAATCTATGAAAAGTTGCTGCAACCTTTGGAAACAACCTTCAGCTGAGCAACACCAGCAAATGTGAAGAAGACTGACACCTTGAGACAATGGAGTGTGCCTCTGCCGGCCCACGGACAGTCCGGGAATCAGCGTGTTTTTACATGAGTAGAATGTGTGCTTTTATTTAAAATGCATCTCTGGGCTATTTGTGGGGCATAGGAATTCATTCATATTTTTTCCCCAAAATATAGTCCAGCGCTCCACAAGGTCTGAGGGACAGTGGACCAGCCGCCCCCTCCTGAAAAAGTTTGCTGACCCCTGGGTTGGCACCTTAAATATTTTCTTCTCCCCAAAGATTTCCTGCAAGGCAGCAGGACAAAGCTACATCATAGTCAAGTTGAAAAAATATGGAATGATAGGAATCAAGGAAAGCTTGGATAGGAAAGGCAAGCTTAACACAAATCCTTAAAAAGTGTGTTGCTGCAAAGGTTTGAAGGCCAAGTTTCTATAATCCACACCAAACACCAGGCAAATACTTCTACCTAAGCAAGTTCATAAAGCAAGTGGCGGCCAAGCCTGTCTTATATTGCAGGTCCTCAAAAAACCAAACTACACCAACCCAAAACATTAGAAATCATTTCTAAATGTGCTTTAGGAGGAGGGAAAAGCGAAGGCAAGGAAAGCAAAAGTAAACAGATGATGCCAACTGCGATCTGATAGCACAGTGTTTAAAAAATGGATAAGCGACACGACAGAACGTCCTCCCATGGTTTAAAGCAGCGGGGAGATATTGAAGCATGGAAATGCAATGACCACAACACACAACCGCCACCACAAGCAGGCAGGCGCACACACACGAGAGAAAACACCAACAAAAGAATGTGACCAACTTGTCCGGGCATCTGGGCGGGCACCTCCTGGGGCATACAGATGGGCAGGGCAGCGGAAGCAGAATCAGCCACATGCTCCTCAAAGCTGTTGATGCGAGGCTTTTTGGTGGGCTCTGGGCTCGCTAGAGGAGTGACGCTATTGCGTCTCATGAGGGTGTTAGGTCCCTTCTTTGCATCCTAAATTAAAAGCGAGACAAAGATAAAAAAACGAGAAAATAAAGTGAGGAAGGAGGTGAAAAGTTACGGGGGTCAGGTGGGGAGAAAAGCAGCGGGGGAAATAAAATATAAACCAACCAAACACACACAATGGGTTAATTGGTCTGACGAGACGCACCAAAAAAAAAGGAAAGGAAAAAGCGAAGACCAAGAAATCGCATTAAAGAAGGAGTTGTTATTATTGCTGGGGTTCCTGCGAGGTCCCTTGGCACTCAGGCACGCTAATCTAGACCCAACGTACTTCTAAAGCAGGGGTGGAAAAAGGTTTGCAGGGTGAGGGCCATGCTCCCCTCTAAGGTCTTGTTTTACAAGTCACGTGTATTAGTGATTATCTGAGTCCGAGACAAAACTGTTAATTTGGCCTCTATATGGTCACGCTGTGGGTTAAACCACAGAGCCTAGGACTTGCCGATCAGAAGGTCGGCGGTTCGAATCCCCGCGACGGGGTGAGCTCCCGTTGCTCAGTCCCTGCTCCTGCCAACCTAGCAGTTCGAAAGCACACCAAAAAGTGCAAGTAGATAAATAGGTCCAGCTCCGGCAGGAAGGTAAACGGTGTTTCCATGCGCTGCTCTGGTTCGCCAGAAGCGGCTTAGTCCTGCTGGCCACATGACCCTCAAGCTGTATGCCGGCTCCCTCGACCAATAAAGTGAGATGAGCGCCTCAACCCCGGAGTCGGCCACAACTGGACCTAATGGTCAGGGGTCCCTTTACGTTTACGGTAGGCTAAGCTAAACCAGAGGGACGCGGGTGGCGCTGTGGGTAAAACCTCAGCGCCTAGGGCTTGCCGATCGCATGGTCGGCGGTTCGAATCCCCGCGGCGGGGTGAGCTCCCGTCTTTCGGTCCCAGCTCCTGCCCACCTAGCAGTTCGAAAGCACATCAGAGTGCAAGTAGATAAATAGGTACTGCTTTATAGCAGGAAGGTAAACGGTGTTTCCGTGTGCTGCGCTGGTGCTGGCTTGCCAGAGCAGCTTCGTCACGCTGGCCACATGACCCAGAATTGTCTCTGGACAGCGCTGGCCCCCGGCCTCTTAAGTGAGATGGGCGCGCAACCCTAGAGTCGGACACGACTGGCCCGTACAGGCAGGGGTACCTTTACCTTTAAGCTAAACCAGAGTTCAAGAAAATCCTTTGAGCATTGCAAAAAGGCTCAAGGAGGGGGAGAAGATTGAGAAAGTCCCCAAGGCTTGGAAGGCTGCATTTTGGACCCTGGGTGTGAGGTTTCTCAACGCTGATCCATAGCGTGCAAAGCAGCACTGCAAGAGAGGCTTGGCCTTGGGAGAAGAGCCATGTCCTGGGAAGCTGAGGGCCAGGTGCAATGGGGGGGTCAATGGCCATATTCGGCCCCCTGAACCTTAGGTTTCACACCTCTTGTTCTAAAGAAGTAACGTTGGGCCCAAGAATGAAATATTCAAAATTTCCGGATTCGGGTTTGAGAAGTCTCTATCTCTCTCCCTGCACTAGGTCTTTCGAAGAAAGTAAGAGATGAGGGCTTTTTTGCAACGAAAAGAGCAGCTAGGTGCCTTGGGAGATTCTGCTGCTTGGGAGAATCCACACCAACGCCACTGATCCAGCCTACAAATTACAGAGGAACAACTGGAGAAAGCCACAGAAGAACCGTTTGTCAGCGCTTGTGATCCTAATCGCATCTGCAAAGCTTCTTGCTGCAACCTGGCATTTACGTGTTTGATTCCGCCTCATTTGCAGCCTGAGTGTCCTTGGCTAGTTACATAACTTTAAAGAAAAAAACCCCAAACAACGGTGGCAAAAACCTTCAAACATACACCAGTAGCAATGGGGCAGACATTTCCTTCAAACCTCCTTAAACACTTAGAAGAATACAAAGAGGCCTTAGCTAGCTTTTGAAAGTTTTGGGGGGGAAAGATGTAGTCAAGTAAGGAGCCATCATATGTGTATATATAAATTTATATATATATATAAGTAGAATCGTAGAGTTGGAAGGGACGACGAGGGTGACCAAGTCCAGTTCGAACACACAGAAGGAGCTGTCTAAATGGTGCTACGAATTACTCCCTGCTCCCACCACCAATCCACCAAAAAACGGTCAGGAATAAATACTGCTTACAAAAAGAGGGGCTCCATCTTTGAGCAGTTTCCTACAACACAGGTGTCTACCCAACTCCTTTCCAACTACACAGGGGGAGGAAGAGGGGGCCCCAAGGGGCGGCCAGAAGCCCCTCACCTCTGTTCTGTCCCGGTGGGTGTTCACAGCCTCAACATTCAAGCAGATGGATTCAACTCTGCAGCCTTGTGGAAGCGAAGGGAGAGAAAAGGTTGGGGGGGGGGGAGAGGGCAGAGAGAGAAGATATACAGGACACGGTCAGTTACAGGGGATGCAATTACTTAGCAAACATTTGAGTCAATCGAAATCAACAAAGAGCGCCTCAATTGATTCTGTATTTCTTTAAAAAGTTAATTATTCTTTGATGCAAGTGCTTAGAAATCTGCAGCTGGGAAACGCCACAAAAGAGAGACACATTCTCCCTTCAAACACATATACAATGGATTTATGCCAATTGAGATGGTTCCCTGTGGAATACACAGAGAATGCATTATGCTTTCGTTTTCATCCACAGTGCAAATGTGGACAAATTTAAGCAACCGATCATTCAGTTAAGACTTACACAATTAAAATCAGCTAAGGTTTTGGGGGTGTTGATCAGGTGACACCCCCAAGAATCACATTTTAAGCACTGACATATCAAGCATTGCCTGACACAGCCATCTGCGCTGCAGTCAGGGTAAGGAATGTTGTTCATGACTTTGGCAGGAGCAGAAAGGGTGGAAATTCATTTGAATGAAGCACAGGCCAACCTTCCTGGCCTAGGCCCTCTGTTCTAAGGAAACACTGCAGGGTAAAAAAAATTGGTTGCATACTCTGCTAAATATGTACATCAAAGTCCACTTCTGTTACCTACATTCTGCAAAAGAAAAGCAGAGTTCTGGGCACTTGCATATAAATTGTGCAAACAAAGCAAAGTGTGTGAGCTTTCTTATCTTGCGTGACTTTATCCTGCGACTCTTAACACTTAAGTTTATTTATTCTAAGTAGGGGTATTTCTCAGCTGCCTCTCCAGCTTCTGATATTTCACCGTGAGTTGTCTACACGATTTTCTAGTGCATTTTTTGGCCATGCCAGGAGGGCTAGAAACTTGTGTTTTAAATGAAAGCCAATATTCCCAAGAAAAGCATATGGTGTTGTCTTCAGCGCAACCATGACACACACACACACACAACACACTGGCAAGAGTGGAAGGGGGAAAGGTTAAGTTGGAACAGGTCTTCTGTTAGCACCAGCAGACCTCAGGAATGACCCAGTGAATTCACTGCAGCAGATGCAGAGTGGAAAAATCCTGGCCATTTGGTCATTGGCAAACCCCTCTATAGATAACCATAAAACCCCTCTGATCTGCCATCGCAGGCCACAGCATCTTCTGCAGTCATCTCTAGTAACAACGGCAGTAACAACCATTTCTTTCCACATCAAAGTTGGGGCTTCTCAAAGCTTTGTCAGGGCAAGTGAGCCAAGCACATCATGCTCTCTGTGCAAAACCTTTGAGAGAAACAGATACTCACCATACGCCACAGGGGTCAGCTTTAGCACTGTGTGGAGAGGACATTTCAAGTAAGGCATTTCCGCTGGAAGAAAAGCAGAGTAGGGAGGTTATCAGCAAGAGACAGAAGTCTGTTTTATGCAGTGTTGCAAATGGAAGAAGAAGAAGAAGAAGAAGAAGTAGTAGTAGTAGTTTGGATTTGATATCCCGCTTTTATCACTACCCTAAGGAGTCTCAAAGCGGCTAACAATCTCCTTTCCAGTGAGCCAGTGTGGTGTAGTGGTTAAGAGCGGTGGACTCGTAATCTGGTGAACTGGGTTCGCGTCTCCGCTCCTCCACATGCAGCTGCTGAGTGACCTTGGGCCAGTCACACTTCTCTGAAGTCTCTCAGCCTCAGTCACCTCACAGAGTGTTTGTTGTGGGGGAGGAAGGGAAAGGAGAATGTTGGCCGCTTTGAGACTCCTTAGGGTAGTGATAAAGCGGGTATCAAATCCAAACTCCTCTTCTTCTTCTTCTTTCCCTTCCTCCCCCACAACAAACACCCTGTGAGGTGAGTGGGGCTGAGACACTTCAAGAAGTGTGACTGGCCCAAGGTCACCCAGCAGCTGCATGTGGAGGAGCAGGGAAGCGAACCCGGTTCACCAGATTACGAGTCCACCGCTCTTAACCACTACACCACACTAGAACACAAGGGTTTTATGCATGACTTTTATTCCATCTACCCCTCTTTTTTTTTTAAGCTACCATTTCTCCTTCTAAGCACAACACATTCGCTCAGGACATAACCCAGCATTCCTGGTTCAAATCCTGGCTCAATAGCTGCATCGGTTTTTAGTTGGCGGAGAATGGGCGCACACTCAGATGCAACGTCTCAATGGAACTTTGGGGCGTATATTTAGCAGGCACTGTTCTCTGGCGAAATACTGCACCTCGATCCCTGCACCCGTTTAATAAAGGGAGGCACATCCCGGCTACACACCACTTACCTGCACTCTTGTCAAGGAAGTAGGCCAAGAGGCATCTCATCACGGCCTGGTGACAGATGACGAGGACGTTCTCCTGCCTCTCCAGCTCCATGATAACGGGCTCCAGGCGCTGCACGAGATCCTGGTAGGACTGCAGATGCACACATAAAAAGACAAAAAAACTAGGTAAAGGCACTGGCGGTGGGACAACCCCTGAACGTTCAAAACTGAAGTATGTTGATATAGGGCTTCACTGCCAGTCAGTGTAGATGAAACAGGTAAAGGGATCCCTGACCATTAGGTCCAGTCGCAGACGACTCTGGGGTTGCAGCGCTCATCTCACTTTATTGGTCAAGGGAGCCGGCGTACAGCTTCCGGGTCATGTGGCCAGCATGACTGAGCCGCTTCTGGCGAACCAGAGCAGCACACGGAAATGCCGTTTACCTTCCCACCGGAGTGGTACCTATTTATCTACTTGCACTTTGTGCTTTTGAACTGCTAGGTTCGTAGGAGCAGGGACCCAGCAACGGGAACTCACCCTGTGATGGGGATTTAAACTGTCGACCTTCTGATCAGCAAGCCCTAGGCTCTGCGGTTTAACCCACAGTGCCACATGTCCGTAGATGAAATACCAAGCTCAAAAGACAACTGGTCTGACTCAGGAGGGGGCCACTTCCCATGTCACTACATAGAATTGCTTCCCGCTGCCCAAAGAGTTGAGTCATTACATCCTTTCATTCCCCAAAGAGAGCTCCGTATTGTTCTGCTTCTACTCACAGTAGCAGAGGTTTTGTTATTCTACGTTGCCAAGCTCCAGAGGAAAGGATATTTCTGCAAAGGAGATCCCAGGGGCATTGAAAATTCACCAGGGTGCAGAACGGCCAAGGAGAAAAGCGGAGCTCATGGCTGGCTTAGCGCTTTGAGATGTTCTTTTCTCGCACAACCGACAGCTCCTTGTTTATTGGAAGTCCACCTTCCTAGGCAAAATGCCCCTTTGTGGGGATGCATTTGCCACCTTCCCCAACACTGTTCTATATCATCCAAGAGCGATGATGCCATGTTAAGAAGACTCACTCTCGCCGTTAACCCATCTGGTCCCAGGGACTTGCCAAATTTTGTCCAGTTTATTGCCTCTAGCACTTCTTTAGTTGTTATTTGAGTATTTAAGATCATCATTTGTTCTCTTCTTATTTTTGGCAGATTACCATTTTTAATAGGGATTACCATTTAATAGGGATTACCACACGGGTGGCGCTGTGGGTTAAACCACAGAGCCTAGGACTTGCCAATCAGAAGGTCAGCGGTTCAAATCCCTGCGAACGGGGTGAGCTCCCGTTGCTCAGTCCCTGCTCCTGCCAACCTAGCAGTTCGAAAGCATGTCAAAGTGCAAGTAGATAAATAGGTACCGCTCCGGCGGGAAGGTAAACGGCGTTTCCCTGCACTGCTCTGGTTTGCCAGAAGCGGCTTAGTCATGCTGGCCACATGACCCGGAAGCTGTACACCGGCTCCCTCGGCCAATAAAGTGAGACGAGCGTCGCAACCCCAGAGTCGGCCACGACTGGACCTAATGGTCAGCGGTCCCTTTACCTTTACCATTTTTAATATATTCCTCTATTTTACAGGTTTTTTCCTTTCTTATACAGTTCTGAAAAGTATTTTACAAATGCTGCTCTTATTTCCTTCATCTTATCCGTAATCTTCCCATTTATATTAAATTTGTTTATGGAGTTCCTTTGTTCATTTTTCTCCAACTGCCACGCAAGCAAGTTTTCCTGATTTATTGGCATGTTCGAAATATTTTCGTTCCATTCTTTTTATCTTCCAGCTAGTTTCTTCATTAACTATCATGGAATATTGAATCCGTAATGTTCTAATTGCCTGCTTGACTGGCACAAAAACCCACCGAAACAATTTTCACTGTTTTTAAACGGTTTCTCGCTGCCCCAGGCTTACCTCTCCCGACGGGTAGCGGTAGTAGTATTTGTCCTGGTCCCTCAGAGCAAATTCTTCAGGGTACTTTTCCTTGATTTCATCGTAGGTGAGCTCTTCGCACACACCCTGCAAGAACCACAAGGTGGGGGGGAAACGTCAGGGCTGCTACTCGGGGCAAGATTTTGGAAGGCAGGTGGTGGAGGGGGGACGCAAGAGATAATTTGCAATGGCAAGATCCTACTCAAGTTTCTAGTCAAGGTCCTCTTCCCTGCAGGAATGTAATTGTAGCCAAGAATGTGGTGTGTATAGCAAAGTACAAGTGTGACTTGAAACGCAACAGGCAAGAGGGCGGGGGCTCACTGCATTTTAAGCCGCAGGTGTATAAAGGTAAAGGGGCCCGTGACCATTAGGTCCAGCCATGGACGGCTCTGGGCTTGCGGCGCTCATCTCGCTTTATTGGCCGAGGAAGCGAGCATACAGCTTCCGGGTCATGTGGCCAGCATGACAAAGCCGCTTCTGGCGAACCAGAGCAGCGCACGGAAACGTCGTTTACCCTCCCGCCGGAGTGGTACCTATTGATCTACTTGCACTTCGACGTGCTTTCCAACTGCTAGGTGGGCAGGAGCAGGGACCGAGCAACGGGGGCTCACCCCGTTCGCAGGGATTCAAACCGCCGACCTTCTGATCTGCAAGCCCTAGGCTCTGTGGTTTAACCCACAGCGCCACCCACGTCCCTTGCAGGTGTATACCCAGCCCCATATAGGGTTGTATCCAATGAAGTCTTTCTGCAAGTACTTCCACCCTCAGGAGAGGGAGATAAACTCCTGTTGAGCAGGCACAAGTCCTTGCCCTAACGGGACGGCTTCCTTAGATACAAGTCAGCCCACTGATTTTGTCATATTAAAGAGTGAAAAATGTTTATAAATATTAATAATAAATATTGATTCTGATGGCACAAGATTAGACCATGATTAACATGTTCTCTCAGATCACCTGATTATATAAACAAAGGAATTGTGGCCAAGGCTAGTCCCACTCATGGAAATCAATGGATCTAAGTTCGTCGTGCCCATTAATTTCTACTCTGAGTAAGGCACAAGAATGTTAATCAGATATTTTGGGCAGGGGGTTCAACGCCAAATTCTTCCAAACGTTCTTTTTGCATTGTTTGGCGGATGGAATTTATCTGTCCGTCTCCTCCCTAGCATACAGTTCTGCAGGTTCTCCTGACACTCCCTTAAGCTAATTGGGGGGGCACACAGAGGAGGGGGGGCGGCCTGTTGTGCAATGGAATCCCACCTGCAACCTCTAGGCATCCCAGCCTTGGGGAGTTTGCCACCAGGCAAAAGTGGCAGACTCCCCGAGCAGACAGACAGTCACGGTGCACCTAACTTGTTCATGCTGGATTCATGGGACAGAAGCACTTTTTAAAAAACAAAAAACATGGGTCGATATAAATGGGGCTGCAGCATAACTCATGCTCTCCGGATTATGCACAAGCTTATTGCACAGGACTAGTAGAATGACTAAGCTGCAGGATAAAATCTCCTAGGAATCACAAGCAGGGAAATCCGGTGGGCTTCCCAGAGGTATCTGGCTGTGCACTGTGAAAACAGGATTCTGTACTAGGTGGGCTTTTGGCAGAATCTCCTCAGGTGTGCTGGGATTTCCTTAGGTGCACTGGGATCTCTGCAAAGCCTGGGGCAAATTTGGAGAGCGGGGGACAGAAGAGGACAGCCCCCTCTTCTCCCACTGAAAGCTTGGCCTTGAGCCCAGCAAAATACAACGGCACTTACAGCGTCAATTTCATTCAGGGCCTTCCACTGCTCGTAGGGCAGGTCAAGAGCCTCTGCCGTCTGGATGGTCCTCTTGAGCTGGCTGGTCCACACTTTGAGGTCTTTCAGGTTCTGTTCCTGGACAAAATGGCTCAGCGCACTGGAAAACTGAAGACAGGAGGGGAAACAAAAGGAAGTTCTTAGTGCGAATTTCTATTCCCAGAGGCTCCCAAAGGACAGTGCCCACCACAATAAGAGAGTCATGCATGGGGACTTTACTGGACAAAGTAGAGTCACAATGAAACCTATTAAGTTTCGTTCCTGAGTTTTCATCCTACTGGTACACATGGGAGAGAGAGACACATGACGCGCCAATTGGAGCAGTAAATGGACTACCACACCTGCAACATGGCAGCTAAAGTGGGGCTGTTTCTTCCCCTGCTTGACCATATGAACTGGAGAGCATGGGACGACTCCTTCCACCAGCAAGGACCCTTTTTTGTCACGTGATCCTGCCTGACAAGTGAGGGGAAAGAGTCATCCCCGAGGTAAGTAATAGTAATTTATTATTTATATCCCGCCCATCTGGCTGGGTCTCCCCAGCCACTCTGGGCAGCTTCCAACAAGGATTAAAAATACATTAAAATGCCACACATTAAAAACTTCCCTGAACAGGGCTGCCTTCAGATGTCTTCTAAATGTCAGGTAGTTGTTTATCTCTTTGACATCTGATGGGAGGGCGTTCCACAGGGAGGGTGCCACTACCGAGAAGGCCCTCTGCCAGGTTCCCTGTAGCTTAGCTTCTCGCAGTGAGGGAACCGCCAGAAGGCCCTCGGAGCTGGACCTCAGTGTCCGGGCTGAATGATGGGGGTGGAGATGCTCCTTCAGGTATACTGGGCCAAGGCTGTTTAAGGGCTGTCCTTCAGAGGTTTCTGGGGAATGGAGCAATGGTCTGGCCCAACCTGGCTTTCTATTGTTTTTATTTGAGACTCAGAAGGACGGAGTCCGGTTGCAAGCAGGAAAGGAGAAAGGCAGAGGTTGCTTTGCTGATGCCCCATTCCCACTGCTAGGCCTGCCTACACCAAGCTAAGTAAGCACAGGACTGCAATTGCAGCACATTCAAAGGTGGCCAAGCCTCTCCGCTCCCAGACAGAAGCTTTCCTACCTTCTTTCCCCTCCAGGAGAGCCCAGAGTCTCCCCCAATCTTCCCCTTGAGGTTGTATTCGCTCTCGCCGTGCCGGCACAGGTAGATGGTGCGAGGCTGGACGTGGATGTTCATCAGGTAGTAGACGATTCGACTCTGGATGTGGTCTTGCACCCTGTTCACAAGGTACCTCCGGCCAACGTCAATCACTTTGATCAGCGACAGGTCTCTGGGAGGGGAAGACGCGCACGGCCGTCACTCAAAAACCCCGGGGGAAAGCCAAGTTCAAGAGCTGCAGAACCCGCAAGGTGGGAATGCACAGAAACCATGAAGCACTGAATCGGGGAATTGTAGCGCAGCCTTGCGCCAAGTCCTAAGCCCTTGAGCAGGTGAGCTTCAAAAGTACCCAGCAGCTGCTGCTGAGGTGTTATCGAAATTCTGGTAGGAAATTCAATGCTGGTGCTTAACAGCCTGCTTGATCCTATGTATCCAGGCGTGGCATATTGAATTATTATGTTACGGTGTGTGTTTTTAATTCCAACAGATTCAGGCACACCTAGCTCTGCAAAGTCTCAGGTTGTTAAAAGCAGGAGAAACTACACACATCCTCCTTTCCTTCTCAGGCAAAAGCAAACAGCTTCCCTACCAAATCCCTGCTTCTAAAGGCAGTCTAAAGGCAATGGGAAAAGCTTCAGAATTCAGAGTTTTGCAACAAAAATAACCCCTCCCCAGAGGATTATCGGCTCTCTAGTTTTCCATGTAAGCGCATTCCAACAGGTTAAAAAGCGAGAATATGCTTCCTCATTTGGTGTACCTAAGTGACTTCAGTGGGAATTGTAAGTTCGCTGAAACTATTTCTAAGACCAAACAAACCCCAGAGAAGTGCCTTTCACATAATTTGGCAGCCGGCTTTGGTCGCTGGAAGAACAGGCGAGAAACACAGTTTCCTCACCTGTCGTAGTCGTCTGGGTCCATAGGTTGGTAGCTCGATTGGTAACAGCTGATTCTCTTCATGAAATCTTCCATCGCGTCAGCAGAGTTGCAGTCCTTATAATCCGGGCTGGACAACTTGACTTCCTGAAGCAAGAAGAAAAAGAGCACAGGGTCAGGGAGCCAGCTGTGAAACCCAAGATGATATTACAGAGGAAATATTAAGGAGAAATTGCAAAGCGGAATTCGCCTGAGCTGCTCGTGGCTGTTCCCTCATCAGCCTGACAGAACAAGGCGGACAGGTGCCCGTCACTCAAAGCCAACAACAACAGGACAAAAGCGAGGCAAGCCAGCACCTGAAGAAGCCAGCACCTGAATCCTTGTAACAGGTGGCTTTAAAAGAGAATAATAAATGATAATAATAATAATAATAATAATAATAATAATTTATTATTTATACCCCGCCCATCTGGCTGGGCTTCCCCAGCCACTCTGGGCGGCTTCTAACCAAATATTAGAATACAGTAATACATCAAACATTAAAAGCTTCCCTAAACAGGCCTGCCTTCAGATGTCTTCTAAAAGTTTGGTAGTTGTTGTTCTCTTTGACATCTGGTGGGAGGGCGTTCCACAGGGTGGGTGCCACTACCGAGAAGGCCCTCTGCCTGGTTCCCTGTAACCTCACTTCTCGCAATGAGGGAACTGCCAGAAGGCCCTCGGAGCTGGACCTCAGTGTCCGGGCAGAACGATAGGGGTGGAGATGCTCCTTCAGATATACTGGACCGAGGCTGTTTAGGGCTTTAAAGGTCAACACCAACACTTTGAATTGTGCTCGGAAACGTCCTGGGAGCCAATGTAGGCCTTTCAAGACCAGAGTTATGTGGTCTCGGCAGATTAAACAAATTGATGGTGTATAAAGCTATTGCAGTGACTAGTCATGGCAGCAACGTTCTCTGTCCTCTGTTAGAGGCAGTATGTCTCGGTATATTGCTGAGAATCACAGGTAGGGAGTGCCATTGGTCCTGGTCGCGGGCAAACAAAGAAGCTGAATGCTGCAGGATTCAGGACAGTTAAACTTTGGAAATCGCTGTCCCAACTCGGAGGGCTTTAAAAGAAGATTTGACAAATTCACAGGGGGGAAAGGCCTACTGACCACAATGGCTATGCTCTGCTCCACAGCCAGAGGCAGAAATGCTTGCAAAAAGAAGAACAACCTGTTGCTGGAAACTATGGGAGGGGAAAGGGCTCTTGTGCTCGAATCCTGCTTGCTGGTTTCCCATGGGCCAGTGGTTACAAAGCATGGATCCATATGGATCCTCAGGATTTTTGCACTGGGCTACCCCCAACTCACCGTCAAATCACATGTCTGTGGCCACAGCATGAACCACAAAAGTCATGCATCCACTGTTTCGTTCAGAATATTTTTTTCCCTTGTTTTCCTCCTCTAAAAACTAGGTGCGTCTTATGGTCAGGTGCGCCTTATGGAGCGAAAAATACGGTAGCTAAGAGGGTGAAACAGCAGTGCTTGCTTAACAGAGGCTAAAGTTTGCTGACGAGGAAAAGATTTCAGCTGGGGCAACAGAGGCAATAGCTCCAGGTGCCTTTTCGAAACAGCTCCTTCAGGTGGGGCAAGACCCCCCCCCCCGATAGAAAGAGAAACTCTTTTCTCACACTTACCATAATGTTCGTAGCGACGACAGATGGGTCATTGCAGACGGATTCGATGAAGAACACCTGAAAGGAAGAGGACATCTATGTCTGTGTGTGTTTAAGGCAGGGAATAAAACCACACAGAGCTGCTTGGCCCATCTAGATCGGTTTCTCTAGCAGACATCAGCTGTCTGAGACCTTGGGGCAGAGAAGTCGCCCTTAGCCCTGCCAGCTGAAAATCCTTCTTGCAACGGGAGATGCCAGGAATCTGTCCTGGGAGACTGGGCACCAGGGTGGATAAAAATCAATGATTTTTTAAAAATTTAAATCAGAATTATTTTTTTATTTAAATCGGATTTTCAAAATAAAATGCTTTGGGGGTGGGGGGATCTTTCTAAAGATAGTTTTCTATTTAAGTTACATTCTAGTCCAAAAGCTATTCATCAGGAAATAAGGATTTGTTTTAAGTTTTTCGTGTGTGCTAAAACTCAGCCTAAGGTGTGTGGTTTTTTTAAAAAAATAACCACATCAGTTAACAAACATGGATACATATGCTACAAAGTTATTGCTTTAGTTAAATAAATTGTTTAAATTGTTACAGGATTAAGGAAACGATTGTTTTTCTGCTTCCAATTAAGTACAGCAGAAAAGTTGTCCCAATATAAATAGTTAACTTACAAACCTCACAATAATTTCATAATGATCTGTCAATATATTTTTAATAGTATAACCAAATCAATAATTTTTGATATAACTGTAAAAACTACTCTGAAAAAATTTTTATTCCAAAAATGAAACCGTCATCTGATTGTCAATATTAAGATTATACCAGCAAGAATGAGTCCTTCTGTAAAAAAAAGAAGATTTAAATCAAGTCTTAATGATTAGTGATTTAAATCGTGATTTAGATCAATTTGATTTAAATCAAATCCACCCTGCTGGGTACCCAACGCTTTGCCTGTGAGGTCTACCGGTCCCATTTTTGGTACCCAGCCATGATGCTGGTGATCCCATGTGTTTCAAGGGAGCCCGCAACAACATGGGTGGGGTATTGGAGCCTTAACTCGCCTGCCCCATCCTCTGCTGTCAAATTTGACAACTGACTGGCAGGGCCTGCAACCAAACAGTCCCACTTTCAGCCCTACTGCCATCACATGTGGGGCTGGCCAGTCAAATCAGGACTGGAGGTTCCCCATCACTGTGGGGACAGTAAGAGCCGTTTGACAGTGGAACAGACTCCGTTGTGGGTTTAAAGCAGAGGTTGGCTGGCCATCTGTCATGGATGCTTTAGCTGAGATTCCTGCACTGCAAGCAAGGGGGGTTGGACTAGATGACCACAGGGACCCCTTCCAATTCTACGATTCACTTTTAAAAGAAAACAACAGCATCAATATAATGATTGCTCAGGTCCATCTCCCAGGAGAGCAAGGCGGCATTCAGACACGTCAACAGGCACAGCCAAGAGCAGGTCCTAAAGGCAGGGCTGCAATCATTTATTTTCACTCAGAAATATGTCACTTAAAACAAAAACACTTACTTTGAAACCATTTTCTTTGGCAAAATGCAAGATCATAGATCTTCTCTCGCGTGTGGTGTTTGTAGCATCAAAAACCTTTGTGGGTAGAAAAGAAGAGAAATAATGTCATGGGGTTTATTATTATTATTTATTGACATGCACTTATCTTGAAAGGAGGGGTATAAATTGGCTTTGGGTGGTTACTGGCTTGTGGCAATGTGGCAATTTATGGCACTTGCGTTGTGGAATACCCTCTCGACTGAAATACAAGAGGCCGCATCAGTACAGTGGTACCTCGGGTTTAAGAACTTAATTCGTTCTGGAAGTCCATTCTTAACCTGAAACTGTTCTTAACCTGAGGTACCACTTTAGCTAATGGGGCCTCCCGCTGCTGCCGCCCAATTTCTGTTCTCATCCTGAAGCAAAGTTCTTAACCCGAGGTACTATTTCTGGGTTAGCGGCATCTATAACCTGAAATGTCTATAACCCAAGGTACCACTGTATTGGCTTTCGACTGGCTCCTGAAACTTTCCCCCTAGCAGATCTTCTGATACTATTGGGGTTTTTTTTACTGTATATTTCAATTAAGGTAAGGATGTTTTAATGACCCAATGGAGTTGTGCTTGTGGGTTTTAATTCTGTATTTACTGTACTGTCAGCTGCCTGGAAGTTATTTTGGCATATACCGTATTTTTCGCTCCACAGGATGCACCGCCCCATAGGACGCACCTAGTTTTTTTTGGGGGGGGAATAAAGAGGCCAGCTGCGCACACATGGCCTCAACAGGAAGCTGCAGCCAAGCTCAAGCGACAACCACATCACTCTCAGGACGCGACACTCACCGCAATCTGGCCACCTTCCTCAGACAAGTACAGTTTGACATCTCGCAAGGCGGCTAAGGCACATTGCCTGCAACAACAGGGAAAAGGAAGAGGTTCAGGGCATTTCGAATCACAGCTTGCACAGGAAGCCCAAACGACAACTGGCCCCAATTACGCTACCCCCCAAAAAAGACACAGAAAGAAGACGTTCCATCCATCAGCTCCCAAAGCCTCCCCAACCCACCCCCAAGGTGGGAACCCCAGTTTGTCCCCACGCTTGGTCTTCCCCATGGGCCTGCAAGGCCAGTCACTGCCCTGTTGTGGACAAGAGCTCTTTTGAGGCTCAAAAGCCAAGTCCACACAACCAAGAGGGCACCTTACTACTTCTTATATTGGCTTGGGGATACAGAGCACCCTGGGACGCGGGTGGCACTGTGGGTTATACCACAGAGCCTAGGGCTTGCTGATCAGAAGGTCAGCGGTTCGAATCCCCGTGACGGGGTGAGCTCCCGTTGCTCAGTCCCTGCTCCTGCCAAGCTAGCAGTTCGAAAGCACATCAAAGTGCAAGTAGATAAATAAGTACCGCTCTGGTGGGAAGGTAAACGGCATTTCCGTGCGCTGCTCTGGTTCGCCAGAAGTGGCTTAGTCATGCTGGCCACATGACCCAGAAGCTATACGCCGGCTCCCTCGGCCAGTAAAGCAAGATGAGCGCTGCAACCCCAGAGTCGGTCACGACTGGACCTAACGGTCAGGGGTCCCTTTACCTTTAACAGAGAACACCCTGGAGAGGCTTCCCAAACAGCACTGAAACACACCAACTCCCAAAAGTCAAACTTTCAATTCAAGAAAAGAGCAGAAGTTAAACAAACAAACCAGGATGGTGGAAACTTGGAGCATAATAGCTCGACTTACTTGCGGACTTTCATAGCCTCCTCATTATCAGGACGAAAGAAGTCGTAGGAGCTGTAATGCTTCACGGCCTCACGGCGATACTCCCCGACATTAAACACTGCAAGGAGAAAGGAGGAGAGTCAAGGCACCTGTACTTTTGTTAAGGGAGAAAGACATGCAAACCCATGGAATTCAACGAAGTTCTCTTCCAAAAACAAGCTGCATAGGTCGGGCTTGTAAACAGCCACTTGCCTGCCTGAATCGGGTCCCCCTGAAGGGCCCCTTTTTTTGTAAAAGCAGATGAAAGCATGGCTCATTTTCCTCCAGACGAGTGAAAAGCATAGATACATGCTGGGTCATGGGTTCGAATCCCACACTGGGCAAAAAGATTCCTGCATTGCAGAGGGTTAGACTAGATGACTCTTGGGGCCCCTTCCAACTCCACAATTCTATGATTCCATGCTACCAACATATTTGTGGAGCCACAAGTGATTTCCAAGAGAGACTGTTATTTGATGGATTGCCTCTGTCTCTCTGGTTTCTCTTTGGGAAAGACCTGCACTGACCCAGGTACCTCAAAAAATGATTTGAGCTACAGCCCCCCTCCTTATAAATCTTGGAAGCACACAATGAAAATCACTAGTAAATTATTGGACATAACTGAGGTTTCCCAACACTTGAGCCTCTGAAACAGGTCACCAAACTCCCCAAATAGTTTGGTCAGCGGTCCAGTTCCAAGAACTGACTTTGGGGCAGATGCAACATGCATCAAAATGCAACTCAACATCATGCACGAGAAATTATCAGAAGCTGTAAAAGCAAAAAAGAATAACTGCCGGATGAGACCAAAAGTTACTTAGTTCAGCTAGGCTAGCTAGCTGACCTAACCAAAAGAGTCCGTGACCAGAAGGAGGAGGAGTATCAGGAAGAATGGGATAAATTTAATGATTATTTAGTTAAATTTGTTAAGTTAAACTAACTGGAAATAGCTTGCAGATACTTAATGGGCTTAGGATTTTATTTATGTTTAGTGATGAATTAATATGTTTAATTCTATAAGGTGAAGATCTAAGGATGTTAATGTTTAAGTTAAATTTCATAAAAATTGGGATTTGGAAAACCATTAAAAGGACATGCAATGAAATTCAACCAAGGGGAATCGAGGAAGTCACTTAACAAAGTTAATAACTGTAATTTTTAATAAGGCTATGATTTATGTTTGTTTTGTTTGTCGTGTGTGTGTGTGTGTGTGTGTTTGGAAAAAACAAAACAAAAGTTAATTAGTTCAGCATCCTACCTCCCCAGAACAGCCAATGAAATACTGTATCTAATGCACCATCGAATCTAATACACACCAAAAAAAGGTGCACATTACAGTTGAGTAAATACGGTACTTCTTAGAAGCAGGACCTGTTGCTCCCAACACAGGCACTCAGGGGCTTCAACTATAAAGCCTCAAGTCAGCCCAGAATCTCACCTTTAGTCGGGACACCGATCCAGTTGAGGTAGCGGGTCAACTTCTTGGAAATGTAGGTTTTCCCGCGAGCCGGGAGGCCGACCATGACGATCACAGTGGGGGAGTTTGTAAGCTGAGGTCCACATGCTATGGGCAGGTGAAGAAGGGAGGAAAAGGAGATAGAAAATGGCTGTTGAAAAGGGAGACGACTTGTCAATTCAATACTACATTTTTTTTATAAAGGCAGGCAACTGGGATCATAGAATTCTAGAGTTGGAAGGGTCCAAAGCATCTTGTCCAACCCTCTAGGAATATGCAGCTGTCCCACACAGGGATTGAACTTGCAACATTGGCATTATCAGCTCCATGCTCTAACCAACTGAGCTATCCAGGCTGGCCAGCACACCGGGCCCAATGGAGATAGTGGTGCAGCCAAGAGACAAAGCTGTGAGCTAAGATCTCTTCCCCGTTCCATGGAATTAAACTCAGCAGCTGACCAGAGGCAAATCACCACCTCTCAGCCTCAGTCCCTCTTTCTGCAATATGGGGATAAAACAGACCTAATTCCCAGATTACCAAGAGAATGTGTGCAAAGCAACTTGGAACATGCAAAAAGCATTATGTGAACATCCTGGTCGCATATCAGCCTTCTCTACATCGGGAGACAAAACCTGCTAGACATCAAGGACTGAGGTGCTGAAAGCCTGCCGATTCATCCTTAGACTGGGACATGTGCCAGACAGAGACAGCCAAGCGGCAAGGACACTCAGGAAGAAAGCATGATGCAGCAGCCAAAATCTCCTGCTGTTCTGAAACATACACACGGGTTTGTTTGTGTTATTCGGAGCACAACTCAGAATTCAGCAGCCTAATAATTTCAAGTTTCGGCCCCTTGCAAGTCGCAAGAACAGAACAGGACTTGAGAATCGCATTACTCCCAGAACCTTAGAAGCCACTCAAGAGAAAAAGCCTAAAATTCTAGAGAAGTGTTCCTTCCCTTTGTCTAAGTTCCCCTGACATGAAAGGTGCAAGTCACAGGTGTTGCTAACAACTCTCAAGATAGCAAGCTGGCTGTCGCTCAACAGAACGGAAACTCATTTCTTTGCAACCCAGATTTCCACTGCTACTCTCCCAGAACCTGGCACAAGAGGGCCTTGTAAATCTCTGGGTTTGGTCCTCCTACCTGCCACATCCCTGTAGCAAACCAAATGTAATAGTCTATAAAAGTGCATTGGCATGAGAGCATGATGGCAAAAGGATTCTTGCCCAGCCATCTCTGCCGGTTTGTGGAGGCAGGAGAAGAGATCAGGGCAGAATGATGAGCAATTGGCACCCAGTCCGCCGTGATGGTGCTCAGGGGAGTTTCAGAGTGGAAAGCCAAGCCAAATCCGATAAAAAGTTCCTGCCATCCTTTCTGGCATTCCAAGAATCTCTGCCAAGAGGTTTCAAACAGGAACAAGGTGGGTCATCCTCCCAAAGGAGGATGCAAGCAGGTGATGTACGGAAGAGCCTCGCAGCATGAAATGTAGGAGCACAAGGCTGCTGCCTTATACAGAGTCAGACCTCTGGGCCTTCTACCTCAGTATTGTCTACCAGTGTTTCTAAACATTGTGTGTCCCCAGATGTTGTTGGACTACAATTCCCATCATTCCTAGCCAGCATGACCAGCGGTCAGGGATGATGGGAGTTATAGTCCAACATCTGGGGACCCACAGGTTGAGAACCTCTGGGACTGGCAGCAGCTCTCAGAGGCTTCAACTAGCAGTCTCTTCCAAGTCCTACCTGGACATGTCAGGATTTGGTCCCAGCAATATTGAGAAACCGAGAGCACAAGCTCTACATCACCAAGGGGAAAAGGCCAGGAAGAAAAAAATCTAGGCTGGGTTCATTATCAGCCACACTTACAGGACCTTTCCTCTTTGAATTTTTGATGCTTCAGATCAGCAGTGACCCAGAAGGACTTGAAGTCCTGCTATGCTTTAAGAGTACAGTGGTACCTCAGGTTAAGAACGTAATTCGTTCCGGAGGTCCGTTCTTAACCTGAAGCACCAATTCAGCTAATGGGGCCACCTGCTGCTGCCGCGCCGCAGGAAAACGATTTCTGTTCTCATCCTGAAGCAAAGTTCTTAACCCGAGGTACTATTTCTTGGTTAGCAGAGCCTGTAGCCTGAAGCGTATGTAACCTAAAGAGTATGTAACCCGAGGTACCACTGTATTGGGGGGGGGGGTTCAGCAAAGCCTGGTTCTCTTCTTTATTGTAGGTACCACTTAACAGCCAGGAGTGGTGAAGCAGAGGCATATGACCACTTCTAAATTCCATCCTCGTTCCAAGGCTCAGATGTAGGGATTTGGAGCCAAGCGCATCTGTCGTTAAAATATTACTGGAAAGCCACGCTCTAGTGCTTGCTTCTTCGTCGAACACTTTTTTCTTATTTTGCTCCAGGCTTTGAATGCAGTTAAGTGTTTTCTCAAAGCGCAGCAAGCCTCCAAGCTTATCCAGAATTTTTAAAAAGGCTTGCTTTCCAAAAAGCTACACGCTAGCAATATATATTTTTCACACAAAACGCAGAAGGGGTTGCCGAAAAAGTGGGGTGCGGGGATGTGTGGGGTCTTGAATCAGAAAGCATTAATGGACGTATTTCAGAAGGAGGGGTGTAAGGAAAGGTTAATGATGGGGCTCAGTCATCTGTGGCTGTTTCAGCTTTCAGAGAGGGCTACATGAGCACTTAAGCAACGAGAGCCTTTTTTGAAAAAATTAATGTTACAGGACGCAATGTGGTCCAGGAAGGATATTGCATCATTTATCCTCAGAAGCATGATCTAACAGGGACATTTCAAACACTGCAAGTCACTCCAGACAGGCAACAGACCCAGTAACTGGGAGACACAATCTCATTTCCCAAGGAACAATATATTAAGTGTTTGAAGTCTGGAGGGGGGTAGTATATAACAGAGGCTCCAGAACAAATATATACAACATTGCGATTCCATGCACCAAACCAGCAGCGGTTCTGTATTCACTGCCTTCTAAACTAATGGTCTGAAAGAAACAGGTTTGGGACCGTAATAAATTTCATTTCATTTCAACGGTCTGAAAAGACCTGCAGGTAAAGGACCCCTGGACCGGTTTAAGTCCAGTCAAAGGCGATTGTGGGGTGCAGCGCTCATCTCGCATCTACACCTGTCCTCACACCTGGAGCGGCTGAAATTGTCAAGAAGCTCTGGCAAGCACCCAGAAGCAATTCTATGGAATTGGGGAGACAGGCCATTGCCAGCTACACTTCACACTGCAAAATTACACAAAAGAGACAGCAGGCACTATATATTCTGTACCAAGGGGTTGGTGGAAGGGGCGGGGGCAACAGCACTTTGAAATTACACCAATGCAATCTGTGAAAGAGAGAGCTCTCCCCAACGCCATTCTCCTCCCTTGCCATTCTCCTCCCTTGCCATTCTCCTCCCTTGCCGGCCTCACGTCATCTCTGCCCATTGAGCCAGCAGCGCCGCCAGATCCTACGTGGGAGACGTGCAATTTGACAGAAAATGAATGGATCGCCCCTAGGAAACCCAGCAAGGCATCACTCTGCAACAACAGCAGCAGCAGCAGCAGCCCTGAAATTAGATCTCTCAAAGACCACACAGACACACCCACAAGGCATGCAGAGCGACTGAACTGCAGGATGCTTTGAAAGAAGAAGCAAATGACTCCTCGCTCCTCCCCTCCTGGGTTTCACTCTATTTGCATCAGATAAGAGCCCAAGCTGAATGCATCCCATTATTTCAAGCCTTCCTCATCTTTTTTTTGCAAAGAGGTACCCAGAAGAGTAAAATGGACCCAGAGCTTGCTAAGGGAGACCAGGGTTTTTCCTTTATGCTACAAGGAGAAAGAGGCGTAACCAAAGGAATCTCTACCTGCACAATTGCAAACATGAACAGAAAGGCTCTCAGAGAACAGGAATGGGGGTGATACTCATTTTAAAGACAGAGTATGCTTTTTGCAAGGGCCCCAAAGACTGTGCGTAAGGAAGCGCCACCTGTTCTCTCCCCCCATAAGGCTAACCTTCTCCCTTCAAGGTGGGCACATGGCCCGGCAGGCAGCAAAGCCGGTCACTAGGCAACAGAGATGGGAGATGAATGACTGATTCAGGGTTTCAAAGCCCCCACCTACAACTCAAGGGAGGCTTTCCAACATTGCTTCTAGGACAGTAATGCTTAGGAACATCCCCGGTTCCTTGGGGGCTTTTAAAAGACAAAACATAATTAAAACCCGGAGGGGAAGATGTGGATTGAGAGAAAATGCCTGGATTAACTATGTGCATGAATTAATTCGGCTGCCAGGGAAAGAAGGGGGGAATCAAGTGAAGATTGCAAAAGGAAATCCCTTTGCAAGAGGCTTGTCTTTGTGCCTAGCTGCTCTTAAGGGAGTTGCTGGACTACAACTCCCATCATCCCTGACCTGGTTGTCGGCTGATGAGATTCTGAAGTCCACATCATCAGGAAGGACAAAGGTTCCCCTTTCTGCAAAGGCACAGCAGATTGTACCGCCTTGGCAGCCCCACTGAAAGCCTGCTGTCAAGAAGTTGCCTGTTCCACAAGAACAGGAGCGGCTGCCTTATATGGAGCAAGGCCTTTGGTCCAAGCAGCACAGGATCACCTAGGTTTGCTCAGCCAAGTCTCCCAAGGTTGCAGGCAGGGGACACTTCCAGCCCTTACCTGGAGATGCCATGTACTGAACCTGCCTGGCTCCAGAGCCAAGGACCTTTCCCTTAAGTCAGATAACTGGTCCACAAAGCTCAGCTTTCTGGGATCGTTGCCAATCAGGCCAGATCCATACAAACCACCTGAAGGCCCCCCACAGAATCCTGGGAAACGTAGTTTCACAAAGAGAGAGCTACAATTCCCAGCACCCTATCAAACTACAGTTCCTAAGATTCTTTGTGGCGCAGTGAGAGTCAAGTGCTTAAAATGCATGGGGTGAACCTGCCCCTTCCACTAGAGGCACGGGGTCCTTCTGCAGGCAAAACTGGGAGAATTGGAAAGGGGAGGAGGTAATAGGGGAGCTTCCTCGGAGGTGCAATGCGGCAAGGCACCCATCCCTCCTCCTCCTCTCTTGCAGCCCGACCTTTTTCTCCCACCCACGTGGAGCCGGGGTCCTTTTCCCGCCGGCCCCAGCAACCCACTCATCCGGATGGGCAGCTATTTTCCCAGGGGCGCGATGCCCCCGCCGGGGGATGCTTCCCACGCTGAGCGATGCGCAGGCGGCTGGGACACGCCTTTCCCCGGGGAAAGCCGAGCACCAGCTCGGGTCGCCGCCGCTTTGCACGCCAAAGGAAGCCTCCGGTGCGCTCTCCAGGAAGCGGGAGACCTCGAGCCATGGGGGACCGACGTTTTCCTTGGAGAGCTGCCGGGAGTCCCCAAGGCACCACCCGGAGCTGCATGGAGGAGCCGCGGTGTGACTCAGCAGCGAGGCAGGCGCCTGCTGCGCGGAGAGCCCCTTGGAGGGGAGCGCGCCCCTGCCGCCGCCATGCGAGTCGTGCAGCGCATCGCATCGCCGCCGCGGCGGGAGGAGGGCAGGGGAAGCGGAGGCGTGGCGCACCGGCGCAAAGGAGAGCATTTCAGGTCATCCACATGGCCCTGCCGGCCCGGCTAGCCGGGAATAGCTTCCTCCCTGCCTCGCCGGACCTTCGCCATCGGCGAGGCAGAAGCGCAGCCGGCTCTCTCCTTCAAAGGCTCGGTTTCAACCCTGCCTGGAGAAGAACACGGAGGGGAAAGCGAGGCCCGGCTCCCTAGCCGCCGCTTCTCCGCACGCGGCAGCCGAGCCCTTTCCGCCCGCCGTGCAGGCGCGGCTCGTTTCCGGGCACCGGCGAAGGAGAGGCGCGCAAGGTTGCCCGGTGCCGGCTCCCCGCCCACGGCGCCGAGAACGGCACCCATCCACGCGGGGCTGCACAGCTCGAGACTACCGTCCCACCAAAAAGAGAGGCGGGGGAAAAAACCACACTTTTCAGTCTAAACAAAAAAAACACACCATGAAAACGCCAATTCCCCGGCGCACAATATGCGCACAGTGCGTTTTACGCACTGGATGCTACCCAATTTCTTAAAAAATGGGGAAATGCATTCTAGTTTAAATCAGATCCTGATTTTTACCAGACCCATCTTTCTCTTCTACAGATTTTATGGGTCAACCGGGTCCTTTGCGTACCCCCCAAAAAAGTCCCACGCCCCCCAAATCACGTTCACTCTCCTCCACGAATACTCAAGGACGCCCCCTCTCCAAAAGCGACGCCCAGGCGCCTCCAACCTTCAGCATCTCGCGCCTGGTTTAGCGGATGCGATGAGACTCCGAATCCCTGCCGATTAATTGCACGACCCCCGCCGGTCGATTCCCACCCGCAGCCCCTATTGTACTCACATCTATGGGGCAGCGCCGGGTGATTGTCGGGCGGGAGCCAAATTTTCTGGATGCGGCTTTGCGTGAGCTCCATCGGCATTTTTAAAGCGAAGGTCTCGACGCGCCCCGGTTCCACCTTGGGTTGAGGATGCGGCGGCCGGAGGAAAGGCGAGACGTGGGTGGAGGGAGGAAAACAAAGGGAAGAAGCCCTTTCTCTTTCCTTTTTATGATTATCTTTTGGGTCTGTCTCGCTTCCTTTTCCAGGAATCGGGGGGCTCCTGTCGTCTCCTAAGGCGTCTAGGCTGTAACGCAATTGAATATGTATCTAAACCGACTTTCCAAAAAGAAATTCCCCCTTCCCCCTGCTGGATTGAAAGGAAGGACAGCTCTCTCTTCGATCCCCGGCCAAGAATCGGAGCAATCCCTTGCGAAGCGAGGCAGCTAGTCCTTAAATGCCCTTCTCTTTGGGATCAGATTAATAGATGCGCTCCGCATCGGGTTCATTCAGCGCTACGAGTGACTCGCGGCTGCCCGGCACGGCTATTTCTATAGGCCGGCCTGCCGGGAAAAAAACGAGCCTGGCGTCACGACCCGCCTCCTCCTGCCGGAGCCAAGGGGGCGGGAGAAGCTCTTTCGCTCCCTCTCGCGTCCTGAAGGAGGAAGGGAGGCGAGACGCGGCGCAAAGCAGCCCCCGGCTGCCCCCATCCGTCGGCCGGCTGAACTGAAGCCGGCGGGGCGCGCTCTGCAGAGACAAAGCGACACGAAAAACCTTTTCCAGGCTGGGGAAGAGGCAACAAAAGGTCCATTTGAAAAGGAAGAGTAGTAAAGGGTTTCCCCAACTTGGGTCTCTAGCTACAATTACAGCTGCAATTCCCATCATCCCTGACCACTGGTCCTGCTAGCGAAGGATGATGGGAGTTGCAGTCCAAGAACAGATGGAGACCCAAGCTGGGGAAACACTGATTTGATACATATTCCCAGATGTTGGTGGGCTACAGCTCCCATAAAGGTAAAGGGACCCCTGACCATTAGGTCCAGTTGTGACCGACTCTGGGGTTGCGGAGCTCATCTCGCTTTATTGGCCAAGGGAGACGGCGTACAGCTTCCGGGTCATGCGGCCAGCAGGACTAAGCCGCTTCTGGCAAACCAGAGCAGCGCACGGAAACGCCGTTTACCTTCCCGCCGGAGCGGTACCTATTTATCTACTTGCACTTTGACGTGCTTTCAAACTGCTAGGTGGGCAGGAGCAGGGACCGAGCAACGGGAGCTCACCCCGTCACGGGGATTCGAACCGCCAACCTTCTGATCAGCAAGTCCTAGGCTCTGTGGCTTAACCCACAGTGCCACCCGTGTCCCAGCCACAGCTCCCATATCCCCAGCCATAATCCCAGATTCCCAAACATCTTGTTCTGCTTTCCTTTGGACCGCATCAGCAAGGCTGAGAGAAGGGTCTTGCGGTCAGGGCAGCCCAGGACCTTCTGAAACACTGCCCAGGATCGCACCTTGAAGAAATCACTTTGGTGCTGCTAACACAGCAGTTTGAGTTCACCCCCAGAGGCACACTCCCTTGTCTCTTGAGACAGGCTGGACGCCAGCAATTCTCAGATCAGATCATCCTCAACCAGCTTAGCCAATGGGTATGGGGTGGTGTTTGTTACTGTAGCACAAAAACTGGAGGGGGACCAAAGACTGAGCGACAATGTAATAAGATACAGAGGATGTTGTGGAAGGAAACAATTAAGCCTGTTTCATCCCTACTGGAGTTATTTGGACAAGCCTTTTCGTGCTTATTCCCAAGAAAACCTGCACAAAAAATTGCAGCAGTGGTATCCTCATGGCAGGATTTTGGGGCTGAAGTCCAGGGCCCCCACTCAGCAAAATGATCACCCAAACACACCAGGGCTTTCCTACTGCATATTGAAATAAGGAGGTAAAGCACATTAGCATCTAAAGAGCGGCACCCATGAGGCCATTAAACCCAGAATTCAAAATTACTTAACTGCATCATTTGTGGACTGCACGTTTAATAAACATGCATTTAACAAACATGTATTTAATTCTCTCACTGAAATCAATGGGACTGTCCCTAGCAATCCAGTGAGTGCAATGGGATTTAACTGCTGAGTAAATCCTCAGCCAGCATGGTCAAGGATGGATGAGGGGAGCTGTACAGACCGGCAACATCTGGAGGGCCAGAGGTTTTCCCTGTCCCTGGGAAAAAAGTATTTCGATTGGATCATAAAGGGAAGGCTGTGAAATTATTTCCTTTTAATCATTCGACCAAATCCAATTATCACTTTCCACAGAGAATTGCATGCATGGGAAGCTGCCATATACAGAGCCAGACCATTGGTCCATCTAGATCAGTGTTGTCGACACTGACTGGCAGCTGCTCTCCAGGGTTTTCCAGAGGGGTCTCTCCCCATCCTGCCTGGAGATGCCAGGAATTGGACTGGGGGACCTTCTGTCTGCAAAGCAGATGCTCTTACTAATGAAGAAGAGTTTGGATTTGATATCCCGCTTTATCACTACCCAAAGGGGTCTCAAAGCGGCTAACATTCTCCTTTCCCTTCCTCCCCCACAACAAACACTCTGTGAGGTGAGTGGGGCTGAGAGACTTCAGAGAAGTGTGACTGGCCCAAGGTCACCCAGCAGCTGCATGTGGAGGAGCGGGGAAGCAAACCCGGTTCACCAGATTACGAGTCCACCGCTCTTAACCACTACACCACACTGGCTCTCTCTCTCTCATTGAGCGATGGAAATTTCCTTGTACGGAATGAAATTACCGGTTCATCTTGCTCAGTTCTGCCGTCACCCCTTGGCTTTCCAGTTAGCAGCCCATAAGCTTCATTCAGGTGGCCTGCGGCACCTGTGGAGTTATGGTTGAAGAAATATTTTTATCTGTTTTTAACTGAACTTATTATTGCATCTTACTGTACTGCAGTTCTCGCTATAGCACAACAAAATACAGCCATACATCGGAAGTTGGAAGGAATCCGTTCTGGAAGTCCGCTCGACTTCCAAAATGTTTGGAAACCAAGGCATGGCTTCCGATTGGCGGCAGGAAGCTCCTGCAGCCAATCAGAAGCCATGGAACCCACATCAGACGTTCGGGTTCCAAAGAACGTTCACAAACCGGAACACTTGCTTACGGGTTTGCAGCGTTCGGGAGCCAAACTGTTCGACTTGCAAGGCATTTGACTTCTGAGGTGCAACTGTACAGAAGAAATGAAGAAGAAGAAGAAGAAGAAGAAGAAGAAGAAGAAGAAGAAGAAGAAGAAGAAGAAGA